>OX422144.1:42052254-42652254 GCA_949129095.1 Volucella bombylans | reverse complement strand
CAGCGGGACATATAATTGACATCGAATACGTCCATGGAATCAGTCTAAGCAACATTAAGCGACTGAGTAACATTACCAATAGGATCAAACTATTTACAGCCATGTATAGAACGATCTTCCTGGCAATTGTTGGAGTGGCTGCGATTGTCTGGCACAAAATTAATAGAGAGCTCTATATACCGCCAATACGAATGTCAAGCCTGGAGCCTCATCATTCCAGAGCATCCCAACATCAGCAGGATCTACGAGACGTAGATTCTTAAAGGGGGAGGAGTTAACGCACCACGATTCCACAAGTCGAAAGATGAGAAGTCACCTTGACTTCATGCATGAACTTGTGGACATTGTATTTCACCACCTAACGTAAGTCGCCGTAACACGAAGCGTGTGACGGAGACTAACAATTGTTTCCCACGACTCAAACTGGGAAACTGCTGATGCAACTTACGAGGGGCGTTCAACATATTCTCGGTATCGGGGTGAAGTTGTGGTTGTATATATAAATTGACTTATTTATCAAGTAATACTATTATTTTAGTGCATTCATGTAAAATTTCATATATATGTGATTATTAATTCGCGTTTTATCTCTAGTTAAACAGAATCATAATGGCAACTGAGACGATGATGGTGAAAATTGAGCATCGCGCTGTAATTAAATTTCTCACTAAGCAAGGAAAAGTCAAAAAACTATTCATGAAGAGATGGTGGCTGTTTACCAGGGTTCCGCACCTTCATTATCAACTGTGCAAAAGTGGTCAAGTGAGTTCAAGAGAGGCAGAGAGAGCATTGAAGACGACCCCCGCTCCGGCGCCCCGGCTACTGCTTGTACGGGAGAAAGCATCAAAGAAGTCGAAAAAATTGTTCTTGAGGATGCCCGAATAAAGGTGAAAATGATGGCAGAGATCACCAAGCTTTCAATTGGTACCATTCACACCATTCTTCATGACCATCTTAACCTTTCAAAGGTCAGTGCAAGGTGGGTGCCACGAATGCTCGCAGCGCCTCAGAAAAAAGTGAGAATCGCATGCTGTAGAGAGCTTTTGGAGATGTGTAGTGAGAACGCGGACGGTGTTATGGATCGAATTGTTACTGGGGACGAAACATGGGTCCACCACTATGACCCTGAAAGCAAACAAGAGTCCATGCAGTGGCATAAAAAAGGAACAGACCCCCCGAAGAAGTTCAAAGTCACTCCGTCTGCCGGGAAGCTCATGGCCACAGTTTTTTGGGACTCAAAGGGAATCTTGCTCATTGAGTACAAAAAAAAGGTGAAACCATTAACGCCACATCCTACGCTTCCACTTTGCATAATTTGCGTGAGGAAATTAAAAAGAAAAGACGGGGTAAACTCGCAGCGGGTGTGTTGCTTCTTCATGACAACGCTCCTGTTCACACGGCGCGAGTTTCCAAGGCTGCTGCGCGAGATTGTGGTTTCGAAGAAATCCAACACCCACCCTATAGTCCAAACCTTGCCCCTAGTGATTATTTCCTGTTTCCGGATTTGAAAAAATGTCTTCGTGGAAAAAAATTTTCGGATGATGAAGAACTCAAGTCGGCAATAAATGGGTATTTTGCAGAGAAAGAGGAAATTTATTTTTTTGAGGGTTTAAAAAAGATTATCCCAAGATGTAACAAATGCATTGATGTTAGGGGAGATTACTTCTACCGCGAGCATCGAACTTGTCGAGTTGTAGAGGCTGAGTAGGGTCAATGAATCTCGAGAAGAAATTCTCCAGACGAGTCCTGAAACCAAAGGATGCTCCCCCCCCTCCCCAACTCCCAAAGCACTCCATCATTCCCCTGGGCTGGATTAAGGTGTTATACGACCCGTGCCGAAGATCAACCTGGCTGAGGGCCCAGTATCTCCAAAAATAGCTCAGTCGCAAACGGAGTATCCGGATACCTGGCGACCTCCGGATTAGCTAGCCTTATCTGTATACGGCGGATCTCTGTACAGATGGACACCCCTTTCTCCGTGGATAACAACCAAAAAACAAAAACCGAGGCCGGTACTCCTTCATTACCGGGCGGTGGAACGGTGACTACACCGACTACCGGCAAGGCTCCTGCATTGCCGAGAGGAGGCAAAACTGTGGCAGGCCATGGTGCGCCATCCTCTAAAGGCAAAAGGAACGAGCCAAAAAATAAGAATTCAGGAAGAGTTAGGACTGTGGCAGGCCATGGTCCTATCACCTCCTCCACCCCTAGCAGTAGCAAGTTTGTGGCAGGCCACGGACTTGTCGCGGCTACCAAAACTCCTTCAGGGAGTGTTAAGACTGTGGCAAGCCATGGTCCTATCACTTCCTCCGCCCCTAGCAGCAGCAAGTTTGTGGCAGGCCACGGACTTGTCGCGGCTACCAAAACTCCTTCGGGGAGTGTTAAGACTGTGGCAAGCCATGGTCCTATCACTTCCCCCGCCCCCAGCAGCAGCAAGTTTGTGGCAGGACACGGACTTGTTGCTGCTACCAAAACTCCTCCCTCCAAGGAGGAATCTGGAGCTCAGCCGCATCGGCAAGCTCCATCTAAGGCGCTCTACATAAGACGCCGAAATGTTTCACGCATCATCAAAACCTTCGGATCCATTCCGGAGGTTGAGAGAAGTGCGGAAATAAAGAGCAAGGTTGAGTGGACTAAAAACATCCTAAAAGACGGATTTCCCATTGCTTCCACTGCTCCCAAAAGGTCAAAAGACTCCTCTAAGCGTCAGAGATCGTTGGAGGAAACCGTACCGGTTTCCAAGAGGCCCAAAACACACAGTTCCACAACTCCTGGGCCATCCAACAGCAGATCTCTGAGGTCTTATAATGAAGTCCTAAAGGACGCATTGGTGATCGCGGTGATCGACAGGAGCGATACCGACGGTTCCATTACACCGGAACGGTGGCAATTGGTCAAGTTGAAGCTCTCGAGCAACTTCTTGGCCATCATGCGGGAAAACCCAGGACCACCTCCTATCACAAGCGACGCTTGCTGGCACCAAGGCCATGTCAAGCTCATCGCTTGCTCCAACCAGAGATCTCTCGATCTCTTCACCAAGGCCATCGATATTTTAGGAGAGGTTTGGCCAGGTGCAAAACTCGAGGTCGTATCTAAGGAAGACATTCCTAGTAGACCTCGAACTCGTACCTGGATTCCAGCCGAACCCTCCTCTCCAGAAAGTATCCTGGAAATCATCCGGCTCAGCAACCCGACTCTTCCGACTCATGACTGGAAAGTCGCGAAACTGGAGGAACTAAGGGATTCTTATAGATGCGCGTTAATTGTGATCAATAAGGAATCCCTTAATCCTCTGGCTCAGACGAAAGGCATGATTCGGTTCGGATTCGAATCCATTCACTTAAGGGTGTACAAAAAGGATGAGCTGGATGCTGATAAGCAACCTCCTCCTCCTTTAACACCTTATATCACAACCTTGGATCTTGGAGCGTCGATATCCTTTCCAGAATTGGATAGCGACGACTCCAATCCGTCCGAGGTGACTACCAAGCCGTCGGTCTCCTCTTCTGACACATTGTCGGAAATGGAAACCGATGACGAAGCAATTAGAGGTTCTACACGATCAGAGATAGAAGATGAGCTCTTGGGCACATCTTCAGAATCGGAGGACCTCAACAACACCGTGGTGGAGGCGACTCTGGAAGACTGTAGCAATGATACGGTTTCTCCAGATTAATCTTCACCACTCAAAAAAGACTTCGGCCGCACTCATAATAGACATAATTCTAATCCAGGAACCATGGATTGCAGAAGGCGTGGTTCGTGGACTTAGGACACCCACATACGTTCCGCTCTATACAAGAGACAAAGGTAAGATTAGAACTTGTATATTAGTGAAACGTAGCCTTAATGTATTTCTACTTCCCAACCTCAGTGACCCCGACCTAACCGTTGCCAGATTAGAGACTGCCAAAGGCTCTTACTGGCTGGCATCGGCTTACCTTGGCCACGACCAAGTGGGCCCTCTCCCTGGTGATAACCTAGAAAGGGTGGTACTGGAAGCAGGAAGGCAAAAAACTGGCCTCATAATCGGATGCGACGCTAACGCACATCATACGGTATGGGGCAGTACCGACATCAATGATAGAGGTGAGTCACTTTTAGACTATATTTTAAGTACTAACCTCTTAATTTGCAATATTGGCAATGAGCCCACTTTCATAACAAAAAACCGACAAGAAGTATTAGATATTACTCTTGTCTCCGACAGCATCACCCAAAGGCTAACAAACTGGATGGTATCATCTGAACACTCCTTTTCAGACCATAGATACATCCAATTCAGTCTGAATGATGCTCCCCCCCGCCAACCACCTTCCGGAACTACCGGAAAACTGATTGGACAAAATATAGAGGAATACTGTCGGAAACGATATCCTCTAAACTATCAAGTCCCCCGCGTGACACCAATGAGCTCGACATGAAAGTCAGGGAATTTACTCTGACTCTCAATAAGGCTATGGCCGCTTCCTGCCCTCTTATTCAACCAAGAGGCAAGAAAAAGCCACATTGGTGGACATCGGCACTGGGACTGCTCAGAAACACCTGCAGAAAACTTTTCAACGCAGCAAAAAGCACAAGAAAAGTGACCGACTGGGACTCATATAAAGAATCCCTCAAATTATACAAAAAAGAACTGAGGAAGGCAAAGCGACAATCCTGGAGGTCATTCTGCGACAAAATTACAGAAACCTCTGAGGCTTCGCGGCTAAGAAAAATCCTCTCCACAAATCCTATGATGCCCAGCTGTTTGAAAAAAACCGATGGCTCTTGGACAACCTCAAGTGATGAATCACTCAACCTGCTTCTGGACACCCACTTTCCAGGTAGCTCCCAACTTGCGGCCAGTAGCAGCCCAAACAAGCCGACTGCAACCGTGACCAAAATTCATAGTCTGATTACGAGAGACAAACTGCTCTGGGCGCTGCATAGCTTCAAACCATACAAGTCTGCTGGTCCGGACGGTATTATACCTGCCGAGCTACAGAGATCCTCAGATATTATTCTACCAGTGTTGGAAAATATTATGAGGAGCTGTGTAGAACTTATCCACATTCCACTGTTATGGAGAGAAGTCAATGTAGTATTCATTCCCAAAGCTGGAAAATGTTCTCATGTAGTCCCAAAGGACCTCAGACCTATAAGTCTTTCATCATTCCTTCTGAAAACTTTAGAACGACTGATTGATATCCATATTCGAGCTAAAGTTGATCCAAGACTTCTGTCTACGGCTCAACATGTCTACTGTAAAGGAAAGTCGGTGGAAACGGCTTTGCACTCTCTGACTAGCCACATCGAACGATCCCTACAATATAAGGAGTTGCTTTCCTAGACATAGAGGGCGCCTTTAACAACGTCAACACATCCGCAATCACGACTGCGCTGTCAACTCTGCAGGTAGACGGCTCACTTGGGGAGCTGATTAATCTAATGCTAACAAGCAGGATAATCAACTCCAAACTGGGTGAGACTTCTGCTAAAAGATATGTCAGTAGGGGTACGCCGCAAGGCGGTGTCCTCTCCCCCCTTCTCTGGAACTTAGTGGTTAACGAACTACTGATATACCTGGAAGCGGGTGGTAGCAGAGTGATTGCCTATGCGGATGACGTTGCCATAGCCGTCTCAGGAAAACATCTAAATACCATTAAAGAACTCCTCCAAGTAAATCTTAACAGATTAACCTGCTGGGCAGATCGCTGTGGATTGGGAATCAACCCCCATAAAACTGATCTTGTCCTCTTTTCTAGGAAATATAAAATTCCAATCATAGACCCTCCTTCAATAAACGGTACGAGTTTAGCTTTCTCCGATACAGCAAAATATCTGGGTCTCATTTTTGACAGGAAACTAAACTGGAAACCTAACATTCAAGAAAGAGTCAATAAAGCTACAATAGCTTTATTCTCTTGCAAGAAAGCCATTGGGAACAAATGGGGCCTTCAACCTCGCATAACCCACTGGCTATACATCTCGGTCATAAGACCGATACTTACTTACGGGGTGGTTGTCTGGTGGACGGCCTTGGAAAATGCAGTCAACCGCATTAAATTAAGCAGAGTCCAAAGAACAGCATGTCTATGTACAAGCGGAGCCTTGCGGTCTACCCCCTCTGCGGCATTAGATATTCTGCTTCACTTGACACCCCTCGACATTTTTAGCAAGCAAGTAGCTGCGACTGCAGCTATTCGCCTTAAAGCGACTAAACAGTGGACAAATAATTCATTTGGCCACGCCAATATTCTTAATACATTAGGAATCCTCACAGAGAACACCGATTACACCATACCTGAACTTTGGTTTGACAAAAACTTCCATGTAAGCTTCCCCTCTAGATCATTCTGGGAGGAGGACGCTTTCATGGAGGACAAGTCAATCCATCTCTACACAGATGGATCTAAAACCGACAGCGGAGTTGGTGGCGGTGTTTTCTCAGATAAGCTAAATCTAAGCCTCTCTTTCCGCCTTCCAAATCACTGTAGCGTGTTCCAGGCGGAAATTTTGGCGATTAAAGAAGCTCTGTCCTGGCTGAAGAAAAACGTGATATCTGCAAAGGATATACGCATATTGTCGGATAGTCGGGCCGCCATCAAGTCCCTGGACTCGGTCTCATTGTGTTCTAAAACTGCCCTTGAATGCCGATCATCTCTCATGGAGATGGCAGAGCAGTTCAACATTCACCTCTGTTGGGTGCCGGGCCACAGAGACATTCCAGGGAACTGCAGAGCCGATGAACTCGCCAAAATTGGAACCACTCTACCTATCCTACCGGACAAAGGTAGTATAGGTATACCAATCGCTACGTGCAAACTAACACTAAAGCTAGATGCCAATAAAAGAACGGACCTTAGGTGGACTGCTGGATAAACATGTCTAGCGACCAAACAGATCTGGCCAAGGCTGGATCTGAGTCGATCTAAGTGTCTGATCCTTTTAGATAGGAAACATCTCAGCGCCATAATAGGTGTCATTACCGGACACTGCCTCATAGGCAAGCACGCAAGAAGGCTTGGCGCTTTTACTAACGATTTCTGTAGAAGCTGCATGGACGAGGAAGAGGAGGAGACAATCCCCCACCTACTCTGCACATGCCCAGCTCTCTGTCAGAGAAGGAAGCTTCATCTAGGAGCTTTCTTCTACAATGACCTAAACGATCTAGAAAAAATAGACGTTAACAGTCTCCTACGCTTTATTATAAGCTCAAACTGGTTCCAGTAGTAAGAAGATCATAGATCCACGTGGCATCACAATGGGCCAATAGGCCTAAGTGGGTTGGTATTTCCAACAGCCACTCTTACCTAACCTAACCTAGGGGAGATTATATTGAAAAATAAAAACAATTTAAATTGAATTCGCGTTTTCCTTCATATCGATACCGAGAATATATTGAACGCCGCTCGTAAAACCCTTGCACGCGCTATACACTAAATGCATCGATATGAAGGTGTGGAGTAAGTTAAGTTAGATTTTAAGTTCAGTTCTGTTTTTGGAATAGAGTATTTTTTTAGATGTTGTGGTGCCAACATCTTTAACTATACACAAACCCCTTGAGCGCGCGCTCATTATAAAAAAAAACAGAAAACTGCTGCCACCAACAGATTTCTTTGGATTGGATGTGGCAAAAGTAGTTGGAAAAGTTTGTTTACATTTTCTTGTGAGTAACTAAAAACATTTTAATTTCAAAATAATTTATTTTACTTCTTTTTTACAGTAAGAACAATGAATCTAAATGAACCATTCAAGAGCTTGAAGAAATGTGGATAAGTGATGCTAACTAATTACATGTAAGTAAAAAGTATATGTAGTGGATGTGTGCCCGTTGAAATGAAATAAATGCAAACACTTTCTACTACTTGATATTAAACAATTTATTTTTTATGGTGATTGTATGCATATGGGATATATATCAAAAAGGGCAGAAGGCCAAGGGGATTGCAGTGTGGTTCACTTGACGGCGTACGTGGTTCTACTGACTGTACCTGTAACACTACTGGACAGTTGTCTCGTTTGTTTATCTGTTTGTGTGTGTGTATGAGTGGTCGCCACATATCTCCTCTTCTTAGTAAAAAATGGAATTTAAGGACATTGTAAGAAATATCTGTTTGATTGAAAGAAGAGAAAAAAATTATAATACTTATGAATGAAAATTTAAAGTAATAGGAAACTATGGTGGTATGTTGAATCGGAATGTTCTTGGGTTTCCAGCTGCAGAGGACGTGGAGGCTTCTGTTTCGCTGCGTATCGTTGTGTCGTCTTCTCCCTGTTGCAGATCTTCCTTAACCATGAATGCCGGTTTCAGCCTATCGATTGAGATCGTTGTGCTTTTACCTAGAACCACAAAGTACTTTTCGTGTTTTTCCAGAACTTTATCGTGAGACTGTATCGGCGACTGTGTTCTCGGAGATAGAAACATGTCTAATGTCGGTGCTGAATTGTCCGATGAAATCTAAACTTCTAAATTGGCACGGAGAAGCTCGCTCCGGTCGTTGTTTAAATGCGTGGACAAGTGGCTTATGATCAGTATAAATAAGCAGATGTCGGCCTTCAAATATGTGGCGAAAGTAACGAACAGCTTCGTAAATTGCGTTGAGTTCCCTGTCGTAGGTTGAATATTTTTGGGCCGAAGGTGATAGCTTTTGGCTAAAAAATGCAAGAGGTTGCCAAGCACCGAGGCAGCGTTGCTGGAGTACTGCTCCAATAGCTTGCTCCGAGGCGTCTGTGAAGATGGCCCACTGCGAGTTGACGTTCCGGTGAGCTAACAGTGTGACCGTTGCAAGAGCGTTTTTGCTGTCCTTGAATTTTTTCTCCAACGTAGGCGTCCACTCGATCGGTTGAAGATTTTTGTTATTTGGGCCTTTAAGCTGATTGTTGAGTGGCCCGAGTATCTCAGCTGCGTTCTTGATAAATTTCCTGTAAAAAATTAAGTTGCCAATAAAAGCGCGGAGTTTCTTCACGTTAGTAGGCGTAGGAAAATCCAAGATGGCTTTTATTTTTTCCAAGAGTGGGAAAATCCCTTTAGTCGACACGAGATGTCCCAAAAATTTCACTTCATTTTTTCCAAAGACTGATTTTGCCACGTTTATCACAACTCAACTCCGTTGAAATAAGCCTCGAGGATGCTCGATATGCTCCACCTCATTTTCCGATGCTACTATCAGGTCATCCATATATGGGAATACAAAGGAAAGATTCCGGGTCACTTCGTCGATGAACCTCTGAAACGTTTGCGCGGCGTTGCGCAGGCCAAACGTCATAAAAGGGAAATCAAAAAGGCCAAATGGCGTGATGATGGCCGTCTTTTTGATGTCGGAAGGGGCACGGGAATCTGGTTGAATGCTCTAATTAGGCCGATGGTGGAAAATACGCGCTTTACATTAAGGTCTGCTGAAAAATCCTGTAGGCAGCGGACGGGGTATGCCCTCTAATCCCCGCAAGGACGCCATTCTCCGGAATTTTTTGGGGTTAGGTGCAGAGGAGAGGACCACGAGCTGTCTGAACGACGTGCAATGCCGAGTTGGAGCATCTTATCAAATTCGGATTTGGCAATCTTAAGACGATCTGGAGCGAGACGACGTGCCTTGCAAGAGATTGGAGGTCCTTTTGTTGTTTTTATGTGATGAACGGTGGAATATTCGTTCTTCCTCTTGGCTGAGCCTGGTTGTGTTATTGCAGGAAACGCTTGGAGAAGTGCTGCAAACGGCTGTTCGATGCATGCTTGGATTGTGTCGACACATGGCGTCTCCAAGGTTGATAGCCCCCCCTCCGTTGGTAATCCGGAATGTTTGTCGATGATTTGTTGTTGTTTTACATCCACGAGCAATCCATAGTTGACCAAAAAGTCTGCGCCGATAATAGCACGGTTAACGTCAGCAACAATGAACTGCCACGTGAAATTTTTGTGTAATCCAAAATCCAGGTCGAGTTTGATTGTGCCATAGGTGTTAAAGAGTGACCGGGGCGACATGTGCGTGCCTCAGCACCATATTTATTGTGATACCAACAGATATTTGATTGAATAGGTACTTGTCTGGATTTGGATCTGCTTCTGGAACCGTGTTTCTGCTTATGTTTAGGTCGTGTACGTGCTGAAAATGATGCTGAAAGGGCAGCGACTTCGGTGGTCAGGTTGGCGATTTGTCGATGAAGGTCATCAGTTGCTGCTACCGTTACTTGCAAAAAAAAACCTGGTGGAGTTTGTCGGCTATTTCACCCAAATCTGCTACATCCGCAGATCTTCGGCAACTAAGCAGGCTTGAGTTTGCGAAGTGCTTTTAAAACCTCACCGTCGATATCAGGAACTAAACTCCTTAGATGGCGAAGATGCTGCGATGGTGTGCGATCTCCCAGATTCTCTTTTTCCAAAAACTGGAAGATTTTTGCTTCCTTGGATTTTGAGAAACGGGAAATCAGTGTGCATTTCAGTGTTTGATACGGGGTGTTTTCTGGTGGATTGATGATCATATCTTCTACCTCTGCTGCAGAGCGCGTGTCGATGAAAGGTATCGTGCGGTAAAATTTATCACGTTGTTCGATGATGCCGCAATTGGCAAATTGTGCCTCCAATTGGGCAAACCACAGAGCTGGTCTTTCGGCGCTGAACGGGGGCGCTTTAATGTCAAACGGTAAACGTCGAGTGGTCTGATTAGCAGTATCATGAAACATGCTGTCACCCGATTGAACCGTTGAGTCAGGCATCGTACGTCAAAGGCAAATAATTTTATGTGTAGCAAAAATCACTTATTGAGAGCGCGTTAAACTTAAACCTTCGGGGTAACCAATTGTAGTGGATGTGTGCCCGTTGAAATGAAATAAATGCGAACACTTTCTACTACTTGATATTAAACAATTTATTTTTTATGTTGATCGTATGCATATGGGATATATATCAAAAAGGGCAGAAGGCCAAGGGGATTTGCAGCGATGCTCACTTGACGGCGTACGTGGTTCGACTGACTGTACTTGAAACACTACTGGATAGTTGTCTCGTTTGTTTATCTGTTTGTGTGTGTGTGTGTATGTGTGGTCGCCATATATGCATGTTAGTTTAGTCGTATATTTAATGCCTTTTTCTTTGCAGATTCGGCATTTGGAATGCAATGGTTCCTGCAAAATCGTTCCCAGGGTGGAAACATCGTGTGCTGATCAAATAAATATGAGTAAAAAGTATACATTTTAGTTTAGCTATGTATTTAGTGTAATGAATTTAAAATGAAAATAAAAGTCATATAAAACTAAATACTACTTAAAGCCTTTTTTCGATTTTTGTTTTAATTTTTTATCCAATAAATAAAATAAATTTTAAGAAATTGTTTTTTCTTTTTTGGATTATGCAATTCCACACCACTTTTGAGGTATGCATAATGGTGCGTTAACCTATTTTTTTTTACTGGGTGTTCGGTTTCCCCTGTAGGCCTATTGCACCCATTCCGCATTCTGAAAAGTGAAGAATAAAAATTAGTTCCGCAAAAATGGACAGCAGTTTTGTTTACAGATGGCTTACTGAAAGTTAGTAATAGCGTAAGTAAAGCGTTAGTAAACGCGTGCAAATTGTGCAAACTTATTTTGAAAACCATGGTTCGGTTCGCTAAACTTACTGTGAGCTAATCGTCCATCTGAGCAAGTTATTTGGAACATAATGAATTGTTTTCACACCGTGTACACTCTAGTGGATAATACGCATCTCCAAAGACGACAAACAGTGCGAACAGAAGAAGTTATTGCTGTTGTGGAGCTCAATGTTGAGGAGAATCCCAATGAGTCGATTTGCCATCGTGCACAGCAATTTGAGCTATGCCCATCCACTTTGTGGAAGATTTTACGGAAAGATCTTGGTTTAAAATCTTATAAGATCCAGCTTGTGCAAGAGTTGAAACCGCATGAACATTATACGAGTCGTAGGTTCGGTGAATGGGCCAAAAACATGATTAAGCTTGATCCTCATTTTCAACGCAAAATTTTGTTCTCCGATGAGGCACATTTTTGGTTAAATGGATATGTAAACAAGCAAAATTGTCGAATTTGGAATGGATAAAACCCAAAAGCCTTTGTCGAGACGACCTTACAACCATAAAAATTTACTGTTTGGTGTTCTATATGGGCTGATGGAATCGTCAGCCCATATTTTTTTAAGGACGACGTTACCGGCCAGAATGTTACCGTCAAAAGAGAACCCTATATAAACGTGATTTCTGACTTCTTCGTTCCTCAATTGAATGGCATTGACGTCACAGAGCTTTGGTTTCAATAAGATGGAGCACCATGACACACGGCGCGCGACACCATCAATTTATTGCGGGAAACATATGCTGAGCGCATAATTTCGCGTAATGGACCTGTAAACTGGCCTCCACGATCCTGTGATCTCACACCTTTAGATTACTTTCTTGGGGGTATGCTAAGTCACTAGTCTATGCCAATAAACTAGAGACGTTGAACGATTTGGAAGTCAACATTCGCCGTGTTATTGCTGATATACGGGCCCAGTTGCTCGATAAAATTGTCGAAAATTGAACTTCAAGATTGCACTTCATTCAAGCTAGCCGTGCTGGGCATATGTCCGATATCATATTTAAAAACTAATGGCATAAAATTATCTATTACATAAAGCTAATATCATAGACATTAACATTAGCCTCAAGTGTTTTATTTCATATTGAATTGGTATACCTCTAATTCAATGCTCGCCAATGCCTCAATTGGCGGCAGTTTCCAACAAAAACATTTGTTGCGAGGGACGAACAAAATGTTTCTGTAAGGAAACGTTTAAAAGAAAGAATCACTTCTATGGTGTGTTCAAATGGCGCTGGGAATCATAAGTTAAAACTGCTAGCTGTGGGTAAAAGTAAGAACGTAAATGCTCATTTGTTATTAGATAATGCTCCCGGACATCCGAACTTAGATGAATTGAAAGCTAAAACGGCTGATGGTTACATACTATAGAGGTTATGTATTTGCCAAAAAGTACAACTGCACTGATTCAGCCAATGGATCAACATGTTATTAAGATATTAAAGGCACATTATAAAAAACGCCCACTTATGGACATCGTTACCTAACCTGACGCAGACATCACGTCACTTTTAAAACATTTCAATATTAAGGATGTCATTCTTAATGCAGCTTTTGCGGGGAAGCAAGTCCAGCCTTCAACTCTAATAAAATCATGGGAAAATGTTTGGCCTCTTCCTAAAAGACGACGGAAATAAACGGGAAGACAACTCGTAAGATACCTACCATGCAGTGGAAGAAACAACTTCACTTTGCAATGATATTAACGTTCAACAAGGATCAATGGAAGAACTAAGCAGATGGGTCTTAGACGACAACCTGGGTGCTGATTAAACAGATGAAGAGCTTGTACAAGAACTGACGTATACAGAAGACGACCCAATTGAAAAGGCCGTGGAGAAGAAGTACGTGATCAGCTGTGACGAAGCTATGTCGGCTGCCAATATTTTGATACGCTGGTGCGAGGAACGTGAACTTGACCTCAACAACGTTTTAATGTTGAAAGGCATTCAAGAAAAAGCCATTAAGGAATGTACGCATACATACATACAAAAAGAAGAAGCCTATCACAGATTTTTTCCATGCTTAGATTATGTAGGTCTTAGTAGGTAAGTGTATGTACAATCTTTCTGAATCATACATACAGTAACAGTTCTGTTCTGGCAATAGCCGTGTTAACACGTATCGCGGAAAGAATTTTGTTTGGTTAGTTGGTGTAGCTCTCTTAAACCTTTGCTCGGTACTTATTTACTTACTCTCGGTGGGCTTTTCTTCTCTTAATACCTACACAAATAAAACAACAAGCGTACAACTAAGTAAAAATCTATGGACGGGGGAACGGATCCCCCTCGAAAAAACTGGTGCAAAGGCTTGTCGCCAGACGTAAGCCTCAATGAGAACCGAATTAAAAAAACGAAGCGCAAGCACTCAGGCGAAGAGTATCCTGAGCTACCTATCATTAACAACGACAACAATATCCCACGTTATATAGTTGTAACGGGAACGGGAAAAATAGGCGAAAATGTGCGGCCTCTAGCTTCCTACAACCCAATTCAAATCAACCGAGGTCTTGAATTTATTTCTAAAGATATCCTAGAAGTAAAAGCCATGAGGTCAGAAGACTTACTTCTCAAAGTGCTGAACGTGGAAGTAGCTAACAAATTCTTAAAAGCTAAATTCGTTGATTCAATTCCCGTCAAGGTATCAAACCATTTAAGCCTTAATTCTATACAAGGAAGAATCTTCTCGAAGCACACTACTGAAATCACGGAAGAAGAACTTTTAGAAGAATTGAAAAAATTCAAAGTCATAGAGGTGAAAAAACTAATGAAAAAGGAAAATGATCTTTTGGTTCCCACAGGTGCGGCTATATTAACCTTCGACTTAATTCGACGACCAAACGAGGTTAAAATTGGGTCTGTAAACTGCAAGGTAGACGAGTACATACCAAACCCTATGCGGTGTATATCTTGCCAGAAACTTGGTCACACAAAAAATCGATGCACTGGTACTCCTTTGTGCAAAAACTGCTATCTTCCTTCCCCACATAATGATTGCACGCTTGTTTACGGTATTACGCAATACCGAGGGCCACACATCAAACGATTCCGCTTGCCCTGCCTTCCTCCGATACAAATCGGTCAACAAGATAAAAATTGATCGTAGGTGTACTGTTAGGGATGCTTGGCAGATATTTAATGACAACCCCTCTCTACACCAGCTCCCGGCTCCAAGAAAACAAAATATCAGAGGTCCAACCATGGCAGAAATCATAAAAGCCCGAGTAGAAAAACCAATTGCACTGCACGCCCATCTAAACAAATCTAAGAAGAACACGAACACAGAACACAACAATGAACATGAGAAATCACAGCAATCCAATCAGTTTATTTCTAAACCACAAAAAACATACAACTCGAATAATTCAAAACAAAATGTTGAAACTGAAACTAAATCATGCACAACACATAATCAAAACAACACCCAAGTAACAAATAACAGCTTGACAAAAGAACAAACATTTGAATCGTCCTCCCCACCATCTTACTCAAGCATCGACAACAATGTAACCAAAGGCAAATCAGATCTATCAATGATCACTAAGAATAGAAACATGGAAGCTGGCTCTGAGTACTCTGCTCAGGCTCTGCGTCATTCACTCAAGTCCGTTACCAACACAAAACCTGCTCTCTTAAATACTACTTTAAACTCAACTCTCTCATGCCAACTTAATAATAATATTTTAATACATCACCCACTTCCGCAAACCAAAACCCACTACAATGACTCGGTTAACCATGGAGTTACTCATTCTCCAATGGAATATACAAGGTTATTGCAACAACAAACACGCTCTTGAGCGTCTAATCGCGAGATATAAACCAGACATATGTAATTGCGCTTCAAGAAACTCATATAATATCAAAAAACATAAAACTATTCAAAATGAAAAACTATGAGCCATTTCATTTTAATAAGAACTACGACTACTGTAAGGCTGGTATAGGGTTTCTTGTAAGGAACAATATTCCAATAGCCTCACACATTACGTCCTCTTCAAATTTGCTTCACCACACGATCCAAATCCCAGGACCAATACCAATCAAAATAACTAACATCTATAAAGAGCGTGATGTACAAATTAGTTCAGATATCTTAGATAGAATTCCTACAAGTAATGATAATTGTCATCATTTTATACTAGGTGATATGAATGCCCATATCACTTTATGGGGTTCAGATGCGACGAATAAAATAGGCACATTATTTGAAAACTTCGCTAACGACCGTAATTTAGTAGTTATGAATGATGGCTCCCCTACCTTCTTTAGCACGAGGAACACTTTTTCGGCAATTGATGTTACCATGGCAACCCAAAATTTAGTACCTTACTTTCGTTGGGAGGTTCTTCCCCAGGGAGAAAGCAGGGATCATATCCCTATTATAATCCGTACCCCAGAGCGTAAGTCTACGTCGAAATTTATACCCCGCTTTAAAGAAGAATTTGCCGACTGGAATTTATTTGAAAAGACCACTAAAACTTTATCACTGACTACACCCACGACGAATAACGCAAACCAGGAAACATCAAAGATTAAAAAAATAATAAGAACCGTTGCAGCAAAATCGATTCCAGTTACCAAACAAAATACTTCTAGAAAAACTCCAATTTGGTTTACACCTACAATTGCAAAGTTTGTAAAAGACAAAAAATTTGCCTGGGAAAAGGCTCGGAGGCTTCCGACAACAGAAAACTGCGTCGCATATAGAAGGACTTGTGCAAAACTTAAGAGAGAATCAATCCAATCCAAAAGGTCTTCTTGGGAAAACTTTGTCAACACAATGAACCCATCATTAGATACGAAAACTTTATGGAATAGAATACGTTCACTCCAATCATCCAGGTCACACTAAGACTTTCCATACATCCATCTAAATAATAAAATTGAGAACGATCCCGAAGTTTTAGGTTGTGCATTTGGCTGCAAGTGGAAAGAATATAGCGAAGACACCACCTACCCTGAATCTATTATTAAGAAAAAATTAATTTTTAATCTAAGTTACCTTAAACCAAGTGCTGGAAGGTGCATACCAAAATCAAAGTAAACTTCTAATTGAAGACATCACACGAGTGGAACTGGACATGACTCTGAAAATGGCAAAAGGCACAACCCCAGGTGAAGATAAAATAACATACCGCATGGTTAAACAATGTTCAGATACTCTCAAAGATAGAATCGTTTGCTTGTATAATACCATCTTGTTGTCTGGCGTTTTCCCACATGACTGGAAGAGGGCACAGCTCAAACCGATACCTAAAAAATCTCGAAACTGCCACAATCTCGAGGACTATCGCCCAATCTCACTGCTCCCAATTCTCTCAAAAATTTTAAAAAAATTATTGCTAGACGAATAAGCTGGTTGGCAGAAAAAAAATGCAGCTCGAGGCAACACGCCTTTAGACAGAACAGAGGCGTTCACACACTTTTACATCTGCTTGAAAATAGACTGACAGAAAATTTGTCAAAAACAAAGCATAGTATAGTCATGTCATCCGATTTAGAAAAAGCCTTTGACCGCGTGACAATGATTCCAGTTCTCAAACAAATGGCTGATTGGGGAGTTCCCCATCAAATCCTAAAACTCATAAAATCCTTCATGACTGGAAGAACATTTCGTGTTAATATTGCAGGGTATAACTCTTCATTGTTCAATTGATAACGGAACACCACAAGGATCTCCTCTCTCTGTGGTGATCTATAACACATACATAGAATCACTTATAGTTAAAATAACGCAACCATCACTTAATCTGGACTTCGTTGGAGTATTTGCCGATAATGTATACGTAGTAGCCTCTGGGGAACCAACAAAGGTTAAATCTATTTTGGAAGCGGCAGATAGAGTTATCTATTCATGGTGCCAAGAGACAGGTGCTATTATTCCCCCCTCCAAAGTAGATTTACTCCATCTTTGCAGGAAAAGAAATTGTAATCCTACCCCTTTGAACCTCCGAGGTACAACAGTTACGATTTCAAAAGAACTGAAAATTTTAGGCATCACCTTCAGTGGAAATATGAAATGGAATATTCAGGTCAAAACAGTGGTTAATCAATTAAAACAACGGAATAACGCACTTAAAGTAATTTGTTCCAAGAAAAAAGGGCCACATCTTGAAACAGCCCTGAGAATAGCAAAAACTTTAGTCGAAGGCACCTTGCAACATGGTGTTACAAGCTATATGTGGACCACAGTTAAAAACAGCAACATTATTGATGCCGCTATTAACAACTGCTTTCGAACAGCTTCAGGGGCACTAAAATGCACAAGAATTGAAGCCTTACGACTAGAAACTGGATATCAATCGTTTCAGAACTTTGGGAAAAGAAGAGCCGTGAATCTGATCAGCAAGGCTTTCTCAACACATCCCCTCCACAACACTGCCATTGAATCTATCTCTTCACAAAACAAAAGAAAGAACTCTATATCTGCACTAAATAGAATGGTAGCTCTAGTTTCCTCGCAGAGAACCTTTACGTCGGGTCAAGTCTCAACAGCAAACAGTCCTCCTCCCTGGAAACGGAACTCCTTGCAGATTAACACAAGTCTGGCCAAATTTAAAAAGGAGAATACCTCGAATGCAATGTTTCAAATGTTACACAGGAAGATGATAAATGAAAGCAAAGCCGATTATTTACTTTACACTGATGGATCCCATAAAGATAGCTGCTCATCATATGCAGTGATTAGACTGGACCAAAATGCAAATCCATCAACGATCTGGCAAGGACTTTTGCCGCAGGAGTCAAGCAGTTACATCGCAGAGTTAACAGCAATTAATAAGGCTATATCTCTCGCTCAAAATTACAATGGGCGCAGCCTTAT
The DNA here is from genome assembly GCA_949129095.1 of Volucella bombylans. Lineage (NCBI taxonomy): Eukaryota > Metazoa > Arthropoda > Insecta > Diptera > Syrphidae > Volucella > Volucella bombylans. The sequence continues at coordinate 42,633,864 of OX422144.1, read as the reverse complement.
TCTAACAGATAATCTGGGAATCCTGATAGGTCTAAAGGAAGAAACAAATAAATGCCCTACACTTGAATTCATCAGAAGTAAGATCAATGAGAGTATCATGCTAGCATGGGTACCGGGACATACTGGTATCAAAGGAAACGAAGCAGCAGACCTTGCGGCGAAAGAGACTAACAATTACCCCTTAATCATTGAAACACCGAACTTCTATCAGCTGACACGGAGAATTTTTCTCACCAATCAGGCACGCGAGCTTACTGATATGTAGAAAAATTGCCAAACCTTCCTACAGACCCATAATCCCCAATACTCCTGGATTCCGTACAATGACTTGTTTACAAGAGAAGATTGTATAAAATTACTGAGGATCAGACTGGGAAAAACAATTTTTACTACTCGACACCTATACAATAACGAGCCCCCGGATATATGTGAACATTGCCACACTACTTTAACAGTAAGACACATCTTTGTGGAATGTCCTTTAACAACCCAAATCGACGTACGCAGCGATAGAACAGCCCCAACAAGCCAGCTAGCAAGTATATTGAATCCAGCAGACATTAGATCAATTAATCGAATAAAAGATGCTACATCAATACATAATAAATTTAAGGAAATATGATTTTAACTTTTCTTACTCTTTAAATACATCTTCTTAAATCAAATGTATTATTTCCACTAAACTCATCAATTATCTATAATAAGTCTTATTTATAATTATATATAACTTTTATAAGTTTTTCTTTCTCTAAAATACGGCATCCTTTATGGCCTTGATGCCCAGATGCCTTTTGTAAATATTTTTGTAAATTTATTTTGCAAATTATTTGATTAAATAAATAAATAAATGAATACATGCAGTATGTATTTTTAATGCAATAAAACTGTCAATCTCGAACAATTGAAGAATGAGTTATGTAATTATTTGTAACCCTTGATATGTACGTGTATGTAGGCCTACAGCATCTTAAATTTTATTTTCAAAATTTATACATACAATGATTTTAAAGCAACATCCACCACCCCCCGAGTAATAATACTCGTATTGAATTAAATAAAAAACACACAAATAAGATTTTTATTTCAGATTGGCCTTTATTGTTCCAGCTCACAAATCAAAGTGAGTCTTTTCATGCCTCTTTCTTAGGTTAGGTTAGGTTAAGTAAGAATGGCTGTTGGAAATACCAACCCACTTAGGCCTATTGGCCCATTGTGATGCCACGTGGATCTATGGTCTTCTTACTACTGGAACCAGTTTGAGCTTATAATAAAGCGTAGGAGACTGTTAACGTCTATTTTTTCTAGATCGTTTAGGTCGTTGTAGAAGAAAGCTCCTAGATGAAGCTTCCTTCTCTGACAGAGAGCTGGGCATGTGCAGAGTAGGTGGGGGATTGTCTCCTCCTCTTCCTCATCCATGCAGCTTCTACAGAAATCGTTAGTAAAAGCGCCAAGCCTTCTTGCGTGATTGCCTATGAGGCAGTGTCCGGTAATGACACCTATTATGGCGCTGAGATGTTTCCTATCTAAAAGGATCAGACACTTAGATCGACTCAGATCCAGCCTTGGCCAGATCTGTTTGGTCGCTAGACATGTTTGTCCAGCAGTCCACCTAAGGTCCGTTCTTTTATTGGCATCTAGCTTTAGTGTTAGTTTGCACGTAGCGATTGGTATACCTATACTACCTTTGTCCGGTAGGATAGGTAGAGTGGTTCCAATTTTGGCGAGTTCATCGGCTCTGCAGTTCCCTGGAATGTCTCTGTGGCCCGGCCCCCAACAAAGGTGAATGTTGAACTGCTCTGCCATCTCCATGAGAGATGACTATCCGACAATATGCGGATATCCTTTGCAGATATCACGTTTTTCTTCAGCCAGGACAGAGCTTCTTTAATCGCCAAAATTTCCGCCTGGAACACGCTACAGTGATTTGGAAGGCGGAAAGAGAGGCTTAGATTTAGCTTATCTGAGAAAACACCGCCACCAACTCCGCTGTCGGTTTTAGATCCATCTGTGTAGAGATGGATTGACTTGTCCTCCATGAAAGCGTCCTCCTCCCAGAATGATCTAGAGGGGAAGCTTACATGGAAGTTTTTGTCAAACCAAAGTTCAGGTATGGTGTAATCGGTGTTCTCTGTGAGGATTCCTAATGTATTAAGAATATTGGCGTGGCCAAATGAATTATTTGTCCACTGTTTAGTCGCTTTAAGGCGAATAGCTGCAGTCGCAGCTACTTGCTTGCTAAAAATGTCGAGGGGTGTCAAGTGAAGCAGAATATCTAATGCCGCAGAGGGGGTAGACCGCAAGGCTCCGCTTGTGCATAGACATGCTGTTCTTTGGACTCTGCTTAATTTAATGCGGTTGACTGCATTTTCCAAGGCCGTCCACCAGACAACCACCCCGTAAGTAAGTATCGGTCTTATGACCGAGATGTATAGCCAGTGGGTTATGCGAGGTTGAAGGCCCCATTTGTTCCCAATGGCTTTCTTGCAAGAGAATAAAGCTATTGTAGCTTTATTGACTCTTTCTTGAATGTTAGGTTTCCAGTTTAGTTTCCTGTCAAAAATGAGACCCAGATATTTTGCTGTATCGGAGAAAGCTAAACTCGTACCGTTTATTGAAGGAGGGTCTATGATTGGAATTTTATATTTCCTAGAAAAGAGGACAAGATCAGTTTTATGGGGGTTGATTCCCAATCCACAGCGATCTGCCCAGCAGGTTAATCTGTTAAGATTTACTTGGAGGAGTTCTTTAATGGTATTTAGATGTTTTCCTGAGACGGCTATGGCAACGTCATCCGCATAGGCAATCACTCTGCTACCACCCGCTTCCAGGTATATCAGTAGTTCGTTAACCACTAAGTTCCAGAGAAGGGGGGAGAGGACACCGCCTTGCGGCGTACCCCTACTGACATATCTTTTAGCAGAAGTCTCACCCAGTTTGGAGTTGATTATCCTGCTTGTTAGCATTAGATTAATCAGCTCCCCAAGTGAGCCGTCTACCTGCAGAGTTGACAGCGCAGTCGTGATTGCGGATGTGTTGACGTTGTTAAAGGCGCCCTCTATGTCTAGGAAAGCAACTCCTTATATTGTAGGGATCGTTCGATGTGGCTAGTCAGAGAGTGCAAAGCCGTTTCCACCGACTTTCCTTTACAGTAGACATGTTGAGCCGTAGACAGAAGTCTTGGATCAACTTTAGCTCGAATATGGATATCAATCAGTCGTTCTAAAGTTTTCAGAAGGAATGATGAAAGACTTATAGGTCTGAGGTCCTTTGGGACTACATGAGAACATTTTCCAGCTTTGGGAATGAATACTACATTGACTTCTCTCCATAACAGTGGAATGTGGATAAGTTCTACACAGCTCCTCATAATATTTTCCAACACTGGTAGAATAATATCTGAGGATCTCTGTAGCTCGGCAGGTATAATACCGTCCGGACCAGCAGACTTGTATGGTTTGAAGCTATGCAGCGCCCAGAGCAGTTTGTCTCTCGTAATCAGACTATGAATTTTGGTCACGGTTGCAGTCGGCTTGTTTGGGCTGCTACTGGCCGCAAGTTGGGAGCTACCTGGAAAGTGGGTGTCCAGAAGCAGGTTGAGTGATTCATCACTTGAGGTTGTCCAAGAGCCATCGGTTTTTTTCAAACAGCTGGGCATCATAGGATTTGTGGAGAGGATTTTTCTTAGCCGCGAAGCCTCAGAGGTTTCTGTAATTTTGTCGCAGAATGACCTCCAGGATTGTCGCTTTGCCTTCCTCAGTTCTTTTTTGTATAATTTGAGGGATTCTTTATATGAGTCCCAGTCGGTCACTTTTCTTGTGCTTTTTGCTGCGTTGAAAAGTTTTCTGCAGGTGTTTCTGAGCAGTCCCAGTGCCGATGTCCACCAATGTGGCTTTTTCTTGCCTCTTGGTTGAATAAGAGGGCAGGAAGCGGCCATAGCCTTATTGAGAGTCAGAGTAAATTCCCTGACTTTCATGTCGAGCTCATTGGTGTCACGCGGGGGACTTGATAGTTTAGAGGATATCGTTTCCGACAGTATTCCTCTATATTTTGTCCAATCAGTTTTCCGGTAGTTCCGGAAGGTGGTTGGCGGGGGGGAGCATCATTCAGACTGAATTGGATGTATCTATGGTCTGAAAAGGAGTGTTCAGATGATACCATCCAGTTTGTTAGCCTTTGGGTGATGCTGTCGGAGACAAGAGTAATATCTAATACTTCTTGTCGGTTTTTTGTTATGAAAGTGGGCTCATTGCCAATATTGCAAATTAAGAGGTTAGTACTTAAAATATAGTCTAAAAGTGACTCACCTCTATCATTGATGTCGGTACTGCCCCATACCGTATGATGTGCGTTAGCGTCGCATCCGATTATGAGGCCAGTTTTTTGCCTTCCTGCTTCCAGTACCACCCTTTCTAGGTTATCACCAGGGAGAGGGCCCACTTGGTCGTGGCCAAGGTAAGCCGATGCCAGCCAGTAAGAGCCTTTGGCAGTCTCTAATCTGGCAACGGTTAGGTCGGGGTCACTGAGGTTGGGAAGTAGAAATACATTAAGGCTACGTTTCACTAATATACAAGTTCTAATCTTACCTTTGTCTCTTGTATAGAGCGGAACGTATGTGGGTGTCCTAAGTTCACGAACCACGCCTTCTGCAATCCATGGTTCCTGGATTAGAATTATGTCTATTATGAGTGCGGCCGAAGTCTTTTTTGAGTGGTGAAGATTAATCTGGAGAAACCGTATCATTGCTACAGTCTTCCAGAGTCGCCTCCACCACGGTGTTGTTGAGGTCCTCCGATTCTGAAGATGTGCCCAAGAGCTCATCTTCTATCTCTGATCGTGTAGAACCTCTAATTGCTTCGTCATCGGTTTCCATTTCCGACAATGTGTCAGAAGAGGAGACCGACGGCTTGGTAGTCACCTCGGACGGATTGGAGTCGTCGCTATCCAATTCTGGAAAGGATATCGACGCTCCAAGATCCAAGGTTGTGATATAAGGTGTTAAAGGAGGAGGAGGTTGCTTATCAGCATCCAGCTCATCCTTTTTGTACACCCTTAAGTGAATGGATTCGAATCCGAACCGAATCATGCCTTTCGTCTGCGCCAGAGGATTAAGGGATTCCTTATTGATCAAAATTAACGCGCATCTATAAGAACCCCTTAGTTCCTCCAGTTTCGCGACTTTCCAGTCATGAGTCGGAAGAGTCGGGTTGCTGAGCCGGATGATTTCCAGGATACTTTCTGGAGAGGAGGGTTCGGCTGGAATCCAGGTACGAGTTCGAGGTCTACTCGACCTCGAGTTTTGCACCTGGCCAAACCTCTCCTAAACCATCGATGGCCTTGGTGAAGAGATCGAGAGATCTCTGGTTGGAGCAAGCGATGAGCTTGACATGGCCTTGGTGCCAGCCAGCGTCGCTTGTGATAGGAGGTGGTCCTGGGTTTTCTCGCATGATGGCCAAGAAGTTGCTCGAGAGCTTCAACTTGACCAATTGCCACCGTTCCGGTGTAATGGAACCGTCGGTATCGCTTCTGTCGATCACCGCGATCACCAATGCGTCCTCTTCATTATAAGACCTCAGAGATCTGCTGTTGTGGCCTGCCATAAACTTGCTGCTGCTAGGGGCGGAGGAAGTGATAGGACCATGGCTTGCCACAGTCTTAACACTTCCTGAATTCTTATTTTTTGGCTTTCTTACTCTAAACTTAAACTAGACTTATGAAATAAAATTAGAACTAAGAGAAAACAATTTATTGCTAAACAAATAGGAGCACAACGAGAACGTGTAATATCAGGTGACATGATACGAGTAGATCACAGTTTGATTAGCAGTTATACATAGATGGGGAAAGCGTGGGCAACAAACGTGGATTTGCTCTACACCAATATTCCACCTCGTTTCACCATACATTTGCTATGCACTTACTTGCATACATAGTTGACCAATGCGTCACACGGAATACACAGTACGAGAATTCATGGTCATGTAACTCCTCCCACCTAAGAATTGGGAATATCAGTTTGATACTGATTTGCCAATTGCAAAATAGTGGATAAATTTGTGCTCTCTCGTGTGAGGTAAGGCATGATATTTTTGCATTGTCAGATGCATATGTATGAAGTGTCATATGCAAACGCGCATAAATGTCTGCCTTTGTTTCTGCGTGTGGTGTATTTTAAGTTGCTTGTGCAAAAACGGTCTCTTTAGTTCCTATTGTAAATATATGTGTTGATCTGATTGTAATTAGTTTACTAATAAATTAATGGTTACAGTTTTCTTAGATTATATTTCTTAAATTTATGTTCATATGTAGTAGATAACAAAAATATGTAGGTATTTGACTTTTCCTTTTTTTTGTAACAAGAAATGAAATAGTTCTTATTACATTTTAATTCATTTTTATAATATTTTTCTTCTGTTCTTACTAGGTATATCTACAATTAGTTTTCGTGTTTTTCGTGTAATATATATATATATATTATTACAGAAAATTAAAAAAAAATTTTAAACAAATAAAATAAAACAAAAATGGCAAAAATCCAATATTTTTTATTGCTGGTTGAAGATTCTAGCTTGGTTCTGTTGATATTCCTTTTCATGGTTATTTTTTTTTCTGTTAGAGCAATCCCTACTTGTTAGTTCTGGATCAAACTTTATGTTTCTAATAGAATTTTGATATTTATATTTCCTTTTTATAGTTTGCCTATCACGTTTAAATCCATCTTTGTCCCTAAAGTATGTTTTACCTTTTTCTTTGACGTCTTTTATTATATAGCGTGGTAAGTATTTAATGTTATAAAAACCTAAATTTTTTACTAGTTCTCGTTCTCGAAAATCTGATGGTTCGGTTCGTAGTTCGTTCAACTTATTAATTCGTTTTTCCTTATTTGTTTGTAACCTACGCCTTAAGTAGGGCTTAGAGTAGAATGGAGAAGATCTTTAGGTCTATACTTTGTGCTAGAATGAACGGTATCATTATATACTTCAATTGCTTTTAGAACTAGAGTTTTGTCATCAATTTCTTTATTTTCTTTATTTAGTTTAAATATTCTTAAGTGTTCGTTAAGGGTAGAGTGAAATCGCTCTATTACAGAATTGCCTGTATGGGTATTAGGAGAGGTGAAGTGATATGAGATATTTTGCTGGTTTAAAAAGTTTTTAATGTACGCCGTATTAAATTCATTATCTGATACTATTTTGACTGGCTTTCGGAAGTTTGCGAATCTTTGTTTTAGAATGTCAACAATTGTTATGGAATTTCTGTCTGTAATAGAGTAAACAGACACATGTTTTGTTAGGCTGTCTATACAAGTTAGAAACAAATTATTTTTATTCAGGAACCATATATCAATGTGTATAATTTCATTAGCTTTAGTAGGAGTCTCAGAAATCATGAAATTCGGTTTGATAGGATGTCGATCATATTTACCCATGTTGCACAGAATACAGTTGTTAATGTATTTGGAAATTTCTAACCTAAGATTTGGAAAATAGTACCTATCTTTTAGCTCTAAGTATGTTTCATCGATTCCTCTGTGGTTCTTATCTAAATGCGCTATTCCAATTATTTCTAATAATTTTTCTTTGCATGTAACATCTGTAAGCAGCTTCATACATCTAAGAAATTTCATATTTGGCGCGTTTGAAAAATATTTAACAATGGTTTTTATTCAACGAATATATGATCATCTTTACAGTAAATTCCTATTGTTCCCTTAATTGGTAAAATACCCTTTAAAATGTCTAGTATATACACTTCAGTGTATTTTTGTAGTGATATGATTGATCTTCTTTTCCGTTAGTACAAAATTTTATTAGTATATGCATTGGACTTGTTTTTTCTAAAACCAACTGATGTTTATAAATGTTAAGGGGAACTTCTGTAATGTAAATATGACCATTTAAATTTTCGATTCCACTGTGTATTGTGGCTATGTCAGATCTAATTTCTTCGCCATCAACATAGTTAGCTTCCAATCGACTGAGAAAATCGGCCACATTATTTTCCTTGCCTTTAATATAATCAATATCGAAATCAAATTCATTTAGTTTGATCTTCCATCGTTGGAGCTTGCTATTTGGTTCTTTGAGCGAATTCAGCCATACTAAAGGACGGTGATCAGTTTGGACTTTAAACCTCCGCCCAAATAAGTACGGTCTAAAATATTTGGTCGCCCATACTATACAAAGAAGTTCTTTTTCTATTGTGATATAGTTTGCCTCATGACGGTTTAGAGTTCTGGAGGCAAAAGCTACAGGATGGTGGTTTTGAAATAGAACAGCCCCTAAAGCGGCATTACTCGCATCAGTTTTTAACGTGAAAGTTTTGGAAAAGCCTGGGTAGATTAGGACTCGACAAGTACATATGAGTTCTTTAAGTTTATTAAAGGACTCAATATACTGTCTGTCTTCAATATTAATTTTAGCATCTTTTTTGAGATACCTAGTTATTGGAAGAGCTACTTTTGAGTAGTCCTTAATAAATTTTCGGTAGAACCCAGTAACTCCTAGGAACGATTTTATTTGCTTATTTGTTCGAGGCAGTACAATCTGTTTAATCAATTTTATTTGGATTGGGCTTTATACCATCCTTTGAAATTATATGACCTAAATATTCTGTTTGACGTTGAAGTAAACTACACTTATCTACCTGAACCTTAAAATTGTATTCGTTAAGTTTTTTAAGAATTTTATGTAAAGAGTCAGTATGTTCTTGAAGTGAAGTGGAGATGATGAGAATATCGTCAAGATATACCACACATATTTTGTTTATAAAATCAGATAGGACTTCATTCATTACTCTTTGTAAAGTTGCCGGAGCATTCTTTAATCAAAATGGCATACGAGTGAATTCATAATGCCCGTTCGATGTCGAAAATGCCGTTTTGTGCATCCTCTTTACAAATGGGAATTTGGTGGAATCCCTTTGCAAGATCCAGCACCGAGAAATATTGGGCACTTCCTAGTTTCGATAGGATGTCCTCAATATTAGGAATAGGAAATTTATCTTCTATGGACACATCATTCAATTTTCTAAAGTCAATTACTATGCGCCACTTTTGCTTTCCGGAGTTGTCAACCTTTTTGGAGACAATCCAAACAGGAGCATTATACGGACTGGTGGAATTTTAGATGATACCTGAACTAAGCATACATGAAATCTGTTCATCTACCTCATCTTTAAGTGTTTCAGGATACCTATATGCTTTACAAAATATAGGAATATCATGTTTGGTTGGAATTTTATGGCTGTATTTAAAAACAGTTGATAGATTATCGCCCTCGGAGTAAAAAACCTCTTTGAATTTTTTAATGGTGATAATAAGGGATTTGATTTCTTCCTCATTTAGGTTATCTAACTTAAGCCTATTTATAACTGTCTCAATATTCGGTTTTTCAAATTTAACGTCGATTATGTTCTCACTAAATTTATGAATTTCTTGATCAGTTGGCTGTGCAGACGAATTATTAAATATTAGATTCAAGGTAGCTTTCTTAGTAATAAGTTATGATTTTTCAAGACCAATCTTGGCCTGCAAGGGCCTTAAAACATTGCAGCCAAGAATACCGTCGCAGTCACCTTTTAAGCATTTCGATTTTTGCTGATGTATTAAATTCTTTAAATAAAGGAATTATGATTTTTGAATCAATCAAAATGCTTGAATTAATAGATTTGAGTAATAAAGGTTTTTCCAGGTCCGCTTTAAAGGATCTATGGAATAAGCCTTTTTGAATCAAAGATGTGCTAGCTCCCGAATCTATTAATAATTTAATTGGACGTAACTTAGTTTTTAAGATCACACAGGGAAGAGCTCGGATGTGGCTGAGGGAAAATTTTGAAATCTGGAATCGTCGAGAGTTTGTGCATTTTCTGCAGATGCATTAGCAGGTATATTCTGTGCTTGTAAATGATCTACTTCCATTGATTGATAAGTCCTTCGGGACGTGCCTGATCCAAAACCCTTTTGCATAATATTGCTTGTATTATTATTTTTAAAATGTCTGGAATTATTAAACCTATGGTTTACTCTATTGTGATATTGAGTCGAATTTTGGGAATTGAAATTTTGAAACTAGTTTGGATTGTTTTGCCGAAAAGAGCCTGAATTTTGGTTTTGCAAATTTTCAAAATTTCTAGCGACATTTTGTTGCATGTTAGATGTAAAGTTTCTATTGTAAGCGCTAAAACTAGGATTTGGAGTTTGTCTATATATGTTATATTGAGGAGAATGGTAAAAATTATCAGTATCTACTAGAATAGATTTTGCTTCTCTGAGTGTCTTTGGATTTCTAGCGTGTAAAATAATCCTAGGTTCGATAGGCAATTTACTTATAAGGCCATTTTCTCATTTTCTTCGCTCTTGAACCAAGCAGGAGTGTCAACAGTATTTAAAAGACCGGTTTTAATATTTAATTTTGTCAAACAACTTTGTATTTCCTCAAACAAACCCTCAACTGAATTTTGATACCTTAACATTCTAATTTTATTTATTAAATATTCAACACTTTCATGTACTGTACAATTAGATTTAAGAATGGATTTAATTTCCGGCCAGTATTTAGGATTATTATTGTTAATTAAAATAATGTTTGCGCTATTTTTAATTTTTTGTCTAATCGTTAATTCTAAAAAGCCTTTCGACACTTCATCTAAATTGTTGGCGAAACTATATATATAATCCATGTGTTCAATGAATAGTCCTAATTCTTCAGGTAAGCCTGTATAATTACATACATTTTTAACCATTTCCAGCAAGTTTATGTCCGCCATATCTACTTCTGTATTCCTCGTTCCTTACGATAGTCTTTTGCTCAGGTCACTTGATTCTCTTACTTTGCAAATTTCACTTCCGATTGTATGTAAGTTCCTTTTTTTTTTTTGTTCACACATAAAAATTCAGTTTGGGATTTTTTTTTATTGTCTACTTCAAATGTATACTCGTATATCTATTTTATATATATATATATATATATATATATATATATATATATATATATATATATATATATATGGCCTTTTGACCGACTGCGCCAGTAATAATATTGAATTAAATAAAAAAACACTCAAATAAGATTTTTATTTCAGATTGGCCTTTATTGTTCCAGCTCGCAAATCAAAGTGAGTCTTTTCATGCCTCTTTCTTACTCTAAACTTAAACTAGACTTATGAAATAAAATTAGAACTAAGAGAAAACAATTTATTGCTAAACAAATAGGAGCACAAAGAGAACGTGTAATATCAGGTGACATGATACGAGTAGATCACAGTTCGATTAGCAGTTATACATAGATGGGGAAAGCGTGGCCAACAAACGTGGATTTGGTCTACACCAATATTCCACCTCGTTTCACCATACATTTGCTATGCACATACTTGCATACATAGTTGACCAATGCGTCACACGGAATACACAGTACGAGTATTCATGGTCATGTAACTCCCGGTGCCATAACTGTCGGATTATCAAGAGCCAACTGTATTGCCGAGCAACTAAATTGTTGTATTACAATTTAATTTAAACTATTTTCGAACAGATTGATTTACATTAATCAATGAATTTTTACTAAAAAAAATATTAATTTTTATATTCAACTATCATTTTAAATTATTTTCTATAAGTTAATTTACATTATTTCAGTGTAATGTTTAGTGAACACTTATATTTTGTTTTGTTGTTAAAATAAGAAGCATGTTATGGTATGTAACGATTTGTTGAAATATTGCTTCAGTATTGCGTTACTGGCAATTCTGTTATATAAATCCTTACCAATAAACACTCGCTACAAACGTCAATTCGTAGGCAGACATTGCACCATCAAAAACGTATTTTATTGAATAGGATTTTAGACAACTGAAAAAGGTAAGATTTGGTGCATTTCTGAGTGGTTCCCCATTTGAAGACTTTGACCACCCTACTGGTTTCACCGACAGATTCGATCTTTTCTCAAAAGTCTTTATAAGAGCCATTCTTCGAAATCCAAATAAGTTTCTTATATTGTTTTTGCTTTGGTCAGTAAAGATTCCAGTTTTCCTCAAATTTCTGACCTGTTCAGATGTTTTCTGGTTTCTTTACGATTTCAGATTTGCGTTCAACCAATGTACGGGTGATTTGCAGGATTGATGGTGAACACACTTGGTGAGGGTACCGTTAGTTTCTAAATAGATTCTTCTGGCTTTTGTTTTATCCTGAGCGTAGAGGGAGCACTGTTTGACTTGTCTAGCTCCTCCTTAAATCGTGTCCAGTTGATTTTCTGCGGATTCCTCCTCTTTAACAAGGTCGATACCTCTCATCCGATTCTGAACTCAATGTGCCTATGGTCTGACATGAAGATATCCGATAGTACTTTCCAGCCAGTATTCTCCTTAGCATATGTCGGATAATCTGACAGTCTTAGTTTACAGAGGTGGGATTTTCGGCAAAGATTTGTTCAATCATTCAAAAGTTTACTGCATGGAGCACTTCACTTTAAGAGTTCCGTTTTCCATATAGTGGCCATATGTTTGCTTTGGCAAGCTCCCGCAGTTGATCGACACAGTGTTTGCACTCAGCGTGCGTGTAAAACTTTATTTTCGTCGATGGGTTTGACCGCTTCATACGATTTCCGCCTACAGGAACTGCAGCCTTTGTTGGTTGCAGCACCGGTTTCATGCGGACATCGACAGAGGAAACTTTCTTCCTCTACGCCCTGTTCGGGACATAGTATCTGATTTTTAACGTAAACCACCTGTCATAGGGACTTATGTTTACGGGACGCCCATACATCCATGGGGGCAAGGATACGCCTTGCCATCGCTCTGCCGCCTTCCTGAGATACCAAATCGGAACTGTGTTGCCGGCACTAGTTCCACCCTTGGTATGAGTCGAGGCCGACCTAAAACGTCTTACTGCTCTTAGGGTCGCATCACCCAGTACTTATTGCAACTCTACATTGGGTCAACCAAAGGAAGACCCTTCCCGCGACTTTGGGTTTAAACCACAGCCACAATGATACCCCTTCAAGTCAGGCCAGGACCTAGATCCGGGGGGCTCCTGACTCCCATGCTACCGTGATGTAACTCCTGCTAGAGACTACCGGTGGTCCAGCCCCCAACAAGACCTATTACCGGCAACTTGTGACTGATCTGATCAAATCGTAGCAACCTTCGGTAGCGTCATCTGAAGATGTTTACGATAAGACCAGTCTTTGCTCTACCCGCGTTCATTATTAGACAACGTCATTGATGGGCGAAGCCTTGATAATTCGGGACAGAAGAAGAAGGCGCAGTTTCAGATCCGAGAAGTTGGTCCGTTTCAGTGGGTATCAGTTAAACTGGCATGTTTCTCTTCTCCATCGCCGCTGGGGGAGTGAGACTTTTAGCACTCACGCCTTCCACAGCACTTTCCGAATCTTTGCGCCGTGCGTTTGCCCCAAGTCTTAGTTTCCTTTTCAACAGTCCCTTAGACGATAGTCCTTCAAAGTATGCCTCTTCTGGAGCACGCTCCGCGTTTTCGGTTTTCCGAGACAATGCGTCAAAAGCAGCACTCTGACCAACCCCTGGTCTATTCAGATGGAGTTTAACCGTAACAGGCAGGGCCTCTCCGGTACTCTCTCCATCGTTTCAGCTCAATCTACTGAATGTGTCGTAGAAAAAGGCACAGGAGTCATCGGAATCAAGTGATCTAGAAGTTCTGGGTCAACGCCTAAATCGGCTGGATGTTTTGGGAGTATGTTTGTTGGGGCCCCCAGAATCCGTCAACCGGCCGCAGTTGAAAAGACCACGGGTGGTCACGCAAATTTAATATCAAATAAAGTGTTGTCTTTTTGTTTGTGTCACTATAAAGTTAACATAATTTTGGCGACCGTGACAGGACAGTTATAGTGATAACTTGTTAAATTTATAGTGAACAAATAAGTGAAATTCTGTCAATAACAAAGTAAAAGTTTTTTTTTCAGTAAAATTCAGTGTAAAGCTTTTAAATAAATAATGTCGCAGCTCGAAAGCACTAAAAAAGAAGAGAATTTGGAGTCGATCAACAGCAAGTTGTTGGAGAACAAATTGTGAGAATGCTTCGCAATTACAACAAGGACGGCGAGGTAAGAAAAACTCGCAAATACCTCGAAGATAGACTGCCAGAATTGACAAGAAACTGGGATCAATTTTATAACATCGACAACATAATTCGAGATGGTTTTTCTCAGCAATTAGAACATCCACATTTCAAAAAAGACTACTTCGAAACCATTCGAAGGATTGCAGTATAAATGCGCAATGACATCATGGGCCGATTGGACGCTTTAACAGCAGATAGCGGACACCAGAAGAAACAGGTTCCCAAAAATGTTGAGCCATCCGTAGAGACGAATACGATGAAAGGGGTAATACCTAAATGAACATCTGAGTGCGAGCCAAAGACGAGCCTGAGAAAGCCTATGGCAATGAATGTGAAAGATAGATTTTATTTACTGGTAGAAATTTTAAAAAAATCAATAGATAAGTACCAGTCTCAAATAAATCAACAGTTTTCACAGCAATTCTGCCAGATAAAGCTAAAAACAATGAAGCAGAATTGGGATGAAATATCAACACTGTATCATAGAATGGAGGACGATATAACAACTCAAGACATAGAAAGTTACTTTGAGATGCAGGAGTGCGTGCAAAGGGCTCTATTAAAATTGTATGGTGATGCAATGGTTCCGCAAACAGGGGCAGCAACTATCAACACAGCAATGAAGTTGCCAAAAATAGAGCCTCCCAAATTTGATGGGAATTACTTGAATTGGAGACAATTTTACGACCTCTTCAAACAACTCATTCATTATAATGCTATTGCTCCTGCACAAAAGCTATACTTTTTGAGAGCCAACGTAACAGGAGAGGCTTAATCAAGCATTTTCAACCAACTGTCGTTAACTATGAGGTAGCTTGGAAAACCCTTGATAATCGTTATAATAACAAGAGGTTGTTGTTGACAGCACAACTCACAAGAATCCTTATACAATCAAACACGACAGGGACGGCAAAAAGTCTAAGGAAGCTGCATGACACAACAAAGGAAGTTTTGCAGGCGATAGAGAACCTTGGCTTCGATACTCATGGTTGGGACCCTTTGATTGTCTATTTGATGCTGCAGAAATTGGACAGAGAAAGCAGGACATTGTTTGAACAATCACTTAAGGATCCAAGAAGCAGTCCAAGCATGGATGAATTTTAGACGTTCGTGGAGGCCAGGTTCCGGACCCTAGAGGCGATCAACAGTAAGGAAAGCAAATCGAAGTCATCAATGGGAGTTGCAGCAAGCACCCAAGAGTATCAGAATTGCACTTTGTGCAATTTAAGTAACCATAGAATTTTCAATTGTAATAAATTTCTTTCCTTTTCAGATGTAGCACGAGACCAAGCTGTGCGGAATCTGAAGATCTGCAGAAACTGTTTGAAGGTTGACCACTTCTCCCGATCATGCCAGTCCAGAGGATGTCAAAAATGCGATCAATTGCATAATACACTTTTGCACCCCCAAGAAAGGTCTACGCCAAAGCAGAGTAAAAAGCAAGTCAAGCCATATCAGAATGCAGAAGCAAGCCAGCTAGCGCACAGCAGCAACTCACCGCCATTGGTTCAGTCTAGTAAGTCTAACCTTAATTACAATGGTTTATTAAGTGATAAAAAAGCTAGTACAGTAACCAATGCTGCAATAGGTCACACATATAAAAATGAGCATATATATTTAGCAATAGCTGTTGTCAATGTCATTTCCTCATACGGCACTAGAATTCCATGTCGGATATGAATCTAGAATCTAGTAACATTCATGATCGCAGTTGCACTTCGTAAGAAAAACATTCGCTCAACAAATTGGAGCAAAAAGATCGAGATTAAATATTCCAACTAGTGGAATTGGCTCCCAAGACAGTCAAGCACAGTATATCACGAGCATAACGTTCAAATCAAGATCTTCATGATTTTCCGCTTCTATTGATGCAGTAATTTTGCCAAAAATAACTGACTATCAATCAAATATAGAACTTGATGCTACAACTTTAAGTATACCCCCAGAAGTGGAACTGGCAGACACGAATTTCCATAAGAATGAACCGATCAACATGCTCATAGGAGCAGAAATTTTCTTTGACCTACTCCTTCAGGGGGAGATACGATGCGGATATAATCTACCAATTTTGAGAAACTCTAAATTGGGCTGGATAGTTACAGGAAGCACAGAATTACCAAAAGGACCATTTTGCACTCTTATTGCAACAAAACCCACCTTATCTACTTTGGATAAATTGGTGCGAAGTTTTTGTGCCTGTTTACATTGGCGACGGGATGAAAGTCCTCACCATGAACGTCGTGTTCACATTGTCATGGGGTTGAAAGACTTTTTGACAAGTGGAACACTTGAATCGGAGCATTTTTAATTTTAAAATTTGAGCAGTTTTTCTATTCTTCACACTTCCTTTCTCATCAACCACCAAAACTGAAATGAAAAAATATGTCAGAAATGGAACGATATGGAAATAAAACATGCGTTGTGGAAGTAACCCTTCTTCTTCCCACTTCAATAAAAAGCGTTCCCTCTCTTTCGGACAATCTTCCTGCCCGCGCCAATGTGAACAGGCACTTTGGGAAACAGAAGGCCATGATACTCCGGTAAAAACCATAAGTGAGGAAGAGTTTAGGTGTGAAGAGCATTTTAAAAATAATACAACGTTTGAGAAGAACTTCATCGTAAAATTGCCTTTTAAAGACGATCCAACAGCACTTTAAGGAGATTCCATTAATATGGCAAGAAGAAGATTTTTATCTTTGGAGAAAAAACTAGGAAAAAATCCAGAACTGAAGGATCAATACGTTAAATTCATGGAGGAGTATGAGTTTTTAGGTCATTTGAACGTTACATCAGATAATGAAATAACCGGAACACATTACATGCTTCCTCATCATTGTACTCGTATTTTGAAACCTGAAAGTTTCGCATCGGCAAAAAGCAGCAGCGGCAAATCTCTCAACGATATTTTGATGGTCGGGCCAACAGTCCAACCTGATTTGTTTTCTATCATTATTAACTTTAGAATGCATAGATATGTTTTTACCTGTGATATAAGCAAAATGTACAGGCAGATTTTGGTGAAACAAGAGAATCGACCATACCAATTAATCTTGTGGAGAGCACAATCAAATCATCCGCTAAAAAGTTATCAGTTAAACACTTTAACATATGGAACAGCCTCTGCACCATATTTAGCAACACGATGTCTTAATAAATTGGCAGAAGACAACATACAAAAATTCGAAAAAGCGTCATTTGTTATCGAAAATAATATCTACGTAGATGACTGTCTAACAGGTGCAGAAACAGTAGCTGAAGCTCGTGAGTTACTGAATGAAATTAAGCAAGTGCTTCAAATGGGTAACTTTGAATTGCGGAAGTTTTGAGCAAATGACCCAATGGTCTTAAAAGAAGTTCCAGAAGAGCACAAGGAGAACCTAGTTACCTTTTATCAGTCAGAGGTAGTTAAGACTTTGGGACTAATCTGGGAACCATTACAAGATGTATTGAAATACAGTTTCAAAACCGAACTAATAAGCAAAGCGAATGAAAAAATATGTAAAAGAACAGTTCTCGCGGACCTCACAAGATTATTTGATACGTTGGGATTGATCGGCCTCGTGATTGTACTTGGTAAGTTATTTCTGCAGGAGCTGTGGAAAACTAAACTATCGTGGGACGAAACGTTACTACCTGAGCAGGCTCATAATTGGAGGAGATATGTGCAGCAATTTTCAACATTAAAATGAACTCAGCATTCCACGTTATGTTCTTACATCCTCGGTGAAGGTAATTGAATTACATGCATTTTCGGATAGCAGTCTTAGCGCATACGGATCGTTTGTGTATATCAGATCTGTTCACAAAGATGGCAAAATCTACTCCCAACTACTTTGCTCGAAGTCTAGAGTGGGGCCCCTTAAGACAATAAGTATAGCTAGGCTAGAGTTACAAAGAGCTATTTTGATGGTAGAGTTAGTGAAAAGGCTATGTCAAGCCTTACATCGTCATATTGATAACATATATTACTATAGAGACTCTACAGTGGTATTGGCTTGGATAAGATAACCATCATATACTTGGGAGACATATGTTGCTAATAGGATAGGCATAATCCAAGCACGTACATTATTCAGATATTCAGCAATGGAGTTACATAAAACGAGAACACAATCCAGCTGATCTGGTATCCCGAGGATCCACTCTTTCGGAACTTATTAAATCAACGTTTTGGTTCAGGGGAACCAAATTCCTTGTAACCGATGAAATATTTTGGACGAAAACTGAATATACAATCCCTGAAGTTATTCATGGATATCGTAAAATCAAATCAGTAAATCCAGTAGAAATGCTTAATCATAAAAATTCCTTTAACACTATGAAAAGAATTTTCTCGTTTTGTTACCGATTTTATAACAATTGCAGGAAACATAAAGAATTAAAAAGTTTTGGTCATCTCACAGTTGAAGAAATATATCAAGGAAATCGTCTGCTTTTGATTCAAGTACAGAGAACAGCATTTCCCAATGAGTATGAGCTACTGAAGAAATTTGGAATGGTCCATAAACGATCAGGTATATCGTCTTTAGATCCGTATTTTGATGAAAAAATCAACTTAATAAGAGTCGGAGGCAGATTAAAACACTCGCATTTATTACCAGATGCCAAGCACCAGATACTTTTACCAAAAAACAGTCTTGTATCCAGGTTGCTATTGATTCAGTTACATGAAAAACATTTGCACGCATCGCACAGAGCATTAATAGCCATTTCAAGACAACAATACTGGATTTTGAGCGTAGGCAAGATGGCTAGACATGTTATTTTTAAATGTGTTAAATGTTTCAGATCGAAACCAACAACGATTAATCAACTGATGGGAAATCTACCAACAGAGAGAGTCAATCCATCAGGACCTTTTTATCACTCAGGAGTTAATTTTTGTGGTCCCGTTAAAACGCATCAGAAAGTAAGAGGTAAAACGCCATCAAAATCCTATATGGCAGTTCACATCGAAGTTGTTGTAGATTTGTCTTCCGAAGCCTTTATAAACGCGCTTAAGAGATCTGTCGGCAGACGAGGTGTTTGTCAAACCATATTTTGCGACAATCAGTTTCAGTTCAGTTTTAAAGCATTTTAATTCCTTAATCATTAACTCTTACATACTAACAAAAAATGGTTAAATGCTAGCTTAAAATTACTTAACAATCTTATACTAACTTACTGGCCCCACGCAGGCACTCTAAGCTATTCTAAATTCTTATAACTATGTCTTTCGACTTTATTTACATTTGCTTTAGGAATACTTATTTTCTATATTTAAGGCTAAGAAAAAAATTTGTTTACAAAAACTTAGCATATGGACATAATTTTTTATTTTTTATAAAAACTTAATATCTAACTTAAAATAAACCTTAACCTACCTAACATAAATGTACAATACACACATAAATACAAATAGACATTATACACAATCATATACATATATCAGTATACACCTTTGTATACACTGATATATGTATATGTTTCTTAAATGCTAACCTAAACCTGTGTAAGCTGGCCACCGCTATTTACAGAGCAAATAAACTGGTCAGCTCTGCCTCATTAGTGAGGCTGGTCCGTAATTGACGGAAACGATGACGAAACATCTTCCCCATCATTCAACCACCAGATATGCTGGTGCTGCCGAATGGCATCCCTCTTATCGCGATTCCACACCGCCCTACTGAACCTGAGGCGATCCACACTACCACGTGCGACGTCTCTGTTATAGTTGAGTCGCCTGTCCCCAGCTGTCAGAGCGACATGGAAGATTAACGACACCGCTGATCTATCCTGGATCAACCCTATCTGATCTAGGTAGAGGAATGCTTCCGGTGGAACGAAGCCGTCAGAGCGCACACTCTCGTGGTAAAGGTAATTGGGGTAGTAAGCCCCAAATATCAGGTTATTCGTCGAAGTCATTGCTCTTGCAATGTGCCTTCGAGTCAGCTTAATTACGAAATTGTCCACTCGTATTAGGTTCGCCCTATTGTAAAGGACCTCATTAGGATAAAATTTCTTGTACTCCGACTCTGGTGTTCTGTACAAGCGAAGACAAGCCCTAAGACAAGCCCTCTCAAACACCCGAATCTTTTCCATTAAGCTTGCTCTTACATTGAACCACACAGGACAACCAAATACCAGCATGGGCCTAATAAGGGCCATGTAGCAGATTACCTTTACCCTCGCATCGAGTTGGCTGCTATAAAACAGTCTCTTTGTAAGGGCAAAAGCACCTTTAGCTCTGGCCAGAGCAGCATCTACATTTTTGCCAAAATACAGAAACTGATCCAGCCAGATTCCAAGGTATCTGACTACATTTCGACAGGCAAGAGGTTGTCCACGTTGTCCAATGATAGAGAACTTTCGCCAATTTTTTCTGGTATCCCTAGAGGCTCCAGACAACGGCGTCCTAAAGAGAATGGTTTCCGACTTCTGGAAGTTGATTTTCAATCGTCTGCGTACGCAATAGTATGGGGAAGTGAACCTATCAAGTCGCTTGTATAAATGTTAAATAGAATCGGCGAATTGACCGCGCCTTGCTGAAGACCATTTTTAATTTGAAATATTCCAACAGAAGTCACATCGCCATTCTTCACGATGAACTGTCTGTTGGTTAGCATATTATAAAGAATGTACAAGAGAGGTTTGCTGATCCCCAGCCTAGTCAGCTTATAGAAAAGACCCTCTAACCATACGGTGTCGAAGGCCTTCTCCAAGTCAATGAGGCAGGCACCAGTGCACTGTTTCTTGCCTTTGTTCCATTGGATATCGGACACCAGTTTAGACGCGGCATGTGAGATATCATGTCCCGCCTTAAAACCGAATTCGTTATCCGGAACTATATGTTTGTCCTCGACCCACCTAGACAGAGCTCTATTGATTACTTTTTCAAAAACCTTACTGATATTCGGAAGGAGACTTATCGACCGGAGATCCGCCGGATTGGATATATCCTTTCCCTTTTTGGGGATAGGTTGAACCACCGCCGTTTTCCAATGCGCTGGATAATGTGCATTATTCATTGCATTATTAAACAGGGTGGTGTAAATGTCCACCGCTTCTAGAGGAAGATGTCGAAGCACGATGTTTGGAATACCATCGGTCCCCACTGACTTCTTAGCCCTGATTGTGTCGAAGATCTCACGGAGTTTTTGTTTCGAAATGAACGGGGGTAGGTCACCTTCTCTGGCAATGACGTTATTTGCCATATTTTCGTCGCTAAACCGGGTGAAACCAGAGCCCTCGGATCGCCAGTTCCCTATTTCATTTCGAATGCAGAAGTCGTGTACCAAGACGCGACTGTCCAGGTCGCAATTAGGGCCAATGGTATCAGTGGCCTTGTATACTTCCTGGAAAGTCGCCCCTATGGCCTCAACCTTCTCCTGTGGATCCTCGATCACAAAAAAGTCGTCATCATCAGCGGCCTCATTTGGATCAATACCTGCTATTGTCAGTAACCGTTCGTTGTCTATTGTCCGGGCTATTTTAAGACACTGAAGGTCTTTTTTGATTTTTTCTCCGAAATAGTTTATTTATTTGCGGAAACATATTCGGGTTGCTGGTGTTTACAACCCGAACCTTGTTGTTCCAATACAAACTTACAGAAATTCTGTAATTCTCTTTTATTAGCGTTTGGACTTCAGTGTCCTAATCTCCGGGTCTTGTCGGTCAGTACAAGTTTTTAAGTCTTGTCAGAAGTCTACTTTTCTGTCGGTGCAGTGCGTCAATAGTAGGATTGCGGAACAGGTTTTCGTTATTCGTACGTCTATACCGCGGTATTGTAATGTCCATAGTTTGTTTAATTGTCTCGTCCATTTATTTTAGGTAATTGTCGATCTCCTCGTTTGACAAATTCCTATTGGACGGTGGGTGGAGCGTGTTCGAGGAGAGCGCTCTAGTCAAGGTTAGGAGAAGCGTGTCCATCGAGTCTTACTGTAGTTGTAAGTATATCTTTGGACAAACTCCTCCAATTCCGCAATTTCATTGGGAACCGTAATTTTGGTGCTAAAACCGCAATGGTCGCTGCCATACACGAATGTGCGCAGACAGTTTAATGTTTGTAAATTCGTACCTGTCAGTCGTACACGTTTGTCGTACAGCAGTAGATCCAAATAAGACCCGCCTCTGGGAAACGACGGGTTATCCGTCGCTTTAAGACCGAGTCTGTACATGACATCGTGCTGACCCCACCAATCGAGTAGTAGGTTCCCTCTAGTATTTGGCAAATTATTTCCCCAATCTCTGTGTCTAGCGTTGAAATCCCCGCCGATTATAAAATAATTCTCCCCCGATTCCAGTCTCAGAAGTCGAAAAAGCGTGTCGAGCTCCGTAATAAATAGGGTGGATTGTGAAGCCTCAGGTGCATGAACAGAGGCCAAGTACAGCCGCTTTCCACTGCGGAACGGGATGTAAATGACGACTGCCTCCAACACCCGGAACCTGCGCAACTCGCCCTTGTACACTCTGTGAAATTTTATAATTTCTTTAATGAAGATCGCGTCACCACCTCCACGTTTGGATCTGGGCCGGTTTCTTCTTCTAACAATATAATTATTGTACTCCAGTTTGTGCTCATCGGTTAGCTTGGTTTCGCTAGCGAAAAGCACATCAGAAGTTTGGTCTTGTAGCAATTTAAACATCGCGGCTCTTCGTTCAATTCTAATCAGTGAATTAACATTCACCGCAAGGACCTTACGGCATGTATTGCGTTAGGCCCGGCAGCAGCGAGTAGATCTGGTCCACCCGCTTGGCCTGTTCTTGAACCTGCTTTTGCAGCTGAGCCATCTGCCCTTGGATTGCGAGCAAGATCGCTAGCATATTGGGTGCAGCTTCCGTTGTTCTCGGCATCGGCGCCGGAGAAGCAACAGTCGCTTGCTGTACCATTGCCAGCCTACCAGACGCCATTTGGGCGTAGAAAATTTGGGGCGTGACGGCTGGTGTTTGAAACCTCACAGGTGAACGTTTGACCTCCACCTTCTGCTGCCGCGCCAATTCCGCTTTTTTAATGTCGGTGAACTTAGGACAACCCCGATAGTTTGCGGTGTATCCCACGTTCCCACATAACACGCACGAGAGCTGCGTCCTATCGGATGCTCCGTCCCTACCTAGAGGACACTCCTCGGAACTGTGGTTCTTTGCGCACTTCACGCATCGAGGCTGCATTTGGCAGTTCGACGAGGCATGCCCGAACCTCTGGCAGCGACACAACGCCTTCGCTCCTTTTTAATTTTTTCCCAGTGAACCACCTAATAGTCTAGGACATTGATACTCCTTAGACTATCCAGACGGCTTTCGGGACTGAGCTGCACCAAGAAGAACGGCAGACTCCGTTTCTCCCGCCTAGCTCTAGTTGTGGTAAATGGCTTTACCCCCACAAACTTGAGTCCTTCGCACTCCATTTCTTTGAACAGTGCTAGGATCTCCTCAGGATCAGAAGACGGTTCCAACCCCTTCAGCAGCATCGATTGCCGCTTTTCACACTTCGGTGTGTACGAGTAGTGCTCCGTCGTCGTTTCTTTTAGTAGCTCTTTAACTTTCGCGTAGCCCTCCACTGTGTTACAGGGGCTGCTGCTGTTTATGTTGTTGCTGCAGTTGTAGTTTCTGCTCTTGATGTTGGGAGCTCTCTACTGCTTGTTGCTCCCTCTGCCTGGGCTCAGTTTGCTTTTGCTTAATATCAAGCACTTTTTCTTCCAGCTGCTGTATGCTGCTGGTAACATTATTTATTTAGAGGCAAAGTTGTTCTTGCCCCCCTCATACTGGACGGCCACTTTTTCTCCTTTTTCTTTTACCACGGCACTTATTTTTTTTTTCCTTAGATTAGGAGAGGTTTTCAACCTACTCCTCCTCTTAATGCCTTTCGCCACTGCACCAGCAACCGTATTGTTGCCTTTAGTGTCTCCCGTTATGGGAAGAGCGGAACGCTCTCCATCATCCATCACGTGATTTTTTGTTTTGTTTTGAAGCACTATATGTTATTTAACACAATTTGAGCCAAACAAAAAAAAAGTTCCAAGTTTGGACTGGAATCGAACTCGCGTCCGACGATTTGTTGACCGACGCCGCTAACCTCTTGGCTAGTCAACGAATAAAATTCGTCATAAAATAAGTATATTTATGAAAAAAAAAACTTTTTCACTTTTTCCCTTTTCTACTTAGTGAAGCCAAGACACATGTGTTCTCCGTGGAGATCTGCGAACGACTGACGATTAGAAGGGCTTTTCATTCGAAACGCGTGCAATTTACAATCCAGGACATATGTTTGCAAAATGGAATTATTTGGAAATTTATTCCACCTCGATCACCGCATTTTAAAGAACTTTGGGAAGCTGCTGCCAAATCGGCAAAAACGCTACTAATTCGCTAACTTGGAGAAGCTTCGTTAACATACGAACAGCTTTCAACAATAGTCTGAATGACTATGGAGGCTATATTAAATTCAAGACCTCTGGCTCCTATTTCGACAGATCCGAATGATTTGGAAGCTCTCACTCCTGGACACTTTTTGATAGGCACATCACTGACAGCGCTTCCTGAACCAGATGTCACAGACACTAAATTAAGCCGCCTGGATAAATTTCGACAAATACAACACATACAGCAACACTTCAGGAAACGCTGGTCAAAGGAATATTTGCATCTGTTGCAACAAAGGATGAAGTGGAAAACGGAACACAATAATCTAAGACCTGGGACAATGGTTGTAATAAAAGAAATGAATGCTCCACCTATGCGGTGGAAACTAGGCCGAGTAACAGAAGTTGTTAAGGGAAGCGGCAATCTAATCCGAGTGGCAACTGTTAAAACATAAAATGGTACATACCAAAGAGCCATACACAATCTATGCCCATTGCCAATAGAGGATTCGATTGCTGAAAATGTTTATCACGATACAAAACCAAAATCAAATGAAACCAGTGCGAGTAAAGAAACAAACTCAGGTTGGAAAAAATTTAACTTAAGGAGCGTGCTTACCTCAATACTGTACGTCTTCGTAGTGTTACCGTTATGTCTGGCACAGACAAATGAACAAGTTGCGGTGACAAAATTAGAGAACGGCATTGGTATTTACTTCGAAGACATTGGTGAGGTAAAAATAATAAATGCCTCCTGGAACATTTATATTTATTACAATTTACTTTATTAATATGTTGTATAGTGGTTTGAATTTAACGAAATAAAATCACATCTTAAGCCACTAGATGGAATATGCACAGAAGATATGTCGAACAAAGCTTATTGCAGACCCATAATAGATAGCTTTCAACATCGAATTACGGTGATAGAGCGCAACAATGATTAAAATATGAAAAAATAAGACTGTCAAGATCTCCGTTTGACATCGTTGGAACACTAGCACATAGTTTGTTTGGAATTTTGGATCAGGAAGATGCTAATCGAATCGAAGAACAAACAGCTTTAGTCGAAGAAAATGAACGCCATGCAGAATATCTTTTAAAAATGCAGAATTCCATACCAGACTCTACGGTCAACATTTTGAAAAGAGACACCTTAGAAATCCAGCAACAATTTAAGGCTCTTCATCATTATTTAATGAGAACGATTGATGGAATTCAATCAAAACAAACGCTGTTCGAGCAAACACATGAGTTGGCAGCTCTTACTTCATATTTAATATTGATTATCACAAATTTTTAACGGATTCAGGAAGTGTTATTGGACGTTATGTTAGACTTGAATCATGCTAAAATAAATCCAAAATTGATGACACCAAGACAATTTAGTGAACAGTTGCAGCTGATTGGTAATTCACTTCCTCCAACACTACGATTGCCAAAGGGATCTATAGTAGATATGTACAGAATGGCTTCAATCAAAGGCCGTAGTTTGAACAACTCCATCGTTTTCGAAATGCGTCCACCCATAGTCAATGCTGAAGAATTTCAACTCTTTAATTTGAAAGTTCCTATACTGCATGAAAATTTAAGTTATTTGGTCGACATATCTACTCCATATCTTGCAGTTTCGATGACCAGAGATAAGTTTTTCCCACTAATTGAGTTGGCATCATGCAAGATAATATCACTAGAGTCCGACCGAAGGTGAATTTTTTGGCCGAAGCCGAAGCCGAACTTCGGTTTCTTCATCACCTTGGATCTAATGGAGATTGTATTTCAAAATGCTAAAGAGCCTAAAATATAGTGATCAGTTTGATAAAATTGATCGGTAGATATTTTCTTTTTTATTAATTTATTTTACAAAGACACAAACAGCAAAATAGCCAGTAAAATATTGCAGTAGACTCTTTTAAATAACACATAAACGGAACAATCAAAATGAATGCTTAGCAAAGAAATAAAAACAAAAAAATAACCAGTAAAAAAATCCAAAACCCTAGGTACATTCGATAACACGTAAATACAACAAACAAAGTTAATATGAGAAGACAAACGATGAAGTAGAATTAATAATCAAAATTAAATAACTTAATATTATATGTAAGAAACAAAAGTTTTTGTACATTTTCTCCCTGCAAATTAGCCCCGATCAGCATAAATTTGTCCAGCAGCACTGAATAATTGCTCACTCGCTACACTAGTAGGAGGAGCTGATAAATATTTGTTAGCTATTTCTTTCAAGTAGGTATAAGGACTTGAGACCCAATAATTAAAGATATCAGCATTCCTTGTAGCTACATGCTACAGACACGAAACAAACATGAAATAACTTGCTCGAAATCTCCTCCAAAACACGGTGCATCATACGAGTAGTTCAATTTTTGGGGAAAAATGGTTCGGCTTCTGCAAAATCTTCGGCCTTTTCTTGGCGAAGCCGAATGTTTTGCCGAAGGTGGAAATTTAAGCCGAATGTGGCCGAAGCCGAATGTTCGGTCGGACTCTAAATATCACCCAAAAATTATCTATGTAATCAGCTCCATCCAACTAATACGTTCAGTTTCAGTTTTAAACGCATTTTATTTTCTAATCAATAAATGCTAGCTTAAAATTACTTAACAACCTTATACTAACTTACTGGCCCCACACAGGCACTCTAAGCTACTCTAAATTCTTATACTATGTCTTTCGACTTTATTTACATTTTCTTTATGGGTATTTATTTACTATACTTAAAGCTAAGAAAAAATATTGTTAACAAAAACTTAGCGTATGGACATAATTTTTTATTTTTTATAAAAACTTAATATCTAACTTAAAATAAGCCTTAGTCTACCTAACCTACATACACAATAAACACATACACACACATAGACATTATACACAATTATATACATATATTAGTATATACCTTTGTATACACTAATATATGTATATATTTCTTAAATATCCAACTAATACGCAGCTAAATAAGATGAACGGCTATGAAATGGATCTTCTGAATCATGTTCAAAACGCTTTATCTCGATGTCAAGCTAATGAAGTTAATTCACAAGATCAATGGATAGCTCTAGCAAATCTAATGGATGGATTTTCTCTGTAGCATCTGGCGTAACAGGTCATCTTATTTGCGAAGGCAGGACTTCAAGAATACACATTCAGGGCAATGGTTTGCTGGAGTTCCGTAAGTCATGTAAACTCAAACTACCATATACGAGTCTCAACGGTCAACACGAGTACAACTATTCTATCAACAAATCATTCATTCCGAGCGCAAACATCAGCAATTGGATATTTAAAAGAAATGGAACAACCACTTCTACGACTTCAATGCCACCCGAGGCTTATGACATTGATAAGAAACAGTTTGATGATCTCAGTACTAGAATTGAAGAGGTTATGAACCAAACAAATGCGTTTCCGATATCCCCGTCTTTGAGCGCGCATGACTATCATCACTATGGATTGACATGGCTTTTAGCTGCTGGTATGATTGGGATGGGCATTGCATATTTTCGTCATAGGAGAACAAAACCAGCACCTAGACGCAGAGTTTCACGTTTTGAAGTGGAACCTTAGTTTAAGAACCTATTTAGCTAAAAATGTAAAATGTAGAAAATGTAAATGTACTGATAAATCTCAATCAAGATAACTTAGTTTAAAATTAGAGAGTTAAGAACCATCTAAAGGGGGAGTATGTTATGTTATGCCATCTGGAGTATAATCCTTTGAGGCCACCTCCATACTTTAACCGTTTTACGTCTGACCTTGGTTCTTTTCAGCACCTTAGGATCGTTGACTCGTACGCCTTCCGCACACGACAAACCAAAGAAAGGAAGGAAAAAGGTACTGGGATACAATATCGAACTCTTAACGAATAGTTGAAGTAGCCAGAAGGAGTGCATGCTGGCCATTTTCATCAATATTGAGGATTGGCATGTGTAACTAGGCCAGTCAACAACATAGCGTAGACAAATCACTAATCACAAGAGCAATGGAGGTGATTAGGGATGCTGCTGTGGCCAGTATGTGATAGTGTCTTATCTTCACTGTTGTGGTGCTGTTGATTGACTCAATGTTTAACGCTCTCAACGATTCTAACGTCAAGCATATGCCGATGATATAGCTGTACTGTCAGTTGAATTATCCCCAGCGACTGCCTGCCCTAAAGTGCGGACAACTCGAGACTTGACCGACGATTGGTGCAAAATCCATGGGTTTTCAGGTAGTCTCTTCGAGCACTAAACCAAATCAGAATACGGGGGATTGACTTAAAAATTACTTTAGTGATAGGTCTTTTTGTGGAAAGGTAAAAAAATTCTGCGGCAGCGACTTAGTATGTCGTAATTGGGTTCAAATCGTTGTCCAATTTTGTTCATTTGGTAGCATTGAATCATCTATAGACACTTGGTTTGGCTGAGCTTGATATGTGCGTAGAAATAGTTGGGTAACACAGAGCTCTTCTATAAATATTACTAGTACTTTATTGTGGAGTTTTGATCTTAAAACTGAAACTTAAAAACAATTGGAGCATACTTAAATACTATTGGAGCATAACAATCAAGCTCGCAAAAAAGGGTGCGAAGTGCGAGCTCATCATATTCTCCGTTTTGTTTATTCTTCCATTATTATTCTTTCTTTGCCCAACTGTAAAGAGTTCTCATGAACAATTCCTCAACCGCCCTAATGTAAACAAAATTCATAATCTAAACAAGTGCATCCGCTCAATTTATTGACATCGATGCCACACAAGAAGCAATACTATCAAATTACTAATCATTACAAATTCCCAATGAATATGATTTCTTAAATTTGTAATATAATCTTTTTTTAACATAACTTAAATAAATTAAACATAAATAAGCTTTTTGTTAAAATTCTCCTGCAACCTGTAAAACCATCTTCGGTATAAAAAGTGGTGGCCTTTGGAACAGCTTGCACTTGTGTTTCGTTGAGCTTGCGCGCCAAAATCTGAACCACTAAAACACTGAGGAAGGATCTTCAGTGAAGGACCCAGAACCGATATAGGATGTGGCGTTAAAGTTTTTGTAGAAAACAGCAAGCAGACACAAACGAAACACTGATTGACGGCTTGAATTAAACTATGAGGAACAAGTGCAGGGGCGCTGCGCTGATAGCTAATAAATAAATCTCGGAGAAGGAGTTCTCAGGACCAGAACCCGCGTGCTCTGTTTCAATAAAAAAAAAAAAAAAATTTTGGGTAATTTTGGCCCCTTTTTTAACTAATTTTTGTATACAAATTAAATAGCTTTAAATGAAAATTATTTAAAAAAAAATTTTTTCTTATTGACAATTATTTGGGCATAATTTCCCCTTACACGTCAACTAAGAACTAAGTTGTTGCTCATGCAAATACGGAATGCGAAAATGTGAAAAAATTATGTTTAGAAAAAGAAAGAAAATGTTTTGTGCCTTAACTCCGCAACGCTAAATCTTCGAGCGTCCTCATTCGAAACCTATTAGAAGAATGGGATTTGACTCAGCTTGGATACCTTCGGATTTATATCTTGTGCTTTGGTGGCTTTGTCTGGTTTGACCTCTAATGAATGGGCTTCTGATGAGTTTACAGCTTGTGGTTGGATAACTAGGTCATTGTCATTAAATTTTGTAGTCACTGTCTCATTGTGGTTTCTGAGTATTGCTTCGTAGACGTCTAAGTTAATTATATAAATAATTTTGAAATGTCCGTCCGACAACATTGCAGTCCCGTTGTCGAGAATCAGTAACTGTGCGTTAGAGTAGTCGAATATCTGGTAGTCAGTTAGGGCATTCCCTATCATCGTTGCTAGCCTAAAAAGAATGGTTGAATTTTTAATGTGTGATTTGTGTACGGTTTTATCTAACTTAGTTAATATAGTAGTAACCCTATCTTCTGCGATGATTTTTTTCTATATCTCGCTGTAAGCTTGGACCCTAATCGTTTATTTATTTTGACGTAAACGAGATCTCCCGGTTTATAGGATTTCATAGGTTGTCTTTTTTTATTATGATATAACAGATCCTTACCTTGTTTCTCTGCAATCTTTCGCATGTTTTCTGTTCTGGATTTCTCGAGCAGTACAGGCTCAGTACTTACTCTTCTACCAAAGAATACCTCGACCGGTTTTTTTTCCCGTAACCGAGTGTATAGAAAGGTTATAGGCATTAACCGCTTTTTCAAGATCCGTGAAGGAAATATGAATACCTTCAGCTTTAAGACATCTCATGATTTCTCCAAGTGTGGAATGGGAACGCTCGATCTGACCGTTGACTGAGTTCGTATAGGGGGGTGTTCCAAACATTTGAATTCCGAACTCATCTTCAATCATAAAGCTGATTCAGGCCGAATTAAACGATTTTTCGTTGTCAACTACCACAGTCTTGGGGATACCGAAAGCAAAAAGCATTTCCCGAAGAGGCTGCTTTTATCCTCGGCGGCTTTCGAATTTATTTCTTTTACTTGAACATACTTCGAGAATTTGTCCAATGCAGTGAGTACCAGTTTTCCTTCCATTGAGAAAATGTCAATGTGGACTATTTCTCCTGGGTATGTCGGAATGGGAGTGGATTGAATTTTAGGTTTGTTGGGGTGTCTATCATATTTATTTTGTTTGCATATTTTACGGATTTTAAGGAGTTTTCGGATTTTTCTGGCCATACCTGGAAAGTAGTATTTTTCTATTTTCGTTTCTATGCGCTCGTTTGTAGGTTTCGATAATGATGTTGTCCTGTTCTTGTTCATTTTTAACATCTGCGACTTGCATCTGCGTGAATCTCACTTTAAAGTTGTTGAAATGAGACGGATATAATTCCTGAATCATTTCCATAACTCGTTCTTCGGTTTTTATCACGTTAATAACTGAAGGATTAAGAAAGTTCTTCAGAATTGTCTTAAGTTTTGTTACGTTATATTCAGGTTCAGTCACAGTGTGCCTATGGTAAGTTGGAAAGACTATTTCGAATTTATGATCTGCGGGTGTACCAATCTAAAGGAGAAGTTGGTTTTTGAAAGCGTTGAGAGGAACTTCGACACTTGAATTAAATTTTGCGATGAACTTTCAACACTGTGCTCCGTCGGTGCTAATGAATTAATCTGTGATTGAACAGATCGGGAGAGTGCATTAGCTACAACGTTACTCTTACCTGGCTTGTATTGCAGTTCATGATTATATTCTTCAAGTATGGCTTTCCAGCGCTTCATCTTACTTTTATTGTTCTTGCTGCTTAACGCGTAAGTGAGCGGCTGGTGATCGGTGTAGATTTTGACGAAAGCAGAGCCATACAAGTAACTGCGCAATGAGCTTAGAGCCCATATGATCGCCAACATTTCCTTCTCGTTCGCTGCGTAGTTCTCTTCAGTGAAACTGAGCGTTCGCGAGATAACATTTATCGCCCTTCTTGTGACAGAACAGCTCCAAGGGCATAGTTGGATGCGTCAGTGGTAAGCTCGAAAGGTTTATTGAAATTTGGATATGTGAGGAATAGGTCTTTGGAAATCAGGGAGTTTTTTATTTTATTAAAGGAGTCTATTGGGATTGGGTATAGTGAAATTTGTTTTTTTGCGGACTGCGTTTTGGACGTACGTCCTCCTTCCCCTCTTAAAAGGGCTGTCAGGGGCTTTGCAAGCCTTGCGTAGTCTTGAACAAAGGGCGATAATAGGCCGATAGACCGAGAAAAGAACGTAAATCCTTTAAAGTCCTAGATATAGGCAATTTTTGAATAGCTTCGACTTTTACCGGATTTGTTTTAATTCCATCTGATGATATGATGAATCCCAAAAACTCGATTTCCTGTGTGAAGAAATGACACTTACCTTCATATTAGCATGGTCACTTTCTGTCTTGCTTCTGTATAAGTGTGTAATATAGACATAGCAAGTTCTACCTATATGGTCTCGAAGGATGTCATCGAGTGCCCTTTGGAAGATAGATGGCGCGTTCTTAAGGCCAAATGGAAGTCTGATGAACTCGAATTTTCAGGTTCCTTTAAGGGAACCTGGTAAAACATTTGTTCTCGCCGAGTTGCGCAAGGATTTCGCCTATCTCTGGGATAGGGTAACGGTCAGCTATAGTTACGCTATTTAGCTTCCTTTATTCGATTACCATTCGATATTGTTTTACTCCTGCGGAGTCCGTTTTTTTTTGGTACAACGCACACCGGTGAGTTGTAAGGAGATCTAGAGGGTCTGATAATTCCGTCCTCTAAGAGCTTCTGTATCTGGTTCTCAACTTCTCTTTTGAGGGACATGGGAAAAGGATAATATTTGCTATAAACTGGTCAATCTGTGGATGTCCGGATTTCTCCTACGACCCTAATGATGAAGGTCAATTTCTCATCAGGTTTGAAAAACGACGTATGATAGAGTTCAAAAGATTTTGCTGAGTTGTTGTCATGTGATCTGATTTAATATTTATGGCATTGATAATTGGAGACTCCAATTGTCTGATTTTAATTTTTGTAGAATTAAGAATTGTCATATAATTGTTTTTTGTATGAATGACAGCCGATAGTTCCCTAAGGCTATCGTTGCCAAGAATACCATGAAAGGTTTGTAAACTTGGTAAAAGGAAGAACTTCAGGCTAACGTTTTCTAAATTAAATAAATTAATCGTTGTATGTTGGGTTATTTTTATGTCTCCCGCTATAGATTTAGCGAAGAAACATTGTTTCGTAAGGAAACCAGCGAATTTGAAATAAAAATAAACAATTATCCAGATGAACAAAAAATGACCGAAAGAAAACTCAATATTAAATTTCTTGAAAGTTTTTTTTTTATTATTGTCGTGTACACTTAATCTTTCGCGGTAGTGACTGTGTACGCTAGTGGTACAAATCGAACTGACTTCTTCTTCCAATCTGCTTTTGCATGAAAACATGCAACTGTGATCAATGCCCCACAGGATTGCGGTTGTCGCCAGCTGTTCACCGGTGGTTCATCGATGTACCGAAACACCAATACACAATGCACATGCACTTGATGTGCTGTGGGCCTTTTCCCCTTTTGTTTTGATATAATTCTTCGTGTTGTGTGTTTCGGCAAGTCATTGACCACGGCCTTTGTTGAATGCGTGAGCTGTAAATGCGTGAGCTGTGGTTTTGTTTTGTGCAAATTTAATTTTGCCGACGGGAAAGTTAATGACCTGTCCTCTTGGTCTATGATTTGTTGCCAGCAACATCTTGCCGCGCCTCGGGATGAGTTACAAGCCAGCCTCTTGACCTTGATCCAGGTTGAACGTCTTTAATGACATGCTGGCACTTGTTTCAGTGGTGCAAATGTGCATGAAATGTAAAATAAATTTTCGTGAATAGTGTGTAGTAATAATAAGTTATAGTATTTTGGTTAATCAAATTAATTCATTATAAAATAATAGTTATAAATGTATGTAGGTAGGAGTTAAAATTCATGTGTGTGTGTATTTTACCTATCGTGGATTTTATTCATTGCTCCTAGGAATGAGACAAACCTTGGTCACTGGGCGCTTTAATATAGTACTCGCTCTTTTAATGGTAACGACCCGTACTTTTCCGTCTATCCCAGGATGCGTTGCTATGACTCTGCCCAGGCGCCAAAACGTTGGAGGAGTTTGTTTTTCAGCAAGTAGTACCAGCTGCCCGACTTCGAGTTCCACATTTGATGTTTGCCATTTCGGTCGCCGTCGAAGTCGAACAAGATATTCAGATCTCCACTTCTTCCAGAAATCTTATTGTATTTTCTTCAACAATTGCCATTTGTCCAAGTAGTTAACTTTTGCTTCTGATAAATCCTTTTCGGGTGTGGTGTTAAAGGCTTGTAATTGTCTAATTATGTGTTTCGTCCAATGCTTTGACAGCGCTGCTCTTTCTTGGCTGAGGACATTTGCTGCTCCTTGAAAGTCGGTACTACAGTCACTGTGAAGGTTGGAGCAAATTCCACGGCGAGCTGTAAATCGCTTAAAGGCTGCTATAAAGGCGGCAGTGCTATAGTCACTTACTAACTCTAGGTGCACAGCCTTGGTACAAAAACAAACAAATATTACTATGTAGGCCTTAACTACCTTGTTGCACCTTCCTCTCCATGCCTTTAATTGAACGGGGCCAGCATAATCCACTCCGGAGGTTTGGAATGGGCGTGCCTGGTTAATTCTTGAGGCCGGTAAATCACCCATTTGTTGTTGCACCCTTGTGGCCTTATATCTAAAACATTTTAAACATTTGTGAATGCAACCTTTGACCTTGGTTTTAAGATTAAAAATCCAATATTCTGCTCGAAGTGTTGCTAACATAAGTTGCTGACCGCCGTGCAATGTTTTCATGTAAGTATCATGAATAATGAGTGTGGTCAGTACATTATTTGAAGGTAATACGAGTATAATTGGATGTCGCTGTGAGTATGGTAAATTTGTATTTTCCAATCGACCTCCAATTCGCAATATCCCTGTGTCGTCAATAATTGGGGACAATTTCGCCAACTTACTTCCCTTTGGTATTAAATCTTTGTTTAACAATTTAGAAATTTCTTCGGAGAACTATTCTTACTGCACTACAGATATTAATCTCCTTCGGGCTCGTGAATATTCGTCCACTGTAAGTGGTCCAGACCAACGATCTGATTTGTTCTTTGAGTTGTTAAAAAAGCGTAGACAGTAAGCTGTTACTCGTAGTAAACGATTTAAAGTTGAGAACTTGGTAATAAGTTCATTTGCTCCGGAAGCAGTGAAGTGAGCACAGAGCTGAAAAACTGACCTTATGGGGAACCTAGATTCTATGAAATCATTTTCGACCTTTGCAACTGCTGAGGCCTTCAATTCGAGCTCTGTGTCTTGAATCTCAGTTGCGCCATAAATTGTTCCGTCAAAGGTTTGCAGGTACTCAGGACCACTCCACCATTGAGTGTGATCAGATTTCTCACGCAAAGTCCTCTCGAAGCTACGTCCGCCGGATTATCCTTTGAAGGCACATAATTCCGACAATTGGGGTCGGTGGGCTCCTGAATCTCGACTATTCTGTTGGCGACAAAAGTGGTACGGATGTATGGCGTTCCTTTTATCCACGCGAGTGCTATTTTCGAATCACACCAAGCGTATATTTTTTGCATTTTGGAGATTCATGATTTTCATACTGTGTACCATTAAGTGTGCTAGCAGTAGAGGTCCGCATAACTCCAAACGCGCCAGTGACTTCTTTTTGAGCGTGCAACTCTAGTTTTAGAAAACAGCAGGTTGGTTTTTGTAGTTTCTCGATCGATGGCTCGAAGATATACAGTTGCAGCGTACGCCTTTTCGGAGGCATAGCAGAATCCGTGGATTTCCAACTGTGTGTGGCGTGTGATTTTGATCCAGCGAGGAATCTCTATTTCATTGAGAGCAGCAATCTTTGTTCTCAGTTCCTGCCATCTAGAAATGATTGTTGGTGGGAGTTCACTATCCCAATCTTGATGCTACTTCCAGATATCTTGCATCAATATTCTTCCCAAAATGACGCAGGGGGCAATCCATCACATAGGGTCGTAAAGGCGAGCAATATCAGAGAGAATTGTCCGTTTAGTTGTCTTCTTTGTATCTGGAAGATTGATCTTGAATGAAAATGTATCCCTTCCAGGATGCCATTGAATTCCAAGAGTTTTTATTGTGTTGTCTACATCAAAAGCCAGTGGTACATGTACCTCTCTTTCCTCCTTTGTAACTGCTGCCAATAATCTCTCACCATTACTTACCCATTTTCGTAATGAAAAACCCCCTTTCACCAACATCCTGATCAATTGGCGTTGCATCTCCAGGGCTTCGCTTTCTGAGTCAGCTCCATGAATGACATCGTCTACATAGAAGTTTTCAGTAGCCATCCTTGCCGCCAGAGGATAATCGTCCTTTTCATCTGTGGCTAGCCGCTGAAGGGTACGAACTTCTAGAAACGGTGCTGAGGCGGTCCCAAAAGTGACGGTATCTAAGCGGTATGTTTTGATCTCCTTTGCCTGTTCATCTCTCCAAAAAATAAGTTGAAAGGCAGCATCTTCAGCCGGAACCCATATCTGCCTGTACATTTTGGTGATGTCTGCTACAAACACAATCTTATGTTTTCTGAAACAAGCAATATGATCGAAGATGTCATTTTGTAGCCGTGGGCCGACCAACAAATGATCGTTCAGTGATGTTCCATCTGAAGATTTACAGAATGCATCAAAGACAATGCGCAGCTTTGTGGTGGAACTTGATTCCTTCACGACTGCATGGTGAGAAACGTAGTAATGTTGGGCATGTTTCAATGTTTCGCAGTTTACTTCGGTCATGTGCCCTAGCTCCTTGTACTCATCTAAAACCTTTTTGTACTCATTGTAGAAAGAAGGATTTGATTGGAACCTTTTTTCCAGTTGCAAGTACCTGAAAAGTGCTGATCTGTAGGAGTAGCCTAACTTGGGATATTTGCCTTCTTTGAAAGGAAGTTGCACTGAGTATTTCCCATCCTTTTGACGCTGATGTGTTCGGCAAAAATTCAGTTCACATTGTTCTTCTTCGGCTGTCAGCAATCTTCTCCTTGGCACTTCCTCCAATTCCCAGAATTTTTCTAAAGCTTTTTCCAGATCCGGGCTTTCCGTTGATATGTGTAGGGAATTGATGATTGTTTGAGAACCCATCCAAGTTCTATCTGTTGAGCCATTGTAGTACCTACCGGGCCTTTAATTAAACCATCGAGGAGAATTGAAGGATATATGTCACTGCCAAGTAGTTGTTGCCAAAGCTGACTCCGTGGCTTGAATTATCTCCTGTGTATGCAGTAACCAATGATGCCTTTGTTTGCACTCGATACAGGTGAATGTGCTCGTGCAATTCTGAGTATCATGCGCATTAGACAGACAGTTGATGCACAGCCGATTCACAGTCTCCTCTTCGGATTTAAGGCCTTGAATTTGAAACATTTTCTGATGGAATGCAAACCCTGACACATGGAGCATTTTGCAATTGTGGAATTGTGCGATCTAACGTTGTCTGCAGAGAATCTATTATTTTTAGGTTGAATTGTGCATGACGAGGATTGTCCTAGAACAACTAAGGTCCGTGCTCTCATTAGCAAGAAATCCTCTAGAACGCTATATGTTGGGTAATCTACATAAGATGCAATGTGAGACTCCCAATGACCTCGAGTGACGCGTGGTAATTTATTAACTGTGCGGAATATCAAAACGTCTTCCCATGACTTTACTGGTACTCCTAGATTTTCAAGCGCATGTTTTGCTTCATTTGTGGTATCCAACAACACTTGAATTCCGTCAGACGATTCTTGCGACACATGAGGCTGATCGAATAATAATTTAAATTGATTATCCTTTAACAATCTTAGATTTTGGTATCGGTTAACTAACGTGGCCCAAGCTGATTCGAAATTGCCGTCTGTGATCGACGTGTTTCGAAGCAACCGTTCTGCTTCACCGCTTAAATTTGCCTTTAGGTGATGAAGTTTTTGTACATCTGAAAGCAAAGGATTTTTCCTAACCAGACTTTCGAACAGACTTCTAAATTCTGGCCACGTTTGGAATGACCCAGAGAATGCAGGGATTTTAATGGCGGGAAGCTTTAATTCGGTCGACGGGACCTTTGAACCTAAACCAGAAGTATTTAAAGTTTGATTCGAATTGGGGTTATCATGGTTGCTTAGTTGCTCCTTTAAAACCGAGGAGTATAAGTAAAAAAGTTCCTTTAGTTTGTGGAACGCTAACGATTCCATATATTTTACCTTGGCTTCTTCACTAGGCGCTGCCACTATTTTTTGGTGAAGTGCCTTGACTTCGGTGAAGGGCTCTTCTAAGTTCTTTAACCGGGCCTCGTACATATAATTAGATTTCGTTTCGTCCAGGGCTATGTACGCCTTATAATCGGCTTCAATTTCTGAAGCCTGGATCGATTCCACGAAATTGGAGATTTTTACCATACTCATAATTCGTTGCCAATCGTAAGCAAACCACAACACACTATGATAATTTTTATTTTATAAGTGAAATGTTTAATTTAATAGTTATATAAAACAATGCCACACCTGATGATAAGCGTTGCTCCTCAAATGGTCCACAATTGCACCAGCTCAGCTCTCCACTGTCTTGATTGTTTTGTCCTCACTGAATTTTTTTTTTGATTCTTGTTTGTTCTCACTGTTTTTTTGTTTGATTACTGATTCTTGATCTCACTGTTTTTTGTTTTTAAAGTTAGTGCGAGCTTTGTTCACACTGTTCACTCGATCATACCAAATTATTTAAAAAAAAACCAACTGTCACAAATCCGTGATTTGTACAACATCCGGCTCGAAGGAGCAATCTGTTTCGCAAGGAAACCAGTGAATTTGAAATAAAAATAAACAATTATCGAGATGAACAAAATATGACCGAAAGAAAACTCAATATTAAATTTCTTGAAAGTTTTTTTTTATTATTGTCGTGTACGCTTAACCTTTCGCGATAGTGACTGTGTGCGCTAATGGTACAAATCGAATATAGATAAACTAAACTAGATGTCAAACTCTACTAATACTTTTGCAAACCCTTAACTTTCGCACAGACACACTGTAAGTGGATTCCAACGCTTTTGCATCTCTATAACTTTGTCAATATTTGCTAGAATGAGAGCAATTTACAAGTAAAATTCCTAGAATGAGAGCGATTTGCACGAGTGTAATGTGGATGACGTTTTTTGATTCAAATGGGCGTGGTTTGTATAAAAAAGGAGATAAATTACCATTGATCACAATTCACATGTATTCACGGACAGAGTCTCACAGATAGTGACGATCAGTAGAAAACCGGTTTTGATTTTCCAATATCTGGAAAGTTTGATATCTTGGTATAGTTAGTCTGTGAAATCGAATTGACTTCTTCTGCCAATCTGCTTTTGTATGAAAACATGCAACTGTGATCAATGCCCCACAGGATTGCGGTTGTCGCCAGCTGTTCACCGGTGGTTCATCGATGTACCGAAACACACAATACACAATGCACATGCACTTGATGTGCTGTGGGCCTTTTCCCCTTTTGTTTTGTTATAATTCTTCGTGTTGTGT
The DNA here is from genome assembly GCA_949129095.1 of Volucella bombylans. Lineage (NCBI taxonomy): Eukaryota > Metazoa > Arthropoda > Insecta > Diptera > Syrphidae > Volucella > Volucella bombylans. Next base: position 42,594,423 of record OX422144.1, on the reverse strand, counting down.
GTTTCGGCAAGTCATTGACCCCGGCCTTTGTTGAATGCGTGAGCTGTAAATGCGTGAGCGGTGGTTTTGTTTTGTGTTTGCAAACAGTAAGTTTCTGTTTTTGCCGGCGGGAACCGCAAATTTTATTTTTCCGACGGGAAATTTAATGACCTGTCCTCTTGGTCTATGATTTGTTGCCAGCAACAAACATCGTTGGTTCTGTATCGGTTTTTTGACAGGGGATGGTTGTATGTTTGAAGAGCCTGTATCAATTAAAAAATTTAGCATATCCCCACTCTTCGTCTTACACTTAAAATAAGGTAAGGAAGAGTCATTCAGCCTAAAACCTGTAAATCGCAGTGTTCTAATTGTGGGGTTACAGGTTCGTTCGAACAGGATGGCTCATCCATATCTCTGGGATGAACGTCTAAATTTTTTTCTGCTTTTCCGTCATCCAAATTTAGATCCTGGCGGTATGAACAAGGTTCTTCTTGGCATGCTGAAATATGGTAATTTCCCTGTTGCCTTGTTGCCTGATGACCTTGATGTACTGGTGGTCCTGTTCTGACACAGACAGCATTAAAGTGCTGGTGGTTGTGCTGGTGAACATCTCTAGCTTGCGCACTGCGCCCTTGTGTTGGAGGTTCTTGTTTTGCTACGGGCCCTATTTGAATTTGTGTAGTGTGCTGTTGGGTTTGATTAAACGAGTGACCTTGATGTTGGAAGCAATTTTGGCGGTTGCCATGTTCTCGGTTTTGTTGTGGTTGGGTTGAACGGAAATTTTGTTGAACATGTGTTTGCCGATTAGAATGGGATTTTCTATTGGTACCATATTTCATCTTTGAGGAATATGAGGAGGCTAAGGATTTCTACACGCTCCTTGATTATTGTGGGAGTGATTAGTCCTAAAATTCTGATTTTCCAATTTCAGGCATAGATGTAATGCCTGTGGTAAATCGACTGGCTCTCGTATACCTAGAAGCCTAGGTAAGTCGCCTTTAAGACTACGTATAAAAGTAACGAAGGCCTTGTCCCTATATGTCTGAGCTAACAGGCCCAAGGACTCATTGCTGATGTCCATGCATGACAGCTTATTCTAATTGAGTGGGGTATTATACGCCTCGAGAACGGTATCTGCCTGTCCGACAATTTTATTTCAGATCACGCTCAGAATTCCAAAATATTTCGGCGTTCCCCTCAATGGCTCGTAGATTGTCAGGACACGACTAACACTTTTTTTCTATGAGGAAAATTCGGCCGGGTCACTTGAGAAGCTTCTCAAACAGCGGACCAGGTCCGGTATTTTATCCAAATCAGCAAGCCTGTCGCTGAATTCGGTATTTATTGGCTGATCTACACCAGCGAAACATTCCGCGTTATGGATAAGTATGCTTTCGATTATACTTTTGCCCTGATTTTGTAACATCTTACTAACTATAAAGTTTATGAGAACGTTTAGCTCGGGGGTAGTTTGTATATCGGGATTTGCATTGCAACGCGATGAAGTAGATGAATATGAGGTGTCGACAACTTGAACCAGGTCAACAACTTGAATCAAGGTATTGTTATCGGTGCTAACATTTGGTACGGTGTTAGCGGAAGTTGCGGGTCGATTCTCGGAATCCGTATTTTGATTTGCCCGGACCGATCGTAATAACGGCATTTTTTCTCTACTTTTTCTTTTTTTTTTAAACGAAACTTTAATATATTTTTTTATCGTTATAATAAATTTATCTTATAATAAACTTTTCTCAAAAGTTGTATTGAGGAACTGAGATTAGTTAGAAGTTAAAGATTTTTTTACTTTTGAATGGCAAAATAAATGTAATACATAAGAATAATAAAATTTAACAATTCTGCTTTCCTAAGACTATTAATTTGTTTGAAGTTAATAAAAAAAAATTTAAAATATTATTCGTCCATCCAAAACTTAAAATAACGGCAATATGTTTTTTTCCTTTAATGAGACATTCACTTTATTTTATTACCCCTTTTTTTCAAACAGGTAATTTTTCTTTTTGGATTACATTAACTTTTTAATTTCCTTATTTCTTGTTTTTTTTTCTTATTAATACAACTAAAAATTCAATAAAACATAAAATTTCTTACTATAAAACAATGATGATAGATTTCATTGTTGGGTTGCTCCTCGGGTATTTTTGGTTGTGGATCGCGTGGTGCTGCTAATTCCTACAAACTACCGTTTTGCTCACTGTACTCAATGTCCAATATTTAATGGGGGCTACTACGGGGCCATTAAATTTTCACCACAACACGATTTCGGGGGACCGGTAGGTGGGTAAGGCAAAAGATATAATAAAAATATGCGCGGCGGCTGCTAAGCGTTTCAGGTGTCGCAGACGCTGGCTCAGAACTTTGTTGCTCTTGCAAATACGGAATGCGAAAATGTGAAAAAATATGTTTAGGAAAAGGAAAAAATGTTTTGTGCTTTAACTTACATCTATATTCGTATAATAAAATTAGAAATAAATTTGAAACGTTATTAAAATCTATATTCTGTGGTTTTCCCTTTTTATCCGTAACTGTATGTATAGAACACAGTCTTTGTAAACAAATTTCGTTATTGTTACTATTTCAATAGGTATTGTCTGCGACCTGCAGCATGCGTTAAAAGCGGTTAAGTTTAGTTTAAGTTGTAACAGACCCACATGTTGTAATATAAAAGGAATGTTATTATTAAAAAACTAATACTGAAGGATTTTTTTTAAATAACTTATTTTTGATATTCTATTGATTTCAATACTATATTGGTAAGGCAGAAATTTCTTCCATATACTAAAAGTAGTGAACACTACAAGGTCAATGATACTTTACTTGCTATAATATGCCGAGAGATGCCACGTATAATAAGCAACAAATTAAGGCATTGCTTAAAACCGTACTCTCGCGGATGATATTTAACCAACCCTTAATTTAGAACAAATACGTCCAGACCTTTCCCGTACTGTAGCGCCATTTTAAGTAAACACGATTTTCCGTGTTTAAGGGAATCCAGTTCCTATTTAAAATTAAACGCATACATTTTGTCATATTAAATATCTGAATTACCTTAAGAATATTTCAAAGACACTTTTAAAATTGTAAATTTTTATTTTGTTATACTAATGAAACGCAATATACGAGTATTTATCAATTCATATCTTCCTTACAGTTTTGATCATGCTTTATTATCTATTCATCAAAATATGCATCAACATTTCGAAGAGCATAATTGTAGCATATGTAATCGGCAATTTGAAAATCAAGTAAGCTATGACATGCATATGCAGTTACATGCTGATCAGCCGACACAGGCAAGAGCACAGCAAAACCTGGAGCACGGTTTTTATGTAATTATTGCGGGAGAGATTTCCTTAGACCAGATGAAAAAGTAAAACATGAGCGGATACACACAGGTAAACACATTTAACATCCACCCAAAGCTAAACAAATTCAAATTTTGCGAACATTTTAGGTGAAAAGCCACATGAATGTGAAGTGTGTGGAAAGTGCTTCCGTGTGTCATATTCCCTTACTCTTTACCTGCGGACACATACTGACATTCGACCATTTGTCTGTACGCAATGCAATAAACATTTTAAAGCATATGCAGTTTATTCTCACCACTTAAACACGCATTCAGTAGAGCGCACAAATATGTAAATGCCAGATGTGTCCAAAATCATTTCGTACATCGGTGCAGCTTTGTGGGCATAAGAATAGCCATACAAAACCGTATAGTTGTCCTGAATGCAACAGACCATTTGCCAGTTTATATGCTGAAAAAATGCATATGAAAACCCACAACAAAGCAAACAAGTCCAACGAAAATTTAATACATCGATGTGGAACTTGTGAACAGCATTCAGAAGATTTAACAAATGATCGTGAAAAAAACCTTGCTATGGATAAAAAAAATACCCATTACAGCTGATGATTGCTTCTATAAGGATAAAATTTCAACACAAGCTATTGTTGTGTAATGTAAAATACACTCGATGTATATTAATATGCCTATGTATGGATGTATATATATATTTCTCTTTATACTGTGATAACCACTTAAATGTGAGCAGCGACATCTAGCAGAAAATGTCGAAACTCGAAGACTAGAAGATTTCGATACTGGATTAGCAAAGTCTCGACTGGAGAGTGGAATCGAATTTTCTAGCAAATTGGAAATTGTATGGGACGCTGGGTGGCGAGGATTGTTCTCGAAGTATGTCATTCGAGTATAAATACCAGCATCCCAAAGGTATGCAAATCAGTTCCAAAGTTGAATTTGAAGTGTTAATTAGAAGAAGTGATTAAGTGGTTTAAGTAAAAGATAAGAAAAGTATAAGTGGTTGAGGAATTGAATTGTACTGAGAGAAAGAATTAAATAGTGAATTGTAACTGTACTGAATAAAGGGATTTGTATTGAAAAGGATAAGTTCTATTATTTGTACCCACACAAACATTCTACAATACCATAATCTTGTACTTGCATATACTCTAAGATGTCTCATACTCCTACCCATAGCTGGCTCTTACTAGTCAGTCTATAACAAACTAATGAACTATAAAGACGTCTTTTATTAATCGAACATGGTGTCAGGTGAAACACTATAATGGCTACGAAAGACAACAAAGAGCCTGCACTACCAATTGCGATAACTATTCAAAGTAGTGCTGAACCTTCCCAAATTTTTTCTTCGTTAATTCCAAACATTAATCTTAATAGCACAAATCTAGCCACAGTCTGGAAGCACTGGTTTAATCAATTTAAATCAATTTATGCGAGCTACAAATCTGGAAATGCAGTCAAGTTCCCGCAAAGTCGCTCTACTCTTAGATCACATGGGCCCAGAATCACTAGAAATATTTAATTCATTCAACCAGGTCAATTATGAAGTTTTAATCAAAAAAATTCGATGAATACTTTTTTCCCAGAAAAAACATAGCCATGGAGCGACATATTTTCTTTTCACGTTCACAAAAATTGGACGAAAGCATCGACTCATATATTACAGTGCTATAAAATTTAAGTCTAATATGTGAGTTTGGGACTTTAAGAGAACATCTCGTACGAGATATTTTTGTATGTGGGCTGCACGCAAATTATATATATATAAAGGAACGTCTACTCAACGAAGTAGACATTCCGTTGGAGAAAGCCGTTGAAATCGCAAGAACATGTGAAATAACTAAGGAGCACTCACAACAACTTCTACCACAAAACAGATCCACTACAGTCATAGCTCCTCTCAACAACAACAGCAGTCATATACAATACGGTAAAATTAACTAAAAATATATATCTACCAGCAGCAGCAGTCACACGCACACCACCAATCATACCAACCGCCCATATCAACCAGTGAAGTACAATCATCTCGATTTCCCCTGTCTCAGCCATCACGCCACAATTATCAAGCCGACAACTCTAACATTTGCCCGAGGTGCGGTGAAACGCACAAATACAGGTGTCACAAATACGAGTACATGCAACAAGTGTGGAAAAAAAAAATCATTACGCTAAAATGTGCCGGTCCAATCTATATATCCGCAATGTCGAAGCCATGTCCGAAACGTCATCATCAGAGTCCGAAGTTCTGTTCATAAGTCTTCTTGAAGCGTCATCATTGTCATTATCTTGGGGTAGTATACTTAAACACCAACGGTACAAAGTTCAAGTGTCAATTGGATACCGGCGCACAAGAAAACGTGATGTCAGATAAAACATTCGGTCTACTTGGACTAAAAGTCTGTAATATTGAGCCTACAACGAGTTGTATTCTTACATTTAGTAAAGAACCTCTCCTAGTTGTTGGACAAATTTGAATTCCATGTCTTTACAAGAACAAAGAAAGTGTTGTAATTTTTTTATATATGTATCTAAAATTGATTGTCATACAGTATTAGCACGTATTAGGATTACCAACCTGTATCAGTATGAATTTAATTAGACGTGTAAATGAGTAACATTGTGAAGAAGATTTGTTTAGTGGGCTTGGTTGCTTAAAAAGGAAAATTCATTTGCAGTTAAAACCCGATGTCGAGCCAGTGATTGATTGTCCAAGGCGAATACCATTTAGTCTCATGAAGCCACTTAAAGAGGAACTCAAAAAAATTTAAGATATAGGAGTATTTGTCAAAGTCGAGAATCTCCTATCGATATTAACGCGGATGAGAATAACAGTAATAAACAAAACAATCAATCATCGGAAGAAACATCAGGTACTCGAAAGGAAACTATGTGTCCCCCAAAATCATCCGCGAATAACGATTTTGTTACAACTCTCTACGGAAGGCAAGTAAAACCTCCTGGCAAGTTTACGCATTCCAATTTCAATTAGTATTAATACAAAAAAAACGTTTACTTTTCTTCTACATTACCTGAACCATTGAATTATATAAATATGTTAAGAAATTATAATCACGATGAAGCTAAATCTATTTTTTAAACTTATGATACTTTTATTTTATAAATATCATATGTATCTGCAAAGGGAAGTGTTCTGTAATGTAAAATACACTCGATGTATATTAGTATGCCTATGTATAGATGTATATACATATACATTTCTCTCTATACCATAATCTTGTACTTGTATATGTTAACAACAAATAGATCAAAAACCCAACGGAAGTTCCAATGCACGCGCTTAAGTCATTCTCACGCTTTTCCACCAATTCATCATTTTCTGCACAAACAAAAGTGCAGTATTACATCAAGCAGACGACACCTGAGAAGCATTGGGTGATGCAATACCTGAAGCAGCAGTAGAAGTAGAAGTTAGACGTTAAGACAGAAAAATTGTAGTTTTTAGTTCTTAATTGGAATGGAAAGAGTAAAGTCGATTTTTTTTAATAAATAAAATTTATATTTATTTAACTGGCGCCCGAGCAGGGACCACGGTAAAAGTAACTTTAAATTAAAACGCCCTTAAACTGATTTGAAGAGTTTTTTGAAATTCTTCCTCCCTCCCCCCTTAAGAGGGTTGTAAGAGGCTTCGCCAGGCTAGCGTAGCCTTTTATAAACCGGCGATAATAGCCTGAAAGGCCCAGAAAGGATCGGAGATCTTTTAAAGTTTTGGGACATGGGAAGTCCATAATTGCTTTAACTTTTTCTGGGTTCGTCTTGATTCCTTTTGAGGATATCACGAATCCTAAGAATTCTACCTCTTCTCTAAAAAATGAGCATTTATCCAATTGAACTTTTAAGTTTGCGTTCTCTAATGTTTTGAAAACTTTCCTCAGGTTATTGTAGTGAGAGGCTTCGTCTTCTCCGATGACAACTTTGTCATCAATGTAAACGAAGCATATTTTGCCTATATGATCACGCAAAATGTCGTCGAGCGCTCTTTGAAAAATTGCAGGCGCGTTCTTAAGGCCAAAAGGAAGTCGTGTGAACTCGTATTTACCGTTGTTCACAGAGAAAGCGGTTTTCTCAATATCCGACTCCTTAAGCGGGATTTGATGAAATCCACTTTTGAGGTCAATGACCGAAAATAGCCTACTTTGGCCTAATTGCGATAGCACTTCGTTTATCTGAGGAATGGGATACTTATCTGAAATTGTTATGGTATTCAATTTCCGATAATCAACAACCATTCTATATTTCTTTTCCCCGGATAAGTCCAGTTTTTTTGGCACTATCCATATGGGAGAATTGTAAGGGGACCGTGAAGGTCTTATGATCCCATCTTTTAGTAGTTGGTTGATTTGCTTGCTTACTTCATCCTTTAGGGACATTGGATATGGATAAAATTTGGAGTATACTGGGGTTTCGGAGGTCGTGCGGATTTCACCTTTTACCGTGGTGGTAAAAGTTAGCCTTTCGTCTGGCTCTGTGAATAAATTTGGGAATTCCTGGGTTAAAAAGTCTAATTTCCGTTTTTGTGCTTCATTCATATGGTTTGTATTTATATCTATTTTGTTGACTGCCGTATAGGCACGTTGTTTTATTTTTATTCTAACTTTGTTTTTTATTATCATCAGGTCTTTATCAGTATGAATTACCGCAGACAGTTGTTTCAGACTGTCATTTCCTAAGATGGCATCAAATGATTTGAGAGTAGGTAAAAGGAAAAACCTAATATTTGGTTCTTGCAGACCGAACAGATTAACAACTGTGTGGTGATTAATTTTGACCTTACCAGCTATAGAATTTGCATAAAAGGGTTCAGAATTGGGTATGGGTTTTGAGACGAGTCTTGGTTGAATATAGTTTTTATTGGAACCAGTATCGATTAGAATTTTGAGAATCTCGCCGCTCTTCATCCTGCACTCAAAGTAGGGCAGTGAAGAGCTATTCAGTCTAAAAAATGAATATCGGCAAAATCTCCGGGGTTTTCTTGTGGGGAATTCGCGTTTTCGTATGACTCAACATACTGCGAAAGGGTCTCTCCGTATTGATTTTCTTCATAATTTAAAGCTTGCTGGTAAACTACTTCGCTCTCCTTTGGTTCTATGTTAAAGTTTCCTTGTTCTTGTCCGGAATGTTCCTGAATTTGTTCTGGTTCATAGGTTACGTCAGCTCCTTGTTGTTCTATATGGAAGGTTCTTTGGAGTTTGTTTGGTACCTGTGCTTGCCGTGTGGATGGTGCATCTCTCTTTCATGTCATATTGCGCTGTTGCTGTCTATTCATGGAATTGATGTTTCTCGTTTGGACACTGATGTCCATTGGGACAGGTCTTGGTTGAGGTTTTGGTGCAACGGGACGTGGTTGCATAGGTTGTTGAACGTAGTTGTCTTGGTGATTAGTTTGGAATCCTTGTCGGTATGTAGGTTGATTTGGATTGGAATGGGGTTGTGGAATATAAGCTAACTGGGGATAAAATGTTTGTTTAGTCGCGGAAGGGTGTTTTTGAGCAATATTTCTATTTTTTGGAGGAAGTGGGGGAACGATTTGATTAAAGGACTTACGACTAGGTCCAGAATGGGAAACAGCATATTGCGTGCGGAAATTCTGATTTTCGAGCTTGAGACAAAGGTGTAACGCTTGGGGAAGATCCGTTGGCTCCCTTATGCCAAGGAGTCTTGGCAAGTCTCCTCTAAGACCTCTGACAAAGTGTCCAGAGCTTTGTCTCTGTAAGTTTGAGTAAGAATATTTAGTGATTCATTACCCATTTCCATACACCCAATTTTATTTAAGATAAGAGATAGATGGGAATATACCGTATGGTAGAATTCGGTAACCGTTTGGTTTCCTTGTACCAATGATGTCATTTGATACTCTAACGTGGACAAGTCTCTTTTGTCCGCGTAATGCATAGTCAGACAGCGGGCTATGCATTTCCAATCTAGCGGGGTGTTGTAGGATTCTAACACCACGTCAGCTTGGCCTACTACTTTGTTCCTAATTACGTTTAGGATCCCATAGTATTTGGGTGTTCCTCTTATTTCCTCGTATAATTGCAAAATTCGGTCAACACTTTTCTTCCAGGAGTTAAATTCTCCTGGATGACCATTGAAATCCTTAAGGCATCGAACAACATCGGGAATTTTGTCGAGCTCACCAATATTATGCCTTAATTCTGGATTAATTTGTTGGTCAACACCAACGAAGTGGTCCGCATATGGATTTACAAGAGATTGAATGACTTGACGTCCTTCATTTCGAAGTACACGAGTCACTAAGCTTGTTACGAGGGTTTCGAGAGCTTGGTTAGTGATAACTCCACCAACATTTACAGGAGCGTTTCCTGCTGCTGGAGCTGCTCCAGCTACTGGAACGTTTTGTTCGGGGACGTTTAGGATAGGAGGTCTAACAATTGGGTTGGCCATATTTTAGGTTTTCAAAATTTTCAAAACAGAATTCGGGACTTACAGAGTTGAGCGTTTTAACAGATAGTACTGGCAATAAATGAACTTGTTTATGTGTTTAATTTAAATATAGTTTGATATTCTGAGTAGTGTAAATTAATTTTAGTTAAGTATAATATTTAATATATATAGTTAAGTATGGTGTTTGTATTTTGAAATTTCACTTTGTATTTTAATTTTTTGATAGTTTGATTTTTGTTTTTTTTTAAATTTTCTTAAGATCTAGATTGTAATTAAGTATAATATTTGTATTTGAAAATTTCACTTTGTGTTTTAATAATTTCACTTTGTATTTTTTTCTTAAGATCTAAACTTACAATAGTAAGAACATAACAGGTGATCTGCACCGACGGTCTGGATGTCTCCTTTTCCTCCTTAATCCGGCTACTCGGGATCCGCGCTCGTACTTATCGTGCAGTGTACTAGACTCTATCGAGCTAATACTTTCACTTAGTCTGTTAGTTCTATTTTTCTGCACTTCTTGAGGGCACTATTTTGGGTAGGTGGTCCCCAAGGTTTTTTTTTCACTTTAACGTTCGAATATCTCGCGAACACGCACTACTTGAGGGCCTTGTGTTAAATCGCGAACACGCACTACTTGAGGGCTTTATAATACTACGAACGATGCACTGCTTAAATGATGAAGCAATTACTGCATTCAATAAAATAAAAAATTCACTAGTATCAAATGATTTGCTGTTGATCTATCCTGACTTTAGTAAAGAATTCCAGTTAACGACCGATGCATCCAATTATGCAATTGGAGCAGTATTAGCACAGAACAGTAGACCCATTACCTTTATCTCTCGTACACTAAATAAAACAGAGGAAAACTACGCTACGAATGAGCGCGAAATGCTCGCCATCATCTGGGCTCTAAATACACTAAGGAACTATTTGTATGGTACAGCAAAAGTCCAAATATTCACGGATCACCAACCATTAACTTATGCCTTGAGTAGCAAAAACAACAACAGCAAACTCAAGAGGTGGAAGGCGATACTGGAAGAATATAATTATGAGCTGATATACAAACCAGGCAAGATGAACATAGTAGCAGATGCCCTCTCGAGACCACCAAAGACAGCCGTTAATTCACTCACTGGTACCCAACACAGTGCTGAAAGCTCTGCCCATGATTTGATACCTTCCACGGAAACTCCAGTAAACGTCTTTAAAAACCAAATAATACTTACCATAGGTGAATCAAAAGGTTATGAGTTTAGTATCCCGTTCCCGACTTACCACAGACATACATTTACACAGCCATCATACACTGAAAGCGACCTTATTTCAATATTTAAAAAATACTTAAACCCAAGCGTCCTTAACGGACTCCTAACAACAGAAAATATATTGGGCCGAATCCAGGAAATATATCCCATACACTTCAAAAATTATAAAGTCAGATTTTGGCAAACAAATGTAGAAGATATCCAGGACGAGGTTAGGCAAAACGAAGAAATTATTAGGGAACACAGAAGAGCCCACCATAACGGAAAGGAAAATAAAATCCAATTGTTAGAGAAGCTTTACTTCCCCAAAATGAATGCCAAAATAAATAACCTTATAAAACAATGTGCAACCTGTAGAGAACAGAAATACGATAGACATCCCAATAGACCAGAACTTAAGGAAACCCCAATCCCCCAATATCCCGGAGAAATATTACACATAGATATCTATTCCACCGAGAAATTTCTTGTACTAACTGCCATCGACAAATTCTCAAAGTACGCACAAGCGAAAATACTAAAATCAAAAGCGGTCGAAGACATCAAAGAACCGCTCCGAGAACTTCTTTTCGCATTCGGTATTCCTAAGATTATAGTTATCGATAACGAAAAGTCCCTAAATTCCTCTTCAATAAATTTCATGGTCAATGACCAATTAAACATACAAATCTTTAAAACTCCACCCTATTCTAGCTCGGTTAATGGCCAGGTGGAGCGTTTCCACTCCACGTTATCAGAAATAATGCGTTGCATTAAAGCCGATGGCATTCAGAGAACATTTCCTGAACTTCTTGATAAAGCAGTCTACGAATATAATTATTCGGTGCATTCAACAACGGGCAAGAGACCGCTTGAGATATTCTTTGGGCGAAACGTTAGCATAGACCCAGAAAAATTCGAACAGGCTAGGCAAGACAACATAGCCAGGCTAAGGGAAAAACAAAAGGCTACTCTCGATTACACAAATAAAAAGAAACAACCCATAAAATCATACACACCAGGTGAGGTTATTTACATCAAAATAAACAAGAGGTTAGGTTCCAAGCTATCTCCACAATTTAAAAAAGAAATAGTCAAAGAAAACTTTTCAAAAACCGTTCTCACAGAGTCAGGAAAATCAGTCCACAAAAATAATATCAAAAGCTAATATGATCTTTTCAGGTTTTTGCTGAGGCTCTGCTGTGCAGAAGTACAAATTTTGGATTATTCCAACTCAAAGGTTATAGCACTAACCGTTGGGACTTCAAAACTTCAAATCGGAACCCTTAAAGTTGTCCATGTTATCGACTTGGAAGAATTTGAAAAAACCACTCGAGAGCTCGAGTCCAAACTTCAACGTGATGTTGACACCAACCATCCCATGTTCCCGTTCCTTTCACTTGAAATTACTAAAATTTTATCCCTAATAGATTTACTAAAACCAAATACTAGAGTTGAGAGGTCATTAAATTTCCTTGGAAGCGCATGGAAATGGATCACAGGGAATCCAGACCATGACGACTTCATATTGTTAAAGTCTAAAATCAATGGTGCACTTAGAAATGAAAACAAACAAGTTATTATAAATAGATCATCCATTGACAGGATTAATGAAATTACAAATAAGACTAACAACATTTTAAAATTAATAAAAGAGAATAATAACATTAAGAATGAAATTGCTATGAACATTAAGAATAAATTAGATATCATCAAAGAAGAAATAGTTAATGTAGAGTACGCCCTGCATTGGGCAAAGGCTGGAGTCATCAACTCATTCATTTTATCCAAAACAGAAATAAGTGTAATTACAGATCTTTTCAAAAGAAATAATGTACCATTCTTAAATATCGAGGAAGCCATAGAGTTCGCTCAAATTAAAATTGCATCTAACAATAGAGCACTTTTGTATATTATTAGTATCCCAGACACAAAACAAGAAACATGTAAAACTATATTACTCAAACCCGTAAAACGTGGAAATATTGTAACAAAAATTAAATATGAAAAAATTTTATTTTGCGAAAACACAATTTTAGGAATAAGTGGAAAATGTAAATCTAGTAATAAGCTTAGTATATGTAATAGGAAAGAAGTTATAGATATTAGTGAAACTGCTTGCATCCCTAATCTGCTTAGAAGTCGATCATCGAACTGTAAAGACATCAATAATCAACACATCCCGACTTTGGAAGAAGTTTTTCCAGGAACCCTACTATTAAATAAATTTAACGGAACAATTCAAATCAATGAAGACAAAGTTAACTTGACAGGAACTTTTATCATTCAATATAGCAATTCAACAATAATAGTAGACAGCCAATCCTATACGTCAAATGAAGTCTCCTTTGCAAAACCATTACCTCCAGTTGTACAACCAGGCTCAACTTTCGGAGCATATGAGGAAGTACTTTCACTACAATCTATGAAAGAACTGCATTTAAACAACACCGAACGATAAACCTAATAGAAGAAGAAAACCGAGCCGGACATTTAACCAACTTGCGAATGTCGACATGCCTAGTTATCATTTTAATGGCAATTATTTTTGCAAAACTATTGGAATATTTTAAACGCAAACCTGTTAATATCAACACAACAATCGCAGCAAACGAACCTTTACCACCAGCTGAAACTATGCCAGAACCCTTCATAGTCATGCAAGTAAGCCCTCAAAAATTAGAAAAAACAAGAATAAATCAAATCCCATATTTTTGAGAATGAGGACATTCTCACTTAAGGAGGGAGATGTTAACAACAAATAGATCAAAAACCCAACGGAAGTTCCAATGCACGCGCTTAAGTCATTCTCACGCTTTTCTACCAATTCATCATTTTCTGCACAAACAAAAGTGCAGTATTACATCAAGCAGACGACACCTGAGAAGCATTTGGTGATGCAATACCTGAAGCAGCAGTAGAAGTAGAAGTTAGACGTTAAGACAGAAAAATTGTAGTTTTTAGTTCTTAATTGGAATGGAAAGAATAAAGTCGATTTTTTTTAATAAATAAAATTTATATTTATTTAACTTATATACTCTAAGATGTCTCCTACTCCTACCCATAGCTGGCTCTTACTAGGCTTAGTGAACTAATAAACTAGTGAAATATAAAGACGTATTTTATTAATCGAACAGCTATTATGTCTGGAGAAGAGTTGATTTTTATTTTACAGTATAAAAATTAACATTTAATACTTGTACTACTTTTTATTTCTAGATTTTTATCGATAATTTTCATACAGAGGAAATTATGACCGACTGGCTGACGCAGAAATAATTACAATATAATAGAGATAACACGTTCACCATACTTACTCTTCAATAAATCGATTGTAGCGTGTACACCATCCTGTTGAAACCACATGTCGTCCAAGTCCATATCTTCTAATTCGGGTCAAAAATAATAGGTCATCATGGCGCAATAACGCTGACCATTCACAGTAACGTGACGATCGTTATCGTCGAAGAAAAAAACGCCGCCGGCATGCAAACCGCACCAAACAGTTATTTTTTGTGAATGAAGTGGTGATTCATGAAGCACATGTGGATTTTAACCCGACCAATAACGCATATTTGTCTTATTGACGAACCCGTTGAGCCAAAAATGAGCTTCGTCACTGAAGATGATTTTGCGATGAAATTCATCATCTTGGCGCATCTTCTCCGGAACCCAATCGGAGCACGTACGTCGCTTCAAATGCTCCATCGGCTTCAATTCTTGAGTCACCTTGATCTTGTATGGGTGTAAACCAAGATCCTTATGCAAAACCGCCCACACCTCTCAGATCACTCTGATCGAAAGCTGCCTGGCTACGAACTAGTGCCACTATTCTTCTCTCACAGCGGTCTCTCCATTTACGTGCATAGTGATATAGCTTATCAAGCTCCACCATAATGTTCCAATCCGGAATTCAATTTCACGTGGTTAAGATTCCATCTCCGTAAGCAAATTAGCCTTAAACTGGACAGCAATTCGACCTCTAGGGAGTTTGATGCACTGTCTGACTCCATTCAAAGAATTGCATCCCTGCATCCTAATACTGAAAACGTTATTACGGTCGATTTGAATATACACAATTCTGGGTACTACAGACAATACCCGAAAGACGATGTGTTGAGATCTTCGCTGCGGAAAACGACCTGACCCAGCTTGTAAATGAACCCACGCGAATACCAGGCGTTGATAGTCATACCCCTAATACCGTAGACTTGTTTTTAACTTCTCACCCTGATATGTACGCCGTTGATGTGCTCCCACTCTTGTTGGAGCTGTACAAAAATTTGTACAAAAATTTGTACAGCTGTCAAAAATTCTGTATATATAGATATGTTATTGTTCTGCACTCTAATAAACTTGTAGATTTAATAACTGAAGGTTTTAATTATATACAGCGGTTTTAATTATATATAGTAGAGCTCTGCCGGTTAAAGCTTTTATTTTTAACCATTGAAACTTAATTGTATCTTTTTTTTGGTTCAACACCCGAACACAACTAATTTCTCGGACGCCGACTTGCCTTAGAAATACCAAATGATTAAAATATCGTGATTCTTTCCTAAGTCGTACATCTCGCTTATTGAATGTCCTGTCGCGCTTCAAACATCTTCAAACAATCTTTTTCTTTTCTCCCTAGCTTTCCTTCGCCAACACTTGACCCCTTGAATGCGCCCTAATTTAAAAAAAAAAAACAAAAAAAAAAAAAAAACATGATTGAAGTCAAAGAATCTCCTTAAAAAATAAAAACGTCATATAATAATATTGTTCTGGACTAGATGAGCCGAGAATTAATTTTTAATGGTTGGAGAAGAAGTCTCCGAACGCTTAGAAAACAATAAAACACGTCTTATTTTTTATTGCTCTTTATTTGATGAAGATGTGAATTCAACTGTCTCAAAACAGGTGGTTTTTCTTTATATTGGTACGTATATGGTCACTGACCCTGCCCTGCATTTATATGCCCTACTGTTCATTTATAATACACTAATATTGTTACATTTGTTAACAATGCCCCCTACTTTACATTGTGGGAACGGGGTGGCTCTATCGCTGATTGCTCTCTCACTTCATGTGTTGACAGCACTCCCATTTGATTGAAGGTGGTTGGAGTGACCCTTTCCCGGTCCCTTGTGGATTTAGCGTCGGTGTGAGTTGACCTGCTGCCTGTCATTCTTGTGACCGTTCGTCAGTTCATTTCGTGGTTTGTGATATTTGTTTGCGTTGCAGGATATTTAGTGGCGGCGCGTATACTTCGTTCGCGCTGCAGCAGCCAAATGCCTTTTTTTTTTATAATCAGTGCGCTCAAGAGGTTTGAGTACCCTTAAGGTGATTGTACACAGCGCGGGCAAAGGAAATTTAGGGAGGAAGAAAAGAGAGGTACCAATGTACATTGTTTTTAAATGTTTGCAAGTTATAACGACCAGGAAATACAGAGATCGGCAGGGCATTCCATAAGCGAGTTGTACGGCTTAGGAACGAATCACGATATTTTAGAGTACGTTCGAAAATGGGCTTGAGGGTATACTGATGAGCATTCATAGCGAGACGGGTGTTACGGTTGAAAGTTTGAGTGGGCGGAATGCTACTGGCGATTTAAGTGGAGCACTGGTGGTGGAAATAGCGATAAAACAAAGTGAGACACGAGACATCTCGTCGGTGTTCGAGGCTGTCTGATATTAGTATCATCAATAAGTTTTATCGCACGGTTTTGAATCCTATCTAGCAGGTGCAGAGATGTTTTAGGAGCACCTGACCAGTTGTGGGCATTGTACTCCAATTTTGGGCGGATGAATGCCTTATATATTGAGGCCAGATCAGAGGGGGTAAAATATTTCTTACATCGCTTGAGGAAACCTAGACATTTCGCAGCATTTTTGGCGACATCAAATATGTGGTCATTCCAACGTAAGTTGTCATTGACACACATACCGAGAATGGAAAGTTTTGCGGTTTCGACGATGCAATGGCACTTGCTAATGGATAATGGCTGGGTGTTTAAATTTCGCTTTAACGACAGCAGACAACGTTGTGTTTTGGAAGCATTAAATTCCACTCTGTTGATAGTTCCCCAATTGGTTATGCTGTTGATAACGGAAATTAATAAGCTTAGCATACGCAGCCGTTCTCGTTCTACAGCCGAAGAGCAGGGCCGTGAGTCCGGGAACGAATATGAAAAGCAGAGAGTACTGTCATCAGCAAAGAAATATATTGAATTAGAAGTAGCAGTCAAGAGATCATTAATGAAAATTAAAAAGAGTGTCGGAGACAGAACAGAGCCCTGGGGCACACCAGCATTTATTTTGTGAATATCAGACCTGAAACCGTCCAAAACAACTTGAATTGAACGTTCGGAAAGGTAATTTCTAATCCATTGAAGAAGAGAGTCGTCGATCCCAAATGCACGCATTTTCGACAAAGGAGCCTGATGCCAAACTCTGTCAAATGCCTTAGAAGAAATGGAAGTGCGTGTTGACAACCCAGGATGACGTTTGAGTTAGGGTGCACCACAGCGATGGAAATATTGTTGGGAACCAACATGCTCCCCGCCTCCGTGTTTAGTGGTTGATGCTGGTGGAGTTTTGCTCTGGTATCCTTTTTCTGTTCCAGTCATCATGTTCCTCGTTTGGGTTCAGGTAAGGTTCATGTAAAGGTTATTCCAATAGGGACTTGATAACTTTAAATTTAATTTGTGAATGCACTCTTTCACTAATCATCAAACTGTCACTGTCAATTTATTCAATAAACTCAACTCATCATGGTGAAGTACACGAACGAGCAACGTCTGCAAATTATAAAAATTTTCTACCGATATTCGGAGTCGGTGACTGCAACTTTACTCTTTAACTCCAATTTTCGGTCGTAATTCCCGCCCTAATGGACAGGCAATAACAAGTTTAGTGCAAAAATTTGAGTATACATATTCGTTGTGTGATGTTGCCGTAGCAGTGAGATAACGGGTTGGTCAAAGTGTCGAAAATATCGCTGCCGTTCAGGCGTCAAGAATTGGGCATCGCTCAGACCACAGTATGTCGTATTTTGCATAAGGATCTTGGTTTAAACCCATACAAGATCAAGCTGACTCGAGAATTGAAGCCGATGGACCATTTGAAGCGACGTACGTTCTCCGATTGGTTTCTGGAAAAGATGCGCCAAGATGATGAATTTCATCGCAAAATCATCTTCAGTGACGAAGCTCATTTTTGGCTCAATGGGTTCGTCAATAAGCAAAATATGCGTTATTGGTCGGGTACAAATCCACATGTGCTTCATGAATCACCACTTCATCCACAAAAAATAACTGTTTGGTGCGCTTTGCATGCCGGCGGCGTTATTGCGCCAAATTTTTTCGTCGACGATAACGACCGTCACGTTACTGTGAATGGTCAGCGTTATCGCGCCATGATCACCGATTATTTTTGACCCGAATTAGAAGATATGGACTTGGACGACATGTGGTTTCAACAGGATAGTGCCACAAGCCACACAGCACACGCTACAATCGATTTATTGAAGAGTAAGTATGATAAGCGTGTTATCTCAAGACATAGGCCAGTCGATTGGATGCCTCGTTCGTGCGATTTAACGCGGCTTGACTATTTTCTGTGGGGCTACGTTAAGTCATTGGTTTATGCCAACACGCCTACGACGTTGAAAGAGCTCAGAGCCAACATTGAACGCGAAATAGCGGCCATTTCGGTCGAAATGTGTGGCCGAGTCGTTGAAAATTGGGTCCAACGAATCGACCGCTGCAAACGTGCCCGCAGTGACCATATGAACGAAGTCGAGTTCCATTCATAAATGCTTTGATTGTAATTCGAGCCGATAATAAAATTTTTGAAATATTTCAAATGGTTTGCGTTTTATTTAAAAAAAAAGTTGTCAAGTCCTTATTGGAAAACCCGATACAAAAAATAAAAAGTATTAATTAGTGATTTGCTAATACTAATAGGTCTAAATGGTGAAAGTGGATATTTATCTGCATGGGTTAATTCATCCTATGGGGTAAGTTGACCTTAAGCACTAGGTTCGTAGTACTTTCTTATGATGTGTTTTTTTTTTTTGTTTTTTTTTTTTTAATAGAATTCATGGGGTAGATCGCGGGTTCGGTTTGTTGATTCAGTTCATGGATTTTCATAAAGCACCGGGTAGATTTGGGTTCGTTAGATGAGTTCAGGGGATTTTCACTTGTTTTATATTTTAGAGCGTTTTACTTCGATTCTATCGACGATTTCGCTACCGACAAGGGGGATAGTTTCGCGATCGGACGTTTCAATATTCAGTTTTCAGTTTTTATGGTCATCACGCGCGTAAGACCATCAGAGCCCGGATGTAGTTCGATAACTCGCGCGAGCAGCAGATTGTCTTCTTTGACTAAAACAATATCGGTTTGAGTTTGCAGCCATTTTGGTTGATGTTGAAGGATGTGGAGATATATTGAACTCCACTGTTTCCAAAAGTCTTGTGTTAAACGTTGCACGAACTTCCATCTGTCCAAATTGTTTATCTTCCTTTCCTTTAAATTTCTTTCTGGAAGCGTTCGCAGTGGTGCACCGATTAAGAAATGACCTGGTGTTAGGACATTGAAGTCGTCTGGATCTGTTGCCATCGGACACAGTGGGCGGGAGTTGAGGCAAGCATCAATCTTGCGAGAAGTGTTACATACTCTTCGAACGTGAGCTTAGCTACCCCAATGGTTCTCTTCAGGTGATGTTTTATCGACCTTATTCCCGCCTCCCATAGCCCTCCGAAATGTCGTGACGATGGAGGGTTGAAGTGCCATGATGTACCTTGCGTTGCCAAATTTTGTGCGACTTCAGCTGACCATTCTGCGGATATGAACTTGGCTTCCTTTCTGAGCTCATTGTTGGCTCCCTTAAAATTTGTTCCGCAGTCGCTGAACATGTTGCTGCAGCTTCCTCGTCTTGCGACAAATCTTCTGAATGCTGCAGCACTTATATCACTATGTATTTCTTTGTCGATCTGTTGCACCTCCCTTTCCATAATTTTATTTCAATTGGGCCAGCGTAGTCGACACCTGTATTTGTGAAGGGTCGGCTAACCGTTACCCGTTCTGCTGGTAGTTTTCCCATAAATTATTGTTGCATTTGGGCATTGTAGCGATGGCATCGAATACATCCGTGGATCGTTGATTTGACCATTCCTTTCAAGTTTGGAATCCAATAGCTCATTCGAATTTCTGCCATCATCATCTGTTGTCCACCATGCATGGTTCGTTGATGAACGTCGGTTACCACCAACCTAGAAAAGTGATGCCTTCGGTAAAGGATGATTGGATGCCGTTGATGGAATGGTACTACTGAGTTTAGCAATCTGCCACCCACACTTAACAGTTCGTCTTCATCCAGAAATGGGTTCAGATTGCGAATCACACTTCTTTGCGGTATTGTTCAGCAGAAAAAGCTGAAATGCCTTATCTCTTCTTGGAACGTTTCCCTTTGAGCAAGTTTCACAAGTTGGTCATGTGCTGATCTTCGTTCATTTGCTATAAGGGGGGTTGTATTTAGCATTATTCGTCTTTTAGGGCTTTTTTTAAATTGAACAAATAGCGCCGCCATAAAGCTATGTTGCACACGAGGCGTTGTAGTGTTGAAAATTTTTGAAAAAATTCATTGTTGAGCAGAATGCTGTACGAAGTTATTTGAAACAGACTGGTTACTGGTCTTTTCAGGTTTCTGCTGTAGAATGATTCCACCGTATCCTATGTCAATTTCTTTTCCTTACTTTCCACATTTGTTTCTGGTGGAATTGTTGTTGAAAATTCATCTGCCTTTAACTTGTGAAGAAAATGGGGCCCATGCCACCACAACTCGTTATTAATGAGCTCCTCTGGGTTCAATCCGCGGGATCCAATGTCAGCTGGGTTGTCCTTGCTGCCTACATGCCTCCACGTTGCCTTGCTGGTTAACCTTTGGATTTGGGTTATTCTGTTGGCTACAAAGGTGTGCCGCGTGGATGGATTTCCTTTTATCCAAGCTAAGTTTACCATGGAATCCGACCAGTCTCTGCCTCTTCCAGTCGCATAGCGGTGGTGATTTTGTTCAGAATTCTTGCCAGAAGCACTGCTGCGCAAAGTTCTAACCTCGGCAACGATACACATTTTAACGGAGCGACTCTTATTTGGGATGCTAACAAGTGTACATGTTCTCGACCGTTTTTTGACACTCGTGCGTATATCACCGCCGCATACGCCTTTTCAGAGGCGTCGCTAAACCCATGGAGCTGCACCTGGGATCCGTTTTCGTAGCCTATCCAACATGGAATTTCCAAAAGTTCCAGTTTTTTTTAGGTTGTTTCGCAATTTTATCCACTGCCTTTCTATCTCAAGACTTATTGTGGAATCCCACGATAGTTCATTAGTCCACAGTTGCTGCATAATGATCTTGGCCTTAATTATGCATGGCGCTATCCATCCCAACGGATCGAAGAGGCGTGCGATGTCGGCTGACACGGATCTTTTAGTGTGATTTTCGACTTTGGGTACGTCGATTTTAAAATTAAAAGTATCTTTGGCTGGATGCCATTGGATATCCAACGTTTTAATAGCATCCGATGAATCAAATGTTAAAGGAAGATTCACTTCCCTTTCAGTTTTAGGTATCTGAACCAAAAATTTTGATGAATTGCTGGCCCATTTACGCAGAGAAAATCCAGCTGCCATTAACACAGCTGGAATATCTCTTTGTAACCTGATGGCCGCTTCTACATTATCCGCCCCGTAGAAAAAATCATCCACATAGAAGCCTTCGAAAATCGCCTTAGTAACATAGTGGTGCGTTCGCTCGTTATCCATGGCTACCTGATGCAATGTTCGTACTGCTAAATATAGTGCTGAAGCAATACCGAACGTAACCGTAAGCTGATAGTTTGTGTCTTCTGGTGCCATCCATATTTGCCTGTACACCATACTTATGTCTGCGGCAAATGCGACCTTGAATTTTCACCACTTTGCGATGAAGTCAATTACGAGTATGTCCCTTTGTAGACGTGGTCCTACAATTAGATGATCGTTCAGCGATTTTCCGTTCGATGTCGTAGATGAGGCGTCGAAGGCTACCCGCAGCTTTGTGGTGGTATTTGAGTTTTTGAATACTGCATGGTGAGGTAGGAAATAGTACTCTCCTGTCGTCTCGAAATCAGTTTTAACTTCTCTCATGTGCGACAATGCGACGTATTCGTAGATGCACTTGGTGTACTCTTCCTTTAGTTTGCAATTTCCCTCTGGCCTTCTTTCTATTTGGAACAGTCGTGCCATTGCTTTTCTCTTGGAGTTTCCCATCTTTGGCCACTCATTTTCCTTAAACGGAAGCCGCACTTCGTATCTGCCATCGCTCCTGTGCTGTGTTGTTTTTCTGAAGTGTAGTTGACACCTCTCCTCTTCTTCTGTTAATTTCCGCTCTTCCTTTTTCCTCGATTTCCCAAAATTGACTGAGTTATTTCTTGAGTGTTATATGGTGATTCTTTACTCTTACTGAGTTAAAGGATCACCTTTAGTCGCCCCTGTCAATATCCATCCCAACTCTGTATTTTGTGCTATTGGAGATCCATTCTGACTCTTAATTAACCCACCTAGGATAATCGATGCGTATAAGTCG
Source organism: Volucella bombylans (assembly GCA_949129095.1). NCBI lineage: Eukaryota > Metazoa > Arthropoda > Insecta > Diptera > Syrphidae > Volucella > Volucella bombylans. The sequence continues at coordinate 42,571,807 of OX422144.1, read as the reverse complement.
GCGCCTATGAGAAGATCAACCTTTCCAGGATAATTGTATGACGGATCAGCTAAACAAAGTTTCGATAGCTGACTCCAAGAAGAAGTTTGAAACCTTTGGGTTGGTAAAATCGAGGTCAATTTTGGTAAAACAAACGCCCTAACATTGAGACAAAATGAGGGATTGGTAAAAGAAAACATTTTAAATTCGACCTGACTATTTGCAGTACATGTTGACGCTTCTCCTAATCCTGTCACACTTGCTTCCGCCCGCTGCTTCTTTAAGTTCAGCACCTGTGCGACATTTCCTCTAATAAAATTTGCCTCTGACCCTGAGTCTATTAAGGCTCTCAAGACATGGTGCTCCCCGCTGGCAGAAAAAACCTTAACTAAAGCGGTGGATAGTAGCACTTGGTTGAAATGCGAAGATGTAGGCCCTGTTTGCCCACTGTGCCAGTTGGATTGTGTTGATGAATTCGTATTTGGGATAAAGTTGCTGTCGCATTGTCCATGAAGAGGATTCGGTTGATTCGCATTTTGAATCAGGTGATTATTGTAGTTCAAGTTGTGTTGCCCTTGAAAAGAACCCATTTGATGAATGGATTGGTTGCTGATATTGGGATGGTGGTGCCCATATTGTGTATCTGAATGCAACATGGTGTGGTGTTTATTTCCACATTTTTGACATCTGTTGCTGCTACTTGCTGCTACACGCTTGATGCGAAGTGGTCGTATCCGAGACAGCTGGTGCAAGTTGAGCTCCTCTTTACTACCCCTTGTCGTTCCTTAACGGTCATTCTAAGAAATTTCTTACAATGCCGAATTCCGTGGGAGGCCTTGCACACTCGGCAGAGAAATTTATTTCTTTCAGGTGAGGACGTTACGTGGTAAGCCGTAGGCGCGGCCTTTCGAGATGAATCCCCCCCCACCCGTGCCGTGCCACCGTGTTTGACTCCATGATATTTTCCAAGGAGCTGAATCTGGCTTCAATGAAGCTAGCAAATGACTTCCACTATGGAAGAATTTTAGAAGTACCTAATTTCTATTCCCAAGCCATTTGTGTCTGAAGAGGAAGTTTATTATAAATGACATAAATCAAAATAGAATCCCAAGTTTCAACCGGTATCCCTTGATTTGAGAGTCCAAAAATACATTCATTGGTCGTATCGTGCAGTGACCTAAGTGATTCAGCAGATTCATGAGTGATTCTTTGTTGCTCCATTAAAATTCTGAGTTTTGTGTTCACAAGCTTACGCTTGTTATGATAGCGCTCTTTTAATATACCTCACGCAGATGCATACGTTTTCTTGTCGAACTGAAGGTTAGAAATAAGATCCTCAGACAACTCAACGTTTTGATCAATCATGCTTTCGAATAAGCTGGAAAATTCCCACCATTCTTCTTGTTTGCCACAGAATGGCTTTATTTGAACGGGTGGAAGACGGATATCACACACTGATGTGTGACAAGTGGCGTTTAGCCGAGAAACATCCAGATGGTCATTGCTTTTCTCTATGAATTTATCCATTTCATCGCTTAGCATGCCCACAAACGCGAAATAAACCCGTTTTATTTTGGAAAACGTCTATACTCATACTTCCAAATATTTGTCCCTAAATGGGTCAGACACACTTCCGACGATTGAATCGTAATCCTTCTTCGATTTCGGCTAAACATGCACTCACATACCCCCTTGACATACGCGCTTCAAATTCTTTTTTAGAATCATCAAAATCCGTTTCGAGCTCTTTTAAAAAAAGACCTTGTTTTTCAATATATTTCGCGATTTTTGCCATTTTGTTAAAATGTATTTGGTTTTTTGTAAGACTATTATGCTATCACAATCACACACTGATATGGGCTTTAAGATCTCTGATATGGACTTTCAATTTTCTGATATGGGCCTTAAAATTGTATTTATGTGTACATAAAGTGCAGTAAAATTTCTTTAAAATATTTTATTGTTTCTAGATATTTTGCAAAAAAGGCAAGTCAAAAAATATGAACTTTCTACCTTATCTTGTTGGCGGTCGCAGATAACAGTTGAGCTCCTTAAAGCTGTTGTTCTGCACCGTTGGCAAGGTACAGGTACTCCTTACTGTTGTTGTTAATGCCCCGTTCAATATAGCTGGAGATGTGTTTCTTGAACTGTTTCTTTACGGATCTGGGATTAAAATACCCCTACACTATCAGTAAATCCTGTTGGTCGATGGGTACTGTGGCCGATTGACTGTCCGTCGTTGATCGGATATGATGTTTATTGGCTTGATGACCAACTACACTCCTCCCACAGTACACTCTTATATTCGTTTAATGTTTGATTAAACTTTTAAACACTAAGCACTTGTTCTTTTTTAAATACTAACGGCTTCGAAGGACCATGTTCTGGGCTAGATAAGCCGAGAAATAATTTTTAAGGGTTGGAGAAGAAGTCTCCGAATGCTTAGAAAACAATAAAACACCTCTTATTTTTTATTGCTCTTTATTTGATGAAGATGTGAATTCAACTGTCTCAATCTGCTCTACGCACTAACCTCGTAATCTAGGTACCTTCTAAAACAGCTGTTTTTTCTTTACATTGGTACGTATATGGTCATTGACCCTACCTTGCATTTATGTGCCATACTGTTCATTTATAATGCACTAATATTGTTACATTTGTTAACAATGCCCCCTACTGGCTCTATCGCTTCATGTGTTGACAGCACTCCCATTTGATTGAAGGTGGTTGGAGTGACCCTTTCCCAGTCCCTTGTGGATTTAGCGTAGGTGTGGGTGAGTCGGCATGTTCTTTGACCTGCTGCCTGTCATTCTTGTGACCATTCGGCAGATCATTTAGATATTTAGAGTTCGCGCTGCAGCAACCAAATGCAATGCCCAAGAAAAGAAGTGGAAGTGCTTGTTGACAACCCAGGATGACGTTTGAGTTGGGGTGAACCACAGCGATGTAAATATTGTTGGGAACCAACAAATTTACCAGTAAATTCAAAATAGACTTTCAAAGCGTTTTTCTTTTTCTTCAGATTCAGTTCAAATTTAATGTAATACAAAATCGCTACTTTTCATACAAATATTTTTTTCCCATTCAATAAAAATAATTTTTCATCGTAAAAAATAGATTTTATGTAGTAACGAGGTATTCCAACCTAGTCTAGCCAGAAAATTATATTTAAATAAAATAAATCTCAACCTGTGACTTCAATTTTATAGACCGCATGAACCGTTAAGAATCAAAAAGAAACGTAAATCGCAACCCACTCCTAAACTTGAGATTTGAGATGACTATTAAGCCGAACATATATGTTAATACTCAATTTTAAATTTATCTGCAGCATTGATTTTAATGTTATGTAATATTAAAAACGCACTTTATTTGTCAAAATTAATTTTACAATTAGTAACTAACACATAACCCAGAACAATTTAGGATTTCTATTTCTTATTTTTCAGAGTTTTCTGATTAACTGTTCTTGTTACTGCTGAAACACCTTCTTCAAACTTTGTTCTAAACAACACGTTGGCGTTATTAAACATTCCGTCTTTAAGAGAAACAATTATAAATTGTGAACTTGTAAAATGAGCTTTTAACATATTTCCAATATTTTGAGTATGGGACATATCTAAAGCCGCGTCGACTTCATCCAGAATGTATAAAGGCGCCGGAGAGAATTTTAACATAGCTAATACCAATGACAAGGCTACCAGAGATCGCTGACCTCCGCTTAGCTCACCTAATGAGTCCTTCCATACACCATTAAATCCTACCTTAATTTCCAACCCAAGAAGACTGTTATTTTGCATAACTGGATTGAGGCGCGCTTGAGCACCTTGCAATAATGTACTAAAAATACTGCTAAAGTTTTCGTCGACTACTTTCCAAGCCTTTTCGACTTTTTCTTTTTTCTTTTCATCCATTTTACATATTATATGCTGAATCTTCTGTTTATCCTGTTCAACAATTTTTTTCCGTCGCAACGTTTCCTGATATTGTTCCTCTTCTCTGTCCAGAAGCATCATTGCTTTTAAATTTATATTTCGTTCCATTTTATCTTTCTGTTCCCGCATCGAATTTAATTTCACTCCAGCTTCTACTGGATCTTCCTTTGAATAATCGTACCTGGTGTTTTTTGTACCGAAAAACTCCTGATCTTCTTTTATCCAACCATATTTTTGTTCTAGAGCTTCGATTTTATTAAAGCTCTCTTTGTTTTCGTTACGGACCTTGGTCACTTCGTTTTCTTTCTTTTTTATTTCAAGAGTCATCTCTTGAGTCTGTTTGCCAAGCTTCTCCTTTTTAGTATATACCGATTTGAGTTCTTTATTCTGACAATTAATTTTTTCTTTTTGCTCCTTGATCCTTCGTTTTATTTCGGCAACAGCTTCAACGAGGCCAGAGGAGCCGGTTTTCAGTTCATTAAAATCACTCTTAAGCTTTTCCAAATGTGTAATCATTTCATCGCGCTGTTGCCGTGAACCCTCGGTACTTTTTTTTAGTTCGTCGATTTCCAACTGCAAAGTCTCAAATTCTTGTTCATGCTTTTTCCAATTATTGTGACTTTCTTCACGTTTCTTTTTAGCGATTTTCATTTCTTCGATGGCCGCTTTAAGTTCACGCTCACGGAATCCTTTTGCATCAGCAAGTTTATCTTGAATATCGTTTACTTTGGCGGTTGCGTTTTTCTGAATTTCTCGATTTTTTACAAGATCCTCCTCTAAGATAACTATCGAAATATACAGAAATTGAATTATTTATATCGGTGGTTTGGAAACTTTTTTAAGTATAAGTACGACACTGACCTATTCTTTCCTTTAGAGACTTGATTTCTTCTTGATGCTGCTGGAATGTGGTTTGTGCCAACCGTTGAGCGCATGCATTAAGTTCATGTTGACGTAATTCTACGCGCTCCTTTGCAGAGTTGTACGCTTTGGCGACTTTGTCAATAGAACTAAAATTACAAACAAAATGTTAGATTATTTTTTTAAATACAATCAATTTTAATTTAATTAACCCTACACTAACTGCTGGTCAATTTTCTGTAGCTCATTTTTACGAGAACTCATTTCAGTCTCCAACTGTTTTATTTCGGCTAATTCTTGGAGAATGTTCCCTCCTTTTGGCCTGGAGCCACCAGAAAGTGTACCCTCGGGATCGACAACATCTCCCTCTAATGTTACTGAACGACAGTATATTTGACGGTGATAAGTTACCTATTTAAAATTACGGCGTTTTAATTATTATTTATTTATTTATTTGTCTTTTTATTACCTGCTTAGCAACATTCAGATCTTTACAGATTAATGTATGACCGAAGACAAACTTCATAACGGGATCAAAATATCGATCATACTCTATTAATGATAAAGCTGAATTAACGTTTTCCTCGCCAACCTAAAAAAAATTATTAATACATATATGTATATATTTTTTCATAAACTAAGCGTGCGTACAAGAAATTAATAACACCATGAGGCCGTTAAATGCCGCGGTGCCGTCATCATCTATATATTTGTCAACATTTTCTTAAGTGCTACTTTTTAAAGCTATGTTTTTCATTCATTTCATACAGACATGGGTAGTTTCACACAGACTAAATCTATTTTTGAACAACAAACCACTTTTAATGCCGCATTGAAATTAATAATTTATATTTTGATGTACTCGTATCACCGCATTTCATCACCATTTCCAACGCCGCTATCATTTTCACCATACTCTACGTGACAGATTTTAAATATAATACAGCGCAGCGGTAGGATTAAACGGTTTAAACCAGTTGTACCATATCAGAGACTTTTGAAAATTCAAATACTAATTTACTGATTCTAGAAGTTGTAACCAAAGCGAACACTTGTTTAAAAAGTCAGAATCTTCAAATTGTTAGAGCAGTAAAAAGAATGGGTGAGCTGTGTGGATTAGTGCGGATTAGTGTATTGGAGACAGGCACTTTACACAAGATCTACGCAAGGATGGGGTGGGGGTGGTTGCATAGGCGAGTGTGTATGTACAGGAAGAAAGTCCGGTACATAGCCAAGGAGATACATTGTATGTGGAGCGCTCTCTGGGGTGCTGCTCGATTCGTCCACAAAGTTGAAGTTGATCTATTCAGTGGGTACGTCAACTTATTAATGGGAGTATATATAAGGTATAGCCGGCGGAAAACATGCCCTAAACATGGAATCTCAACATCGCTTGGCTGATGCACAAGAAAGGAGACCCTTCTGACTGCGCCAACTATAAACGAATAAGGTCCCTGATCATCGACTGTAAAATGTTTTCTGCTGTATTCTGTGAGCGTCTGAAACCATTCATAAACAATCTCGTTGGTCCATACCACTGCGGTATCAGTCCAGAAAGGTCCGCCTTTGATCAAAAATTCAAACTACGGCATATGTTGGAAAAGATCCGGGAATTTCAGTTCCATACTCACTATCTATTTGTCGACTACAAAGCCACATATGCAGCGTTCGGGACGAGCCTGCCAAACTCATCAGGCTCTGTAGGATGACTATGGAGAATTCTCGCTGAGAATTCGAGCTTCAATGTCAGAAACGATTTTAGATGAGGTGAGGTGCGACTTTTTTACTTAAACGTATAATATGTCCGCTGCATGTATATTGCACCTTGTACTATTTTTTTTAGCACGGATTTTTAAGGAACGAACAATTTTTCAAACCGTTTTTAATAAACAAACAGAAAATATTTGAAATTATAAGTACGCAACGAGGCTTAACAATCGGCATGATGACGTTAGAGTAGTTGTAGAGTAATTATCTCTAACACAAGAGCCGAATTTCAAAAAGGAAATAAAGTGAATTCAACCTAAAACAAATATAACGTCGTAGTTAGGTTAACATTATTTTCAAACCAAATGAAAATTAATTTCATGTTCAATAAAACATGTTCTGTCATATTTTTTACTGATACCGATCATCTCTTAGGGAGATGGAAGAACAGTTCAACATTCACCTATGTTGGGTGGGGCGAACAGAGATATTCCAGGGAATAGTAGGGCCAACGAACTCGCAAAAATTGGAACTACTCTACCTATCCTATCTGAAAAAGGTAGCAACAGTAGCAAATTAATACTAAAGCTGGATGCTAATAGAAGAACAAACCTTGGGTAGACTGTTAGGTAAACATGTCTAGCGACCAAACAAATCTGCCCAAAGCTGTATCTGAATCGCTCTAAGAATTCGATCCTTCAATATAGGGAATATCGCACCGTCATCATAGTTGTCATCACTGGACATTGTCTTATAGATAATATATCGAGAGCATACAACCACAACGAGTCTCAGCTTCAGACTGACTTTATTAACAAACTTAGCTATCCATTGCATGTATCACTTATACCTGTACATATGTATAATTCTTAGACTATAAATGCATACTTAATTGATACGGAGCTTTCCATGTCAATAGGCAGGCATCCAAGAAGGCTAGGCGTTTTTACATACGACCTACAGAAGCTGCATGGATGACCTACGACCTACTCTGCATATATCCAGCTCTCTCCCATAAAAGGAATCTCCACTCAGGAGGTTTCTTCTACAATGACTTCAGCGATCTAAAAAATACAGACATTAAAAGTCTTCTACGCTTCCTTAGAAGCTCAAATTGGTTTCAAGAGTAGGAGGATCAGAGACCCACGTGGAATCACAATGGGCTAATTGGCCTAAGTGGGTTGGTTTTTCCAACAGCCACTCTCACCTAACCTAACGTAAGTAAAACAATTATTGCTTAGAAAGTCACTTTGTGCACTTTATATTTTGATAAATAAATGAATACCATAACGGCTCCGATCGGTTAAGATGTTCGTTCATGCAATTTAAACAAACATAAAAGGCTTGACACATCACTCTCCACTCTGCCTGATGTCTTGAAAGCACAATTAGGCGAAACACAAACATCAATACAGCACACAAGCAGCACGATAGTGTGAAAACGGGACGAGACAAACCGCAGATCAATGCCAGGCGAATACAAGCAGGCGACGAAATTCTATCAAATTCTATCAATTCTATCAGCAGACAGAAATATGTAAAAGGCGAACGGCAATCTGGCAACTGTTTAATGTTTTGTTGTATCTTGTAATTAATAGTTAGTTATCTTCCGTCGGCAGTTGGACTTGGTACAAAAATAAAGAGCTCGTAAATCGAATGATTTGATTGTCTATTTTTTATTCTCCGGAATTTTTCCCTTGGAACTTTCAGGCAACGACAACGATATCAAACATTTTTGGTACCTCCTGTGAGGATTTAATTTAATTGACAGTGGTCGAACAATAATTGAAACTCGCGAAAAAATAGACAAAATAAAGGCATTGAGTGAAAACAGTTGTACGCGTACGGTATATAGGCAACGGAAATTTCTTTCGGTATAAAATTGTGTTGGCAGCGCGACGCGCATCAGGCGACTTAAGGAACGGTGTATTAAATACGATTTAATACGGTGAATTAGGGCTTCAGCGTGACTAGGAAAATCAGATAAGGCACCGGCTGTTGCATCATTCGTCTACAATGGCCGCACGACATTATTGGCGACAGCAAAGGCAGATCTACTGGATATTCGAGGCAACCGCATTACTGCACGTGCACTATGTGACCCAGGCTCACAAATAACTTTCATCACGGAGCGATGCATGCAGAAGTTACGAATGAAGAGGCAGAAGTTCGATATGGCTGTTGCTGGTGCAGGCGATGTACGAGGACCTACGACACGAGGCGTGACAGTGTTGCAGTTACGATCACAGACTGAGGCGGATTTTTCTATGCAGATTCATGCATTTGTCCTGGCGAAGATTACAGCGGATTTACCCACTCACCGCATACGGATTGATCAACTCCATCATTTACAAAGCTTGCAACTGGCAGACCCACATTTTGGAAATCCAGGCGAAATTGATCTGCTGAATGGGGCAGATGTTTGGGGTCTCATACTTAAGGACGGGCTGATCAACGGCGAGGCAAGTCGACCACATGCACATCTTGGCTGGGTAGTTTCAGGTCCGGTCGATTTAGTGCATTGCAATTTGGCGCATAGTATGCATACCGTAGGCGACGACAACTTGGAGGCTGCTCTTACACGTTTTTGGCAGTTAGAGGAACTAACTCTACGGGAAGGCAATGGTCAGACAACGGATGAATGCGAGCAGCATTATGCTAATACGGTACAACGACAGGAGGACGGACGGTATGTGGTCAGCATACCATTCTTATCAAATGAACCAAAACTTGACGATTCACGACACATGGCAACGCAGCAGTTCTATCGAAACGAGAGGCGAATGCATTCCAATTCCGAGCTATTGGCAAAATATATTGCATTCATGCGCGAGTACCAGGCATTAGGTCACATGACGTTGAACGAAGGCAAGGATTGTTCAGGGTCGCAGGCATATTATATCCCACATCATGCAGTCACTACTAAATTCCGGGTTGTGTTTAACGCGTCGGCAAAATCAAGCAACGGAGTATCTCTCAATGATACGCAACATAGCGGGACAACGATGCAGGATAAATTGGCGAACATTATTCTAAGCTTCAAGATGTATCGCGTGGCAATGGTGGCGGACAGCGAGAAGATGTTTCGTCAGGTAATGGTGAATCGAAACGACCAAAAATGGCAACTCATATTATGGCGGGAGAAACCAACGGATCAGCTGAAGACTTATCGGCTGACAACAGTGACGTATGGCACACGCTCTGGTCCATACTTGGCAGTACGTACCTTACATCAATGTGCTCGGGGCAATTACACGGTCATCAGGCAAGAGGCAGAGGCAACTGAGGTAAGGAGAAGCATCGAACAGGACTTTTACGTAGACGATTATCTCTCAAGTGCTCCAACATCAGCGATGGCAATACGACGAGCGAAAAATGTGAGCAGTATTCTGGAGCAAGGCCATATGCATTTACGGAAGTGGCAATCGAACATCCGAGCAGTTACACTGGTCAAGGCGCTTCAGGTAAATTTCCATTATCAATCAATCCAGTAGAAACATCTGTTCTAGGCTTGCAATGGGATAGTGTATCTGATACCCAGTTTATCCGACAGCCCAATTTGCGTTGAAGCAATCCTCATTGGTTCAATACCCGTAGAAATGCTGGCGTTTATATGGAATTATCTAAAATGAGCGAGAGAAAATTGAGAGAATTTTTCACAAACAGCTGGTCGAACTGACACTTCAGACTAACCCTGATACATTGTTTTTATTTCTTTCTCTTTCCAAATATTTCGTTTGCAATCCCACATTTTAAATACACAACTGATTACCTGCCAGATAATGGAAGAATACATTCTTTTTATTTCTTTGCCTATCCAAATATTTCGTTTGCAACCCTATATTTTAAATACACAACTAATACCTGCCCGATGATGAAAGAATGATGAGAGCGCGAGAGAGTAAAACGTTTCTATGCGATTTGAAAATGTTTATACGATATTACAAAGCGGTTACAAATTTTCAATGCGTTTTGTAAGCAGGAATGAACGTATGCGTGTTTAATATTTCAATGCGGTTTGTAGTGATGTTTATTCGAGCGTATTGAACCAATGCGGATTGCTTCAACGCAAATTGAGCTGTCGGATAAACTGGGTATGATACACTGTCATTTGAAGTCACTTTGGACGAGGCAATAACCCACACGAAACGTAAGCGTCTTAGCAACATAGCGAAGCTGTATGACCCTACAGGATTATTGGCACCGGTCGTAGTGAAGGCTAAAATCTTCATGCAGAAGTTATGGTTGGCATTCATTAGTTGGGACGAAGAGATTCCTGGCGAGCTATTTAAGGAATGGATAATGTATCGGCAAGGCTGGTTCAAGTTAGAAAATCTGAAGATCACACGACATATTGGACTGCATCCGGGACAGCGAACTACGCTGTACGGCTTATGTGATGCATCAGCGCAGACATATGCAGCGAAATTAAAATTAAATTAAAATTAAAGCGAATAATGGCACATATTCTAGACGCAGGCAGTAAGAAACGCAACATACATGGAGCAGACATACACAGTGTCGAACGATTACATCAGGAAATGTTGGCATTAACATGATTGAATCAGAGGCAATGGTACGAACGCGAATTAGAACTATGTCATCAGACCAGAAATTTACCAGGCAACAGCAGGCTCAGTTCATTGAACCCATTCATCGACAAAGAAGGAATTCTACGAGTAGGAGGCCGGATCAAGCAAACAACAATAGATGCAGATGAAAGGCACCCGATCATCTTATCGAAGGAAACCAGGCTGGCGTACATGATTGTTGCTGAGGTGCATCGAGAGACACTACATGGCGGTTTTTTATTTTTTTTATAATCAGCGCGCGCTCAAGGGGTTTGAGTACCCTTAAGGTGATTGAACACAGCGCGGGCAAAGGAAATTTAGGGAGGAAGAAAAGAGAGGTACCGATGTACATTGTTTTTAAATGTTTGCAAGTTATAACGACCAGGAAATACAGAGATCGGCAGGGCATTCCATAAGCGAGTTGTACGGCTTAGGAACGAATCACGATATTTTAGAGTACGTCCGAAAATAGGCTTGAGGGTATACTAATGAGCATTCATAGCGAGACGGGTGTTACGGTTGAAAGTTTGAATGCGCGGAATGCTACTGGCGATTTCAGTGGAGCACTGGTATTGTAAATAGCGATAAAACAAAGTGAGACACGAGACATTTAGTCGGTGTTCGAGGGTGTCCATTGATTGACTGATATTAGTATCATCAATAAGTTTTATCGCACGGTTTTGAATCCTCTCTAGCAGGTGCAGAGATATTTTAAGAGCACCTGACCAGATGTGGGAGTTGTACTCCAATTTTGGGCGGATGAATGCCTTATATATTGAGGCATGGATAATGCCTGGGTGTTTAAATTTCGCTTTAACGACAGCAGACAGCATTGTGTTTTGGAAGCATTAAATTCCACTCTGTTGAATTTAATGAGCTTAGCATACGCTGTCGTTCTCGTTCTACAGCCGAAGAGCAGGGCCGTGAGTCCGGGAACGAATATGAAAAGCAGAGAGTACTGTCATCAGCAAAGGAATATATTGGATTAGAAGTAGCAGTCAAGAGATCATTAATGAAAATTAAAAAGAGTGTCGGAGACAGAACAGAGCCCTGGGGCACATCAGCATTTATTTTGTGAATATCAGACTTGAAATCGTCCAAAACAACTTGAATTGAACGTTTCGAAAGGTAATTTCTAATCCATTGAAGAAGAGAGTCGTCGATCCCAAATGCACGCATTTTCGACAAAAGAGCCTGATGCCAAACTCTGTCAAATGGATTAGAAATATCAAGTGCAACTATTTTGCTTTCGCCAGATTGATGTACGCTTTGGTTCCACTTTTCGGTGAGATATGCCATCAAATCACCAGTGGACCTGTTGCCGGTCATTGAGAAGTTTTCGTGTTTCGAGATATTTCATGAGCTGACGATTTATCAGTGTTTCCATGACCTTGGAAAGAAGGGACGTAAGTGCAATGGGTCTGTAGGAGGAGAGAGAAGATGATTCGCCTTTTTTAGGGACGGGCTGGACATATGCTGTTTTCCATCTGCTCGGGAAAAGTCCTAAAGACTAGGATTGATGAAAAAGCTTACGCAGTGGTTTTGCCAGCGTGGAAGAACACCTCTTCAGAAGAAGGCGAGATATACTATCTGGACCAGCGGATTTATGTATGTTGAGATCTTTAAGTACTCTACGAGTACGAGTGCGAAAGTAGATTCGTCCCATTGAAGATTCGACGCACTCAAGTGTAGGCGGTGACAAAGCACAATCTGGGACTGTTGAGCTCGCCGCAAAGTGTGCAGCAAGTAGATTCTCCTTGTGCAGAGAGTTGACAGCTGAAAAATCATTGTAAATGAGCGTTGGGATGGAGGATGAGGCGGAATTTCTAATGTTTTTGACGAACGACCAAACATTTTTACTGCCTTTGGGACAATGCAGTATTTTTTGCCCCAGTTTTTGGTCATATTGGAATTTCACACGCTTAAGAAAGGCGTTGCAGTCATTTCTGGCTCTGACTTTTCCTCTGTCGGGTTGGTCTTGAAGGTCCGACAAAATATTTCTCTAACCCTGACGGCCTCTTTACAGCTCGAGTCGTACCATGTCTTTTCTTTTGGTTTGATACTTTTTATCCGATGAGGAATAAAAGATCTCATTGCAAAGAGAATGGTGTATGTAATCATATCAGCAGCGGAATCCACGTCGTTATCGAGGAAACATAACGACCAGTTAAAATTCCTAAAGAAGCTGTTAAGTCCGCTCCAATTGGCTTTCTCGTATTGCCATACGGTTCTTTTAGGAATCTTTTCTCTAACTGTGTGGTCAGTATACGAGAAATTAGCTGATATAACACAGCGGTCCGACGAACCTAGAGGGGAGAGCACATCAACGGTGTATTTATCAGGGTGAGAAGTTAAAAACAAGTCCAGGGTGTTGGCGGTATGACTATCAACGTCTGGTATTCGCATGGGCTCATTTACAACTGCGTTAAGTTGTTTTCCGCAGCGAAGATCTCAACACACCGTCCTTCGGGTGTTGTATGTCCAGAATGTCGAAGCCACAAAGAATTGTGTATATTCAAGTCGCCGTAATAACGATTTCAGTATGAGGATACAGGGATACAATTCTTTGAATGGAGTCAGACAGCGCATCAAACTCGTTAAAAGTCGAATTGCTGTCCAGTTTGGGGCTTCTGTAAATAAAGCAGTAGTGGATAATTTGCTTACGGAGATGGAATTTTAACCACATGAAGTTGAATTCCGGATTGGAACATGGATCACATTGTGGTGGAGTTTGGTAAGCTACATCACTACGCACGTAAATGGCGAGACCGCGGTGAGAGAAGAATGGCACTAGTTCGTAGCCAGGTAGCTTCAGATCAGAATGATCTGATAGGTGTGGGCGGGGATCTACCTGTGTTTCACTAAGTGCCAAAACAGCTGGTCTGTACTTACAGACGTGGACGTACGCAGAAAAGTGATTACTTTTTAACCCGCGTATATTGGCTACGTCCACCCTGAATTCCCTAGTCATAACCTACAACAAACACAAAAAACACAAATACGGACGATGCTAAGCAAGGCTGCGAAGTGAAAATTCTGACATTGATTTGCCGGATCAAATTGCTGTAAGTGTTATGCCCTTACAACAATATGAAACACAAACCGATATGCATCGGCACACCGAATTCTAAGGAAAAACCAGCTCCATCCGTAACATGTATAGCGAGTCCAAAGTCTGCTACCCCGAGATTATGCAGAAAGAGTCCAATTTTGTCAAACGATGGTGCAGAGGTTCAGAGAAGATCCGAGATTCTTCGGAAAAAATTCTGTGGTCGGACGAATCAACTTTTGAAAGGGACAACATTTGATGCGGGAAGGTAGATCACAGTACCGTTTTAAAGCAAACATGTGGACGGGAATTTTGAATGGTAGAATCATTAGCCCATTCGAGCTACCGCAGAATTTGAATACGGAGGTTTATTTAGATTTTTTAGAGAACCACTTACCAAATTTATTGGAAGACGTGCCACTTAATATTTATGCATGCATTTGGTATCAACAAGATGGCTGTCCAGCGCATTATGCTCGCACAGTACGAGAGTTCCTCGATCGGGCACTCCAACAGGTGGATAGGGCGGCCAGGTACAATTTCCTGGTCAGCCCATTCACCTGATTTAAATCCTCCCGATTTTTTTTACTGGGGAGCAGTAAAAGAAAAAATTTATTCTAAGCCGATTGAAAATTTAAACAAGCTGCGCCGAAAAATTGCAGAAGCCGTTGAAGACATCAACTCCAGAAGATATGCCCGTATTATTACCATATCATTTGTATGAAGATGTAGAACTTGCATTGCCACTGGAAGCAAACAGTTTGAACATTTCCTGTAAGATACAAGATCGGTAGATGGCGTTTAGTCGCGCAACAAACAACAGTTGTATAAAGCGATCATGAGAGTATACACCAACAACGTAGTGTTCTGTGTGCTCTGTGATGGGAAAAAATGGAATGAAATGACAAGGATGGCATCTCTATTTATTTCACTCACACTAGTCGAAATGGCGTATTTATCCGTCTCAATCACGGCGTCACTGTCTATCTCGCTCACACTTGATACTCATTTTAACTTATTAAAAATAATTAAGCGTTAGTCTAGCAAGTGTCATACCATTTTGGAATCCAGACTAAATACGCCATATTTTAAAGTTACTTGCCAAAATGGCATAGTACATTTTTTTGTCAGTACAGTCCGTTCAAGTTGGGTGATTAATGATTTTCAGATACATGGATGGACAAAAAAGCAATATTTTAGTTAAAACCGATATAGTTATGTTTCAATTTTGGACCGTAATTTACAGAAGAGTTACTCAGGGTTACGTGACAAAAGAAAATCGAAATAAAAAGTAAAGATTTGAGGTCACAGCACTTGAAAGATCGTCACATGGTGTCATATTTTTCAATTTTTTTTGAGTGCAAATAATTTTAAAACTACAAGACTTAATTTTTTTTTTATAATTTTGTGATAACCGATACCATTTGACCTATCACCCGTTTCCGGCTTGACGTTGTATATTATTATATGTACATATATTATACATTATATGTATGTGTGTATAGTTAAAATCTTGACTTTTTCTATTTTGTTTAATAATGAAAATAGCTAAATAGGGACAAATGGAGACCATTTACTTACCAAATTCTGGGCAAATTTTACTACCTTCGGATCAACTGGGTGAGATGAAATTTTATTTATGGGTATTATTGTCACTCTTTGTTGAAGTTGACCCTTTTGAAGAATTTTTTTACTTGCCACATCATCATCTGTTACAAAGCTATACAACTTTAAAAAAGAAAAAATAATAAAATAAAATTCATTTTAAAAAGTTTGTTTTGCGGAACTGTTAACATACACTTCCTCCTGCACACATCATCAACGCCAAACAATTTTTTTCATCACGAACTGAAAATAATTTTCCTACCATTCCTCTCACTTTGCCACGATCAAAATTAGGTTCCGGATCACGATACTGCAATTCATATCGATATGCATTCTTCCGATCTAGCTGTTGCTTCAAGTTTCTGATTTCTTGAACAAGAATTTGTTTTCTTTCTTGCAATTGTTCAAATGCACCATCTTGATAATTCATTCTACTCATTTGACCCTAAGGAAAAAAAGTATTTATAGCCTGCTATGTATTACATAACAGTACGCACCTTTAAAATTTTTATTTCGGATTCAATTTGGTCATGCATTTTTTTATCCTTCATATATGAAGCATCATTGGTTTGTGTCTCATTTTCCTTTTGCTTAAGCAATGTCCGACTGTGATGCAATTCCATATCTGATGTCTTTATAGTAGTCTGCGCTTCACTTACTTGTTTTTTTGCATCTGTGCAAGAAGGGTTAAAGGAATAAAAAAACGTTTACACGATGTATGTACATACAGAACAATAATCACAATACTTACTTATCAACTGGTCTTGCAAAGAAGACGCTTGCCCATCCGCATCGGTAGACAAGCCTTGAGATATTGCTTCAAACCTTCTTTGGGCATCTTCATATGCTTTTGCGTCGCGTTGGTCAGCTTCTTTAAGACTCTGAAAAAGTCCTTCGACCTTTTCCATTTGCTCAACTTTCTGGTTCAGGGCTTTTTCATCATCCTTGATGTTTTTCTCCAATGATTTCACTTTCTTTTCTTCCTGATCTATAGCCCCCTGTGCAGCTTTAATATTACCAGTCGACTGTGCTTCTGCTTTCATTTTTACACCCAACTCTTCTTCTAGCACTTTTAATTCTCCACCACTTTCATTGTCTATTTTGTGTTGAATTTCCTTGGCCACTTGTTCCAAATTGATAATTTCTTGGTCATTTTCGACAATTGTCTTTTTACAGAGTTCAATTCGATTAGTAAGAGAATCAATGTTTGCTTCCGTTGACTTAAGGGCTTCTTTTTGTTTAAGATATCTGAACGAGATATATATACGAGTAAGGTACTCAATGTCTCGACAAATCTTCTGAAATTCCAAATAAGCTGAACGTTCTTGGCGTAGCTTTTCCAACTTTGGTTCAACTTCTTCCTGTAACAACGTATTGGTTTCACGCACTTTAGCATCTTTTTTCTCTATAAGTTTAGTTGTTGCCTCTCGCTTGGTTTCATACATGCTAGTCCCAGCTGCTTCTTCGATCATGGACAAAATCTAAAAACAAAATCGATTTATGTTTTGTGTATTAATTGGTTTTAAGTCCTCTTTACCTCCTGCGGCTTCATATTTAAAACTTTAGTTATGCGTCCTTGCATTATTAAAAAATTTGGATTGTTTACGTTAAGCTGAACTGAGCAAAAGAAATCTGTGACTTTTTTGTTCTGAACTAATTTACCATTAATTAGATATTTATTCTTGCCACCAACGACAATTTGTCTGGTCACAGATATTTCACGACATTTTTCATATCCAAGTGGACACTGATCCGGATCGGAATTATCAAATACTAATGTCACTGTAGCCTTAGTAACACCAGCCTGGCCACTTTTAAAAACTAGATCTTGCAAAGAAGCAGCACGCACCTATGACAGGGTAATACGTATTGTAAAATTTTAAATTATCAGCGATTATTTTTGGTTCAGTTACCTGTCCCAAATTGTTAATACCCAATACGAAGCATATCGAATCTAAAATATTTGATTTCCCAGTTCCATTAAGACCGGTGATGGCTGTAAACTCCCTATCAAAACCATGGATTTCTGTTCGCCTACCGTATGACTTAAATCCATCAATAACAACTGATTTAATATACATTTTGATATAGCATTATATTATCAAAAACTAATTAAATTAACAACTGTCTAAACTATAAACAGTTCTCTAAACAATGTAAATATTTAAGAGACCAAGCCCGCGTAAAAGCCGTTGAATGTTATGACAGAATTAAACAAACATTTTTATTGACATTTATCTATTTTTATGACAACTGTCCACTGAACTGGGAAAGGAGATTGAATTATGTGGTCGATAATATAGTGCATTCTAGCTTTAAAAGAAAATTGATTTTCCAGTGAATAATTTGGACCCTGTTTAGACGGTTACTCATGAAATTGCCAAATTTATAGTATTATTTAAATAAAGAAAGGGGGCAGTCACGAAGAAAATATAAAAATCGAGGAAAATAACGTTCCATACCTATTCCATTTTATCATTATTAGTTCGATATTTGAGTCATAGACTAACTATACCTAGATATCAAATTTTCCAGATATTGGAAAATCAAAACCGGTTTTCTACTGATCGTCACTATCCGTGAGACTCTGTCACGTATTCACGTGTGAATTGTGATCAATGATAATTTATCTCCTTTTTTATACAAACCACGCCCATTTGAACCAAAAAACGTCATCCACATTACACACACTCGTGCAAATCGCTCTCATTCTAGCAATTTTACTTGTAAATTGCTCTCATTCTAGCAAATTTTGACAAAGTTATAGAGATGCAAAAGTGTTGGAATTCACTTACAGTGTGTCTGTACGAAAGTTAAGGGTTTGCAAAAGGATTAGTAGAGTTTGACATCTAGTTTAGTTTATCTATGCTTTGAGTAGAGAACTTCGCCGATAATAATGAGTATTTGGACGATAGATGCGGTATCCGATAAAGAAGTGTTTCAATTCACTCTCCCCCCTTAATTTTTATCAAAATAGTGCAGGAGTGGGGACTACAGTGTGGAAAAACGGCACAACTGTCCACTACGTAGTCGAGAGTCACCATCGAAACAGGGTCTTGGCTAACATAAATAACGAACGGGATTAATAAAGGAATGTCGCTGTCTGCATGGCGCGCACTAAAATAATTTACAAAAAAAAAAAATTTATTTATCCCTAATACATGCAAAGGTTCTACGCAATAACACAGTACCAACAATAAAGATGAGTAAAATTCTGACAACGCAACGGCTAATTAGAATTGCAATTGACAACTTAATTCTGAATTTTTAAAGTTAAAAACACGGTTTCATAATAATGATCGACTGTAGGAGTCCTTTATCTTGGTTAAACAGATGTGTCGTTGGTTTTTAGTAAAAGAACCTAAAGGTACCCGTTATCCTTTTTCTAATACATCGTTGTTGTATATTGATTGTTAAAAATAATGTGCTGTCGCGCTTTTGTTTTCAATTGTGTTATGAGAATATTAGTAAAATGTCATGTGTTAAAAAAGCGAACATCTTAATACAGTTCTGCCTAAAGACCTATTAAAAGGTATTGCTAAAATATTGTAAAATGTTTGTGTGGATACAAATGATACAACTTATTCTTTTCAATGCAAATCGCTTTATTCAGTACAGTCAAAATTCGCAATTTAATCGTTTATCTCAATACAATCCAATTTCTCAACTTTTCTTATCTTTTACTTAAACCACTAACTCACTTCTCCGAATTAACACTTCAAATTCAACTGATGAACTAATTTGCATATCTTGTAGATGCTGGTATGTATACTCGAATGACATACTTCGAGAACAATCCTCGCCATACAGCGTCCCATACAATTTCCAATTTGCTAGGCGATTCGATTCCACTCTCCAGTCGTCAATGGTCGAGACTTTGTTATTCAAGTATCGAAATCTTCTGCTCTTCGAGTATCGACATCTTCTGCTTTGTAAATCTAGATGTCTCTGCTCACATTTAAATGGTTATCACAATATTGTAAAATGATTGTATGGGTAAAATGATAGAACTTATTTCTTTCAATACTCGTACAATCACTTGATTCAATACAGTTACAATTTAAAATTCAACCGCTTTTCTCAACCACTTTTACTTTAATCTATCTTTTATTTAAACTACTTGATCACTACTAGTAATTCACATTTTAAATTCAACTTTAGATCTGACTGACGTTTTTTTATTCCTGTCTAAACTATAAAAAGTTTTCTAAACAATGTAAATATTTAGAAGACCACGCCCACGTAAAAGCCGTTAAATGTTTTGACAGAATTATGACGTGTTCGTTTGGGCTTTTCTCCACGTTCTGAAGAAGAAAACTGACGTAAAACCTTTACCCCTCATTTTTTTAGAGTCAAAATCTCGCTTCTCGTTTTCATTTGAGAATCGAAACTTTTCTCCTCGATTTTATGTCAAAATCTATAAACGTCAAATAGTATTGTGTGTCAAACTAGATTTCTGTTTTCGTGCAATCGGCTGTGTTTGACCAATTTATTATTCTGAGTGTTCAAATTGATTCGAAAGAGAGCAACAGCATTTGAGTGGAGTTTTTCCTTGCGGTGTTGCACTTCAAAGTCGTTGCCCTGCAACTGCTCGATTCAGATTGAAACTTGGCCTTCAGGGTTCTTAAATTGGAGTAGCCATTTCAGAGCTGCGTGGTCTGTCCGAAGAATGAACTTTTGTCCGTAGAGGTACTTATGGAAATGCTTCGTAGCCAGAATGAAAGCCAGAGGCTCGCGTCAAGTTACGCAGTATTTTCTTTCAGGTCTGGAGAGTACTTTGCTGTAATATACGACCACAACATTGCCAGCGTCAGCGTCCACGATGAACATTTTCCCGTGTGTGGGGTAACCCAATATGGGGGCATTGCACAGCTGTTGCTTCAGTTGTTGAAACGCTGGTCCAGACCACTTGGACCGTCGGCCTTTTTGCGTTAGTTGATGCAAGCAATTTTCAATACCAGTAAAATCCTTTACGAGGGTTCTGTAGCATGTGGCGAGTCCCAAGAAGCTTCTCAGTTGGTGTTTATCTTTTGGGGCAGGCCAAGTTTTCACGGCTTCTATTTTTTCAGGATCCGTCCATTCTCCCTCCGCTGATATAATATGACCCAGATATTTTATTTCCGGACGGAGCAAGTCACACTTTTCTGGGTTGAGCTTTAAATGAGCACTTCGCAGCCTCTCAAACACTTCTTTTAGATTTTCGCGGTGCTCCTCGAACATCTTGCCTACGACGATAACGTCGTGAAAATACACTAGGCAGGTTTTCCAGATGAGTCCTTGCAATGTTCGTTCCATTGGTTGTTCGAAGGTGGCCGGAGCGTTGCACAATCCAAACGGCATCACTGCAAAGTGCCAAAGACCGCTTCCTGTAGTGAAGGCGGTTTTCTCACGATCCGTACGATTTATTTCTACCTGCCAGTAACCGCTCTTCAAGTCAAGTGTTGAAAACCATTTCGCTCCAAAAATCATATCCAAAGTGTCATCGATTCTCGGAAGTGGGTAGCTGTCCTTTTTAGTGACATCGTTGAGACTTCGGTAGTCCACACAAAACCTCGTGCTGTCATCTTTCTTCTTCACGAGGACCACTGGAGATGCCCACGAACTTTGCGATTCTTCAATCAATCCCTCAGCTTTCATCTTGGACACCATTTCGGCAACTTCTGTTTGTTTTGCCAATGGAAGACGACTTGCAGGTTGACGGATTGGTCGAGCGTCTCCGGTGACAATGTGGTGTTGAACAATATGCGTACGTCCATATTATCCGTCTTGTGTAGCAAATATATCAGCGTGCTCACCGATAAGTTTTTCCGTCAGGATTCGTTGATCTTCGTGCAGATTACAGAGGCTAAGACTTTTGTTCTTGATTTTTATGCTCTAAACTGTTGTGACCGGTGTTTTACCCTTTTTTTCCGCCGTGGTCGATATAGCCTCAACAGGTACGTATGTTCCCACTATCTCCTCCTTTTTCACCTTTACACTGAATGTCTTTGGATTTAGAATCAGTACAGGGACCATGTTGTTCTTTGGCTCCACAGTCTTCCAGGTCTTTCCCACCATGAAGTCTCTTCTATTTTCTGGCTCCATCAAATAGAATCGGTGGCTATCAGGACCACCTTCCACTTTTGCCCACAAAATTGCTTCCAACGAAGGCTCTAGACTCTGATTGCTGCAGCTGACGACATTTGGGACTGAGGTATTGGCGTTTCCGTATATCATTGGTATCTCCATATGTCGGTATTTCAGGGGTTGTGCCCCCAAGTCTACTACTAGTCCATGTTCTCTCATGAAGTCTGTACCAATGATGCACTCGTCACATATGTCAGCCACCAGAAATGCGTGAGATAATGTTATTCCGGCCAGTTGGATTTTTTTGCGGACTTCACCATATACCTTAATCGTTGCTCCTGTAGCTGTTCGCAAGCTGCAACTGCTAGTGTTATGCAGCCAAGACTTCTGCACAAGATTCCTCCTGATGATTGAGGCCGTGGCACCGGTGTCTATTGTTGCCATCCATTTTTCTTTTCCACTGACTACTTCTACTAGAAGGCTTTCGCTGCATCGTTTTGCCAGCGAGACTTGGATGATGGTCCTGGGGCCGTCGACTCCTGCTACCAACTTCTGCCCCGCGAAGTTGGTGCTTAAGCATTTCCCGACTGATGACTTTGGGAATGTTGACCGGCTTCTTGATAGTTGTTTCTGCGGGTTTCTTCCTCTATTTGCTTGTCACCACAGTGAGGGCAGTCTTTTCGTCGCACCGGTTCTTTACACTGCCTTTGAAGGTGTCCTATTTTATTGCAATTCCAGCAGCGCATTATTCGTCTATCCCGTCGAGTATCTCGTTCCTCGGCACTAATTCTTGTGCAGGAGCATTCGACAGATGCTACTTCCCTGACGAAATGTGTTCCCCTGGAAGCCAGATTGGCTGCTTCCATCGCCAGAGCGAAGGCAAGTGCTTCAGCAAGGGTTCTTTTCCCGGCCATCCTTACTGCTGACTGTAGCTTCGAATCTGCAATTCCCCTGATAAATGCATCTTTTGCCATTTCGTCGATAATTTCCTGGCCTGCGGTGGGGTATGACAGATGTGCCAGTCTACTCACGTCTGCTTGGAGCTGCTGAAGTGTTTCTCCTCGTTGCTGCGTTCGGCTTTGCAATTGGACCTTGTAGACCTCCTGCATGTGGCTATCCCCAAACCGTTTCTCGATAGCCTGTACTAAAGTCACATAATCTTTATGCTTTTCGATGTCTACTGTTTGCAACAATTCTGCTGCAGGACCGTGCAAGGCCATTGTTAGGGCAAAGCACTTTTCCTCATTGTCCCAGTCGTTTGCACAGGCAGCCATTTCAAACTGCTTCTTATAAGTAGACCATGAGGTCTGGCCATCGAATGAGGGAGGCTTCAAATCTTTTCTCCTTGGACCGCTTAAAGAAAATTCTCGCAGTTTCTGTTTTCGCACTGTGTCGAGCTCTTTTGCCAGTTGCTGAACTTTGCTGTCCATTTCCTCGAATTTTTCGCCAACATTCTTCTCTATTCTATCAAATTTGTCATCAACGTTCTTCTCTATTCTTTCAAATTTGTCATCGATTTCTTCGAATTTTTGCTGGAGAATGTTCTTTTGTTCTTCCAGATTATTCTTTTGTTCATCCATTCTCTGTTGACGACCGTGCAGATTGTTGGTTTGTTCGTTGAATTTTTGTTCAATGCTGCTCTTCTGCTCGTCTAGATTTTTCTTTTGTTCATCCAGCTTTTGTTCGAGGCTATTCTTTTGTTCTTCCAGATTTTTCTTTTGTTCGTCCATTTTCAATAAGAGGAGTTGCATCATTGCAGCCATGTCATTGCCGGTACTTGTCTGTTCATCCTCGTCAACATCAAAGGAATATACATCAGGATCATGTCCCTCGTTGTTCAAAGCCTCCTGAAGACGGAGCACCAGGTCACTTTTTCCTCCACTGGCGCTGAGGCTTCTCTTGTTCAACTCGGATTTGAGTTGGACGAGGGTCAACTGCAATAGTTTTCGACCCATTCTAGCTTTTTCAAATAGTCAGAAAACACTTTTTGTTTTTTTTTACACACAATAAGTCCTATCCCACTTCTGACACCAATGTAGAATGTTTGTGTGGGTACAAATAATAGAACTTATCCTTTTCAATACAAATCCCTTTATTCAGTACAGTTACAATTCACTATTTAATTCTTTCTCTCAGTACAATTCAATTCCTCAACCACTTATACTTTTCTTATCTTTTACTTAAACCACTTAATCACTTCTTCTAATTAACACTTCAAATTTAACTTTGGAACTGATTTGCATACCTTTGGGATGCTGGTATTTATACTCGAATGACATACTTCGAGAACAATCCTCGCCACCCAGCGTCCCATACAATTTCCAATTTGCTAGAAAATTCGATTCCACTCTCCAGTCGAGACTTTGCTAATCCAGTATCGAAATCTTCTAGTCTTCGAGTTTCGACATTTTCTGCTAGATGTCGCTGCTCACATTTAAGTGGTTATCACAGTATAAAGAGAAATATATATATACATCCATACATAGGCATATTAATATACATCGAGTGTATTTTACATTACACAACAATAGCTTGTGTTGAAATTTTATCCTTATAGAAGCAATCATCAGCTGTAATGGGTATTTTTTTTATCCATAGCAAGGTTTTTTTCACGATCATTTGTTAAATCTTCTGAATGCTGTTCACAAGTTCCACATCGATGTATTAAATTTTCGTTGGACTTGTTTGCTTTGTTGTGGGTTTTCATATGCATTTTTTCAGCATATAAACTGGCAAATGGTCTGTTGCATTCAGGACAACTATACGGTTTTGTATGGCTATTCTTATGCCCACAAAGCTGCACCGATGTACGAAATGATTTTGGACACATCTGGCATTTACATATATGTGCGCTCTACTGAATGCGTGTTTAAGTGGTGAGAATAAACTGCATATGCTTTAAAATGTTTATTGCATTGCGTACAGACAAATGGTCGAATGTCAGTATGTGTCCGCAGGTAAAGAGTAAGGGAATATGACACACGGAAGCACTTTCCACACACTTCACATTCATGTGGCTTTTCACCTAAAATGTTCGCAAAATTTGAATTTGTTTAGCTTTGGGTGGTAGTGAAGGCAGTTTTCTCACGATCCGCACGATTTATCTCTACCTGCCAGTAACCGCTCTTCAAGTCAAGTGTTGAAAACCATGAAAACAATAGAAACGTTCCCTTACCTTTTCCAACGTCTTGGGAGATCACAGCTCCGACCCCAACATTGCTAGCGTCTGCGTCCACGATGAACATTTTTCCGGGCGTGGGTAACCCAAGATGGGGGGCTTTGCACAGCTGTCGCTTCAGTTCTTGAAATGCTTTTTCGCATTCTCCAGACCACCTGAACTGTCGGCCTTTTTCTGTAAGTTGATGCAGGCACTTTGCAATGCTAGCAATATCCTTTACGAACCTTCTGTAATACGTGGCGAGTCCCAAAAAGCTTCTCAGTTGGTGTTTATCTTTTGGAGAGGGCCAACTTTTCACGGCTTGGATTTTGTCAGGATCCGTTCTTACTCCTTCCGCTGATATAATGTGACCCAGATATTTTACTTCCGGACGAAACAAGGCGCACTTTTCCGGGTTGAACTTTAAATGAGCACTTCGTAGCCTCTCAAACACTTCTTTTAGATTTTCGCGGTGCTCCTCGTACGTCTTACCTATGACGATAACGTCGTCCAAATATACTAGGCAGGTTTTCCAGGTGAGTCCTTGCAATGTTCGTTCCATTAGTCGCTCGAAGGTGGCCGGAGCGTTGCACAGTCCAAACGGCATCACTGCAAACTGCCAAAGACCTTTTTTTCCGTTGTGGTCGATATAGCCTCAACAGGTACGCATTTTCCCACTATCTCCCCCTTTTTCACCTTTACACTGAATGTCTTTGGATTTAGAATCCTTACAGGGACCATGTTGTTCTTTGGCTCCACTAAGGTCTTTCCCACCATGAAGTCTCTTTTCTTTTCTGGCTCCATCAAATAGAATCGGTGGCTACCAGGACCACCTTCCACTTTTGCCCACAAAATTGCTTCTGACGAAGGCTCTAGACTCTGATTGCTGCAGATAACGACATTTGAGACTGTGGTATTGGCGTTTCCGTATATCATTGGTATCTCCATGTTTCCGTATTTCAGGGTTTGTGCCCCCAAGTCGACTACAAGTCCATGTTCTCTCATGAAGTCTGTACCAATGATGCACTCGTCACATATGTCAGCTACCAGAAACGCGTGAGTGAATGTTATTCCGGCCAATTGGATTTTTATGCGGACTTCACCATATACCTTAATCTTTGCTCCTGTAGCTGTTCGCAAGCTGCAACTGCTGGTATAATGCAACTTCTGCACAAGATCCCTCCTGATGATTAAGGCCGTGGCACCGGTGTCTATTGTTGCCATCCATTTCTCCTTACCGCTGATTACTTCCACCAAAAGACTGTTATTGGATCGTTTTACCAGCGAGACTTGGACGGTGGTCTTGCGGCCGTAAACTCGTGCTCCCGACGACTGATGGTTTTGGGAAGATTGACCGGCTACTTGACAGCTGTTTCTGCCGGTTTCTTCCTCTATTTGCTAGTCATCACAGTGAGGGCAGTCTTTTCGTCGCACCGGTTATTTACACTGCCTTTTAAGGTGTCCTATTTTATTGCAATTCCAGCAGCGCATTATTCGTCTATCCCGTCGATTATCTCATTCCTCGGCACTAATTCTCGTGCTGGAGCATTCGCTAGATGCTACTTCCCTGACGAAATGTGTTCCCCTGGAAGCCTAATTGGCTACTTCCATCGCCAGAACGAAGGCAAGTGCTTCAGCAAGGGTTCTTTTCCCGACCGTCCTTACTGCTGACTGTAGCTTTGAATCTGCAATTACCCTGATAAATGCATCTTTTGCCATTTCGTCAATAATTTCCTGGCCTGCGGTGGGGGTATGGGGGTATGACGAATGTTCCAGTCTACTCACGTCTACTTGGAGCTGCTGCAGTGTTTCTCCTCGTTTCTCCGTTCGGCTTTGCATTTGGACATTGTAAACCTCCTGCATGTGGCTATCCCCAAACCGTTTCTCAATAGCCTGTACTAAAGTCACATAATCTTTATGGTTTTCAATGTCTATTGTCTGCAACATTTTTGCTGCAGGACCCTGAAAGGCCATTGTCAGGGCAAAGCAATTTTCCAATTGTTCCAGTCATTTGCACAGGCAGCCATTTCAAACTGTTTCTTATAAGTAGACAATTAGCTCTGGCCATCGAATGAGGGAGGTTTCAACTCTTTTTCTCCTTGGACAGCTTAAAGAACATTCTCTCAGTTTCTGTTTTCGCACTGTGACGAGCTCTTTTGCTAGTTGCTCGACTTTGCTGTCCATTTGTTTGAATTTATCGTCAACATTCTTCTCTATTCTATCAAATTTTTCATCAACATTCTTCTCTATTCTTTCAAATTTGTTATCGATTTCTTCGAACTTTGGGTGTATAACGTTATTTTGTTCTTCCAGTTTTTGTTCTAGACTATTCTTTTGCTCGTAGAACTTTTGTTCAATGCTGTTCTTCTGCTCGTCTAGATTTTTCTTTTGTTAATCCAGCTTTTGTTCGAGGCTGTTCCTTTGTTCTTCCAGATTTTTCTTCTCTTCGTCCATTTTTAACAACAGGAGTTGCATCATCGCAGACATGTCCCTGCCGGTACTTCTCTGTTCATCCTCGTCAACGTCAGGGGAGTATGTCTCAGGATCTTTTTCCTCGTTGTCCAAAGCCACCTGAAGTCAGAGCACCAAGTCACTTTTTCCTCCACTGGCGCTGAGGCCAGTTGATTTGAGTTGGACGAGGGTCAACTGCTATAGTTTTTGACGCATTCCAGCTTTTTCAAACAATCACAAAACACTTTTTTTTTTACACCAATAAATCCTATCCCACTTCTGACACCAATGTAAAATGTTTGTGTGGGTACAAATGATAGAACTTATTCTTTTCAATGCAAATCGCTTTATTCAGTTCAGTTACAATTCACAATTTAATCGTTTCTCTCAATACAATCCAATTTCTCAACCGCTTACACTTTTCTTATCTCTTACTATACTTAAACCACTTAATCACTTCTTGTGCCGTAAGGACACTAGCAATATTCTTTCGCACAAAAAAAAATAAATTAAAATTAAAAGAAGAACACACAAATGAATTTAATTTAAAAGTTCTTTATTGATAATTGTTGGCGCCGCCGGTGGTTACATAAGAAGTTTAAGTTTCCTCTTCGTAAAATTAAACCTCGGGTATGTCTTCTTTGATGAGTTCATTGCTCCTTGCGGACGTTTAGATTTGGCGATCGTCTATGCACGGGTTAGAAGTGTGTATTCCGGTACCAGCCACCTCACCGTATGCACTTGATGCGTGTGCAGTTTTATGCCGATGTATGTGTGGGGGCGGAGTATTTCCCAAAAAACATAGAATTTTTAGGTCTCTCTCTCTCTCTTTGACAAAAAAAAAAATTTTTGGAGACTAGCTAAGCTGACAATGTTTTGCCGACGGTGATTTGCACTTGATAAGCGTTGATTAACCGGCGGCAGAAGTGCGTCCGAATAAATTTTTTTTTCATGTTGGCTTGCGCAACATCCTGCCGGGCCTCCGGAAGAAGTGTCAATTAGAATGGTCATCAGGAATACTCTGCAAGCATGACACAGGGTTTGATCGAGTAGATTTCATCTTCGGTCAAGATGTATGTTGCGTGATGACCATTTTTGCATGTTACATGTTTTTGCATGTTATGAGGAATACAATATTGTGATAGCAGAAGATGTCGTTACCCGAAGAGCAGAAGATATCGATACTTGAATAACAAAGTCTCGACCATTGATGACTGGAGAGTGGAATTGAATTTTCTAGCAAATTGGAAGTTGTATAGGACGCTGGATGGCGAGGATTGTTCTCGAAGTATGTCATTCGAGTATAAGTACCAGCATCCCCAAGGTATGCAAGAGTTCATCGGTTGAATTTGAAGTGTTAATAAGTGGTTTAAGTAAAAGATAAGAAAAGTATTAACGGTTGAGAAATTGGATTGTATTGAGAGAAGCAATTAAATAGTGAATTGTAACTGTACTATCATTTGTACCCACACAAACATTTTACAATATATCTGCTGAAGCCGAACGAGGTACTCAGATTTCCATTTCTGCCAGAAATCTTGTAGGATTTTCTGCATCAGTTGCCATCTCTGTAAATAATTTGACTTGATGTTTGATAGATCTCTTTCCGGTGCAGTGTTTAACGGTGGGCCTATTAAAAAATGTCCTGGTGTTAGGATAGAAAGATCATCTGTGTCTTCGTTGACCGGACTCAGTGGTCGCGAGTTAAGGCAAGTTTCGACCTGCGTTAATACTGTTTCATATTCCTCAAATATTAGGGTGTAGTGACCAATGATTCGTTTCAAGTGATGCTTCATGGACCTCAAACCTGCTTCCCCGAGCCCACCGAAGTGAGGGCGAGGCAGAGAATTGAAATACCCGGTAGTGCCATTGTCTTGTAATTTAGTCGCGATTTCTTCCGTCTGTTTCTTCGACAGTTTTGGCTTCTTTAGTTCGATGATTCTTGCTACTCCTTAAAAATTGGTTCCACAATCACTATATATGTTTCTGTAGATCCCACGGCGCGCAGTGAAGCGTTTGAACACTGCGAGAAATGCTGTGGTGGTGTTATCACTCACAAGCTCAAGGTGAACTGTCTTCGTAACAAAGCAAACAAAACTTGCGATGTGTGCCTTGGTGATTTTACTGCACCGGCCTTTCCATGCTTTGAGAAGAACAGGGCCGGCATAATCTACTCCACTCGTTTCAAACGGGCGGGCCTGATTGAGTCTTGCTGGAGGCAAATGGCCCATTTTGCTGCATAAATGTTTCTGCCTGAAACATTTATGAGACATTTATGAATGCAATATTTGACGTTTGATTTCAACTGTTTGGTTAACTTACTGCGTGATGGCAAAATTACTGGATGACGTTGTGCGTAAGGTAGGCCCGCATTTTCTAACCGTCCTCCAACTCGCAATGGCCCAAACTCGTCGAGGATTGGTGGGAGTCTTGCCAATTTGTTTCCATTGGCCACCATATCGCCTTTGGATAATTTTGACATCTCTTCGGCAAAGGATGCTTGCTGCGCCATATTGATTAATCACATTCGAGCTAATGAGATTTCCTCGACTGTAACTGGTCCAAACAACTGAGCTAATTTTTTCCTTGGGTTCTTGATAAAGCGAAGCCCATATGCTGTAACTCGCAGTAAACGTTGTTACGTCGAGTACCTGGTAAGTAACATGAGTACAGAGCCTTTCCGCTTCTGACGGTCTCATTTCCAAGTCAGTGTTCTGAATTTTATACGACGGATAATGTTGTTCGCCAAATGTTTGCAGGAGTTCAGGACCATGCCACCATTTTTGATTGTTTGGGAGGTCCTTTGGAGATAGACCTCTCGATGCTATATCTGCCGGGTTGTCCTTAGAGGGTACATAATTCCAGCAGTTTGAATCTGTTAGTTCCTGAACCTCTGCTACTCGATTGGCGACGAATGTCGTTCTGATGTATGGGGGGGGAGGGGGGGTTTGATCTAAGCTAGTGTGATTTCTGAATCACACCAAGCAAATATTTTTACAGTGTGGAATTCCATAATTTTTCGGGTATGCTCCACATAATTCTAACCGAGCCAGAGATATGCATTTAAGTGGGGCGACTCTAGTTTTAACCAAAAGAAGAGTTGTCTGTACTTTAAGGCCGTTTATGGTTCGTACATATACAGCTGCTGTTGCGAATGCCTTTTCGGAGACATCGCAGAACCCGTGAATGTCGATGCGCGAATCGTTGGTGACATTAATCCAGCACAGAATCGCGATGTCATTAATGGACACGAGTTCCATTTTTAATTTATACCATTTGGATATAACAGAACGTGGAAGTTCACTATCCCATGACTGCTGCTCTTTCCAAATGTCTTGCATAAGGATTTTACCAAAGACCACACAAGGAGAAATCCATCCCATGGGATCGTACAAACGAGCGATGTCCGATAGTATAGTTCGTTTCGTCGCGTCGTCGTCTTTGAATGTGGTAAATTAATTTTGAATGAGAATGTATATCACCGGGATACCATTGTATCCCTAAAGTTTTGATTACGTTGCCCTCATCGAATGACAAAGGTAGTTGAATTTCTCTGTCTTTGTCTGGAATGGCGGTTAATACCTTCTCGCTGTTGCTTGCCCATTTTCGTATAGGGAAACCTCCTCGATTCAACATGATCAAGCGCTACGGTTTCTGAGTCAGCGCCATGTACCACATCATACACATAAAAATTTTCTTTCGCAATTTTCGATGCCAGTGGATAGTCTTCTCTTTCATCTATAGCTAATTGCTGCAGTCTGAATAGCTAGGCACTGCTGCAGCGGTGCCAAATGTGACGGTATTGAGTCGATACATCTTGATTTCTTCGCCTTTCGCATCTTGCCACAGGATTAGTTGATAGATTGCATCTTCCGGAGGAACCCTAATCTCTCTATACATTTTTGTTACAATATGTCTGCCACAAACCCAACGTTGTGTTTCCTAAATCGCGCAATGTGGTCGAAAATGTCATCGTGTAATCGTGGACCAATGAAAAGATGATCATTAAGAGACGTTACATCCGACGTTTTGCAAGACGTGTCAAAGACAATACGGAGCTTTGAGGTGGTGCTTGATGCCTTTGCCACAGCGTCTTGTGGAACGAAGTAGTGGGATTTCTTGAGTACCATTGGGTCTTCTTCCGTCAAGTGTCCAAGCTTTTTATATTCATCCAAGACCTTAGTATACTCCGCATGGAACAAAGGATTTGTTGAGTTCTTAAGAACTTGTACGGCTGCTTGTCTTGACAAGTGTTTGTTTTTTAAAGAAAAATTTATTTCAACTTAGTTATAAGTAATTTATTAAGAATTTTTTTGTTACAAGTACTTTTTAAGAAAAGGGACGAAAACTTGAAAATTCGTCTTTAAATCACGCGTCTGTTCTTTCGAGAATTTAAATTGGAAAAGCAAGAATAACAGTTATTTTTTGAGAAATGCCCAGTCGTTCTTCAAATACATTTTTCTTTCTCACTCCCGGGCTGTGGTGCCAAGTTACACTTTCAGTGCTGCCAGGTATGCTAACACTCCCCCCTGGTAAGCTGGAGTGGTCCTGGTTACCCTCTGATTTCTCCACCTGGCGTAGAACATCTAACTTGGCGAGTTTTGTAGCTGGTCGAGTGTAAGTCCCTGTTGAAGTACGCACGGTTGCTGTTCGGACCTGTCCATCTCTTCCTGGGAAGACTTCGGACACGATCCCTTTCGGCCACAGGTTCCTAGGATTGTTTGGATCGACGATAACGACTACATCACCTTTCGCAAGGGTACTGGCTGAAGTATGCCACTTGGTTCTTCTCGTCAGAGTCGGCAAGTACTCCTGGATCCAACGTCTCCAAAAGGAATTTGCAAATTGCTCGGACGTCATCCAGTTCTTTCTCATCACAGCTCCGTCGTCAGTTCCCTCGCCAAATTGCTTCACTCCGTTTGATGAACCCATGAGGAAATGGTTGGGTGTCAGAGCCTCATCGACGTCGCTCTCGACAGGAACGTAGGTCAATGGTCGTGAATTTATTATGATCTCAACCTCCGCCATCATACTCAGCAGAAGTTCGTCTGATGGATTTCGAGTCAGGCCCATACCCAACAACACCTGTTTTACAGAGCGTACCATTCGCTCCCAACTCCCCCCCATATGTGGTGCCGCCGGTGGTATGAAGTTCCACCTTAAATTCGCGCCAATGAATTCGTTGGATAACTTGCCGTAATCCAACTGTGCTCATCCTTCATTTCCTGACTAGCTCCTCTAAAGTTGGTCCCGTTGTCGCTGAATATCTCCAGTGGCAAGCCTCTCCTCGCGATGAACCTTTTTAGGGCTAGGATGCATGAATCCGCAGAAAGCTGTGCCCGATTTCGATGTAAATGGCTCGAATAGTGAGGCATGTTATCAGGACGCCCCACCTTTTCTCTGAGCGTCTGCCGACTCGTACTGCAATTGGGCCGAAGTATCGTTTTGCTATATAATGTCACTGGGAGAATTCTAAGTGTGGAACTATTCTTCGAAATAGGCATATTGCAATTTTCATATTTATCATTATTTTCATTAATTTTAGTTGTCTCGGATTTTAGGTGTCGACAAACACATCCGTCTTGTCCACATCTTTTGTTTGAAATGCATTGTACCCTGCCATGAGCTCGGAGACAGGTTCTACATAACCGGTGTTGTTTTACAGTGCCCCACTTATCATTTAAGCTCATATTGTTGAACTTTGAACATCACTCCACATTATTGCAGTCGCTGCTGCATATCTTGCACTTCTTGGTATGCTTGTTGCCTTCTGGATTCTCAACTTTTTCGTGTGTGTTTACAAAGCTGTTCGTTGTAAATGGACGCTTGTCGTTTTTCTTCTCACTAAACGAAGTATATGATGTTGGTGAAACATCGACTGCTGCTTGAGCTATTTGTTGTAGTCATCCACTGAATGTTGACAGATTTACTTCCGCACACTCTTGCCTGTGTATACCACAATTCATAGACTAACTATACCTAGATATCAAACTCTACTAATACTTTTGCAAACGTTTAACTTTCGCACAGACACACTGTAAGTGAATCACCAACACATTCTCAATCTCTATAACCTGTCAGAATGGCTAAAATGACAACAAATTTCACGTAATGTTCGCTAAGTATATATAATAAAGGCAAAAATAAAAGGAAAAATATTTTTCGCTGGTGAATATTTAATTGAACTTGGTGAAAAAGTGAAGATAATAGAATATATTTAAAAAAAAACCTTTTTTTTGTTTCAATTGAACAAAAAGGGGATCGTTTCAGAATAAAATTAAAAAAGGATCTAAGGATTATATTTTGAAAGTTTCATTTGAAGATATAAATGAATTGAAACTATTACAATTCTGAAATCAAGCTTAAGCTTGTATTGAGAGTCAATTGTATAAGCATTTATTATGTTTAGGCACAAACTCTGTAATCTGGACATCAATGAAAAGGATTATTAATTAATGGCAACTTTTAAAATCAATTTCCTTGCTGTTCTTTTAGTTTGAATGTGTTGAGTAAATAAATTAATTAAATAATACTGATAAGTACAATTAACATTTTTGATAATTTTTTAGTTTTTTAAGGAAAATATTTGTTTTTCTATTTGAATTTAAAGCTTTTCCAAAATATTTCGAGAATCTTTTTTTTCACACATTATAAAGTACAAAAGCGGTGGTATTTTAATTGTTTATTTTTTAAAAATAATTTCCAGAATTTAACAAACAATGTGAAATGATATCCCAACTTAATTTGGTTTTGTCGAAGGGAATTTTTGTTTATAATTGTTTTCAACAGATTTTGCTACTACTTTGTTGAGTATTCTTTAATGCTGTTAACATCTTTAAGCCGGTCTGGCATAGAATGCGTCAACTTTTCCATATATTCACATATTATTTCTTGCCATTCCGCTAAAAATTAAAATTTTTAACTGAGGCTTCGATGTGATGACATGTTTTCGTAACCTCATCATTTAATGATTCCAAAAATTGAGCAAAGTATATGGAAATGTTGCGTTAGTAATGGAATTAGTAATACAAAAGCATTAAATATGAGCTAAATTGTCCAGTCACATCCATATTTTTTCAAAAAATAATTGGTCAATTCGCTGTCGTACTAAATGGACCTATAAAGCACTAATTTTCTATTTATTGTTCTATTTTCACAAATAAAAACAGTCAAAATAATCATTAATTATTATTTATTACTTCGTATGAAAAGTTAATACAATATTTTCCATTTAATCTAATAATTCAATTTATTCATGAATTGTAATTTACATTTTTTCGGAACATGCTCTCCTGATGAAAACATTCATGGTGAAGGGAAAAACTTACCCACACCGTGGTGAAATGAACAAATGTCAATAATTTATTGAATGTTGGATCTGCAAGGAAAAAGGCATTATATGTATAGCTATACGAAAATGTATTCTTTTTACTCACATTTATTTGATCAGCTCACGATGGTTCCACACTGGGAACGCTTTTCTTGAAACCATTGCACTTCAAATGTTGGATCTGCAAGGAAAAAGGCATTATATGTATAGCTATACGAAAATGTATTCTTTTTACTTACATGTAATTAGTTAGATCACTCATCCACATTTCTTAAAGCTCTTGAATGGTGCATTTAGATTCATTGTTCTTACTGTAAAAAAGAAGTAAAATAAATTATTTTGAAATTAAAATGTTTGTAGTTACTCACAAGAAAATGTAAACAAACTTTTCCAACTGCTTTTGCCACCTCCAATCCAAGGCAATCTGTTCGTGGCCGCAGTATTCTGTGGAAAATGTTTTCTTCTTGCTCCAAATGTATAAATTTTTCTTCTTTTGCTGTCCTAGAATATATAATAAACAAAATTATTGTTCAACATAAAATTTTTTTGCAACTTACACGAAATTAGATTTGTAAATATGAGAAATGTCAAAATCGAAATTCACCGCGTCATTTTTATATGGGTGACGTCACTCGTAAAACTTTTCGAATTTTGACATTGTTGACAATTCTCACGTATTCACGGACAGGTTCACACGGATAGGGACGATCAGTACAAAACCGGTTTTGATTTTCCAATATCTGGAAAGTTTGATATCTAGGTATAGTTAGTCTATGCCCCAATTAAGCCTGATGCTTGGCGGTACTCGTTCGACCAATTCTTAGATAAGACAGGGATTCTCGATATATGCCTTTAAATTGTTGGATCCCATAAGGGCACATAAGGGGCCGAAGTAATCGATTCCGATGTAGGAAAGGGGTCGAGTAAATGATTTTAGTCTACTCGGTGGCAACTCTCCCATTAGGGGTGGTATTGGTCTAGCTCTCACGTTTTTGCAATGTTAACAAGTTCCTCTTAGTTTTTTTACTATAGTTCTAAGGCTCGGAATGTAGTACAGCTGTCGAAGTTCGTTGATGACTGTCTCGCTATGCTGATGGTGAAATTTCCAGTGAAAATGATCTATTATGAGTTCAGTTATGTGATGTCGTTTCGGCAAGTTTATAGGCCGTTTCACTTCGCACATATCAATGTTAGACATTGACACTTCCATTTTGAATTAGCTCTTTTTTTAGTTTTATATCATTGAACATAAAAACGTAAGCAAGTGACCGCACCAATTTGTTCCAACTAGAGAATCTAGTGTAGTCTATGATACTTGGTACGTTGTCGATGCCGTGAGCGAAGTGTACTCTAACTTCTTCGGTTGTGCTGAAGTTTAGGGATTCGTCTTTAGGCCATTCCTCTGGTTGCGCGTATAGGAATTCTGGCCCTCGATACCATCGATTGTCGGACTCGAACAGATTATTACGTTTCCATTTGGTAGCTTCGTCTGCCACGTTTTCCTTACTTGGAACCCATCTCCAATTTCCTATATCTGTTTCTTATATTATTTCTCCTATCCTGAATGCTACATAGTGCTTGTATCTTCTTTGTTCTGATCTTATCCAAAAGAGTACGGTCTTCGAGTCACTCCAAAATGTGCAATTTTTGACGTGTAGATTAAGACATATAGACTTGCATAATCGTACCCCCAGCACTGCTGATTCCAGCTCCAACCTAGGTATCGACAAGTCCCTTAGAGGCGCTACTTTAATCTTTGCACCTACAAGTGAGCATTCGACGTGCAATCCCGAAGAGAAACGCAGATAGGCTGCCGCAGCGTAAGCATTCTCGCTGGCGTCTACAAATATGTGCAGTTGCACTGTATCGCTGAAGTGAAGTGATTGAGCATATGGACGTCTAATTACAATTCGTTCTATCTCTGGTTGATGGCTTACCCATTCCTTCCATTCTTCATAATGACTGTCGCCTATCTCATCATCCCATTGCGTCGATGAGCGCCAAACTTCTCTTAGTAATGTCTTGAGCTTAACCAGAAAATTTGCGATAAGGCCAAGGGGGTCGAAAATACTCATTAATGCCTTTAAAACTTCTCCCTTCGTTGGACGTATCTGTCCTGATAATATTCTCGCCCTTAGTTTATGTGCTTTGAGGGGAAAGGAGAACGTATCCTTAGTGGGAGACCACCACAGACCAAGTATCTTTTCAGCATCGTTAAACTCATGCCACACTGCAATCATTTTTGGCAATTCGTACTTCGGAATTAACCTCTCTTAAAACACTTTTGGAATTTGACAAGAAGTTGTGGATTTCGAATCCAGCCTTCGAGTGAATATATTTTACATTTTTTGCCAACTCTATTTCGGAGTCAACGCTATCGAGGTAATCGTCCACATAATGTTTTTCAACAATAGCTTCTACTGCTCTAGGGTATTGAGCAACGAACTCGCTGGCGGTTGCATTTTTAACAAATTGCGCGCAATATGGTGAACAGGTTGAACCGAATGTCATCACCGTCATGACGTATTCTTCTATTTCCTTGGTTGTAGGATTCCTCCATAGAAATCTTTGGGCGGCCTGGTCGTCTTTGACAATTTTCACTTGGTGAAACATTTCGCGTACATCTGCGCATATTGCTATCTTTCCTTGACGGAATTTATACAAAATTGTAGTAAGCGAGTTCACCGTATCTGGTCCACTTAACAGCAGGGAATTAAGTAATACACCATGACTCTTTTCATCCGCATCCCATACGATGCGGATCTTATTCGGCTTATTTGGGTTTATTACAAGGAATATTGGCAGGTACCACGTTTTCGAACTTCTGACAAGCTGCTCCTGCGGTTCTAATTTGCGAGCATATCCTTTCTGCAGGTAAGTGCAGATCTGATTCTGTAGCTTTAACTCGAGCGTTGTGTCCTTCTCCATTCTAAATCCTAAGCATCTTAGGTGGCGCTCAGCCATCGGACGACTGTCGGGTAATGAGGCGATGTCATGCTTCCACAGCAACGGCACGACGAAACGATTCCCATCTCGGTAGGCTCTTTTATTCAACATACTTTCTGCCCGCTCTTCATCCTTAGATAGCATTGCCTTAGACGTTTTCTTTCCGATATTTTCTGTTGTAAAGTATCGCTTTACGATATGATGAATTTTTTCATCCAAGTATGCTTGGCATTCACAAACCTAAAAACTGTATTTTGTGTCATTATTTAGATTATTTTCATAAATGCCATGAGCAACCCAGCCAAGTCTCGTCTTTGTGACAGCAGGTTCGTTTTTCATACCTTCGCACTTACGAAGACTTATACCCAGGTACCAGTTGTCCAGACCTATCAATATTAGTGGCTTCGCCGCTTTATACGATGCAATAGAATTCCGTGCATATGTTGATATATTTTTTTCAGTTTACGCGCATCGAGAGACTGTGTCGGTAAGTTTAAGTTCTGGATTGTTCTTACATTAGAGATCTCCTTTTTCGATCGTTCTTCCATGTAGCGCTTGTCGGTTGTCCATTTTAAGCAGAGTGGGGCGACATCACCATCGAGTTCCAGTTGTCGAGCCAGCCTTTCGTCCATAATGGTAACTGAAGAGCCATCGTCGAAAAATGCATACGCATCGCATTTGGTCGTTTTGCTATATAATGTCACTGGGAGAATTCTAAGTGTGGAACTATTCTTCGAAATAGGCATATTGCAATTTTCATATTTATCATTATTTTTATTAATTTTAGTTGTCTCGGATTTTAGGTGTCGACAAACACATCCGTCTTGTCCACATCTTTTGTTTGAAATGCATTGTACCCTGCCATGAGCTCGGAGACAGGTTCTACATAACCGGTGTTGTTTTACAGTGCCCCACTTATCATTTAAGCTCATATTGTTGAACTTTGAACATCACTCCACATTATTGCAGTCGCTGCTGCAGATCTTGCACTTCTTGGTATGCTTGTTGCCTTCTGGATTCTCAACTTTTTCGTGTGTGTTTACAAACCTGTTCGTTGTAAATGGACGCTTGTCGTTTTTCTTCTCACTAAACGAAGTATATGATGTTGGGGAAACATCGACTGCTGCTTGAGCTATTTGTTGTAGTCATCCACTGAATGTTGACAGATTTACTTCCGCACACTCTTGTCTGTGTATACCCCAATTAAGCCTGATGCTTGGCGGTAGTCGTTCGACCAATTCTTGGATAAGACAGGGATTCTCGATATATGCCTTTAAATTGTTGGATCCCATAAGGGCACATAGATTTTCGTCGTTTGAGTAACCGCATGTCCGCGTTGAGTTCTGAAAAGAACTGATAAAGAGTGACCAATCTTCTGGATTCCCACTGAATACAGGTAATTTCCTGTTAATTCCATGCCGTGAAGCAATGTGAGAGGAGCCTAGCTCGAACTGGTCTCTTTGCGTAATGTGCGGGTTATTACACTTAGCCGAGTTAAGTGCAGCGGAGGGGACTTTTTTGTTTTCAACTATACCATTAGCATTATTCGCCTCACTTTCGTTTTCAATTCCCGTCTTAAACACAGGATTTTCACATATGGTGTTGACATCTGATATCCACTTAACACATCTTTCTTGCTTTGTAATAAGAGCTTCCGAAACTCCATCTTCCTCCGTGTCAGAGTCCATTTCACCGAGTATCTCATACTTTTTATCAAGGTATTCACGATCTCTTTTTTTTTTAAGAAGACGCTCTTCGACGAGTTTTTTTAATTTGAGCTTGATGGATCTGGAAGTTGACACGCTGTTTTTTGAACACACGGACGGTTGCTTTGATTTCGGTTCAGCCTGAAAGGCGGCTTTGAAATATGGCTGCGAGTAACTACAGTTGGTGGTGGTTGCAGCTGTGAAGATGGTGTTGGTTGTGATGTGATGGACACTGTCGTTGATGCTGATGCTGTGCAGACTTTACCAGTCTCCAGAGGGTTCTGGACTACGTTCGTGGTGTTTGAGGCTTGTGATTGTACGCAACTG
Source organism: Volucella bombylans (assembly GCA_949129095.1). Lineage (NCBI taxonomy): Eukaryota > Metazoa > Arthropoda > Insecta > Diptera > Syrphidae > Volucella > Volucella bombylans. The sequence continues at coordinate 42,532,117 of OX422144.1, read as the reverse complement.
TTGCGCATCCAATCTGTTTGGGCGACACTTTCGTCGACGCCCACACATGAGAAATGGTATAAAGTGTCGCACACATCGCACTGAACCATTTCCTCGGCGCTATCCTCGCGTTTGCACTTAGGGCAACCGTGTTGGTCTTTTACATTTTCGAGGCGTAGGGAGGAGCGAGCTGTTTTTTTTTGCTTTTCTACAGGTATTGCTAGAAATATGATACATAATGACTTACCCCAGACTCCGTGCGAAAGCGTCAGCAAATGAAGGTCTGATCCAATCTGTTTGTTGGCTGATGATGATGATCTGAACGGATGAGGCTCTGATGAATTGCTGTCCGATTACTTCTTCTGGCGTTAGGTAATCCGCGTGGCAGATGTGAAATCTGATTTTGGAATTTTCAAAGAATTTTGAGTTCTTAAGAACTTGTACGGCTGCTTGTCTTGACAAGTGTTTGTTTTTTAAAGAAAAATTTATTGCAACTTAGTTATAAGTAATTTATTAAGAATTTTTTTGTTACAAGTACTTTTTAAGAAAAGGGAAGAATACTTGAAAATTCGTCTTTAAATCACGCGTCTGTTCTTTCGAGAATTTAAATTGGAAAAGCAAGAATAACAGTTATTTTTTGAGAAATGCCCAGTCGTTCTTCTAATACATTTTTCCTTCTCACTCCCGGGCTGTGGTGCCAAGTTATAATACACTTTCAGTGCTGCCAGGTGTGCTAACAGGATTTGACTGGAACTTTGTTTCCAGTTGCAAATATCTCACAAGAGCCAATTTATAAGAAGACCCCAGTTTAGGACGAGGATTTGAATGAAATTTGAACTATATACCTTCCGTCTGCTTGACGCTGATGTGGTCTACAAAAATGTGTTTCACATTGCTGCTCTTCTTCCGATAGCATGCTCTTTCATGGTACTTCCTCTAATTCCCAGAACTTTCGTAGCGTCTCTTGTAGATCTGGTTCAGAGCCTTCTATTGTTATGCGAAGTGACCTGATTGAGGTTCGATTGATAGGAGAAAATTACCCGAAAGTACCCATCCGAGCTCAGTTCTTTGAGCCATGGGAGAACCTGGTTGGCTTTTAACAACCCCGTCGAGAAGAATTAATGGGTATACGTCGCTGCCGAGAAAAATATCAACTTTGTTTGGTTTGTTAAACGTAGGGTCACCAAACTGCATGTTGTGGAGGTGACTCCAATTTGCACAGGCATTGGGAGAACAGCAGTTAATTTGGGTAAGACCAAAGCATTGAGCTGTAAGCTGAAGTTCTCGTTCAACCTAGAAAATATGTTGATAGATACATTATGTTTGGAGAACCCTGTTTGCGTTTCTCCAACGCCTAAGATGTTAACGTGACTCCTTTCCTTTTTCAAATTTAAACGTTGCACAGCAGATTCTGAAATTAAGAAGGCCTCCGATCCAGGATCGAGTAGTGCAACACGGGTTGACCAACGGATGTGTCAACCTTAATAAGCGCAGTAAAAGAACAGTTTGAATTTGACTGTTTTCGGCTATGTAAGTGTTGTGTGCTGAAGCCAGTCTATTGGAGGTGGAGTTCACGGATTGTTGTGGTTGTGAAGTGTGGGCGGAAGCGGATATTGGTTGAACCGATGACTGAATAGCCATTGTCGAACCCGATTTATTGGGATCTATTACGTTTGATGGCTCATTGACGTGTAACAGAGAATGATGCCTGTGTTTGCGTACCAAACACGAGAAATTGCTCGTGCAATTTTGCGTAGAATGTATATTTGAAAGACAGTTTTTGCATAATTGTTTTGTTTTCACAATTTCCTTCGTTTCATCGGACTTAACGCTTTAAATTTAAAACAGTTCCTGACTGAATGTAAACCTTGACACATTGCACATTTAGAAATTGCCGAATTGTGTGAATAAACTTTCGTTACTGTCGGGTTTTTTATTTTGTGATTGTTGGAACTTTATGAGGATTGTCCTAAGATATCGAGTGTTCTGGACCTCATAAGCAGGAAATCTTCAAGAACGTTATATGATGGATGGTCCACATAAGTTGATATGTGCGATTCCCACCTCTTGTGGCAAGTGGCATTTTTTCAACGGTATGAAAAATGAGAACATCTTCCCAAGTTGAAACTGGAACTCCAAGGTTTTTAAGTGACATTATCGCTTCGTTGGTAGTGTCTAAAAGTAACTTGATGTCCTCTGCTGATTCCTGAGATACTTTAGGTTAATAGAAGAACAGTTTGAATTGATTGTTTTTAAGAAGACGCAGATTTTGGTATTTCTTAACTAAGATTGCCCAAGCAGAGTCGAAATTGCCTTCGGTGATTGCGGTGTTTTATAATAAGCGTTCGGCTTCTCTACTCAAATTGGCCTTCAAATAATGGAGCTTCTGAACCTCGGATATCGACGTATTTTTGCTTACTAGACTTTCAAAAAGGCTTCGAAACACAGGCCACATTTGAAAGGATTCAGAAAAAGTAGGAAATTTAATAGGAAGCCTTAGTTCTATAGATGGGACCTTTGATCCCATTATGGAAGTGTTAAGAAAACTTTGGGACTGATTTTGCCCATCGGGAGTTTGCAGTTATGACTTTAATTCAGAGGAATACTTATAGTATAACTCTTTAAGGTGACGGAACGTTAGTTCTTCCATGTATTTCACCTTCGCTTCTTCCGTTGGTGCTGCAACAATTTTCTGATGCACACCTCGATCATCTTCGAAACTGTTTTCCAAATTTTTTAACCACGCTTCTATCATATGCACAGATTTACACTCTAATTTTGAATACGCTTCATATTCCACGTTTATTTCATGAAAAACATTTTGAATACATTCAATTAAATCGGATATTTTACCCTTACTCATGATAGGAGATGGAGATTATATTACCCAAGACACAATACGCAATATATTTTAAATCTTATTTATTAAATTGGTTAAAATGTTATAAATTATAAAATATGCCACACACCTGTTGTACTCGTAGATGATGCTCCCTCTCTGTACCATATACTCCAGATTTCGACTCAGATTCTTCGATTCGGCAACCACAAGCTGTGACGCGACCGTACCGACACGATATTCGGATGATTAAAATTATCTGCTTTGTATCAAAATTTAGATGATGTTATGTGTATCTTTTAAAGTCAATTGTCTTAATTGTTGGTTTTCTTTTAATAATCTAGGCTAGAAGGACCAGTATGTGTCGTAAGGATACTAGCAATATTCTTTCGCACAAAAAGAAATAAATTAAAATTAAAAGAAGAACACACAAATGAATTTAATTTAAAGTTTCTTTATTGATAATTTTTGGAGTCGCCGGTGGTTACATGACAAGTGTAAGTTTCCTCTTCATATTTTGTAAAATTAGACCTCGGGTGTGTCTTCTTTGATGAGTTCATTGCTCCTTGCGGACGTTTAGATTTGGCGATCGTCTATGCACGGGTTAGAAGTGTGTATTCCGGTACCAGCCACCTCACCGTATGCACTTGATGCGTGTGCAGTTTTATGCCGATGTATGTGTGGGGACGGAGTATTTACCGAAAAAACATAAAATTTTTAGGTCTCTCTCTCTCTCTTTGACAAACAAAAAAAAAAAAGATTTTGGAGACTAGCTAAGCTAAATTTATGTTTTTTTTGTTGCTCTTTACTCTCCAATTTGGCAATGTTTTGCCGACGATGATTTGCACTTGATAAGCGTTCATTAACCGGCGGCAGAAGTGCATCCGAATAAATTTTTTTTCATGTTGGCTTGCGCAACACTTCTCCTAATTAACATTTCAAATTCAACTGATGAACTAATTTGCATACCTTGGGGATGCTGGTATTTATACTCGAATGACATACTTGGAGAACAATCCTCGCCATCCAGCGTCCCATACAATTTCCAATTTGCTAGGAGATTCGATTCCACTCTCCAGTCGTCAATGGTCGAGACTTTGTTATTCAAGTATCGAAATCGTCTGCTCTTCGAGTATCGACATCCTCTGCTATGTAAATCTAGATGTCGCTGCTCACATTTAAATGGTTATCACAATATTGTAAAATGATTGTATGGGTAAAAATTATAGAACTTATTTCTTTCAATACAATCACTTGATTCAATACAGTTACAATTTAAAATTCAATCGCTTTTCTCAACCACTTTTACTTTAATCTATCTTTTATTTAAACCACTTGATCACTACTGGTAATTTACATTTTAAATTCAACTTTAGATCTGACTGACGTTTTTTTATTCCTGTCTAAACTATAAAAAGTTTTCTAAACAATGTAAATATTTAGAAGACCAAGCCCACGTAAAAGCCGTTAAATGTTTTGACAGAATTATGACGTCTTCGTTTGGGCTTTTCTCCGCGTTCCGAAGAAGAAAAATGACGTAAAACCTTTACCCCTCATTTTTTTAGAATCAAAATCTCGCTTCTCCTTTTCATTTGAGAATCGAAACTTTTCTCCTCGATTTTATGTCAAAATCTATAAACGTCAAATAGTATTGTGTGTCAAACTAGATTTCTGTTTTCGTGTAATCGGCTGTGTTTAACCAATTTATTATTGTGAGTGTTCAAATTGATTCGAAAGGGAGCATCAGCACTTGAGTGGAGTTTTTCCTTGCGGTGTTGCACTTCAAAGTCGTTGCCCTGCATCTGCTCGATTCAGATTGCAACTTGGCCTTCAGGGTTCTTAAATTGGAGTAGCCATTTCAGAGCTGCGTGGTCTGTCCGAAGAATGAACTTTTGTCCGTAGAGGTACTTATGGAAATGCTTCGTAGCCAGAATGAAAGCCAGAAGCTCGCGCCGAGTTACGCAGTATTTTCTTTCAGGTCTGGGGAGTACTTTGCTGTAATATGCGACCACAACATTGCCAGCGTCTGCGTCCACGATGAACATTTTCCCGTGAGTGGGGTAACCCAAGATGGGGGCATTGCACAGCTGTTGCTTCAGTTTTTAAAACGCTGGTCCAGACCACCTGAACTGTCGGCCTTTTTCCGTAAGTTGATGCAAGCAATTTTCAATACCAGCAAAATCCTTTTCGAGGGTTCTGTAGTACGTGACAAGTCCCAAGAACCTTCTCAGTTGGTGTTTATCTTTTGGGGCAGGCAAACTTCCGAACGGAGCAAGGCACACTTTTCTGGGTTGAGCTTTAAATGAGCACTTCGCAGCCTCTCAAACACTTCTTTTAAATTCTCGCGGTGCTCCTCGAACGTCTTGCTTATGACAATAACGTCGTCCAAATACACTAGACAGGTTTTCCACGTGAGTCCTTCTTTCCATTAGTCGCCCGAAGGTGGCCGGAGTGTTGTACAGTCCAAACGGCATCACTGCAAACTGCCAAAGACCGCTTCCTGTAGTGACCGCATATCCAAAGTATCTTCGATTCTCGGAAGTGGGTAGCTGTCCTTTTTAGTGACATCGTTGAGACGTCGGTAGTCTACACAAAACCTCATGCTTGCCATCTTTCTTCTTTGCGAAGACCACTGGAGATGCCCACGGACTTTCATCTTCTTCAACATCTGTTTGCTTTGCCAATGGAAGACGCATTGCAGGTTGACGGATTGGTCGATCGTCTCCGATGTTAATGTGGTATTAAAAATGTGCGTACGTCTATATTCTCCGTCTTGTGTAGCAAATACATCAGCGTACTCACCGATTAGTTTTTCTGCCAGGACTCGCTGGTCTTCGTCCAGATTATATTGTTATTTATTTTTATGTTCTGAACTATTGCGACCGGTGCGTGTTGCACTATTTGTTTCCGATGTGGTCTATATAGCCTCAACAGGTACACATTTTCCCACTATCTCCCCCTTATTCACCTTTACACTGAATGTCTTTGGATTTAGAACCCTTACAGGAACCATGTTGTGCTTTGGTTACCCAAACAATTGCTTCCGACGAAGCCTCTAGCATCTGATTTCAGCAGATGACGACTTTTAATACGGAAATCTTCATATTTCCGTATACTTTCGTATTTCAGGATTTGTGACCCAAGTCGACTACTACTCGTAGTCCATGTTCTCTCATGAAGTCTATACCAATAATGCACCCAACCTTAACCGTTGTTCGTGTAGCTGTTTGCAAGCTGCAATTGCTGGTGTTACGCAACCAAGACTGATGATTGAGGCCGTGGCACTGGTGACTGGTGTCTATTGTTGCCATCCCTTTCTCCTTACCGCTGACCACTTCTACCAGAAGACTTTTATTGCAACGTAAATGTAGTCGAAAGACATAGTTATAAGAATTTAGAGTAGCTTAGAGTGCCTGTGTGGGACCAGTAAGTTAGTGTAAGATTATTAAGTAATTGTAAGCTGGCATTTAAGCATTTTTTGTTAGAATGTAAGAGTTAGTGTTAAGAAAATAAAATGCATATAAAACTACAAAAAAAAAACTTTTATTGCATCGTTTTGCCAGCGAGACGTGAAGGATGGGTCTGGGGCTGTCAACTTCTGCTCCCAGCTTCGTGGGCCATCTCGACTGATGGCTTCGAGAAGCTTGACCGGCTACTTGGTAGCCGCTTCTGCCGGTTTCTTCATCTCTTTCCTTCTTTCCATAGTGAGAAAAGCTTTTTTTCGCCATACCTTTTCTTTACACTACCCCTGATGTCCTATTTTATCGCAGTTCCAACATGGCATTCTCCGTCTCCCCCGTTCCTCAGCACTAAGTCTTGCGCAGGAGCTTCCAACATATGCTACTTCTCTGACGAAGGGTCAGCAAGGGTTCTTTTCCCGACCATCTTTACTGCTGAGTGTACTTTCTAATCTGCAATTCCCCTGATAAATGCTTCCTTTACCATTTCATCGATTATTTTCTTACCTGCTGTGGGGTATGAGAAATGTGCCAGTCTACTCGTCTGCTTGGAGCAGTCGCACAATTTCTCCTCGTTGCTGCATTCGGCTTTGCAATTGGACCTTGTTAACCTAATGATGTGACTATACCCAAACTCGATAATCTGTACTAAAGCCATATAGTCTTGATGTCTATTCTATTGTAACAATTCTGATGCAGGCCATGCAAGCCCATTGTTAATGCAAAGCACTTTTCAAAGCAGCCATTTAAAATTGCTTCTTATAAGTAGACCATGAGGTCTAGACATCGAATAAGAGAGTCTTCAACTCTTTTCTCCTTGGACCACTTAGGGAAGCTTCTGTTTTCGCACTATGAATAGCTCAACTTTGATATCCATTTGTTTGAATTTTTCGTCAACATTCTTTAAAATTTGTCATCAATTTCTTCGAACTTGTGGTGTAGAATGTTCTGTTGTTCTTCCTTTAGCTTTTGTTCGAAGCTATTCTTTTGCTCGTCGAATTTTTGTTTCATGCAGTTTCTATTCGAGACTGTTCTTTTATTCGTCGAATTCTTGTTTAATGCTGTTGTTCTGTCCGTCTAGATTTTTCTTTTGTTCGTACAGATTTTGTTCGAGGCTTTTCTTTCGTTTGTCCATTTTCGACAAGAGATGTTGCATCCTCGCATTCATGTTCTTGTTGTTGTTTTTCCTCTTCAACGTCAAAGGAGTATGTATCTAGATGATGTCCCTCGTTCTTCAAAACGTCCTGAAGTCGCAACACCAAGTCACTTTTTCCTCCACCAACGCTGAGATTTCTCTTGTTCAACTCGAATTTGAGTTGGATGAGGGTCAACTGCAATGGTTTTCGACTCATTACAGCTTTTTAATACATGCATGATCTCTTGTGGTTCCGCTCTGTTCGAGTCGAGTAGCTAAGTGCCGGAATGTTTGCCCAGTTGGCGCGACACGATTAGGAAATCAACGTCGAAATTCACGCTGCGCTAACACCACCGACCGGTTATTGGTCAAAATCATCGACACAATTATTCCACACTCTTGCGGAGTATACGCGCCCCATTGCTTGTCTGTTTGTATACTGCAGCTGTCTAGTTCACAAATGTCAAATATGAACTATACCATCTTCCGATAGGGTGATCAATGCAGTCAAAAACTTTAGAAAAATCAAGTAGAACTGAGACACAAATTTCATTAGAATCTAAAACAGATCTAATATCACTGATAACTTTTAAGAAAACAGACTTACAACCAAAAACCAGATTGCCAATTCGACAGCTTATTATTATCTTCTAAGAATGTTTGGATCTGATTAGACAGTATCTTTTCAAAAGCCTTAAACAGAAAACATAAAATACTGATAAGTCTGAAATCAACAGTACATTTTGGATACGACTTTTTTGGTACTGGTACTATACTAGCTACTTTCCATTTATCAGCGAATTGAGAACTGCAAATGCAAAAATTGAAAATGTGATGTATGTAGTATAATATATATGTAATGAAGTATTAGCTTTAAGAATTTTGGAGAAATCGATATTCGATATAACTGAGTTGATTGCTTTGAATACATCAAATTCACTAACACACTGAAAATAAAATAAATCCAGTTCTAAAACACTTAGATCCGGACAGAAAATTGATGGTGCTGACGGAACTGGTGCAAGAAATTTACTCATTTCGTTTGGAGGTATTAAGCATTAGCATTTGTTTTTATCGGATACTACTCCAAGACTTTTCAAATTTTTCCAAAGTTGCTTAGAGTCCATTTGAACGTTAAGGTTTTTCGAAAAATAGGTTATTTTGGCATTTCGTACAAGTGTTGCAATTTCCTTACGTAAATTGTGATATTGAAATATATTGTCTGGTGTAGGATTACGCTTAAATTTTTTGAAGAGACATTTTCTTTCAGTTATCTTACGTTGGATACCAAGGATAAGATTAGAAGTTAACACTCTTATTTACAATCGAGACAAAATTATTAAACAGAATCATGACTAAACTATTAAAGATTTCAACTATTTCATTAACGTTAGGTGTTAAATAAATATCATAGCAATTCAAACTATTATATAAAGCACTTCTATAAGTTCAGCTATATGATGTAAAGCTAGCGGAACTCGGCCTGAAATGGACCACCTTAAGTCAAATGTCCTATATCTCGTCTGAAACCTATGAAACCTAATAAAATAGATTCAACAACATATCCAAAGTAAAGAAGAATCAATTACCTATACTTTAGAAGTTTCAATAAGTGCTGAAAAAATGCATTTTTAAAAAATGCTGTGTGTGATATTTCAGGCACACCAATATGCCATTTTACCAAAGTAAAACAAAAGGTGTATAAACTTCATTACAAATTTTATTTGAAAAAAAAAAAAAAAAAATTCATAGATAACATTGCACGTATAAAATAAAAATGTACATATGGATATATAAAATACATAAGCAAAAAAAAGGAACTCCATAAAATAGGTTTTTAAAAGATTTTAGTAACAAATATCGTAAATATATCGGTCAGTCTTTTTGGAACATCTGCGCATTCTTTATGCGACCACAAAAGGCACTTAGAAATTTTATCCTAGATCAACGAAAAGACGGAAACGGGTGATAGGTCAAGAAGTGTCGGTTATCACAAAATTATAAAAAAAAAATTAAGTCACGTACTTTTAAAATTATTGGCACTCAAAAAAAAAATTGAGAAATCTGACACCCTGTGACGATCTTTCAAGTGCTGTGACTGCAAATCTTTACTTTTCTTCGATTTTTTTTGTCACGTAACCCTTCTGTAAATTTGAATCATAACTACATATAGTATATCGGTTTTAGCTAAAATATTCCTTTTTTGTTCATCCATGTACATACCTGAAAATCATTAATCACCCAATTTGAACTGACTGTACTGACAAAAAATGTACTATGACATTTTGGCAAGTAACTTTAAAAGATGGCGTATTTAGTCTGGATTCCAAAATAGTATGACACTTACTAGACCAACGCTTAATTGAAGACAAAAAAAATAATTTGTTAAAGATACCCGATTCATAGTTAATTATTTTTAATAAGTTAAAATGAGTACCAAGTACGAGCAAGATAGACAGTGACGCCGTGATTGAGACGGATAAACGCGCCATTTCGATTAGTGTGAGTGAAACAGATAGAGATGCCACCGTTGTTAATTACTGTCGTACGTTACGCTCCTTCGCTTACAGCGCATTATTCTGTATTCGCGTTGATTTCGTTCTTACAATTTTGGCTTTCTTTATTGCATTGCGACTTTGATTTGCTATCTGACCGTTTCTGTCGAGCTTAAATTTGTTCTGGACTAGTTTTGGTCGTTGATCCCGTGATTGTGTATTTATTTCCTCATCTTATTTACGGGGAATGCAGATGTAATGCTAGTGCTGCAGCCAGACTTTATCATGAGATGAGAGATACCCAAATGCTCAGTGCCCCGAGCCCAGTTCGTTGTCTGAATAAACGCGTTTTTTTTTTTTTTTTTGGTTGCGCCAATGGATGTGGTAATCTTCATAGATGCGCTATTCGCAACACCCGAATGTTCGATGCCAGGAGTGCGCCTACGTACTAATCCAGACCCTTACGACCTTCAACCACACTCCCCGCGGGACTGCCGTTATTACTTCGCGGGGCTGGTTAGCAATTATGCTCTATTCTACGAGGCCGCCTCTTGAGCTCTTCTTAGGGCTTCTGCTCTTCGCAGCGCGTACTGTACGCGCACTATAAATAAGCAGATCTCCATCCACTTGTCCTCTGACTGCGTAATGTGACTAACGAGATTTTCTGAACTTGGCAGATTTACCCTTTCTTCTGCAAAGCGTCTGCAGTAGAACACTGCATGCAACGCATCCTCTTCCTCATTTTGGCATTCTGGGCACTGCGGCGAACTATCGTGTCCAAATCTGTGGAGGTATTTCCGGTAGCCGCCGTGCCCAGACAGGAACTGTGTGATATGGTAGTTACAGTTTCCCCATGATCTCTTTGTCCATGTTTCTATGATGGGAATAAGCTTGTACGTCCACCTGCCTTTTGTGGAACGGTCCCACCTGGTTTGCCACAGCATTGCGGATGCTGCCTTTTCCTCTTCCTTGACCCTCTTTGCTTCTTGCCGGTTCGATGATCGCCTAAGGTACACCCTCTTCATCTCATCCGCGAGGATGTCTATTGGGATCATTCCAGCTAAAACGCAGGCTGCATCATAGGAGATTGTACCGAATCCACTGATCACTCTGATTGCACAGAGCCTGTGAGCTGATACTAAGTCTCTCCTACACTCATTTGTCACCAGCGCACCCGCCCATATAGGAGCAGCGTATAGAAGTACCGAGCTGACCACTCTGGTCAGCAAGATCCTTCGGACGTATCCAAGTCCGCCGATGTTCGGTAGCATTCGGGCGAGTGCCGCCTGCATCAGCGATGCTTTCTTAGTAGCGTCCTCGACGTGGGTTTTAAAGCGCAGCCGATTGTCGATCATGACTCCAAGGTACCTTAAGGATTCTTTGGATCTAATTGTCTGGTTTCCGACGCGGAAATTCGCGTATTCCGCCGCCTTGCGACTGGTTATTAGTACAGCTTCAGTCTTGTGTGCAGCTACTTCCAGACCCGTAGACTCCAGCCATTCCTTTATCTTTGAAACTGCCTCGTCTGTGGCAGACTCCACCTCGTGGATGTGCTTGGCTACTGTAACCACTGCTATGTCGTCAGCGAAGCCAATAACCTTGACTCCCTCAGGCAGGGTTAGTCGCAGAACTCCGTCGTACATAATATTCCATAGGAGAGGTCCAAGGACCGACCCTTGTGGGACTCCCGCGGAAACACTGTAGTGCTTAGCACCATCGTCCGTATGGTACTTTAACCTCCTGTTACTGAAGTAGTCCGTGACTATCCTCAAGAGGTAGTATGGTGTATCCATCCTGGCCAAGGATCTCCTAATAAACGACCAGTTCGCCGAGTTGAACGCGTTTTTGACGTCGAGCGTTACTACTGCGCAGTATCTTTTTGTCCCCCATTCCCATCTTTTCCCTTGTATTGCTTCAGTTGCTGTATCTACTACCGCCTTTATTGCATCGATAGTAGAACGAGATTTTCTGAAGCCGTACTGGTGATCTGACAGCGCTCCGTTTTCCTCCGCCACCGCAAGCAGTCTGTTGTATATAATACGCTCTAGGATCTTACCTAGAGTATCAAGCAGACATATTGGGCGATACGATGATGGTTCTCCGGGTGGCTTATTGCCCTTTCGAAGCAGCACTAGGTGTTGTAGCTTCCATGGCGTAGGGAATATCCCCTTCTCTAGACACCTTTGCATCGTCGCTAAGAAAATGTCCGGTCTCGTCTTGATAGCCATCTTTAATGCCTTATTCGGTATGCCATCTGGTCCAGGTGCTTTGGTGTCTCCAATTTTTTTGCAAGCAGCAAAAAGTTCTTCCGACGTGATATCTTCCATGTTAGTCTCCCTTGTGATGGTGACCATAGTAGTTGGTCTATGCGGGAATAGGTGCTCTACTATAATCCTTAGCATTGCAGGGCAGGTTAGTTGTGGGGACCTGTTGCCTTTGAGCTTCTTCATCACCACCCTATACGCTAAGCCCCAGGGGTCTAGGTTAGCCTCGTCGCAGAGCTGTTTAAAACTCCTTGACTTACTCTTTTCAATGGCACTTTCCAGTTCCCGTCTCGCTAGTTTAAAGTTGGTTAGTCGTTCTTGAAAATCTTCTCTTCCTCTGGATCTCTGAGATCTTCGTCGTGCTTGTAGACACTTCGTTCTGAGCTGTTTAATCTCGTCGGTCCACCAGTAGCAAGGCTCGCCTCTTTTACTGACAGATCTTCTGAGCATTGATGCGTCGCACGCTGCGGTGATGGTCTGGATTAGCTGATGAGAAAGGGCTTCAGCCGATCCATTGTTCATTGTTGCGCTGGTGTTTAGTATTTCCTTGAACATATCTTTGTCAAGCAGCGTATCCTTCCACTTTGGCCCTGTTAGCGTGGAGCACAGTCTGCGTTTTTCTTTGCCGACATTGAATAAGATAGCCTGGTGATTGCTATGGGTATATTCTTCACTGACTCGCCATTTGGTTTTCCGCAGGAGTGAGTTGCTCATGTATGTGATGTCGATGATTGACCCTCTGCCTGCCTTTCGGAACGTTTCAGCTGCGCCATCATAGGCCAGAGTTATATCCAGTCTTGCGAAGGATTTGAAGAGAACTCTCCCTCTTACGTCTGTGGTTTTACTTTCCCAATCAGTAGCCCAGGCGTTGAAATCCCCAGCAATAATAACTGGGTGTGTTCCTCGTGCGTCAGCTACAATGTCTTCCAACAGCTTCATATAATCCGCCAATGATAGACTGGGGGGTGCATAGCAGCTATAAAAATGTACTCTATTTATCTTAGCAGATACGAAGTAGTCTCCCCGATGGCCGACTGACTGCAGGGCATAATTCCCGCAGGTCCATATCGCGGCCTTTTTTGTGTTATCATCTATCCAGCTGCGTCCGTCTATACGGTTCGCTTATTAGGCCTACGTCGATTCTTTTCTCCCTTACTGTTTGCGCCAGAAGGTCCTGCGCGGCTGCGCAGTGGTTTAGATTTATCTGGACAGCATTTATCATATTAATTTGGCCAGTGCCTTCTTGAGTACCGGGCACTTGCTGCTACCAGCCACGTGTCCAGCGTTTTCTGGCGTAACCATCTTACACCAGAAGCATAATGCGTCCACTTTGCATTCTTTGGCTATGTGACCTTCTTCTCCACAGTTTCTGCACAGCTTGGATCGGTCATGCTCGCTCTTGCACTGGCGCGCCCTATGGCCAAACTCCAGACACCTGAAGCATTTGGTGAGGGTCTTTCGAACGCGAATACGGCAATTTACCCAGCCAACTTTGATTTTACCGGATTCCAGCAATTTGTTCGCCATCTCTGCTAGTAGGCCCACTGTCGCGATCTTCGTGCCACAGTAGCCCTTCCTAAGACTGAGCACATTTCCTTCGACAACTCCAATGTTGTACTGCGGTTTGATTGCATGATTGCATGATGATGATGTGTGTATGTGTGTGTGTGTGTTTATTCTCTAAAATGATTGAATTACAATTTGGGTATTTCGATATATCGATACTTACTTTTCGGCGACATATGTGGCTGCGTCTGGACTCGGCGACTGTTGGCTTTAATTTGAAATCTACTCTTACTTCGAAGTGTCATGGCTGTCAGACGTAAAACGTCAAATATTACGGAGTGCGTTCACCAACATCGGACGTAACCACATAACCCACCGATTACATTATTCTGATTTAAACATTAATATATTGCTTAAACACCCCACCCCCCATGAGGAGCTCGAGTTTTGATCGAAAGGCTCACCAGTCTCTAGTACCGCCAACTTCACCGCTGGTTTTCGCAGAGTCTTGGAGGTCGTCTGAATCTCGACTGAGCGGACCTGCCCATTATGCCCTGGGTAAACGTTTCTTATTCTACCTCGCACCCACTTGCTTCGCGGGACGTCGACTTCGCAGACGAGGACTAGATCCCCAATCTGCAATGGCTTTACCCTGTCAAACTTACCCCTATTGGTCAAAACGGGGAGATATTCCGTCACCCACCTTTTCCAGAAGCGATCTTTCAGCTGCTGGTACACTCTCCACTGCTTCCTCAAGCACAGCGCTTTGCCATCGATAGGGCCCGGTGTCTGCGTCGGACTCGTACCACCCACGATGAAATGGTTCGGCGTAAGCGGCTCCTCCTCCTCGACCATCACCGGTAAGCGAGTGAGCGGCCGGATATTCACAATATTTTCGGCTTCTATGAGCGCACTCTGCAAAGTCTCGAACCTTGGCGACACCTCGGAAACCGTTCGGGAGAGAACACGTTTAATAGATTGAACTAAGCGCTCACAATAACCTCCAGCATGCGGGTTCGCCGGACAGTTGAAAGTCCACTCTATCCCTTTCAGAGCAAGTTCAGCTTCCACTGCCTCGTTATCAAAAATTCGACTGGTCATACGCTCATTCTTCGCGCCGCGGCCTATGGCGACCGTAACGGGTCCGAAGTAATCTAGTCCAGAATACGTGAACGGCCTTATGTTCGGCGTAAGGCGATCAACTGGAAGTTGGCCCATCAATGGCGGAGACAGCTTGGCATTATGAATGCGGCATAGCTGGCATCATCCTTTTTACGGCATTTCGAAGTCCTAGTATCCAAGATCGCTGGCGGATCTCGTTCACTACCGTATCGTCGTTTTGGTGGCCACAACGTCGGTGAAGATGGTCGATGATCAGGTTTGTCACGCAATGATTTTTAGGGAGTATAATGGGACGTCTAGTCTCAAAGGGTATCGCCGTAGCAGCGTCTATTCGACCCGAAATTCGAACGAGTCCACGGTCATCGAGGTACGGTAAAAGCTTGTAGATCTGGCTGTCTTTTCCGACACGCGACTCCCTGTGTAGCATGGCGATATCGGAGCTGAAGGCATCGCTTTGAACTTGAAGGCATATCAATCGTTCTGAGCTAAGACGCTCGGACGTAGTCAGCTCACCTCGTTCGTCTCTCTTTCCCTGGCAGAAAGCAACGAAATGTAGCAGCCACGCGATGGTCCTTTGAAGCCTCTAATAATGTGAAAAACGCACTGCGTCGAATAGGGCTCCCACTGCGTTGTCGATGCGTAATAAATATTTCGTCGGAGTTCATCCCGACACTCACCCGTGGACACGTCATCCCGCCATTTTGACCATTCTGCTTCAGCTAACTCCAGAAAGGAAGATCCCTTTATCCACTTGTTGTCCGCCTTGAACTGGGGCGGATATTTAGCCCTTGTGGCTTCATCCGCGGGATTTTCCTTCGATGGAACTCAACGCCACTGGTTGACTCGACAGCTCTCAAGTATCTCTGCAATTCTGAAGCTCACGAATTCTTTATATCGGCGGGAATCGGACCGAAGTCAGTGGAGTACCGTCTTGGAATTGCTCCAAAGTACTCGGTTGGCAAAGGACAGCTTGTGGCTTTCGACGACGGAATTGCACAGCCTCACACCTAGAACAGCAGCAAAAAGCTGGAGACGAGGTATAGATAAGGGTTTTTCTGGCTCCCTGTCATTTTCCCGCAGGCTAAAGAAACGAAAACTCCTCCATTATGCTCCATCCTAATGTATGTGACTGCACTGAAGGCTTCTTCACTAGCATCGACGAAGGTATGTGAGTCAATCCGCTTGGCATATGATAGATACTTATTATGGCATCTGGGAATCCTTAGTTGAGTCAACTCTGGCAGCTCCGCCTTTCATTGCTTCCATTTCTCGTACTATTCGTTGGGGATTGACTCATCCCACGCATTGGCGCATCCCAGATTGAACGAAGCAGGAACTTTAGATACAGCGTAAAATCCCACGCATTGGCGCATCCCAGACTGGATACTAAGGAATTCTCTCTTCGTTGGGCATCTTTCTACCTCCATGATAGCTCGGCTAATACGCGGAAACTTAAGTTGGAAGAAGAACGAATCATCTGAACTGTCCCAATACATGCCGAGAACCTTTTCCGTCGCCGACGATGCTTCAATATTCATGTCGATTGTGCGTCCAAATCGACGTTCCCCCACACAGGCATTGACCTCCTCAGAATTCGACAACAGATTTCTCAACTCAAACCCACATCTTTTATGAATCGCTACGACGGTTTTTGTGATTTTAATGGCCTCCGAGACATTGTCAAAACTATCGACGAAGTCATCTACGTAGTGGTTATAAATAATGGCTTCGACAGCTCGTGGCTGTTTGAATGAGAATAGTTTTTATTATTATAGTTTTTAACGAAGTTGTCTATACAAGGTGAGTAGCTGGCTCCGAACGTCATGGCTTTCATAACGTACTTCTCGATTGGCTTATCGACGCTATCTCGCCAGAGGCACCGCTAAGAGTGCTGGTGCTCCGGTCGGATTGTTATCTGGTGTTATCTGGTTTATTTGGGTTTCTAACCCCGAAGTGAGGCAGGTACCAAGTTCTTGAGTCGTTTTCCTGAGCTTCGGCATGGTTCAGCTTTCTCGCGTACCCTTTCTCGACGTAATCGGCAATCGTCTTCCTGTACGTAACGGCAAACTCAGGATCTTTCCGCATTTTCGCTTCGAGGCCAAGAAGCCTCATTTTGGCCAGCTGGTAACTTCTCGGTAGCACGGGGCTATTAGTCTTCCATAACAGACCCGTACTATACCGCTCTCCCTGTCGAGCGATTAGCAGTTAAAATCTGTAAGGCCCTCTTGTCTTCTTCGGGCACTAATTTCTGAGTCGGCTTTTTCACACCGAAGCTTTCGATTTTAAAGTAATTATCGACAATTTCATCTATTCGACGGTCCTTTTCAACTGACTGATGGCCAAAAAGAACGACACCTTCATCCAGGTCACCTGTAAAATCCGCTCTGCCGTAAAGTACCCAACCAAGCTTGGTTCTGGTTAGGATTGGCCCGTCTCCATCTGAACTGGCGGCATCTAAGGCTGCTCCAAGATGACACAATGCGCATTCAGTTTGAATTTTGGAAAGCAGCCATACATGACAACTTTCCAGATATTGAAAATCCAAAACGCGCTTTCCACTGATCGCCTCTTATCGTGTGACTCTGCCTATGAATACGTTTGAATTATCATCAATGTCAATTTCTCTCCCATTTTACACAAAACCCGCTGCCCATTTTACCCAATAAACATCATCCACATTGCACACACATAGTTAACTTTATGTGGAAATCGCTCTCATTCTAGTAACCATAGATGAACTAACCTAGATCGCCCCTAACCGAGTGACTCTGACTCATGGACTAACTATACCTAGATATCAAACTTTCCAGATATTGGAAAATCAAAACCGGTTTTCTACTGATGGACGATCATGGATAGGGACGCTATCCGTGTGAACCTGTCCGTGAATAAGTGAGAATTGTCAACAATGTCAAAATTCGAAAAGTTTTACGAGTGACGTCACCCATATAAAAATGACGCGGTGAATTTCGATTATGAAATTTCTCATGTTTACAAATCTAATTTCGTGTAAGTTGCAAAAAAATTTTATGTTGAACAATAATTTTCTTTATTATATTTTCCAGGACAACAAAAGAAGAAAAATCTACACATTTGGAGCAAGAAGAAAACATTTTCCACAGGATTGGAGGGGGCAAAAGCAGTTGGAAAAGTTTGTTTACATTTTCTTGTGAGTAACTACAAACATTTTAATTTCAAAATAATTTATTTTACTTCTTTTTTACAGTAAGAACAATGAATCTAAATGCACCATTCAAGAGCTTTAAAAAATGAGGATAAGTGATGCTAACTAATTATATGTAAGCAAAAAGTATACATGTTTGTTTAATCGTATATTTAATGCCTTTTTCCTTGCAGATCCAACATTTGGAATGCAATGGTTCCTGCAAAAGCGTTCCCAGTGTGGAACCATCGTGAGCTGATCAAATAAATGTGAGCAAAACGTATACATTTTAGTTTAGCTATTCATTTAATGCCTTTTTCCTTGCAGATCCAACATTTGAAGTGCAATGGTTTCAAGAAAAGCGTTCCCAGTGTGGAACCATCGTGAACTGATCAAATAAATGTGAATAAAAAGAATACATTTTCGTTTAGCTATACATTTAATGCCTTTTTCCTTGCAGATCCAACATTTGAAGTGCAATGGTTTGAACAAAAGCGTCCCCAGTGTGGAACCATCGTGAGCTGATCAAGTAAATGTGAGTAAAAAGAATACATTTGCGTTTAGCTATACATTTAATGCCTTTTTCCTTGCAGATCTAACATTTGAATTGCAATGGTTTCAACAAAAGCGTTCTCAGGGTGGAACCATCGTGTGCTGATCAAATAATTGTAAATTTAAAATGAAAATAAAAGTCATATACAACTAAATACTACTTAAAGCATTTTTTCGATTTTTGTTTTAATTGTTTATCCAATAAATACAATAAATTTAAATTGTTTTTTTCCTTCTTGGATTTACTGCTTCTTCAATAAAATATTGACATTTGTTCATTTCACTACGGTGTGGCTAAGTTTTTCGCTTCACCATGAATGCTTTCATTAGGAGAGCATGTTCCGAAAAAATGTAAATTACAAATCATGAATAAATTGGATTATAATATTAAATGGAAAATACATATATGTATTATAATTCAATTATTGTATTAACTTTTCATACGAAATAATAAATAAGGATTAATGATTATTTTGACTGTTTTCATTTGTGAAAATATAACTTTACACAAGCCTTTTGCAACATTGAATTTAAAATATTGGTAATAGCAACAAACAAAACAATAAATAGAAAATTAGTGCTTTATAAGTTCATTTGGTACAACAGCGAATTGACCAATTATTTTTTGAAAAAATATGTATGTGACTGGACAATTTAGCTCACATTTAATGCTTTTGTATTACTAATTCCATTACTAACGCAACATTTCCATATTCTTTGCTCAGTTTTTGCATCAAAAATTTTCCGAGAAGAAGAAAATCGATGTAAACACAACGCTTTACCTTTCACAAATATAACTTTATAATGCTAATATTTGGCTGGATTTTCGTGAATGTCAACGACATCAAATAGGCGTATAAATCCTATACCATTGGAAAGAAACCATTCGGCAGCGAAACAAATAAAAAAAACAGAAGGACTTTGCTAATAAATAAAAAAACAAAGGATTTGACTTCTAGAATTTTTTCAGAAGAGTCAAAATTTAGCATTTATGAATCAAATGGGCCTTCGAAAGCATGAAGACAACCAAATGATACTTTCAGTCCAAATACATAAGGCAAAAAGTAAACCACGGAAATGGTGGTTGTGTGATATGGAGCTAAATATCCACTGTTGAGATCGGTAATTTAGTCACAGTCATTGAGATGATGACAAAAGAAGTATACTAAAAGATTTAGAGTGAAAATTTGCTTCAAAGTACACAAACAATGCTTATCGCGAAAGATTTTTTACTCCCAACAGGACAACGAGTTCAAGCATATCGCACAAATGTGGTTGATACATAAAGTCTCTCACTTGCTAGTAACGCCACCACAAAGCCCCGATCTTAACCCGTTCTCTTTGGAACGCCTTTGGAATCATTAAATGATGAGTTTACGAAAACATGTCATTACATCGAAGCCTCAGTTAAAAGTCTTATTTTTAGCGGAATGGTAAGAAATAATATGTGAATATATGGAAAAGTTGACGCATTCTATGCCAGACCGGCTTAAGGATGTTAACAGTATTAAAGGATACTCAACAAAGTAGTAGCAAAGTCTTTTTCCGCAAAATTAAAGTATAAACTAACACTTTTCATTAAGACTAAACTAACTAACTAAACTAACATTCTAGCTGTGCTCATTTCACATGCAGCGGAACATTTTTATTTCTACATTTTTTTTTTTCTACACGAAATATTATTGTTTTGCTTCTAAGAAAATATAAATAAACATCTATTACTTGCAAAGAAACAGATCTGTTGAAAACAATTATAAACAAAATTCCCTTCGACAAAACCAAATTAAGTTGGGATATCATTTCACATTGTTTGTTAAATTCTGGAAATTATTTTTAAAAAATAAACAATTAAAATACCACCGCTTTTGTACTTTATAATGTGTGAAAAAAAAGATTCTCGAAATATTTTGGAAAAGCTTTAAATTCAAATAGAAACAAATATTTTCCTTAAAAAAAACTAAAAAATGATCAAAAATGTTAATTTATCAGTATTATTTAATTAATTTATTTACTAAACACATTCAAACTAAAAGAACAGCAAGGAAATTGATGTTAAAAATTGCCATTAATTAATAATACTTTTCATTGATGTTCAGAGTACAGAGTCTGTGCCTAAACATACAAAATGCTTATACAATTGACCCTCAATACAAGCTAAAGCTTGATTTTAGAATTGTAATAGTTTCAATTCATTTATATCTTCAAATGAAACTTTCAAAATATGATCCTTAGGTCCTTTTTCAATTTTATTCTGAAACGATCCCCTTTTTGTCCACTTGAAACAAAAAAAAAGAGTTTTTTTTTAATACGAGTATATTCTATTATTTTCACTTTTTCACCACGTTGAACTATATATTCACCAGCGATAAATATTTTTCCTTTTATTTTTGCCTTTATTCTATATACCTAGCGAACATTGCGTGAAATTTGTTGTCATTTTAGCCATTCTGACAGGTTATAGAGATTGAGAATGTGTTGGTGATTCACTTACAGTATGTCTGTGCGAAAGTTAAAGGTTTGCAAATTAGTAGAGTTTGATAACTAGGTATAGTTAGTCTATGCTCTGACTGGGAATACGTGGAATTGTGATCAATGGCAATTTGCCTCCTTTTTTTATACAAACCACGCCCATTTTTACCAAAAAACGTCATCCACATTACACACACTCGTACAAATTTTACTTGTAAATTGCTCTCATTCCAGCAAATTTTGGCAAAGTTATAGAGATGTAAAATTGTTGAAATTCACTTACAGTGTGTCTGTGCGAAATAGAGCCCTGCATGAGTGGAGTCAAAGTACTGTGCACAGTAGTCAACTCATTCACACTGATTCAAATTCATGAATCCTACCACAGTAAAATATGAATTTTTGAGTTAATGAATCATATAGTGTGCTATGAACACAAATCACTCATTGCTTATGAATAAATCCGTATGAATCATTAGCTTCCTATGACTCGTGTGGATCATGTTCCATGATCTAGAATGTGCGGTATCAATTCACTCACAGTAAATCACAGTAAATCATGTACTATTGAGAAAGGGTTTTTTGTATTTTTTTTTGGATTTTGATTGTTCTCTATGTGTTGCAGCATTTTATTTAAAAGCAACATATGTACATATGTATGTATGTACATGTTACATATTAATTTATTAAGAAGGCACAAACTTAACGAAAATGTATTCTTTTTGCGATACTTCACTAGAAACGAGAACGGATTAATTGTGAGTATTTACTATGTATATATAGAAGGAAACGCTGATGTTTTTGGAATTTTCTTTTTCTTAATTGTTGCGCTTTATTACAACAGTTTTTTTTATTGTTTATTACTTCCGGAAGCGAAAAATGATTTTTTAGTTTAAGATTTTGGAAGCTAGGATATATTGAATTTAATATTATGTGTTTTATTACATTACAATTAAAGGACAATGATTAGGCGAGTTAATCATATTTTCTTCCACTCATAAAAATATGAAGGAACGAATGAGGATTTGGCAATTAGGTCGTAAAATTCAAAAAACTTCATTCAGGAATTCTAGGAAACGTTCATTTTTTGTAATTGAAGTAGGAAGTAGAAAAAAAGTGCTATGCAAAAATTAACCCAGAGATTCTGTATTGTTATTTTTTGTTGCAATTCTTAATTAGTGTGTTTTGTTTTCATATAAAAGAAAATAACTTGTTATGAAAATGTTAACTGAATACATGCAGAAAATCCTTTTTATTGCATTATACCTACACTCAAAACTTTTACGATAAAAAAAAGTTTCAGAGCATAAGCACCAAATTAATCCCCACAAAAAAAACAACAACTACAAATTATTGTTCATTTTGATATCACGCTCTAAAAATAAAAGCGTAAGTTTTTTTTAAATATTATGTGTTTTTTCTTTATACCACCATACTCTTAAAATTGCAAGTTTTCTGTATTCAAATTAAACATCTCATTAAATGTTACTTTTCTTAAATTATTTTTTTTAAGTAAACATATTACTTAAGAATATGTACATATATTCATTACGTGCTGCATATTTTCCATTCCCACTTATTATTTTCTCCAACCGTCTTTCAAAACAACGAATCAAATGCAATCACAGTGAGTCACAATGAATCACACCACTCACAACACACGAAAAATAACTCCTTACTGCAGTTACTGTTCGAATCACAAACTGTGAGGTATGAAAGACATAAAAATGAATCTGAATGAGACTGAATCATTTCAAATCACACGATTCATTCTGTCTCATAAAATGAGACATATGATTCATTCAGAGTCATTTTTAAATGAGATGAGTTATTTGAAGTTTGTCTCCACTCATGCAGGGCTCTAGTGCGAAAGTTAAGGGTTTGCAATAGTATTAGTAGAGTTTGACATCTAGGTTAATTTATCTATGCTAGTAACATATACTGAGTCGGCAGTTTGAATATAAAATCAGCAAGTAAAAGTTTAATTTTTTTTTCTAACTAAATGTACTGGAGGGTAAAACTTCCTTAAACCTAACTTTATCACAATCATGTGACATACGTATGTAGGTTCAAAAATAGTAAAAATAGTAAAAATACTAAAAATACCAAACAAAATTCCAATTGTAACTTCTACCAATTCAAAGACAAAAAAAAAGAATGCCTGTGGCATAACAATCTAGTAATAACAATTCACAGAAGAGAGAAATCTCTCAAGTAATCGCTTTAGAGTAATCTGCCATGTTTACCATATTGAGAAAGCAGAAAGAGTACGAGAGAAATCTTCGTTTCATATTTTAAATAAAAGATACACAAAGGTAAAGGTACACCGTATCACTTGCTTTTTCTGCACAATTGTATATAGTTAGATTTTAAGTATTTATTTTAGTTTTAAGAAAGATAAAGACAACAACGTCGAAGCAATGTAACACAGTTCCGTGAGCAAGAACTATATATAATACACAATTGTCAAGCCATGTTGGCACTCGCAATAAGCGTCAAAACGTAATAGACCTAGAAAGCCATACATTAAAGCCTCTTGTTATTTCATAAGCAAATCATTGTATGAATTAAAAATGTAATAGTTTTTTTTTTTTTTAAAGTCTCAATAAATATACATACATACATACATACATATGCTAGTAACATTACTTGTAAATTGGTTTAAATTCTAGCAGTTTACAGGCTTATATAATGTATTGGTAATTCACTTACAGTGTGTCTGTGCGAAGTTAAGGCTTTATAAAAGAATTCATATTCATCCGCCAAAAATTGGAGTATAATGCCCATATCTGGACGGGTGCTCCTAAAACCTGCGATCAGACTCATCGGTGATGCTAATATCACCCTCTTAATTGACAATCTCGTACACCGACGACCTGTACACTGTTTTACCTTGCTCTATCGCTATTTTCACCACCAGTGCTCCATTGAAATTATTTCGCCCCTTCAAACCTTTAACCGTAACACCCGTCTCGCTATGAATGCTCATCAGTTTACCCTCAAGTTCACTTTCGGATTCTTTCCTATGCCGCTAATCTCGTTTATGGAACGTCCTGACGAGCTCTTTATTTCCTGACCATTACAACCTTCAAATATTCAAAACTAGTGTACATCGGTACCTTTTTCTTATTTCCTTCGCCCGCGCTGTGTGGAAACATTTTAAGGTTACCTTAACCACTTGAGCGCGCGCTAGTAAAAAAAAAATTAGTAGTAGATCCTGCATACCCTCGGCAAATGTTCGCTGAACACCCCTTATTAATACTTTTTCTGCTTCCAGGAGCTCCTTTATCGTTAAGCTGCCATGTGGTTCACTTCTCTTGCTTGTTCCGCAATTGTTTTTAAACAATAGACAGTACGCGTTCACCCGTTGAAGTTTTGAAAGTGATGAAAAGCCAAGATTAATGTCTTCCTTTTCTGGAGGATTGCGGGATTATATATTCATGCAAGCATAAGATTTTCGGATCTAAGGCATGTCTTGCATATCCATTATAACCTTGTCAGCTGGCCGATGTTGGTAGTTTTCTCTCAACCACTCTATACCGTTCCACCATGTTGAATTGTTAGCGAGGGTATCTGCAAACGATCCTCTGTACGGAATGTCGGCAGGATTCGCCCTTCCAGGTACGAACCGCCATTGTTGTTTAAAATGCTGTTTCACATAGTATACTCGGTTGACTAGAAATGTGTTCCGTTTCACTGGGTGTTGTATCAGAAAACAACACCCAGTTCATTAACTTCCTAAGTAGTGTAGCTGCGCATCTTGCATTTGTTGTATCCATCATGGAATTCTTACTTGTTCAAGGATCGATAGTCTTGTCTTGAATTCGTCCCATTCATTTTGAATTTTGACTGGAACATTTTCATCCCATCCGAGACCCGAGACCCTAGAGCCAAAGACTTAGAATGAGAAGGGGTCGAAAATGTAGAATGAAGAATTTACTTTAAGCTGAGTCATTTTAAATGTATCGAAGTCATGTTCTACTTCCATTTGTATAACTTTCTTCGGCAATGTTTTTATAAATTTGATGTCCATTTTCGTAAACTGTAATAAATCCACCCATATGAAGTAGCTGTATCAATTTTCGTTGACGATTTTGACACTCCTTCAGTGAATTTCCACCGCCAAGACAGTAGTCGACATAGAATCTTTCAAGCACTCTTTTATTTGAAAGTGGCTACT
Organism: Volucella bombylans; assembly: GCA_949129095.1. NCBI lineage: Eukaryota > Metazoa > Arthropoda > Insecta > Diptera > Syrphidae > Volucella > Volucella bombylans. The sequence goes on along the minus strand of OX422144.1, from coordinate 42,506,958 downwards.
TGGCTTTCATCCTCAGCTACTTGTAATAAGTATTTAATTGCCAAATACGGTGTGGATGCTGTGCCGTATGTGAATGTTTTAAGAGCATATTCCTTGGTTGGACCACTGGCGTTTTTTTTCCACACGATGCGCTGTAGAATTCGATCCCCTGATCGACTAAAACCTGCGGTATATTTTTTAGACGTCAGCTGTTAATACGATTGGAAATGGCCTAAATCGAAGTAGCAAGAAAACAGGTACTTTTGAAAGGTGGGACCTGTCAAAATTTACGATTCCTCAAATATCGTTTTTGCCTGTGGAAGATAATACATTTTTCCGGTATACCCCTTCTGTATTTCCTTCATGTGTCCAAGATCAATAAATTCCTAAATAAATTTGGAATTTCATGCCGAAGATTTTAATTTGTTGGGAGTCTTTGTTCGACAATAAAATTTCGCGTGAATCGCCCAAAACCGTGTGTCCCTTCAGTAGGGGCAATTTGGCGGTGTATCGTCTCGCTTCATATCGTTTGGGTGTCATTTTCACACTTTACATCTTCTGCAGACTTTGCTTTTGCAGTTGATACTTCTTCTAACTTCCAAAATTTCTTCAAACCTTTGTATTCATTGCACCTACTGATAAATGACATGAGTCATTAAGTTGTACCTGCGCCCTTGGAGATGGATTGGTGAGGACTAGTGTCGGGAACTATCGAATAAAAACAATATTTTGCAATCGATAGTTGCAAAATACTCATTTATTCGATAGTTACTCAAAAAGCGTTCAAATACTGCTTTTCAGAAATCATTCTTTCAAACCAGACGAATAACAACAAACATTCAAATGTTCGATTGTTTGTCATACTGGTTTTTTCATTGGAATGATTTTTTCACTCATATGAAGTATAGACTATCAGGTTGGGGTAATGTTCGCTTAGCTTTCATACCAATTAATGAATTTTGAACTTGGACTATCAAGGTTGGAATATATTCGAATGATTTTCATATGATTATATTAATGTGACCCTCCCCCCCGGCACACGTTTGACAAAAAATTTTTGTTGGGGTGCATGAATATGAATTCTTCCAAGTTGATCTGCCCGTCGTGAATTGATTGGCGGGTAAGGCGAGGTGATATCCTGCTATGACTTGTATAACATGAATATTGATTCCTTTGATCTTTGATCCATACTCGACCAAAGGTACCCTTACTAGACGCGCTAACTTCTTTTTTACGAAGCAAGATTGAGATCCTTGACCAAGTACAAGTTTATCTTCTCTTTCAACGCATATGTTCACCATGCCTGTGGCTAGCAGTATCATCCTGTTACTGACATGGTGACTTAAAAAAAAAAACTTGACACTCAAGTGGGTATTACTACCCTGAAAATGCCTGAGCACGTGTTAAGTTTTTAGAGCTTAGTGGTTATTTCGCTTCATGGGTGGCATCCAACATTTAATGGGGAAATTAAATTGTTAGTGTAATTGAACTTGTTGTTTTATTATAGGTAACCATTCGTCTTACGTGAATTAGCTGTGATTCGAACACCGAACCTTCCGATTTGGAAACCAACGCACTACCACTTGAACCATGGCCACCCACGACTCGTGTTGTCATTAGTGCTTCTTCACTAGTTTTTCCTTCTGCCACCAAGGCGGCTGCATTCTCACCTCCACGAAAATGAAGTAAAGAACTATCCTGCTGCATGCATATTTTTCAACCCTTCGACATAGATTGTCCGTTTCCCAAAACAGTTGAAGCACAGCTTCGACTTCAGGACCACATCCATTCGCTTTTTACAAATAAAATGTAAATAAAATGTAAATGCTCTCCAAACATCTTTATGCATCTATTATCCATGCTTGTTTGTATGCTTTTACAACTTTGCTTATTTTTATGAAAGCATTGGTATTCTGCGGCTTCACCTGCAAGTAAAAAAGGTCCTAAAATCTGTCCAAATTTTAGTAATCGAGCGCAAAATATATGCGAGAACTATCTTAATATTCATGGCTAATTTTTCTCAGCTATGAAGCGTATTTCCAGCTGTGGCTTTATTATTAAGGGGTTACATACGTTTCTCCGCTCAAAAACGGAGCGTTTTTCAAGATTTTTTTTCGCTACGATATTAAATTAATATAAAAAAAGTAAAATATACATTGTGTAAAGTATTCCTTGACGAATACAAAACTTTATTGACAATAAGAAAAACAATTATAAAGTATACATTTTGCCCATCTCCGGAAACCCCTCTTCAAAAACGTGCTGGGCGGTACCAGGAATATCTCTGGTAGGTTTCATTTGAAAAAAAAAACCTGTTAAAGTAGATGGATAAAACTAGTCTCTATCATAGCCGTTTTCAAAAATTTTAATTTTTTACAAAATGACAGCTTTTTTGATCGTACTATTTTTGACTAAAAAAATCCTATCTAGGAGACTAGATAATGGTATTAAGAATATCCGTGCGAAATGGCATGCAAATCGGTAGAGTGGTTCAAGAGATATTTCTGGTACCGACTCGGAAAACACTGTTTTGAGAAAAACGCAGACGAAATGCAAAATCTGCAGTGTCTTGCCTGCGTGGCTTCGAAAGCAAAACTGAAAATGTGCTCGAGTAGTGCCTTCTGGAATATTCTGAATTCTAATATTCTTATAGAAGGTTTAAATCTATTGCTAAGCAGGTATAAATATTTGCGAGGGCACTGACCCATCATTATTAGAGAAGGTAGGAAGGCAGAGCAGGCACGCAGCTGCTCATGTCCCTAATGAGCGCTCCGCCCGGTCCGAAGTCTAACTGTCATAACTTTCTTAATTATTGGAATTTTTGAACAATTCTTGCGGCATTTGAATTGCAAAATATATAATTTTCTCATGCAAAAAAACGATTTTTTTGTAAACGGAGAAACGTATGTAACCCCTTAAGAAAAATTGGACATCAATAACTCAATTCATTCATTTATTGACCTATAAAATTCTTCAATGATGCTGGAAAATCAGTAACAGTTAATGGAAATCAATACTAGCACATGTAGAATAATTTTGCGATAAATTTGTCAAGAGGTTTACTTGAAGCATATGCGCCATACACTACGCAACTAGACTAACAAATGACTTATTGCAGTCGAGACAGATTTATCTCCTGACATAGAACAGTTAATTGTCCTCCCAGTTGTAGTGATTTGTACTAAGATAGCAACTTTAACAACCTCCGAACCAACATGGAATGCAATATTAGTGCCTGTATACTTTGCGCGGGTAGAAAGATCGTCCGCAAGAGAAGCAACGCTTTTTATTGGAAGTGGGAACGGCTACTTATACAGAAAATCCACTTCTGAACTGGATTTTCGGGTGAAGCACGTTTTTTTACCGTATCGTTCCATTTTTGACACATTTTTCCATCTTAGTTTTGATCGTTGAAGAGGAAAAAAAGAAGTTTCATGCTCAGATTTAAAAATGTTCGATTCAAGTGTTACACTTGCCAAAGTCTTTCAACCTCATGAAAATGTGAACACGACGTTAATGGCAGGACTTTCATGCCCACGCCAATGTAAACAAGCACTTACTGCCACATTGCCCTGTTGTCACGCAAAATTGAGTTCAGTCCATCTTAGCATTTAAACATTCTTGGACCAACCAGGTATGTCTGCAGCAAAATCCCAATGTATTTTTTCTGTGATATCGACATATAGTCTAGGAATAAAAATAAAACACTAATTTTCTTAAAAATATTTTTTCTAATCATTTAGCGTTCTTATCAAAATGATGACATCCAGTTGCAATAAGACTATCACACCTGTGTGATATGCCTGTGGCTAGCAGTATCATCCTGTTACTGACATGGTGACTTAAAAAAAAAAACTTGACACTCAAGTGGGTATTACTACCCTGAAAATGCCTGAGCACGTGTTAAGTTTTTAGAGCTTAGTGGTTATTTCGCTTCATGGGTGGCATCCAACATTTAATGGGGAAATTAAATTGTTAGTGTAATTGAACTTGTTGTTTTATTATAGGTAACCATTCGTCTTACGTGAATTAGCTGTGATTCGAACACCGAACCTTCCGATTTGGAAACCAACGCACTACCACTTGAACCATGGCCACCCACGACTCGTGTTGTCATTAGTGCTTCTTCACTAGTTTTTCCTTCTGCCACCAAGGCGGCTGCATTCTCACCTCCACGAAAATGAAGTAAAGAACTATCCTGCTGCATGCATATTTTTCAACCCTTCGACATAGATTGTCCGTTTCCCAAAACAGTTGAAGCACAGCTTCGACTTCAGGACCACATCCATTCGCTTTTTACAAATAAAATGTAAATAAAATGTAAATGCTCTCCAAACATCTTTATGCATCTATTATCCATGCTTGTTTGTATGCTTTTACAACTTTGCTTATTTTTATGAAAGCATTGGTATTCTGCGGCTTCACCTGCAAGTAAAAAAGGTCCTAAAATCTGTCCAAATTTTAGTAATCGAGCGCAAAATATATGCGAGAACTATCTTAATATTCATGGCTAATTTTTCTCAGCTATGAAGCGTATTTCCAGCTGTGGCTTTATTATTAAGGGGTTACATACGTTTCTCCGCTCAAAAACGGAGCGTTTTTCAAGATTTTTTTTCGCTACGATATTAAATTAATATAAAAAAAGTAAAATATACATTGTGTAAAGTATTCCTTGACGAATACAAAACTTTATTGACAATAAGAAAAACAATTATAAAGTATACATTTTGCCCATCTCCGGAAACCCCTCTTCAAAAACGTGCTGGGCGGTACCAGGAATATCTCTGGTAGGTTTCATTTGAAAAAAAAAACCTGTTAAAGTAGATGGATAAAACTAGTCTCTATCATAGCCGTTTTCAAAAATTTTAATTTTTTACAAAATGACAGCTTTTTTGATCGTACTATTTTTGACTAAAAAAATCCTATCTAGGAGACTAGATAATGGTATTAAGAATATCCGTGCGAAATGGCATGCAAATCGGTAGAGTGGTTCAAGAGATATTTCTGGTACCGACTCGGAAAACACTGTTTTGAGAAAAACGCAGACGAAATGCAAAATCTGCAGTGTCTTGCCTGCGTGGCTTCGAAAGCAAAACTGAAAATGTGCTCGAGTAGTGCCTTCTGGAATATTCTGAATTCTAATATTCTTATAGAAGGTTTAAATCTATTGCTAAGCAGGTATAAATATTTGCGAGGGCACTGACCCATCATTATTAGAGAAGGTAGGAAGGCAGAGCAGGCACGCAGCTGCTCATGTCCCTAATGAGCGCTCCGCCCGGTCCGAAGTCTAACTGTCATAACTTTCTTAATTATTGGAATTTTTGAACAATTCTTGCGGCATTTGAATTGCAAAATATATAATTTTCTCATGCAAAAAAACGATTTTTTTGTAAACGGAGAAACGTATGTAACCCCTTAAGAAAAATTGGACATCAATAACTCAATTCATTCATTTATTGACCTATAAAATTCTTCAATGATGCTGGAAAATCAGTAACAGTTAATGGAAATCAATACTAGCACATGTAGAATAATTTTGCGATAAATTTGTCAAGAGGTTTACTTGAAGCATATGCGCCATACACTACGCAACTAGACTAACAAATGACTTATTGCAGTCGAGACAGATTTATCTCCTGACATAGAACAGTTAATTGTCCTCCCAGTTGTAGTGATTTGTACTAAGATAGCAACTTTAACAACCTCCGAACCAACATGGAATGCAATATTAGTGCCTGTATACTTTGCGCGGGTAGAAAGATCGTCCGCAAGAGAAGCAACGCTTTTTATTGGAAGTGGGAACGGCTACTTATACAGAAAATCCACTTCTGAACTGGATTTTCGGGTGAAGCACGTTTTTTTACCGTATCGTTCCATTTTTGACACATTTTTCCATCTTAGTTTTGATCGTTGAAGAGGAAAAAAAGAAGTTTCATGCTCAGATTTAAAAATGTTCGATTCAAGTGTTACACTTGCCAAAGTCTTTCAACCTCATGAAAATGTGAACACGACGTTAATGGCAGGACTTTCATGCCCACGCCAATGTAAACAAGCACTTACTGCCACATTGCCCTGTTGTCACGCAAAATTGAGTTCAGTCCATCTTAGCATTTAAACATTCTTGGACCAACCAGGTATGTCTGCAGCAAAATCCCAATGTATTTTTTCTGTGATATCGACATATAGTCTAGGAATAAAAATAAAACACTAATTTTCTTAAAAATATTTTTTCTAATCATTTAGCGTTCTTATCAAAATGATGACATCCAGTTGCAATAAGACTATCACACCTGTGTGATATGCCTGTGGCTAGCAGTATCATCCTGTTACTGACATGGTGACTTAAAAAAAAAAACTTGACACTCAAGTGGGTATTACTACCCTGAAAATGCCTGAGCACGTGTTAAGTTTTTAGAGCTTAGTGGTTATTTCGCTTCATGGGTGGCATCCAACATTTAATGGGGAAATTAAATTGTTAGTGTAATTGAACTTGTTGTTTTATTATAGGTAACCATTCGTCTTACGTGAATTAGCTGTGATTCGAACACCGAACCTTCCGATTTGGAAACCAACGCACTACCACTTGAACCATGGCCACCCACGACTCGTGTTGTCATTAGTGCTTCTTCACTAGTTTTTCCTTCTGCCACCAAGGCGGCTGCATTCTCACCTCCACGAAAATGAAGTAAAGAACTATCCTGCTGCATGCATATTTTTCAACCCTTCGACATAGATTGTCCGTTTCCCAAAACAGTTGAAGCACAGCTTCGACTTCAGGACCACATCCATTCGCTTTTTACAAATAAAATGTAAATAAAATGTAAATGCTCTCCAAACATCTTTATGCATCTATTATCCATGCTTGTTTGTATGCTTTTACAACTTTGCTTATTTTTATGAAAGCATTGGTATTCTGCGGCTTCACCTGCAAGTAAAAAAGGTCCTAAAATCTGTCCAAATTTTAGTAATCGAGCGCAAAATATATGCGAGAACTATCTTAATATTCATGGCTAATTTTTCTCAGCTATGAAGCGTATTTCCAGCTGTGGCTTTATTATTAAGGGGTTACATACGTTTCTCCGCTCAAAAACGGAGCGTTTTTCAAGATTTTTTTTCGCTACGATATTAAATTAATATAAAAAAAGTAAAATATACATTGTGTAAAGTATTCCTTGACGAATACAAAACTTTATTGACAATAAGAAAAACAATTATAAAGTATACATTTTGCCCATCTCCGGAAACCCCTCTTCAAAAACGTGCTGGGCGGTACCAGGAATATCTCTGGTAGGTTTCATTTGAAAAAAAAAACCTGTTAAAGTAGATGGATAAAACTAGTCTCTATCATAGCCGTTTTCAAAAATTTTAATTTTTTACAAAATGACAGCTTTTTTGATCGTACTATTTTTGACTAAAAAAATCCTATCTAGGAGACTAGATAATGGTATTAAGAATATCCGTGCGAAATGGCATGCAAATCGGTAGAGTGGTTCAAGAGATATTTCTGGTACCGACTCGGAAAACACTGTTTTGAGAAAAACGCAGACGAAATGCAAAATCTGCAGTGTCTTGCCTGCGTGGCTTCGAAAGCAAAACTGAAAATGTGCTCGAGTAGTGCCTTCTGGAATATTCTGAATTCTAATATTCTTATAGAAGGTTTAAATCTATTGCTAAGCAGGTATAAATATTTGCGAGGGCACTGACCCATCATTATTAGAGAAGGTAGGAAGGCAGAGCAGGCACGCAGCTGCTCATGTCCCTAATGAGCGCTCCGCCCGGTCCGAAGTCTAACTGTCATAACTTTCTTAATTATTGGAATTTTTGAACAATTCTTGCGGCATTTGAATTGCAAAATATATAATTTTCTCATGCAAAAAAACGATTTTTTTGTAAACGGAGAAACGTATGTAACCCCTTAAGAAAAATTGGACATCAATAACTCAATTCATTCATTTATTGACCTATAAAATTCTTCAATGATGCTGGAAAATCAGTAACAGTTAATGGAAATCAATACTAGCACATGTAGAATAATTTTGCGATAAATTTGTCAAGAGGTTTACTTGAAGCATATGCGCCATACACTACGCAACTAGACTAACAAATGACTTATTGCAGTCGAGACAGATTTATCTCCTGACATAGAACAGTTAATTGTCCTCCCAGTTGTAGTGATTTGTACTAAGATAGCAACTTTAACAACCTCCGAACCAACATGGAATGCAATATTAGTGCCTGTATACTTTGCGCGGGTAGAAAGATCGTCCGCAAGAGAAGCAACGCTTTTTATTGGAAGTGGGAACGGCTACTTATACAGAAAATCCACTTCTGAACTGGATTTTCGGGTGAAGCACGTTTTTTTACCGTATCGTTCCATTTTTGACACATTTTTCCATCTTAGTTTTGATCGTTGAAGAGGAAAAAAAGAAGTTTCATGCTCAGATTTAAAAATGTTCGATTCAAGTGTTACACTTGCCAAAGTCTTTCAACCTCATGAAAATGTGAACACGACGTTAATGGCAGGACTTTCATGCCCACGCCAATGTAAACAAGCACTTACTGCCACATTGCCCTGTTGTCACGCAAAATTGAGTTCAGTCCATCTTAGCATTTAAACATTCTTGGACCAACCAGGTATGTCTGCAGCAAAATCCCAATGTATTTTTTCTGTGATATCGACATATAGTCTAGGAATAAAAATAAAACACTAATTTTCTTAAAAATATTTTTTCTAATCATTTAGCGTTCTTATCAAAATGATGACATCCAGTTGCAATAAGACTATCACAAGTAAATGTTGTCCATTCAACAATTTTTTTTTTAACGGTATGATTTCTGGTAACGAGCACGAGCACCTGGACCACCGAATTTTTTTGGTTCGCAACGACGTGGATCTCCTACTAAAAGTGTCCTATCATATTGAATCAGAATATCCTTGATTTCCTTCTTAGATGCTTCATCAACGTCTATAAAAAAAAAGGCAGAAAAAGAAGTCATCAGTTAAATGCACAATTTCAATTACCATTATCTTTTCAGTGATAAGATTATTTAAATGAGTTAATAAAAATAAAAAATAAAGCTACTAGCAAATTAGACTAACAATGTCAAAAGGGTGAAATAAGTACAGAGTTGAAAGATAAGATTTGAGTTCTTTTTTTCTTTTTTATTTCTTTAATTTGGCGAGGGAGGGAATTCCAGAGTCGAGTAGTGTTTACCAAGAATTGGCGTTCTGACGTTAAACAAGAAAATCGCGGGAGTAATAATTGCCATGTTCTTATAGATGCACATGGCGTTATTCTATTAAAAAGGTACATTTAAGTTTATTTAAATATCGAAATGTTTTTTAACTGTTGCTTTAGCATCACCCAAAGTGAATCATGTAGAACTCATTTTGGTTGGTAAAATGCAAAGCGTTTTAATCTGTCTTTTCATTCATCTTTCCAAAGGAATTGGAGTTTTGATGTATCCTAACGAAAATCTGGTATTGAAAGACGTACACACCCAAGCACATTTTTACTAATTTATTTGATAAATAAATTTATTTCACGTTGTAGCTTAGCGTCACCCAAAGTGTGTTATGTAGAACTCATTTTGGTTGGTAAAATGCAAAGCGCTTTAATCTGTCTTTTCATTCATCTTTCCAAAGGAATTGTAGTTTTTGTATCCTAACGAAAATCTGGTATTGAAAGACGTACTTACACGAGCCTATTTCTATTAATAGAGCGCTTGGCAATGTTTGATAAATAAATTAATTTATTTCTCGTTGTAGCTTTAGCGTCACCCAAAGTGTGTTATGTAGAACTCATATTGGTTGGTAAAATGCAAAGCGATTTAATCTATCTTTTCATTCATCTTCCCAAAGGAATTGTGTTATGTATCCTAACGAAAATCTGGTATTGAAAGATACTGTATTGGTCTTTACACATTCGCTAGCATCTTTTATTATAACCAAATTTGTTAAATAATCCCGGATGAAAGTAATTTAACTGCGTTCTTAATACAATCGAATGTTTGCAAATGTAGCATCTAACTTAATCTTAACACAGACCACCAAACGAAATTGTGAATTTTTATCACACCATAATGTACTTACATTTCTGATAGAAGGCAATCAATGCTTTAGAAATAGCTTGCCGAATAGCATAAATTTGAGCCACATGACCACCACCACTCACACGAACGCGAATGTCAACTCCTGCGAATTTTTCCTACAAAAGAAAATAAAATCTGAATTGATTTGCTGTTTTGCGCTTACACAAAAAATATAATAAATGGACACACATCAGAATGGTATATCTCTTTTCATTAGCTTCAATTTCGGGATAAGTTTATTTCATCACATCAATGTTTTAGCCAGTCGTATGCAAATTTTGGTGAAGATAGGGGAAAAAATTAATAAAACACTCACCTTACCAAGCAGCAAAAGTGGTTCTTGTAGTTTATATTGCAAAACTTTTGGTTCAATGTTATCCAATGGGCGTCCATTGACACGAAGGAGACCACGGCCACGCTTGCAATAAGCAACTGCGGTTGCAGTTTTCTACAAAATACAAATAAGATAAGCATTTACATACACAACTTCATCACAGTTCATAATTAAAAGCAAATTTAATGGAACCATGTATATTTCATTGAATTGATATTGATGGAGTGTTAACCACGAATACCTGGTATTGGAAATATAAATAATCTAGCCTTTTTACGACCTTTGAAGCACCACTTAGACGGTATTAACTCAAAATCAGAAGAGAGCCATGCTTTTAGTTAATGGCTTCAATTCTAAATTGATGAGTATGTAATATACATAATTCGATTATTGTCAACACGTGCACAAAACTAGATTTGCCGAAACAAATCACTTTTGAAACGTAAATTTACACAATACTCACTTTGCGTCCAAAAACTTGAACAGCGTGAATGGGTTCTCGTCTCTGAAAAGAAAAGTTTTCAACATTAACTAATTGAGATATTATTGTTTTAATAGCAATAATTAAATGACTTTATGGTAAACACAAATACCTTTTGCTGCATTTTGCTCGGCGACTTGGGTGAAAAAGAGCGGAAGTTGGTTCATGTACACTGAACTCGAAATTCGGCCATGTTTATTTCGTTAAAATAGGGGCGACATCTATGTATAAGTATGTACACAACTGTATGAACATACTTTTATATATGAAGGAAAATAATTACATTTTACAAATAACCAGTCTAAGAGCCCGCAGTATAGATTTGGCAGTGAAGGATAACCAAAAAATATGTACATTCATAGGTAGTATTTATTAGTGCCTGATCACATTGACGCGGGCAGGAAGATTGTCCGAAAGAGAGGGAACGATTTTTATTAAAGTGGGAAGAAGAAGGGTTACTTCCACCCAGAATCCATTTCTAAAGTGGATTCTCGGGTGCAACACATCGTTTTTTTCCATATCGTTCCATTTCTGACATATTTTTTCATTTTAGTTTTGATCGTTGATGAGAAAGGAAGTGTGAAGAATAGGAAAAACGGTATGTCTCAGGCCAACTGCTCAAATTTAGAAATTAAAAATGCTCCGATTCAAGTGTTCCACTTGTTAAAAAGTCTTTCAACCCCATGACAATGTGAACACGACGTTCACGGTGAGGACTTTCATCCCATCGCCAATGTAAACAGGCACTGAGTGTGATTTCAAATAAGGCAGTCTGGCAGTATTTACTGACGGCCGAGGAAATAACAGTACTTTTTAAAATGCGAAATTATGCCCAACAGGAATAGGGGAGATAACCATTTAATTTTTATTGAAAACGATAGAGTAGAATTTGCTTGCTTTAGATTCATTTATGCCAGACGTTTAGGATGCGGCGAAAGCCACGCCAGGCGCCATCAAAGTGTTTGAATTATGCCCAATTTTGCATAATTAAGGTAACCATGTCAATTTTACATAAAACATAGAACAGAGTTATATTATTATGAATATATGGTTCCAAGACGTTTACGGCGTGTTGAAGGCAGTGCCAGACGCCATTAAAATAAGCAAATATTCCATTTTTGCATAACTAACATAACCAATTTTTATTTCTCTCAAAAAATCGTTCAAATCTTCCAGATTACAAAAATATGAACGCCAGACGTTTCGCGCGCGGCCAAGTTCTTGCCAGACGCGTCCAAAGTAACTAAAGTAACAAAAAACATGAAATGTACCCGATAGAAAATAACTTATAAAATTACTATTTTTGTGCGTAAACACTAGAAATTGACCAATAAAATAATAGAACACCCATTCTTTATAAATATACCAACCCCAGATACTTTACCTATCGACAAGTCCTCGCAAGGCGCATCCAAGGTATCCAAACCTAACAAAACCATCAAAACCTCTTAAGCCACCAATCATACGTCTTAAAGACCCACAATAGTTTGTTCTTAGTTATATTTACCACCATTCTATTTCTCTTCAGATTAGCGGACCACTTTTCCAATGCTTGTTGTAGTTTGTCCGGATTGTTTGCTATGATAATAATATCATCTGCATATAGTAGGAATCGCAGGTAGATGGGGTGAAGTCTTCAGTTTCCAATTTTATTCTATTCTGTTCGTCTCTTACACGATTTTGCTACTTCATCGATGAATAGAATGAACAGTAGAGGGCTAAGACTGTCTCCTTTCTTAGTCTTTTGTATATTTTTAATACTTCTGACTGCCCCCCTTCTAATCCTACTTTCCCCACCTCGTTGTCATAAACACTTTTAATAGCGATCATCAGTCTCTTTGGGACATTTTTAGTTGTTAGTACTTCCCATACGAGCTGTCTTAGCACACTATCGAATGCTGCTTTTAAATCTACGAACGCCAGGAATATGGTGACTTTTAGTGTGAAGATGTGGTCTTGTGTTTGTCGACCCGGTCTGAATGCCGCCTAGATCTTCTTCCACTACTCGCCTAAGTCACTTTTCCAGTACTTTGGTATATAACTTATACGCTGTAGATGATAACGTTATCGCCCTGTAGTTGTTAAAATAGTAGCAGCTACCGTTCTTGTGGATTGGTATTATCAGATTTTATTTTGTAGCTCTTTTAGCTTAATGGTTTCGAAGACCTTATATTTTTGATTCGGTGGCTTCCTAAATCGGATATATGCTATTAGCAACCGGTGGTCGGTTCCCAAGTCCGTGCCAGTGATTACTTTAACACCTATTATCCTTCTTCTTATATTATGTGGATATAGGATACAATCAATTACGCTCCTGACCTCCCTTCCTTCAGCATGGAATGTAATCTTGTGAATTGTTTTGCGTGGGAAAAAGAAGTTACCTATTAGCAGCTGATTATAAACACAGACTTCTATTAGCCGCCTACTATTATTGTTTAATGTTGTCTCCCCTCCCCTGGGTAAGTACCATGGTACCGTGGCCTACACTCATGTCCTGCCCTGTTCTAGCAGGACGTGTTCTGTCCCAGGACAATTTCTGCTCTTCCTGTCACTGATTCCTTGTCGGCTATGCTCTGCAGTTTTTCTGAGAACTCTTGCTTTTCTAGTACCAAGCTGTCCCCTGTAGAGTTTAAGGATTCCCACCCACTTACTTTTGTCTCCATTTCATGACTCGTAACTATGCCTACGCCTTATTTGACCCTTTGGTTTCTTCCTATTCCTGAGTGTCTAAGTATGTAACTGTTCTACAAACTTAGGGTTCCACTGCCTTTCTTTTTTTCTTTTTCACCTCACTTAGTCCCAGCAGGTCCAAGGGGTAATCTTTCATCTCTTGAATCGTCCATTCCGAGGCTCGTTTGTTGTCTTTGAATCAATTATAGCACTAAAGTAGGTGATATATGTTAGGTGTGATATAGGTATTGAGCACAATATCCGATAAATCGCCGCCTCGTGACCGGAGCCCCATTTACAATGCCCCTAGATCCGATACGTTGTTCAAAAAGAGAGCGCATAAACTGTCAAAAATATTTCCGTAACATGTACTTTAATGTGTTTGTTTACACACTTTTTCTCATTCTTAGGAGCTGTCAAATAACATGAAAAACCAAAGAATGGGAAAAAGGCTTCGTGTAAAAATGTGCACATCACTGAATGACAATTCAAAAGAAAATAACCAAAACATGCGCATTACACTCATGCGCTGTGTAAAAGCGGACTAACCAAATTCCCACTGCATGCGGGTAGGATTTTCATTGCATCTTTTTGACATTTCTTTTTCTCCTTCTTCTTTCTTCTTCGCATTTGCTCCATTATTTTTTTGGCTGTTGTTACGACCACAACATTTCAATATGACGGATGAATTTAAATGGACCAAAGCGGGCTCATTTTCAATTGTGAAACAATGAGCACCAAAGATGAAATGAAAGAGAGCTGCGTTGAAAAACCAAAGAATGTGAAAAGATTTGGTGTAAAAATGGGCGCATGACTGAAGGACAATTCAAAAGAAAATAACCAAAACATGCGCTTCAAACTCATGAGCTGTGTGAAAGCCGTCCATGCAGTGGGAATTTGGTTAATTGGGTATATTTTGTTTCATTATCCCTCTCTTTTGCACTCATTTGAATCTTTCAAATGTGGTCTTTGATAATGCACACAGGCAACTTAAGTTTCCCAGTGTTGATTATAGTTGAACTTTTAGGGGCTGAACAGAATGTGAATCTGAAGCTTGAATCTGTATCTGATATCGAGCTGTCAAAAGTTGAATGCATGTACAGCATGACAGCGATTCAAGATTCAAGCTTCGGATTCACATTCTGGTCAGCCCTTTAATGTAGTCTTGTCATAAGAATAACTGCAACTATTCCATAGCTTAACGAATGTTTTCAATTTTGACGTAAGAACTGATTGAAAACTACATTATCAGCCACGTTGGAAGTGTTGACGTTCGACGGCTGTCTTGTTAATTCTTTCGCAGTTCTCCAGTCATAACTTCCATTGATAATATTGTTTTATTTAAATTTTTCTTCCTTGAAATCTTAATAAAACAACTAATTGGTAAAACATATTCAAATAAAGCGTACATAAATAACCTCCAGTTATTGTAAAAAACTAATTTTTTCGTTGTTTCTTTATAAGTTGTCTTTCACATATAATAAAAAGAGAATATCACCATGAAGATAAAAGAATTACAAAAAACAGTTAATGTGGCCTGGTCTCCGTACCAGCAATACCCAATATATTTAGCCGCCGGCTCAGCAGCGCAACAACTGGATTCGAGTGGGAATTCAGTACTGGAGATATACTCAACAAACTTGAAAGACCCCGGATATGACCTAGAATTAAAAGCTGACCTGCCAAGCCAATATAGGTAATAGAATACTAAGCAAGTCTATTTGTTTTTTTTTCTATTATATTGCATATTTTTTTATTGCTAAGTTTTCAAAAACTAATTTGGTCTCCAACCGGTTACAATGGCAATCATCAAAATGGTTTAATAGTTGGTGGATGTGAAAGTGGGCATTTAATGATTTACAGTGCCGGAAAAATGCTCGCTGGCGAAGAGGGTCTTATTGCTCGACAAGACAGCCATACAGGGCCAGTTCGCGGCCTCGATTTTAATCCATTTCAAACGAATTTACTTGCATCGGTTGCATCCGAGTCGGAAATTTTTGTTTGGGATTTGAATAATACTGCAACTCATATGACTCCTGGAACTAAAACACAACCATTAGAGGATGTACAAAATGTTGCTTGGAATCGTCAAGTGCAACATATATTAGCATCTGTGTTTAGTTCACGTTGTGTGATATGGGATTTGCGAAAGAATGAACAAATAATAAAGTTGTCCGATACACAGTCCCGAGTGAGATGGAGAGCAGTTCAGTGGCATCCAGAAGTTGCAACACAGATATGGTTAGCATCAGAAGAGGATCAAGCACCGGTAGTTCAAATGTGGGATTTACGATATGCTACATCACCAGCCAAAACTATGCAAATTCATCAAAGGGGTATATTGGGAATGTCATGGTGTCCAAATGACTCTGATATAATGGTATCATGTGGCAAGGATAGTAAAATTTATTGTTGGAATCCCAATACCACCAATCCCGATGGAGAAATTTTATCCGAAATTGCTTCGACTTCTCAGTGGTATTCTGATGTTCAGTGGTGTCCAAGAAACCCGGCTTTAATAGCTAGCTCTAGCTTGGATGGAAATGTTTCTCTTTACTCTTTATTTGGGGGTACACAACAGCAAGTGCAAACTTCGAACAAAATAGCCGATTCTTTCCCAGGCATGGACCAATTTGCTCAGCCACCCGTACCGCCACAAGTAACACAGGTGACCTATTCCGACCCGACTAAGCCACCAAAGTGGATGAAGAAATTATCGGGTGCTAAATTTGGTGTAAGATCTTCTTAAAAAAGTTTTAACTATGTGATACTCTATCAAGTTTTGATTTTAGTTTGGCGGAAAACTTGTATCTTTTAATAGTCAGTCAAAATCTGTTAAAATTTATCAGGTGACTACTGAACCGGAACTGGTTGAACGTGCTTCGGAACTAGAAAAATTGCTTGCTGATGCAACATTTTCCGAATTCTGTCGCGACAAGGCAGATCGAATGAGTGATCAGGATGGACGATATCTATGGTACTTTTTGAAGGCTAATTTTGAGCTTAATCCCAAGGAGGAGATGCTAAATTTGTTGGGTAAGTTTCGGTTTTTTTTTGCATATACGGCTAAATACTCTTCATATGGAATAATTTACTTCATTAACTTGTAGGCTATAACAAGGAAGATATTGACAGCAAATTTTCAAAGTATGTTCAAATAGAAGACACACCAAATGCTGTGGATCAGATAACTGATCGGATTTCGACTTTGACCCATGTAAGTTTTTAATATGCTCTCGTTGGCGATTATTATAATTTTTTTTTAGTATTTACACAAGAACTGTGTACTTGTGAAACACAAGGATGTTATTGAAAAGAATTTTCTTGTTTGAAACAAAAAATGAGAATTTTGTTTGTGCGTATAAAACTTTTTTCTTTCTTGTTCTTTTATTTACCATTGAATGTGTTTCTTGGACGTATTCAATCACTTTTCCATTGAATTTCAAAGTTGGGGCTGTTCAATAAGTCATCAAATCAGTCATGTCTTTAAGACTATAAAAGATACATTTTCTGTAATCAACCGCTGAAATATGCAACGCCTATAATTACATATAATGCTCCTTCCTCTTTCATGTGTCCCTCACACAAAGGGAATTCCCCCAAGTTTGGAAGACATCTTTCATAACACCGGTTCACAAAAAGGGATCAAAAAATGAAGTAACCAACTAGCGCCCCATTGTTACTCAGTCAGCACGGATTTCTAAAAGGTAGATCAACTACTACAAACTTAGTTGAATTCGTATCCTTTGCGCTTTCAGCCCTAGAAAATGGCAACGAAATTGACGTTATTGCTACAAATTTCGCTAAGGCCTTCGATAAAATATCACATCAACTGATCCTTTTCAAATTGTCTTCTCTCTGTTTTGACCCCATATTGTTAAAATGGATATCTTCTTATCTGGAGAACCGTTACTATAGCGTTCGCTTTAGGCCAGCCTTCTCAACCCAGTTTTTAGCCACTTCTGTTGTCCCACAACGCAGCCATCTAGGTCCCCTCTTTTTTATTTTAACTATAAACGATCTTGAGAAGATTTTCAAACACTACTCCGTATCCATTTATGCCGATGGCATTAAGTTCTCCAAAACTATTTCTTCACCCCAAGACTCTATTCTCCTTCAAGAGGACCTCGATAGGTTTACTACTTGGTGTCCAAAAAATTGCTTTGAACTTAATGTCTCCAAATGCCAATCTATGACTTTGTCTCGTAAGTCCAATCAATCCCCCTCTCGACCTTATTGTAAAATGTTTGTGTGGGTACAAATGATAGAACTTATTCTTTTCAATACAAATCCCTTTATTCAGTACAGTTACAATTCACTATTTAATTGTTTCTCTCAATACAATCCAATTTCTCAACCGCTTATACTTTTCTTATCTTTTACTTAAACCACTTAATTACTTCTCCTAATTAACACTTCAAATTTCACTTTAGAACTGATTTGCATACCTTTGGGATGCTGGTATTTATACTCGAATGACATACTTCGAGAACAATCCTCGCCATCCAGCGTCCCATACAATTTCCAATTTGCTAGAAAATTCGATTCCACTCTCCAGTCGAGACTTTGTTATTCCAGTATCGAAATCTTCTGGTCTTCGAATATCGACATTTTCTGCTAGATGTCGCTGCTCACATTTAAGTGGTTATCACATTATTTTCTGCATGACCAATCTGTACCCCAGGTTCAACCCCTTCGCGACCTTGGAATTTTATACGATAGAGAGTTAAACTTCCGTTGGCATATTGATGAGATAATCCTTAAAGCCAACTCATCGCTCGGTTTTATCAAACGTTGGTCTAAAGAATTTGCAACCCTTATGTGACAAGGTAACTTTACATTACCCTTGTCCGGCCCCTCCTGGAATATGCCAGCCAAGTATGGTCCCCCTTTCAGCGAATTCATATATCCCGAATCGAGAATATTCAACGTCGTTTTCTTCGATTTGCTCTTCGTGGACTACCCTGGAGTAACCCATTTATCTTACCTCCCTATCGCGACCACCTCCAACTTCTTAACCTGAATACCCTCGAAAAACGCAGAGACGTAGCTGACATTCTCTTTATTCATTGACTGCTCTCCGGTTCTGTGGACTACGCTTCCCTTTACAATTCTATTTCCTTCAACACTAACCCTCGTAATTTACGCTGTACTCGTCGCTTCTATATCCTAACCCACCGCACCTCTATGGCTCTAACGAACCAATCTCCCGCATGCTCCGTAAGGTCAACTCAAACCTCCCCTTTTTGATTTTAATCTGAGCACTTCTTGTCTTAAATTTGATCTACTCCACCATTCCCTTACTTCCTAATCCTTAACTCTTGTTAGTTGTTAAGTCTTAGTTTTTAAGTTAGATTAAGCTTGCATTAAGCGAAATAAATGGGGGCATTAGCCCCCACTAAAAGATTTTACTGAATACATATTATATGTATTTTTGAATACATATTATATGTATTTTTGAATACATATTATATGTATTTTTGAATACATATTAACTTTCACCGCTAACTGAACCATTTGGTATAGGTGCTATTCCAATTGCGCGAGCCATCGAGCATTGGGGTCCCCATGCGGTTTACATTGATAGTTTTAGACCCATTCGACTAGAACGCAGTCTTATGGCCAGATCCATGTTGCTGTACAGTTTATCGGTGCACCTTCCCCTGCATACTTTGGCAACAAAAATCTGAGAATTTAATGATCTATAATACGATAATTTCTATTGATTTATTTCTATCTTGAGATTGTTCATGCCACTGGAATGGACTGGTCAATGTTAACATTGTGTCTTGAGAGCATTAAATTTCACTCTTTTATGAAGTTTAAGCGTTCGCCCAAATGAGGCTGTTACGCCGGAAGACATAAAAAAATCGCCAAAATCGTTTTAAACAACTGTAAAGCAAAAGTAAAAGCTGACATCGTAAAGATGTCAAGAGATAGTTAGCTTGCGAAAGTTCTGTTCGAAGTGGGAATCGCGTTTGGACCAAAAACAACGCCTTGGTGATTTAGAGCTGTTTAAGCGAAATAAAACTAACTTTTTCACCCGGTATGTGATAATGGATGAAACTTGGATCCTATTGCCTTTTCAAAAACCTGAAAAAAATGCTTGCCAGAAAGAGATATGGCTCCAACGAAGAGGTAATCGCCGGAACTGAAGCATATTTTGAAGGGTTGGAAAATTGTTCTGTAAGAAAGGCATAGAAAATTTAGAGCGGGACTGGAATGATTGTAGCACTCTAGAAGGGGACTAATTGATGAATAAAGTCGAATTTTGACAAGAGCTATTCTTCGCGCTGATGTCAGACCTAGTGTTTTTTTTACAATTTATCTGTCTGTTGATTTCTGTCTATTGTCTGTCTGTCTGTTGATTTATACTGATTATGCTAACGTCATCTGTATGTACGATTTTTTGTACAGATTTTTGAAATATTGTGTCTCCAGTCTTGGCTTGTGTGCATAATACTTTCAAACACGATCTTAAGAAAGTTGTATCACATTTTAATAAGAGTTGTTGAGATCCTACCATAAAATTGAAGAAGAGTAAATTGATATTGATTTGGGTTTGTCCCA
Source organism: Volucella bombylans (assembly GCA_949129095.1). Lineage (NCBI taxonomy): Eukaryota > Metazoa > Arthropoda > Insecta > Diptera > Syrphidae > Volucella > Volucella bombylans. The sequence continues at coordinate 42,486,832 of OX422144.1, read as the reverse complement.
AAAGCAAAATCCTGCTTATCAGGTTACTACCGACGGTTTCTAGTTGCTCACATAACACGGTAGTAAGAATATTGTATACAATGTTTAGCAGGGGCAGCCTTTATATTTAGAACGCTCGCATGTTTTTGACTATTTCTGTTTCTCCATGCTTTTTCGATTCTCGGTCTGTACTTTCAGTATGTCGCTTCTTGAATCTGATCAACATTTTCGGGTTGCTTCGCTGACGATGAACAAAAAGTATGTTTCGTTTTCACAGATAACAACTAAATAAAACATATCCTACAATGTGAGAACAAGTTCACAATAAGTAAAATAAATCCAAGGAAGTTAAGTTTGAATATACGTCATTAATTGTAGGGATGAGTAGCAGTATTCCCTTGAAGTACGTCGGAGAAAGCATTTATGGGTTCTGGTACTGTGTCCCTAAATAGGTCTGTATACTTTCACTAACGTAGAAATTAATCCAGATAATAAAATAAGACAGAAATTATTTGAGGGTATACGTATATATTTGACCTCGAAAACACTTTTATAATGGACTTGGTTCCGGAATAAATCCCATCTTTCAAGCTTTAATGACCCAATATATTTGTTCAACGTATATATATAAGCGTGAGCGGCGTACATACGCACGTTTGTGAAAAAAAATGTAATTTAAGGCTCAGCTTTTATGGGAAAAAAATCAATTTTAAACATTTCATTTCAAAAAATCACTCATCACGAAATTCCAATTAAATTCAAATATATCATTGCACTCTTAAAACCAAACCAATGCGCACACTGAAGAGCGATTCATCTGAGGTAGAGTGTGATCAAAGCACCGATGAGAGCACAGATATGTCGGTAAGAAACTGGATGTTTGTGTTATTTTTGTGTACAAGTAGTTTAATTCGTAATTTTGCTGTTTGCATGAAAAAGTGTAAATTTTATATGTATTTTTATGTACATATGTAAACACAATTTTGGTAATTTTTTTTCTAGCAAACCGGAGATCAGAACCAAGTATTTGATACGATAGCTGCTGGAAGCAAAGAGGAAAATGAAATCAAAACGGATTTGTACAAAATTCCAAGTGGCGATGGTAAATCAGTAAATAAAAAATCTATTATATAGTAAAATATAAGTTCTGTATCTACTATTTGTTATGCAGACGCCGATAGTCTTCTAACGGAGGCTTTAATTACTGGTAACATCGAGGCAGCCGTAGAACTTTGTCTGGAAAGCGGCCGTTCAGCAGAGGCTCTAGTCATCGCTTCAACAGGTGGTATTGAATTACTTACAAAAACCCAAGATCGTTATTTGAGAAAACAAGAGAGCGAGTTATCGAATGTAATTTCTGCATTAGTTACTCGTGATTGGATGGATTTTGTGTCACATTGCATTTTGGATTCATGGAAAGAAGCTCTTGTAGCTGCACTTAAGCACAGTGATAGAAAAGTGTCGGACATATGTGAAAGAATAGGTGATCGTTTGTTAGCAGGAAAATCTAGCATACAGTACACAAAGAATGCAATTCTCTGCTTTATATGTGCTGGAAATGTTGACAAAGTTCTTGATGCTTGGTATAAATTGAAAAGTTTAGAAAATAATGATAATGAATATGAGTTGAGTACAATGGAAATACAAGAGTTAGCTGAAGTCATAATGTTGTTAAGCAAATCTCTTGAGAAACAAGGTATCGCCGTAGAGCCTGAAGGAAAATTCGCTGATTTTGTTTCTCATTACGGAGGACTTCTTATTGCGCAAGGTGCATTGAAAACTGCTATGGCATATATTTTTGCATTGGGACCTTCTACTCATCAAGAATTAGATGATTTACGAGATCGTTTGTATAGTCTTGTAAATCAAAATGAAGATCTTTCACAAGAACATTCGCTTAATTCTGCTCGATTACTACAACAACAGCAGCAACATCAGCAACCTCAACAAAGTCCTCATCAGTCCGGAAATTTGTACAAAAATCAGAACATTTCTGCTTTCCAACCAAGTGGATCACTGCCGGCGCAAGGGTTTGTAGCGAACCCATTGGCAAATCAGTGGAATTCACTGCCACCACCCGCTCCAATAGCAACTCATATGCCTCCACTGGTGTCAATGTTTTCACCTCAACCGAATTCCAATTTAAACATAGGTTTGGCGCAATCAGTGGCACCACCGCTTACAAAACCTCCAGTTGCTGCTCAAGTTAACGAAAGCTTAATGCATCCACCAAGGCCGTCTAGTGTGAGTTCTCAAGGTTCAACGACATTGCCGTCACGTGCGAAGTATCTTCTGGATCCATCTGTATCTAGTGGCCCTCAGCAAAATTATGGTCAGCAAAATTATGGGGGCGCATATAATCCACCACCAACTATTCCCTCAATCAATTTCAATACAATGCCATACAATTCTAATTCAACACCATATCAACAACAACCTACGATGCAACCTTTGTCAACTTCATCTATCCCAACAATTCCAGCAATGCAAAATAATTACATCCCATTAAATCCCATGCAGCAAAATAGTTATTTGCCAGGTATTGCTCCAATAGAATCTGCTCCTCCAGCTATGCCAACAGTACAACCATTGAGTTCTGTGCAAAGAAATCCGACTCCTCCACCGGGATGGAATGATCCTCCGGTACTTAAGTCCAATAGGCAACAGGTAAGTGCAAAGTGCAACGAGTAATATTTACGTGTATATATGTATATGTAGAACACATCTGGTGCTTTTTTCTTTATCTTTAGCTTTTTTTGTAAACTACTTTTTGCATAGATTAGATAGTTTAAATTTTATTGTGAGAAATAATTTTGAAATTTTTTCTTGGTGCAGCCAAGAGGGTGCATCATTGAATTTATTTTTGTTTAGTCAGTCTGAATTTGATTCACTAAAAGCAATTTTAACAAAGAAAAAAATTATGATAATTGAATACCGGGGATTCCAATTTTCGTGTCTTAACATGATTGATTTAAGATATTTAAGATGATTGAAGCCTTTCTTCTCAGATATTCTATCTTATATTGTATACAGCCATAGTCAAAAGTATTTACACAACAGACATTTTTTTACATATTTCACTGAAGAAGCTTTTTGTTGTTGTTTTTGAATTCATTGAATCAATTCCTACCAGGTTGCAGGCAGTTGTTGATGCCAAAGGGCGTGTTACTAAGTACTAGCTATGTAAATTAAGAAAATTTAAAAAATCATAAAGTGAGAAGTAGAAAATTAAGTTAAAGTTTTGTGTAAATACTTTTGACGCAAATAAAATGTGTGTAAATAATTTTGATACTGATAAGCATCAGTGCATTTGCTTTATTTTTTATCCTATAAACCGTTATCTTTTCCAATTCTTCTTTCATTTTCTTCTACGTAGATCAAGCTATGTCCGCTTTCACACGTCGCAAGTGTGTAATGCGCATGTTCTGGTTATTTTCTTTTGAATTGTCATTCAGTGATGCGCGCAACTCTACATGAAGACTTTCCCCTTCTTTGAGTTTGCATGTTATTTGATTTCATCCTTGGCGCTCAGTCTTTCATAATTGAAAATGAGTCCCGTTGTTAATTCTTTGGTCCATTTCAGTTCATCCGCCATACTGAAATGTTGTGCTCGTAACACAGCGAAAGAAGTAATGAAGCAAATGCGAAAAAGAAAGAAGAAGGAGAAAAAGAAATGTCAAAAACTTGCAATGAAATTGCTACCCACATGCAGTGGGAATTTGGTTAATTGGGTATTTTTTGTTTCATTATTTCTCTCTTTTGCACTCATTTGAATCTTTCGAAACTTGCGACGTATGAAAGCGGACTATGCGAAAACAACCCTTTTTTTGCAACTTCTTTCCAAAAACAACAACAAAAAGCTTCTTTAGTGGAATATGCAAAAAAATGTTCGTTGTGATTATGTCTGTATTTCTTTACTAACAGACGTACTAGAAATATAAAATGTAATGAAATATAAAAAGTTAATTGACAGGTTGCAACAATAGCGAATGTTGTTTCGTATATAGTATTCAATAGAAATTTAAAAACCAATTTTATACGAGCCAATATTTTCTATACCTTTCCTATAAGAGAAAGGTGTCGACTTATTGTCATTGGGGATACTCCCATGCTTTGTGCAATTTCGCGTACCGAATTCGTTGGGTCCGCATCCACCGTTGCTCTTAAAACATCATCGCCAACTAACGTTTCCGGCTTCCCACGTGGTTTTCGAGGTTGAAATCTCCCGAACGGAACTTTCCAAACCAACGTCGTATGCACTATACGTTTACCGCTACATCCTCAAATGCGTCATTAATATTTTTCATTGCCAATGACGCATTATGTCCCATTCTAAATTCGTAAAGTAAGATGGTTCGAATTTGAACTGCTGACAGCATGGTAGATAATTTCTAGAAAAAAAAAACGGTACTTGTAACGAACCCTACAATTCTCACACGTCAAGCACATGTACCACTTTATTTTATAAAAAAAGAAAATTTAACGTTCTGGCTCTCTCGAGTGAACATCGAGAACTTATTATTTTCGACTGAGCGAAAATCGGTCATTTCGTGTGATACAACACAATAAATGTTACCACTTCTGATGTGAAATAGAAATTGAACATTTAGTGAAAACTTATACTTCTAACTACTCTTATGATGTCTTATGATTGAACACTTGTCTAAGAAATCGCTGAAAATATTATGGTAATAACCTAATTGAAAGCTATGCCAATCGAATGTAAAATATCATACTCACCGTTTGTTATAGCACTAAGTGTGCTTTTTGAATTGAAATCAAATTCGACTACAAATGTTGTCAAGTTTTATTTAGCAATACTTTTAGCTTATTTTCAATGTGCTGTTATTTCTTTTAATTGCTTTATTTTCATTTAACATTTTATTATTTTATTCAAGAACTTTGTATGCATACATGAATTCTCAATTAATAAATTTTAATTGAACTCTCTCTTTTTCTTTTCTTTTCAAATTCATTGTTAATGTGATAATATATGTATTGTAAAAATTAAGATTTATAGTGAACAAAACAAAATGTCTGCTAAACATGCGGGTACCCGTAGATGGCAGAAGATAATAAATCATTCATCTGGTGATGGCAACAATCCTTACCAAAGCAATCAGGTTAGAGGGCTTAGGAACGAAAAGTTAAAGGATGAATATTTTTTTCACTGTTTTGATTTGTTAAGCATTTATTGTTTTTTGTGCTTGTGAAGTATTTATAATATGTTGTGTTTTTTTACAATCATGCAACTGGCTTTGATAGATAATTTGCATTTTTTCCCGAACGATAATATATTATAATGAATTTTATATTAAAAACCATAAATTTTACTCTATTTTTTTTAGGCTAAAAGGACGGAAACGAGTGCGTCGGCTATAACTCATCCCATTTTTGGTGTCGATCCGAATCAAAACCAAAATGGCTTTTTGGACCCTAATGCACAATATCAGGTATGTACATATGTATTATCTTGCTCTCTTCATACTATATACATATGTGCATATTATCTTATTTGGGTTATCATTAGAACCAATCGTTACCACCAATATCTAACACGAATCCGCAGCAGTATCCACCACAAGTTCCCTTCAATCAAAATCAGCAAAATAACAACCAAAGCAACCAACTTCCTGGACAAATGAACTTCCAAACAAGCGCAATCCATGCAAGCATATATCAGCAACAACATACAAGTTATCCAGAACAACCAGCCCCAACTCAGCAACGGAAGCCAGAACCACCAAAAGAGAAACCTCCACTACCCGAAGAGTTTATTTATTTACAAACGGTTTTTGAAGAGCTTAAAACACAATGCCTTGCCGCAAGCCCAGATCCTGTAAGTCCATATCAAAAAATCTTTATAAAAAACGGTTACTTTAATTTAACCATTGCTGGTTAGTTTAAGTTAGGTAAAATGAGTGCTGTGTGACTAGTAAACCACTGCTAACATAGATCAACGTTTGGATCCACTGTATTCGTTTAAAATTTTAACCTTTAGGCAGTAAGAAGATACGTATATAAGTCTTATAAAGTTCGAAAAAGTAACTACGAAAAGTTCTCATTTTTCTGTCAACAGGAGCAGAACATTTGCTCAGCAAATAACGAAAAGATTAAATTAATTTTTCGATCTTTCTTCGTTTGCAGTAGGGATGCTGGTATTTATACTCGAATGACATACATCTCGGATGGTGTGTGCCCTGTTGAGCTATGGACCGCGTTTCGGTAGGCCATTAAGAAGAGGTGTATGTGTCGATCCCAATCCCGCTGGCAGTTGCTGACAACCTTAGATAGATGCTCATTCAAGGTCCGATTGAATCGCTCGACCATTCCATCAGATTGGGTGTAGTGGCGTTGTCCTTGTCTTTCTTATTCCCAAATATTGGCATATTTCTTGGAAGACTTTTGATTCAAAGTTTCGCCCTTGATCAGAGTGCAGCTCCATTGGGACCCCAAATCTGCTCACCCAGTTGTTGACTATCTGTTCGGCTACGGTTTTAGCCTCTTGATTTGGGATGGCAAACACTTCCGGCCACTTACTGAAGTAATCCATGACTACGAGAGTATATCGGTTTCCATTAAAGGTTTCGGGAAACGGCCCAGCGATGTCGATGGCTATTCGTTCAAAAGGTGCTCCGACATTGTATTGTTGCATTTGTCCACGTGGCTTTGCTTTTGGACCCTTGGTAGCCGCACACCTTATGCACTTTTTGCACCAATTCTCGACATCTTGTTTAGCGCTTAGCCAATAGAAACGTTCCCTTACCTTTTCCAACGTCTTGTTTATTCCCAAATGGCCTCCTGAGATTCCGTCATGTATTTCATGGAGTACTCGGCTGACTCTGGAACGTGGCACTATTAGCTGCATACGAGATGTTTTCCCATCTGCACTTTCCCATTTTCTCTTCAGCAATCCATCTTGCACAAAAAGCGAGTCCCGCTGTGCCCAGTATGCCTTCAGAATTTGGCTCCGATCTGATATCTGCTGCCAGCTTGGTCTTTCCTCGTGTTCCTTCCAGGCCAATATTGGTTCGATGTCATTGTCTGCCTGTTGGGAGGAACGGATTTCGTCTATACTCCAACCCTCTATTGGCTCAGTCCTGATCATTTGGATAGTTGCCTGTTCTTTCGCTTCTTTACCACTGACTACTTCTGCTGGGAGGCTTTCGTTGCATTGTTTTACCTGTGAGACTGGGATAATTACCCTGGAGTCAACTTCTGCTACAGACTTCTGCCCCGCGAAGTAAACATTTCCTAACTGATGGCTTCTGGAAATTTGACCGGTTTCTTGGTAGCCGTTTCTGCCGGTTTTTCTTTCTATTTGCCTGTAACCCCAGTGCAGACAGCCTTCTCGTCGTACCGGTTCTTTACAATGCCCTTGCAAATGTCCTACTTTATCGCAGTTCCAGCAGCGCATTCTTCGGCTCTCCCGCGGGATATTTCGTTGCATAGTAGTTGGTCTTGAGCAGGAGCATTCACCAGATACTATTTCCCTTACGATATGCATTCCTTTGGAAGCCTGATTGGATGCTTCCATCGCCAGAGCGAAGGCAAGTGCTTCAGCAAGGGTTCTTTTCCCGGCCATCCTTACTGCTGATTGTAGCTTCAAATCTGCCATTCCCCTGATGAATGCGTCCTTTGCCATTTCGTCGATTATTTCTTGGCCTGCGGTGGGATATGACAAATGTGCCAGTCTACTCACGTCTGCTTGGAGCTGTTGCAGTGTTTCTCCTCGTTGCTGCATACGGCCTTGCAATTGAACCTTGTAAACTTCCCGCATGTGGCTATCCCCAAACCGTTTCTCGATAGCCTGCACTAAAACCATATAGTCTCTATTCTTTTCGATATCGATTGTTTGTAACAATTCTGCCGCAGGACCACGTAAGGCCATTGCTAGGGCAAAGCACTTTTCCTCATTGTCCCAATCGTTTGCACAGGCAGCCATTTCAAACTGCTTCTTATAAGTAGACCATGAGGTCTGGCCATCGAATGAAGGAAGCTTCAAATCTTTTCTCCTTAGACCGCTTAAAGAACATTCTGGCAGTTTCTGTTTTCGCACTGTGTCGAGCTCTTTTGCCAGTTGCTGAACTTTGCTGTCCATTTCCTCGAATTTTTCGCCAACATTCTTCTCTATTCTATCAAATTTGTCATCAACGTTCTTCTCTATTCTTTCAAATTTGTCATCGATTTCTTCGAATTTTTGCTGGAGAATGTTCTTTTGTTCTTCCAGATTATTCTTTTGTTCATCCATTTTCTGTTGAAGACCGTGCAGATTGTTGGTTTGTTCGTTGAATTTTTGTTCCAGACTGTTCTGGAGAATGTTCTTCTGTTCTTCCATATTTTTCTTTTGTTCGTCCAGCTTTTGTTCGAGGCTATTCTTTTGTTCTTCCAGATTTTTCTTTTGTTCGTCGAGACTGTTCTTCTGTTCGTCCATTTTTAATAAGAGGAGTTGCATCATTGCAGCCATGTCATTGCCGGTACTTGTCTGTTCATCCTCGTCAACATCAAAGGAATATGCATCAGGATCATGTCCCTCGTTGTTCAAAGCCTCCTGAAGCCGGAGCACCAGGTCACTTTTTCCTCCACTGGCGCTGAGGCTTCTCTTGTTCAACTCGGATTTGAGTTGGACGAGGGTCAACTGCAATAGTTTTCGACCCATTCTAGCCTTTTCAAATAGTCAGAAAACACTGTTTTTTGTTGTTTTTTTTTACACACATTAAGTCATATCCCACTTATGACACCAATGTAAAATGTTTGTGTGGGTACAAATGATAGAACTTATTCTTTTCAATACAAATCCCTTTATTCAGTAGAGTTACAATTCACTATTTAATTGTTTCTCTCAGTACAATCCAATTTCTCACCCGCTTATACTTTTCTTATCTTTTACTTAAACCACTTAATCACTTCTCCTAATTAACACTTCAAATTTCACTTTAGAACTAGCTTGCAAACCTTTGGGATGCTGGTATTTATACTCGAATGACATACTTCGAGAACAATCCTCGCCATCCAGCGTCCCATACAATTTCCAATTTGCTAGAAAATTCGATTCTACTCTCCGGTCGAGACTTTGCTAATCCAGTATCGAAACCTTCTAGTCTTCGAGTTTCGACATTTTCTGCTAGATGTCGCTGCTCACATTTGAGTGGTTATCACAATATTATAGAAGAAACTAGAAGCGGGAAGTATTATATTACGAGTAAAATGGGTGTGCCACAAGATTCGGTTGTAGACCAGTACTTTTTTTGATCTGTATCAATTTACAATTTGTACTCAATTTTAAACGATTATAAGAGCTTTTGCTGGTGATTTGGTGTGTGTGTATGGGTTGTGAATTAATACGGAAAAACAATTAGTCTGAACAACGCAAAGGGAAAATTGTCCAGAAAGGAATTAAAGTGCCCATCAATACAATACGACGCCATTTGGCAGAATCTGGCATCAAAAACAGGAGTAGCAAACCTAAACTGCTGCTACTGACCCAAAAACATATTGAAAAGAGGCTAAGTTGGATAACGCAGAATTTAGACCGGGATTGGAGCAACATCATATTTACAGATAAGTTATCTTTTTTCGTTTATAATTATTGGAAGAAAGCCTGGACAAAAAAGATTAAAATTTTCTGCAACGCACCGTAAAACATCCAGCAAAAGTCCATGTTTATGCATGCTTTTCGGCCAAAGGATTCGGAAAGTTAATAGTATTCACACAAAACCTCGATGCACAATTCATAGTAAAATTATACCGGAATGGTTGCTGAAGTCTACCGAATATCTGTATAGACCAAACAATTACGAGTTTTGCAAGAGAAGGCAGGCATTGGGAAGGTTAAAAATGGTATAGAGACGTTTGATTGGCCGTCCCAAAGTTCTGAAGCGAATCCAACAGAAAATGTATGGTTTTTTAATTTAATACAGCAGAGGCTTAAGGGGGAAAAAAATACCCACGATAAAAAAAAACTGCACTGGTCTTGAATCAAATTTGGAGAGGACTAAGTTAAGAATGCACAAAAAGTAAGTGAAAGTTGCACTATACGATGCCAGTTAATGATCCATTACGCGAAATAATGCGCTCCGCAAATGTTTCCCGCTTTAAATTGATGGTATCGCGCATCGTGTGGCATGTTGTGCCATCTTGTTGAAGCAAAAGCTCTGTCACATCAATGCTATTCAACTGAGGAACGAAGAAGTCAGAAATCATGTTTCTATAGCGCTCTCCATTGACGGTAACATCCTTGCCGGCATCTTCCTTAAAGAAATATGGGCCGATGATTCCACCAGCCCATAAAGCACACCAAACAGTGAGTTTTAATGGTTGTAAGGGCGTCTCGACAAAGGCTTCTGGGTTTTCTCCACTCCAAATTCGGCAATTTTGCTTGTTTACATGTCCATATAACCAAAAATGTGCCTCATCGGAGAACAAAATTTTCCGTTGAAAATGAGGATCAAGCTGAGTCATGTTTTCGGCCCATTCACCGAGCCTACGACGCGTATAATGGTCACGCGGTTTCAACTCTTGCACAAGCTGGATCTTATAAGCTTTTAAGGCAAGATGGCGAATTGGCTCATTCAGTTTCTCCTCAACACTGCGCTCCACAGCGGCAATAACTTCTTCTGTTCGCACTATTTGTCGTCTTTGGGGATGCGTATTATCGACTAGAGTGTACGTAGTGAGAAAACGATTCATCGTGTTCCGAATAACTTGCTCAGATGGACGATTATATCGACCGTAAAATGGACGTATCGCACGATAAATTTAGCGAACCTAACCATGTTTTTCAAAATAGGTTTGAAAAATTTGCACGCGTTGATCTGGCGTTAATCTATCCTAATCTTCGTAAAATGGCAAAATGTACTAAACACAAATCAGTTTAAAAACCAAACCTCTAAAAAAAACACCCTTTATAATTCAAAGTGCCGATGTCGAAATAACTAGTTTAGGTTCCCCTGTTCTTCGTGGGTTCAATTTAGGGGTTGTTCTTCTAGTGAAAGGAACGATCTGTTTATTGAGGAGTTAATAACCAGACCTTGACTACCGGTCTAGTTATTGAATGTTACGCTTAGTGCTCAAAAAAATTATTCCCGGAACCATTATGGCCACAAGAACATAACAAGCCAAGAAATTAGTGCGAGGAAACCGCCATGTTTCTCTATTATATGCTTTTTTGCAACTAACATCTGCAAGCGTACAGTATATACGTATTATACGTGACCTCAACATCATCCCATTCCAATCATATATGCCGGTACTGAGTTAAGTTCTATATAGACTACTTATGATGACAACGAAACCTAGGGTTGCGAAAGCTTCTTTGATATCAACGAATGCCCCTATACTGAGTTCTTTGTAATGGAGAGATTTTTCTATTTCAAAAACTTCTATATAGAGCCGAATACATTAGCTTCCCTCGTGTATGTCTAATAACCGTTCCAATGGTTTTCGGAGAAATGATGATATGAATAAAAATGCTACCCTCAGACAACCTGTGAGGATCAATTTGAGTCAATGAATAATAATTTCTATCGGGTCAAACATTATCTACTCTGCTGTGAGAAATCATTTATCGCCAAAGCTATGTTGTTTCAATCGACTATCTTAGTGGGTTCACATGTCACAAATTCCCTGAAGTTTGAGCGTTGCATTCAGAAAAGTTCGTACAGTCCGGTAAGTGTATATTTATTAGAATATCCAAATTATCTTTATGGCTATCGGTGCCTGTATTAACGTATTTTTTAGTAAATGGCATTAGTGTTGGCGCTTTGGATAGGACCTTGGTAGTTACTCAGATAGATTTCGCAAAAGTTTTTCTTTGTAAATCTGTTCTCTTTCTTTGAAAGGGTGTCTCCAAAATCTATTCAAATTAACAACGTAATCAATCCGTCAACGGAGTCAGCAAAAGGCTACAGTTAAGTCGATTATCAGGAAGAATGGAAAAAATGTTCAATTACAGAGGTTTGCAGGGCCATGAAGAGAAACGGTTTCGTAATATTGTATATTGTGAAATTATGAAATACAAATTAATTTATTCGTTTCCGATTGGAAAAAATATATATTCGATGATCAAAAGGCATTGCGTTTCGCAATTGTTACACAAATTTACGGGTTTAACATACGGGCAGTTAAGTAATAGTGTGGGTGGGTGATCATCTTATTTTCAAGATCCATAATGTCATGACGAAAGAGATTTGCAATATTATGTTGTCATACGCGGAGGACAACATGGCTTGCCGGTACAATGACACTACCAACCTCACAATGATGACATGACAAATTGGTGAAATCTTGAGCTGTCAATAGTACCGGTGCTGCAATGGCTCCCTCAATTTTAAGGGATCTTTGGGTACGTAAGCATACAATTTTAATTATGACTAGCCTTATAAAAAGCTTGGAACGCGAATCCTGTTCAAACTTGTCGAAAATTCATTGATATAATGGCTTTTCAAAAACATAACAAGCTAAGCTGGTCATTTATTTTTTAATTGTTTGACAAGGCATTTCTATAGGTGTGTTCTTATGGCATCGATAGCAGTGCTTGTGATTTTCGCTCAGTCGAATATAATAAGTTCTCGATGTTCACTCGAGAGAGCCAGCACGTTAAATTCTCTTTTTTTGTAAAATAAAGTGGTACATGTGCTTGACGTGTGAGAATTTTAGAGTTCGTTATTATTAGGAATTATTTATCATGATGTCGGCAGTTCAAATTCGAACCCTATTCCTTTACGAATTTAAAATGTGACATAATGCGTCATCGGCAATGAAAGACATTAATGACGCATTTGAGGATGTAGCGATAAACGAATGCACTATACGACGTTAGTTTGGAAAGTTCAGTTCTGGAGATTTCAGCCTCGAAAATCAACCACATGGGAAGCCGGAAACGTTAGTTGACGACGATGTTTTAAGAGCAACGGTGGATGCGGAACCAACGAAATCGGTGCGCGAGATTGCACAAAGCATGGGAGTATCCCCAATGACAATAAGTCGACACCTTTCTCTCATAGGAAAGGTAAAGAAAATGTTGGCTTATAAATTTTTACTATAACATCCGACATTTCATGTGGTTTCGAATAATAATTCGAATAATTTGGAAGTACTGGCATTTTATTTGCTCAAATATGCCAAAAAAGCCCCAACTAGAGAGTCTAGTCTTCTTCTATGACTTAAGCGATCTAAACAATATAGACGTTAATAGTCTCCTACGCTTCGTCAGAGGTTCAAATTGGTTCCAAGAGTAGGAGGATCACAGATCCACGTGTCATCACAATGGGTCAATAGGCCTAAGTGGGTTGGTTTTTCCAACAGCCACTCTTACCTAACCTAGCTACTGGTCAAAAGGTAACAAATTGAAGTTGAACCCAGTCAAGACAGTTTGTATTGTTTTTTTCAAATAATGAGGTGTGTCCAAATGATTTTTCACCTTTTGTCCTTGATGCCAACGCCATTACTATTGTCAATTCTGTTAAATACCTTGGCTTTCATATAAACTCTTCACTTACCTGCTGTGATGCCATAAGGGTCACCCTGAAAAAAGTTTATTATGGACTGCGGAGATTACGATACTCTGCGAACTACTTGCATCACCTGGTGAAAATACGATTAATCAAAACGCTTGTAATGCCTTACTTTTTGTTTAATTGTTCAGAGTTTCGCTGTCTTGGCAGTGTTTGTAAGCATCGGCTTAATGTTGCGTTTAATGACTGTGTCCGTTTTATTTATAATATCCCTAGGTCCAGTAGTGTGTCCAGATTTGCATCGTCAATTTACGATCTGAATCTCAATCTGTATTTTAACTTCCGCAATATATTAAAACTATTTTAAATTATACAAAGTAAGTCTCCTAGTTATCTTTTTGAAATACTACATTTTGCACAATCTAACAAGGGGAAAAAACTTATTATTCCTTCATTCACACATTGCATTGGAGAGTGATCCTTTCTTGTATCAACTCATATGTCGTCTTTCAGAAAAAGCTTTTCTTTTATCTGTCCGATAACCGCATCATAACTTAGATATGACTCAATCTATGTATAATTTTTATTTATTATAATTCTTATTTTTATTTATTATAATTCTTATTTTTATTTATTATGATTATGTTGACTACCCTAATTGTTAATTTAACGTAAAATTTGTACAGTCTGGAAAACTATGCTTTTAAAAGATATCTCATCTTGAAGCACTGATGTAATTTTCATTTAAATACAAATACAAATACTCTAAGGTTTTTATTTCATTGCGGAAGTTATATAGTGGCACAGTTGGTAAGTTCGCCGACATCTAAGCAAGAAGTTCTGGGTTCAAATCTATACGAACTTCGATTCATTTTTCTGACAACTCCACCGATTTGGCGGGCAATGGCAAACCTCTGACAGCAAAATCTTCGGCCTTGGAGAAAATGTTTCTTGTGGACTGTGGCGCTTATATATTTCTTTTAATTTTGATCAGCACTAACAGAGGTGTTTAACCAATATTTATTTGGTCAATGTTGTTTTTTTGTTTGGTTTTAAATTTAATATTCTCAAAGTATAACATAAACAAATAAACGAAAAGTAAACAATAACATTTCGTTTATATTGATACGAAATACACACTGAATACCACATCGGTTTGAATGAACCGTATATCTACTGCCACCATTTTCTATTCTTACCTAACTAATACTGTTAGTGTGCCAAAAGTGTTAGAGAGAAGTTCCAGACAATTAAAATAAATCTATGATTTTAGATTTTAAAGTGAATATAGTACCTTTTCTTAAACCAAGAAGTTAGTTGTTAAAATATAATTTATACGATTTTAGAGGGAGAATTAATTCTATGTAAATCCTTATCATCATTTATTTAAATTTAATTCAAGAATTTTTGTTCACTTAAAGCGTACCAAAAGGAAATTCACAGATGTAGCAAAGCGATTAGAGAATTTGTACGACTCCCTAAGGGACGAAAGAGTAAGTGAATATTTTATTTTTGTGCGAAATCATGAAATGCCAAATAAAAACCATATTTTTTATTATTATATTCCAGCTCACTCCTAATACAATTACAGCTCTCAATCAAATAGTGCAATATATTCAAATAGGCGATTATGGAAATGCTTTAGCTACTCACACGTCGATAGCTTTTGGCACCGACTTTGCACAGACTGCGAATTTTATGCCAGGCATCAAAGTTCTAATACAGTCCGCTGCTGATTTGAAGGTTTATTTAAGATAAATTTTATAAATTATAAAAATAAATGGTATTTTTCAAATTCGTATTGTGTTTGCTAGCAGTGCTGTAATGATTGCATGATATGGATACAATTATTTTTTGTTTTAATATTTGTATAAGATATCGTTAAATAAAACAATATGGCAAATTTATGTGCTGTAAGCGAATAATAAACGTAAGTGTTCCAGAAAAATTATATCCTCGAAATAAATAAAATCTGAGTCTGTTAACTATGCAAACATTTATTTACTTCTACTTACCCCTATTAAAGACCTTTATATTGAATTACGATAACGAGAAATGCGAATTAACAACTGACGATATGTTTTACCTCTTACGATTTACTCATATTTTTTATGTACTGGGAAACGAAAAACTTACATATTATACATATTAAAAAAAAAGTGAACGAAAATAATGTTATTTTTTCATTTTACATTAACAAAAAGGAAAGGAGATTTACATATGCACATTAAATACAATAATATATTTTGTGATCGGAAGCATGCATGGGTATGTACATATATATAAACATAAACGCATGACTAGGTCGATTAGTGCAGTCAAGTCTTTAACAGGTTGGGTCTAACGTATGGTCTAATCATAATTA
Source organism: Volucella bombylans (assembly GCA_949129095.1). NCBI lineage: Eukaryota > Metazoa > Arthropoda > Insecta > Diptera > Syrphidae > Volucella > Volucella bombylans. Next base: position 42,471,034 of record OX422144.1, on the reverse strand, counting down.
GATATTAACAGTTTCTTGGAGTTTTGTCCATCGAAAAAATGTATTTATTGCTCAAAAATGATATTAAATTTTTGTATAAAAATTGGCATCTCTATTTAATATATAATAAAACTCTATCAACCTTATCGTGGAATACGCCGGGGTGATTATTCACCGAAAAAAATATTTCGGCATCGTCAAATCCGCAAAGTGAACAGTTCCCCGTGTCGGTAATGTGAATAAGTTCCACTGTATCATAGAAAACTATCGAATCGGATTTTTCCTGAAAAAAATGACATTTCTCATTCGCATCAAAATCATTGCGGATTTCCTACGCTTGGCGTAGGTCTCACATGTAAGTGGGACTATGTTACAATAAAGAAAAACAATTTTTTTATTTGTTTACATATTACAGGGAAAAAACTACAAACAAAATACAGTTTAGAGCAATGGTAAACTCTATGAAGGAATCACCAGACATTGCTAAAAATATAAGTAAAAGGCTACCACGGGTGGCCGTGGTGTAGTGGTACTAGCAATCGCTTCAGGGAAACGACGGCAACAACAACAGCAAGGGCAGCATTAAAGTCAAGGAGGCAAGTCTTGGATAATAACGATTACCCGTACGTATCGGATGGTGGGGAAGGCCACTACATGGGTGCAGACAATAGCTTCGCATCCCTAGCTGCATCTGAGTCAGATGACGAAGATGATGAAGTGGAAGCTATTAATACTACAATTAAACAGCTAGAGCAAAAAGTGCTTGCTATTAAGGCAAAGCAAGTGGCAAGGAGGAAGTGGGAAAAACTGCAACAAATCCAGAGCCCTCAGAAACAACCAAACGTAAGCGGGGAGCTACCACAAAAACAGAAACAGCCGGTTAAACAACAACAAATACAGAAATCAGCACAAGAACTTACAAAGAAACATGTGCAACCACAACTAAAGCATCAGCAGCAAAAACAACAGCAGCAGCAACAACCGCAAAAGCAACAGCAGCAGAAACAACAACAACAGCAAGGGCAGAAACACACTAAGCAGAAAGTGCCTCCAATTAACACTTTCAAATTGGAGCTGAAGGACACCATTGAACTATGTAAGTCGGCCATTGGTAACAACTTTTTTATTAAAAGACTAAGTCAAGATAGGCATGCGATCCACTGTAACACAGTGGAGCGCTATACTAAAATAAAAAATTTATTGAAGGAATCGACGACGGAGTTCTTCTCCTACACCCCGAAGGGGGACAAGCTGCAAACAATGCTGCTGAGGGGGATTGAACCGTCAACTGATCCGGAGGAGCTCCTTGCACTGCTGAAAGAGAAGGAGTGCGAAGAGCTCAAATTCGTAGGGGTTAAGCCATTTGTCACGGCTAGAGCCAAAAGGGAGAAGCGGAAACTACCGTTCTTCCTGGTTCAGCTAAGTCCCACCAGCAAACTGGATGGTCTAAGGAGCATCAAATTCCTAGACTACCAGGTTGTACACTGGGAAAAATTAAAGAGGAGCGAAAACATTTTACAATGTGTTCGCTGCCAAAGGTTCGGGCACGCCGCGTCGAACTGCGAAATGCGACCTCGATGCGTGAAGTGCGGAAAGTACCACAAGTCCGAGGAATGCGCTCTAGGCAAGGACGGAGCGTCAGAAAAAAGCCAACTCTCTTGCGCGTTATGTAGGAACACGGGACACACCGCAAATTATCGGGGTTGTCCCAAATTCCAATATATCAAAAGAGTAAATCTGGCTCGGCAGCAGAAAGTGGAAATTAAACGTCCACTCGTGCAGACACAAACACCAGCCGTTACTCCCCACGTTACCTACGCCCAAATGGCGGCAGGTAGGGGAAATACGGTACAACAACCAAAGGTAGCTTCTCAGGCCCCAGCGCCTAGAGCACCGGAACCTGTACCTGACATGCTGGCTATCTTGCTCTCTATTCAGGGGCAGATGGCTCAGCTTCAGCGTCAAATACAGGAACAGGCTAAGCGGGTAGATCAAATATACGCGCTGCTGCCGGGCCTAACGCACCTCCAGTCGTAATGGGTACGTACATGGCGGAGCAAACTCTGAAGATCCTTGCTGTGAATGTTAATTCACTGATTAGGTTCGAACGACGAGCCGCACTATTTAAGTTGCTTAAAGACCAAGCCCCTGATGTGCTTTTGGTTAGCGAAACTAAGCTCACCAAGAGACACAAAATGAGGCACAAAAGATATAAAATAGTACGGAGAAACCGACCCAACTCCATTCAGGGAGGAGGCGTTGCGATTTTCGTACGAAAAGGTATACGTTTTAAAAGAGTATACAGTCGTGTAGTACGTAGGTTCCAGGTGCTGGAAGCATGCATCGTGTATATCCCTCTCCGTAGTGGAAAGCGGTTATACATGGTGTCTGTTTATGCACCCAAAGCTACTCAATCCACCTTATTCATCTCAGAGCTCGAGACACTTTTTCGATTTCTGAGGCTGGAATTGGAAGACAACTATTTTATTATCGGCGGAGATTTCAACGCCAAACATAGTGATTGGGGAAATAATACGCCAAATACTAGAGGGAACCTACTATTCAATTGGTGGGGTCAACACAGTGTTATGTATCGACTCGACCTTAAGGCGACGGATAGTCCGTCGTTTCCTAGACACGGGTCCTATTTGGATCTCCTGCTGTTCGACACACGAATACACCTGACATGCACAAACCAACAAACCATAAACTGTCTACGCACTTTTGTGTATGACAGTGACCATTGCGGACTTAGTACCGAAATAACCGTTCCGAACGAAGCTGCGGAATTGGACGAGTTTGTTCAAAGGCATGCCTACAACTATAGTAGGGTGCGTTGGACACACTTCTCCAGAACACTGACGAGAGCACTCTCCTCGAATTCGCTCTACCCACCGTCCAATAGAAATCTGTCAAACGAGGAGATTGACAGGTATCTAAAACTAATGGACGAGACAATTAAACGAACAATGGACAAAATGATACCTCGGTATCAATACACTGACCACAAAGACTTATTCCGCAACGCAACCATTGACGCACTGCACCGACATAAAAGTAGACTGCTGTCAAGGCTAAAAACCTTGTACAGACAGTTTACTGACAGACATAACCCGGAGATTATGACGCTAAAGTCGTCGATCAAAAACCTCCAAGTATTAATAAAAGAAAATTACAGAGCATCTGTAAGTTTGTATTGGAACAACAAAATTCGGGCTGTAAACACCAGCAACCCGAATATGTTCCCGCAAATAAATAAAATATTTCGGAGGAAAGATCACAACGACCTTTCGTGTCTTAAAATCGCCCGAACGACGAACAACGAGAATATACTTATAGCAGCAGGCATCGATCCAAATGAGGCTGTTGATGATGACAACTTCTTTGTGATCGAGGATCCGCAGGAGAAGGTAGAGGCTATAGGAGCGACTTTCCAGGAAGTATATAAGGCGAATGACATCATTGGCCCGAACCACGACCTGGAAAATCGAGTCCTTGTGCACAATTTCTACCTTCGAAATGAAATAATGAATTTGCGATTCGAGAGCTCGGGTTTCACCCAGTTCAGTGACGAGAATATGGCAAATAATGTCATCACCAACGATAGGGTACTACCCCCGTTCATTTCGAAGGAAGAGCTCCAAACGATCTTTGAATCACTTAGAAGTAAGAAATCAGTGGGAACCGATGAAATACCGAACATTGTGCTTCGACATCTCCCTCTAGAAGCGGTGGACATTTATACCACCCTGTTTAATAATGCAATGAATAATGCACATTATCCAGCGCATTGGAAAACTGCGGTGGTACATCCGATCCCCAAAAGGGATAAAGACACTTCCAATCCGGCGAATCTCCGCTCGATAAGTGTTCTTCCAAACATCAGTAAGGTGTTCGAGAAGGTGATCAATAGAGTCCTGACTAAGTGGGTTGAGGACAAACATATAGTTCCGGATAATCAATTCGGTTTCAAGGCGGGGCATGATGTTATTCATGCTGCGTCTAAACTGGTTTCTGATATCCAATGGAACAAAGGCAAGAATCAGTGCACTGGTGCCTGCCTGATTGACTTGGAGAAGGCCTTCGATACCGTATGGTTAGAGGGACTCTTTTTCAAGCTGGACAGGTTGGGCATTAGTAAACCACTGCTGTATATTCTTTTTGATATGCTCTCTAGTAGACAGTTCATCGTGAAAAATGGCGATGTGACTTCTGTTGGAACATTTAACATTAAAAACGGTCTGCAACAAGGTGCGGTAAATTCACCGATCCTATTCAACATTTACACAAGTGATCTGATAGGTTCACTTCACCATGCCATAGCGTACGCAGACGACTTAATCGCGTACAGAACAGGTCCAAAGATTGAGGTTATTAATATACTCTTGCAACGTGACTTCGATAAAATTAAACGATATTGCGATGACTGGAAGTTGAAAATCAACTTTCAGAAGTCGGAAACCATTTTGTTTAGGACGCCTTTGTCTGGGGCCTCTAGGGATACCAGAAAGAATTGGCGAAAGTTCTCGATCGTGGGGCAGCATGGGCAGCCACTTGCTTGTCGAAATGTAGTCAGATACCTTGGGATTTGGCTGGATCAATATCTGTATTTTAACAAACATATAGATGTTGCTCTGGCCAGTGCCAAAGGTGCTTTTGCCCTTACAAAGAGACTGTTTTATAACAGCCAACTCGATGCGAGGGTAAAGGTTATCTGCTACATGGCCCTTATCAGGCCTATGCTTGTATTTTGATATCCCGTGTGGTTCAACGTGAGAGCAAGTTTATTGGAAAAGATTCGGGTGTTTGAGAGGGCTTGTCTCAGGACTTGTCTTCGCCTATACAGAACACCAGAGTCTGAGTACATAAAATTCTATCCTAATGAGGTCTTGTACAATAGGGCGAACCTAATAAGAGTGGACAATTTCGTCATTAAGTTGACTCGAAGGCACATTGCAAGAGCAATGACCTCATCGAACAACCTGATCTCCGGGGCTTACTACCCTAATTATATGTATCATGAGAGAGTTCGCTTTGACGGCTTTGTTCCTCCAGAAGCGTTCCTCTACCTAGGTATGAAAGGTCTGATCCAGGACAGATTGGCGGTGCCGCTAATCTTCCACGTTGCTCGAACAGCTGCGGACAGGCGACTCAACTACGACAGAGACGTCGCACATGGCAGTGCGGAGCGTCTCCGGTTCAGTAGGTCGGTAGGGAGTCGCGACATGAGGGATGTTGCTCGGCAGCACCAACAATTCTGGTGGCTAGATGAAGGAGGGGAAGTCTCGTCGTCGAATTCCTCCAGTTCTACGTAGCTCCATAGGGAGCAAAGTCGGTCTTCTGCATATTTTTTTTTTTTGTTTTGTAGCCGTGGCCGGCTTACATAGTTTTAGGTAGAATTAGGGTAGTTTTAAGAAAAAAAAAAAAATAAAAAAAACAATAAAAAATAAAAATCACAAAAAAAAAAAAAAAATAAAAAGAAAAAGAAAAAAAAATATTAGAACAGAGGTGGGTAACACGCTCTAAAATATGGTATAGGATTAGATAGTTTAAGTAGGATTAAGTAGGTTAAGATATAGTTGTAAATAGTTTATACGTTTAGTTTTAAGTTTTATATTATAACAAAAAGTCCTTATACTAAGTTTTGCTACTTAAAGTTTATTTTCTTAGTTTTAGTTTTAATAAATGTAAAACAAAAATAAAAATAGTCTGTAAGGAACGTCGAAAGACATAGATTAAGTATTATGTTTAACTTAGAGTGCCCGCATGGGGCCAGTAAGATAGAATAAGATTATTTGTAAGTTATTTAAGCTAATATTTAAGCATTTTTTGTCTAGCTGTAAGTGTCAATGAATTCCAAAAATAAAAATGCATATAAAATGAAAAAAAAAATGAAAATGACTAGCAATCGCTTCTCACTCGTAGGGTCTAGGTTCGAATCCTGCCCGTGGCAAGTCAGATTTCTTTTGTGTAATTGGAACTCGGACAGAAAAATTCTGCGTGTGAAGGCATAACACTGACACGTAGATTTGGCTGTTGTAGAGTTTCAAGCACAGAAAAAAATACTCATTTCCTTCTTCCTCTTCTGCTTCCAAAAACAGAGCTATCGTATCCATTATTATTTTGCGTGCTTTATTTTTTATTTAAATCACTTTTTAAAGAAATTTTCCTTTCTTGCCTCGAACGAATGTAACTACACAAATTTTTATTGATAAATAAAAGACAGCTGATTAATAGTGAAACTACCTTTCCCAAAAACCTTTCGATAAAGAGACGTTCCCGGCGGATTCCACAGTAGCAGTAAAAAGTAAAAAGGAATCGAATAGGTGAAGTGAAACTCAATTCCGACGTATTACACGAATTACAGCCGCGCATTTTGGCTAGTTGCCTCTCACATCCACACACATGCATACGCGGGTACAACTAATTCAGCGGCCAGAGCAAAGGGACTCACTTCCAGAGCTCTGATCACCTCCCTGTGGAACCACCCAATCAAATTAGTCGATGTTTTGTCGTGTTCATCATGTTCGGTCTGTTTGTCGAGTGGCTGCTTGGGTCCATATTACACGCTCGGACCCAGGACACTCTGTATATATGTATAACGCTTTTGCTTTATAAATGAATTATGTTGAATTAAAAAACGTGATAAACAGGAATTATATAAACTTTACATTGTCAGAGATCAGTTCTTTCACTGGTTTCGCTTAAATTATTGACAATTTGTATGGCTCTTTTAAGGGCATAGTGCAGTTCCCTTACACCCGCGTGAATTCAAATGCATTAAATGACTTCAACTTAAAATAAATAAATCAGCATTCATTTTGAAGTCATGATTTTCTGTAATCAATATCTTGAAGTCAAAATGAATGCAATCATTGTGATTGCTCTAAGTTCTTCGAAGTCACTTGAAGTCATTGAAGTCATCTGAGATCAGTACTACTGTTTGAACCGATGAACAACAAGAAAATTCCATTCCAAATATGTGCAAGGGGGTGCATATGCATATATTTCTTTATCAATTTATTTATATACCTAGCGAAAATATACAATGAATTAAATTAATCTTTAATTAGTTAAGTTGAACTTAATTATTGCATTTACACGAGGGCGGAAAAAGCCATTTTTGATCATTTATAATATTATTTATTTCCTTTTTTTAATTTTTGTATTGGTACTGAACAATTTCATTGAGTTAAATCAATCATGTATTTACTGTATATATGTATATCTAATTCTTCTGGTGAACAACACCAAAAACAGCTTCAGCAATGACTTCAGATGACTTCAATGACTTCAAATGAATGCGACTAATGCGAAGAATGCAGAGCAATCAAAATTATTGCATTCATTTTGACTTGAAGATATTGATTGTAGAAAATGAGTGACAACTCATAACTTCGAAATGAGTGGTTATTTATTTATTTTAAATTGAAGTCATTCAATCGAAACAAATCCACGTGAATTCTTAGTATGACTCAATGATTGCATTCTTTTACAACCCTGCCATTTAAATATTTACATACAAAAATGAGAAAACACAATATATATGCAGTAAAATAAACCAGCAAATAAAGTTTTACTGAGCAGCTAATAGGACAGAGGTCTGCTCTAAGCACACCCATCACTTCAGAGAGAATTTCTGATAAAAATGACTGTGCATGTCCAATAGCATGTTTCCGTCTAACTCCTTTCTGATATCCTGCCACTGCACAAAAACGTAAAAATGCGCTTGCTTTAACTACTGTTGAAGAAGCAAACGATCTCTTAGGTTCATGCAAACTATTCGTAAGTATTTCCAGCAAATATTTAAACACGAATTTATTCACTCTAAAGTACTTCTGAAATCTATGCAATGAAAATTAAAAAAAAAAACTAATTGACTTTTGTAAAACGAATTACGTTTGTACTTATAATGTGTTTAGAAATTCTAAAAGATTACTTTTATCCCTCAACGATCTTCGAATTAATCTTACCTAATGGCACTGCAAGGCAGCTCATTTTGCTCTTCAGCTGCTAAAATTTATGCTAATCTTATATTTTGTTGTCGTTTACCTTAAAAACTTTTCACAGATTACGGAAGTGAGTTCTAGTTGTCGAAATATCCGAATGCTATTTTTTAAATTTTATATTGGTAGAACTAATTCATACCTAAGACACATTCCGATGGAGATTCACGCTATCGCAACTCTATTCTCTAAAAACAAATTTTTCGGTCGGGGTTCACGATAGGGACGATTATATTTATCCCCTGTGGTGAGAAAGTCTTATTTCAGCAGAAGATTCTGAGACACTCTGTAATGAATTTTTGTCAAAACACACTAATTTTATAGCCCTGCAATTTTTTTTAAGCAGAAAAAAAACTGTCACGATGCCTTTATTTGTTTAAGATTTATGATTTTTGAAGCAAAAGAGCGTTTTGACTCCTCTGCTATGGTGCATATTGATCGACTCATTGCTTAACGCGCTCAATAGTTCTGACGTCTACGCACAAGCGCACGCCGATGATGTAGCTTTACGGTCTGTTGGAATGCGTCTAGCGACTGTCTGCTCTAAAGTGAAAGCAGCCCTGGACGTGATCGAATACCTAATCAGTGAAGAATAATAAACTAATAAAACTGCCATGGGATACTAAAAACCCAAGTTTGATTCATCAGCGATAATTGAGTTACATTTATTTATTTATTTAGTAGCGTCAATCTAGGATATATAATCCTTTACAGCTAGAATACATGTAGTAATTATATAATGATAAACAATCAATAAAACCAATTTAATTTTTAAGGGAAAGTTATAAAGAAAAATCTTCATACAACGCTTAAAATTAACTGAGGCTCCGTCTCAGTTACCCTAGCCTGCGATTTTCTCTGCAAGTGCATTATCTCACCTGTTTAACCGGTTGTTTTTGCCTTTCTCTTTTCATATAGCACGCGTACTGTAACACTCTATTTAATATTGTGATAACCACTTAAATGTGAGCAGCGACATCTAGATTTATAGAGCAGAAAATGTGGATACCCGAAGACCAGGAGGTTTTGATACTTGAATAACAAAGTCTCGACCATTGATGGCTGGAGAGTGGAATCGAATTTTCTAGCAAATTGGAAATTGTATGGGACGCTGGATGGCGAGGATTGTTCTCGAAGTATGTCATTCGAGTATAAATACCAACATCCCCAAGGTTTGCAAGCTAGTTCTAAAGTGAAATTTGAAGTGTTAATTAGGAGAAGTGATTAAGTGGTTTAAGTAAAAGATAAGAAAAGTATAAGCGGGTGAGAAATTGGATTGTACTGAGAGAAACAATTAAATAGTGAATTGTAACTCTACTGAATAAAGGGATTAGTATTGAAAAGAATAAGTTCTATCATTTGTACCCACACAAAGATTTTACATTGGTGTCATAAGTGGGATAGGACTTAATGTGTGTAAAAAAAAACAACAAAAAACAGTGTTTTCTGACTATTTGAAAACGCTGGAATGGGTCGAAAACTATTGCAGTTGACCCTCGTCCAACTCAAATCCGAGTTGAACAAGAGAAGCCTCAGCGCCAGTGGAGGAAAAAGTGACCTGGTGCTCAGACTTCAGGAGGCGTTGAACAATGAGGGACATGATCCTGATGCATACTCCTTTGATGTTGACGAGGATGAACAGACAAGTACCGGCAGTGATATGACTGCGATGATGCAACTCCTCTTGTTAAAAATGGACGAACAGAAGAACAGTCTCGACCAACAAATGAAAAATCTGGATAGCCTCGAACAAAAGCTGGATGAACAAAAGAAATATCCCGCGGGAGAGACGAAGGATGCGCTGCTGGAACTGCGATAAAGTAGGACATCTGCAAGGGCATTGTAAAGAACCGGTACGACGAGAAGGCTGCCTGCACTGGGGTTACAGGCAAATAGAAAGAAAAACCGGCAGAAACGGCTACCAAGAAACCGGTCAAATTTGCCGAAGCCATCAGTTGGGAAATGCTTACTTCGCGGGGCAGAAGTCTGTAGCAGGAGTCGACTCCAGGGTAATTGTCCCAGTCTCACAGGTAAAACAATGCAATGAAAGGCTCCCAGCAGAAGTAGTCAGTGGTAAAGAAGCGAAAGAACAGGCAACTATCCAAATGATCAGGACTGAGCCAATAGAGGGTTGGAGTATAGACGAAATCCGTTCCTTCCAACAGTCAGACAATGACATCTGGCAATGACCTGGAAGGAACACGAGGAAAGACCAAGCTGGCAGCAGATATCAGATCGGAGCCTAACTCTGAAGGCATACTGGGCACAGTGGGACTCGCTTTTTGTGCAAGATGGATTGCTGAAGAGAAAATGGGAAAGTGCAGATGGGACAACATCTCGTATGCAGCTAATTGTGCCACGGTCCAAAGTCAGCCAAGTACTCCATGAAATACATGACGGAATCTCAGGAGGCCATTTGGGAATAAACAAGACGTTGGAAAAGGTAAGGGAACGTTTCTATTGGTGCAAAAAGTGCATAAGATGTGCGGCTACCAAGGGTCCAAAAGTAAAGCCACATGGACAAATGCAACAATACAATGTCGGAGCACCTTTCGAACGAATAGCCATCGACATCGATGGGCCGTTTCCCGAAACCTTTAATGGTAGCCGATATACCCTCGTAGTCATGGATTACTTCAGTAAGTGGCCGGAAGTGTTTGTCATCCCAAATCAAGAGGCTAAGACCGTAGCCGAACAGATAGTCAACACCTGGGTGAGCAGATTTGGGGTCACAATGGAGCTGCACTCTGATCAAGGGCGAAACTTTGAATCAAAAGTCTTCCAGGAAATATGTCAATATTTGGGAATAAGAAAGACAAGGACAACGCCACTACATCCTCAATCTGATGGAATGGTCGAGCGATTCAATCGGACCTTGAATGAGCATCTATCTAAGGTTGTCAGCAACTGCCAGCGGATTGGGATCGACACATACACCTCTTCTTAATGGCCTACCGAAACGCGCTCCATAGCTCAACAGGACACACACCATCCGAGATCTTATTTGGTCAAACAATTCGGTTGCCAAGTGAAACAAAATTCGGATCCCCACCGACGGAGGCCAAAGAGGTGAACGAGTACATGAATGACTTGCGCAGCAGGATTCGTAAATTGCATGAAGATACCAGAGAAAATATGAAGCTAGCAAGCAGCCGCATGAAGACTAGGTACGATATCAAGGCGAAATCTTCCGGTTTCAAAGAAGGAGATCTGGTGTGGCTGTATAATCCTCAGCGTAAAAAAGGCAAATCACCAAAATTGCAACAGGACTGGGAAGGTCCATACAAGGTGATAACCCGCATTAATGACGTTGTCTACTGGATCCAGCGTGGGGATCGAGGAAAATTGAAAGTGGTCCATTTGGATAGAATGTGTTATTCCAACGGGATGCTGAATGACGAAGTTGTTCGGGACGAATAACTGTAGGGAGGGAGCAATATGATAACCACTTAAACGTGAGCAGCGACATTTAGATTTACAGAGCAGAAAATGTCGATACTCGAAGACCAGAAGATTTCGATACTTGAATAACAAAGTCTTGACCATTGATGGCTGGAGAGTGGAATCGAATTTTCTAGCAAATTGGAAATTGTATGGGACGCTGGATGGCGAGGATTGTTCTCGAAGTATGTCATTCGAGTATAAATACCAACATCCCCAAGGTTTGCAAGCTAGTTCTAAAGTGAAATTTGAAGTGTTAATTAGGAGAAGTGATTAAGTGGTTTAAGTAAAAGATAAGAAAAGTATAAGCGGGTGAGAAATTGGATTGTACTGAGAGAAACAATTAAATAGTGAATTGTAACTCTACTGAATAAAGGGATTAGTATTGAAAAGAATAAGTTCTATCATTTGTACCCACACAAAGATTTTACATTGGTGTCATAAGTGGGATAGGACTTAATGTGTGTAAAAAAAAACAACAAAAAACAGTGTTTTCTGACTATTTGAAAACGCTGGAATGGGTCGAAAACTATTGCAGTTGACCCTCGCCCAACTCAAATCCGAGTTGAACAAGAGAAGCCTCAGCGCCAGTGGAGGAAAAAGTGACCTGGTGCTCAGACTTCAGGAGGCGTTGAACAATGAGGGACATGATCCTGATGCATACTCCTTTGATGTTGACGAGGATGAACAGACAAGTACCGGCAGTGATATGACTGCGATGATGCAACTCCTCTTGTTAAAAATGGACGAACAGAAGAACAGTCTCGACCAACAAATGAAAAATCTGGATAGCCTCGAACAAAAGCTGGATGAACAAAAGAAATATCCCGCGGGAGAGACGAAGGATGCGCTGCTGGAACTGCGATAAAGTAGGACATCTGCAAGGGCATTGTAAAGAACCGGTACGACGAGAAGGCTGCCTGCACTGGGGTTACAGGCAAATAGAAAGAAAAACCGGCAGAAACGGCTACCAAGAAACCGGTCAAATTTGCCGAAGCCATCAGTTGGGAAATGCTTACTTCGCGGGGCAGAAGTCTGTAGCAGGAGTCGACTCCAGGGTAATTGTCCCAGTCTCACAGGTAAAACAATGCAATGAAAGGCTCCCAGCAGAAGTAGTCAGTGGTAAAGAAGCGAAAGAACAGGCAACTATCCAAATGATCAGGACTGAGCCAATAGAGGGTTGGAGTATAGACGAAATCCGTTCCTTCCAACAGTCAGACAATGACATCTGGCAATGACCTGGAAGGAACACGAGGAAAGACCAAGCTGGCAGCAGATATCAGATCGGAGCCTAACTCTGAAGGCATACTGGGCACAGTGGGACTCGCTTTTTGTGCAAGATGGATTGCTGAAGAGAAAATGGGAAAGTGCAGATGGGACAACATCTCGTATGCAGCTAATTGTGCCACGGTCCAAAGTCAGCCAAGTACTCCATGAAATACATGACGGAATCTCAGGAGGCCATTTGGGAATAAACAAGACGTTGGAAAAGGTAAGGGAACGTTTCTATTGGTGCAAAAAGTGCATAAGATGTGCGGCTACCAAGGGTCCAAAAGTAAAGCCACATGGACAAATGCAACAATACAATGTCGGAGCACCTTTCGAACGAATAGCCATCGACATCGATGGGCCGTTTCCCGAAACCTTTAATGGTAGCCGATATACCCTCGTAGTCATGGATTACTTCAGTAAGTGGCCGGAAGTGTTTGTCATCCCAAATCAAGAGGCTAAGACCGTAGCCGAACAGATAGTCAACACCTGGGTGAGCAGATTTGGGGTCACAATGGAGCTGCACTCTGATCAAGGGCGAAACTTTGAATCAAAAGTCTTCCAGGAAATATGTCAATATTTGGGAATAAGAAAGACAAGGACAACGCCACTACATCCTCAATCTGATGGAATGGTCGAGCGATTCAATCGGACCTTGAATGAGCATCTATCTAAGGTTGTCAGCAACTGCCAGCGGATTGGGATCGACACATACACCTCTTCTTAATGGCCTACCGAAACGCGCTCCATAGCTCAACAGGACACACACCATCCGAGATCTTATTTGGTCAAACAATTCGGTTGCCAAGTGAAACAAAATTCGGATCCCCACCGACGGAGGCCAAAGAGGTGAACGAGTACATGAATGACTTGCGCAGCAGGATTCGTAAATTGCATGAAGATACCAGAGAAAATATGAAGCTAGCAAGCAGCCGCATGAAGACTAGGTACGATATCAAGGCGAAATCTTCCGGTTTCAAAGAAGGAGATCTGGTGTGGCTGTATAATCCTCAGCGTAAAAAAGGCAAATCACCAAAATTGCAACAGGACTGGGAAGGTCCATACAAGGTGATAACCCGCATTAATGACGTTGTCTACTGGATCCAGCGTGGGGATCGAGGAAAATTGAAAGTGGTCCATTTGGATAGAATGTGTTATTCCAACGGGATGCTGAATGACGAAGTTGTTCGGGACGAATAACTGTAGGGAGGGAGCAATATGATAACCACTTAAACGTGAGCAGCGACATTTAGATTTACAGAGCAGAAAATGTCGATACTCGAAGACCAGAAGATTTCGATACTTGAATAACAAAGTCTTGACCATTGATGGCTGGAGAGTGGAATCGAATTTTCTAGCAAATTGGAAATTGTATGGGACGCTGGATGGCGAGGATTGTTCTCGAAGTATGTCATTCGAGTATAAATACCAACATCCCCAAGGTTTGCAAGCTAGTTCTAAAGTGAAATTTGAAGTGTTAATTAGGAGAAGTGATTAAGTGGTTTAAGTAAAAGATAAGAAAAGTATAAGCGGGTGAGAAATTGGATTGTACTGAGAGAAACAATTAAATAGTGAATTGTAACTCTACTGAATAAAGGGATTAGTATTGAAAAGAATAAGTTCTATCATTTGTACCCACACAAAGATTTTACATTGGTGTCATAAGTGGGATAGGACTTAATGTGTGTAAAAAAAAACAACAAAAAACAGTGTTTTCTGACTATTTGAAAACGCTGGAATGGGTCGAAAACTATTGCAGTTGACCCTCGTCCAACTCAAATCCGAGTTGAACAAGAGAAGCCTCAGCGCCAGTGGAGGAAAAAGTGACCTGGTGCTCAGACTTCAGGAGGCGTTGAACAATGAGGGACATGATCCTGATGCATACTCCTTTGATGTTGACGAGGATGAACAGACAAGTACCGGCAGTGATATGACTGCGATGATGCAACTCCTCTTGTTAAAAATGGACGAACAGAAGAACAGTCTCGACCAACAAATGAAAAATCTGGATAGCCTCGAACAAAAGCTGGATGAACAAAAGAAATATCCCGCGGGAGAGACGAAGGATGCGCTGCTGGAACTGCGATAAAGTAGGACATCTGCAAGGGCATTGTAAAGAACCGGTACGACGAGAAGGCTGCCTGCACTGGGGTTACAGGCAAATAGAAAGAAAAACCGGCAGAAACGGCTACCAAGAAACCGGTCAAATTTGCCGAAGCCATCAGTTGGGAAATGCTTACTTCGCGGGGCAGAAGTCTGTAGCAGGAGTCGACTCCAGGGTAATTGTCCCAGTCTCACAGGTAAAACAATGCAATGAAAGGCTCCCAGCAGAAGTAGTCAGTGGTAAAGAAGCGAAAGAACAGGCAACTATCCAAATGATCAGGACTGAGCCAATAGAGGGTTGGAGTATAGACGAAATCCGTTCCTTCCAACAGGCAGACAATGACATCTGGCAATGACCTGGAAGGAACACGAGGAAAGACCAAGCTGGCAGCAGATATCAGATCGGAGAATAACTCTGAAGGCATACTGGGCACAGTGGGACTCGCTTTTTGTGCAAGATGGATTGCTGAAGAGAAAATGGGAAAGTGCAGATGGGACAACATCTCGTATGCAGCTAATTGTGCCACGGTCCAAAGTCAGCCAAGTACTCCATGAAATACATGACGGAATCTCAGGAGGCCATTTGGGAATAAACAAGACGTTGGAAAAGGTAAGGGAACGTTTCTATTGGTGCAAAAAGTGCATAAGATGTGCGGCTACCAAGGGTCCAAAAGTAAAGCCACATGGACAAATGCAACAATACAATGTCGGAGCACCTTTCGAACGAATAGCCATCGACATCGATGGGCCGTTTCCCGAAACCTTTAATGGTAGCCGATATACCCTCGTAGTCATGGATTACTTCAGTAAGTGGCCGGAAGTGTTTGTCATCCCAAATCAAGAGGCTAAGACCGTAGCCGAACAGATAGTCAACACCTGGGTGAGCAGATTTGGGGTCACAATGGAGCTGCACTCTGATCAAGGGCGAAACTTTGAATCAAAAGTCTTCCAGGAAATATGTCAATATTTGGGAATAAGAAAGACAAGGACAACGCCACTACATCCTCAATCTGATGGAATGGTCGAGCGATTCAATCGGACCTTGAATGAGCATCTATCTAAGGTTGTCAGCAACTGCCAGCGGATTGGGATCGACACATACACCTCTTCTTAATGGCCTACCGAAACGCGCTCCATAGCTCAACAGGACACACACCATCCGAGATCTTATTTGGTCAAACAATTCGGTTGCCAAGTGAAACAAAATTCGGATCCCCACCGACGGAGGCCAAAGAGGTGAACGAGTACATGAATGACTTGCGCAGCAGGATTCGTAAATTGCATGAAGATACCAGAGAAAATATGAAGCTAGCAAGCAGCCGCATGAAGACTAGGTACGATATCAAGGCGAAATCTTCCGGTTTCAAAGAAGGAGATCTGGTGTGGCTGTATAATCCTCAGCGTAAAAAAGGCAAATCACCAAAATTGCAACAGGACTGGGAAGGTCCATACAAGGTGATAACCCGCATTAATGACGTTGTCTACTGGATCCAGCGTGGGGATCGAGGAAAATTGAAAGTGGTCCATTTGGATAGAATGTGTTATTCCAACGGGATGCTGAATGACGAAGTTGTTCGGGACGAATAACTGTAGGGAGGGAGCAATATGATAACCACTTAAACGTGAGCAGCGACATTTAGATTTACAGAGCAGAAAATGTCGATACTCGAAGACCAGAAGATTTCGATACTTGAATAACAAAGTCTCGACCATTGATGGCTGGAGAGTGGAATCGAATTTTCTACCAAATTGGAAATTGTATGGGACGCTGGATGGCGAGGATTGTTCTCGAAGTATGTCATTCGAGTATAAATACCAACATCCCCAAGGTTTGCAAGCTAGTTCTAAAGTGAAATTTGAAGTGTTAATTAGGAGAAGTGATTAAGTGGTTTAAGTAAAAGATAAGAAAAGTATAAGCGGGTGAGAAATTGGATTGTACTGAGAGAAACAATTAAATAGTGAATTGTAACTCCACTGAATAAAGGGATTAGTATTGAAAAGAATAAGTTCTATCATTTGTACCCACACAAAGATTTTACATTGGTGTCATAAGTGGGATAGGACTTAATGTGTGTAAAAAAAAACAACAAAAAACAGTGTTTTCTGACTATTTGAAAACGCTGGAATGGGTCGAAAACTATTGCAGTTGACCCTCGTCCAACTCAAATCCGAGTTGAACAAGAGAAGCCTCAGCGCCAGTGGAGGAAAAAGTGACCTGGTGCTCAGACTTCAGGAGGCGTTGAACAATGAGGGACATGATCCTGATGCATACTCCTTTGATGTTGACGAGGATGAACAGACAAGTACCGGCAGTGATATGACTGCGATGATGCAACTCCTCTTGTTAAAAATGGACGAACAGAAGAACAGTCTCGACCAACAAATGAAAAATCTGGATAGCCTCGAACAAAAGCTGGATGAACAAAAGAAATATCCCGCGGGAGAGACGAAGGATGCGCTGCTGGAACTGCGATAAAGTAGGACATCTGCAAGGGCATTGTAAAGAACCGGTACGACGAGAAGGCTGCCTGCACTGGGGTTACAGGCAAATAGAAAGAAAAACCGGCAGAAACGGCTACCAAGAAACCGGTCAAATTTGCCGAAGCCATCAGTTGGGAAATGCTTACTTCGCGGGGCAGAAGTCTGTAGCAGGAGTCGACTCCAGGGTAATTGTCCCAGTCTCACAGGTAAAACAATGCAATGAAAGGCTCCCAGCAGAAGTAGTCAGTGGTAAAGAAGCGAAAGAACAGGCAACTATCCAAATGATCAGGACTGAGCCAATAGAGGGTTGGAGTATAGACGAAATCCGTTCCTTCCAACAGGCAGACAATGACATCTGGCAATGACCTGGAAGGAACACGAGGAAAGACCAAGCTGGCAGCAGATATCAGATCGGAGCCTAACTCTGAAGGCATACTGGGCACAGTGGGACTCGCTTTTTGTGCAAGATGGATTGCTGAAGAGAAAATGGGAAAGTGCAGATGGGACAACATCTCGTATGCAGCTAATTGTGCCACGGTCCAAAGTCAGCCAAGTACTCCATGAAATACATGACGGAATCTCAGGAGGCCATTTGGGAATAAACAAGACGTTGGAAAAGGTAAGGGAACGTTTCTATTGGTGCAAAAAGTGCATAAGATGTGCGGCTACCAAGGGTCCAAAAGTAAAGCCACATGGACAAATGCAACAATACAATGTCGGAGCACCTTTCGAACGAATAGCCATCGACATCGATGGGCCGTTTCCCGAAACCTTTAATGGTAGCCGATATACCCTCGTAGTCATGGATTACTTCAGTAAGTGGCCGGAAGTGTTTGTCATCCCAAATCAAGAGGCTAAGACCGTAGCAGAACAGATAGTCAACACCTGGGTGAGCAGATTTGGGGTCACAATGGAGCTGCACTCTGATCAAGGGCGAAACTTTGAATCAAAAGTCTTCCAGGAAATATGTCAATATTTGGGAATAAGAAAGACAAGGACAACGCCACTACATCCTCAATCTGATGGAATGGTCGAGCGATTCAATCGGACCTTGAATGAGCATCTATCTAAGGTTGTCAGCAACTGCCAGCGGATTGGGATCGACACATACACCTCTTCTTAATGGCCTACCGAAACGCGCTCCATAGCTCAACAGGACACACACCATCCGAGATCTTATTTGGTCAAACAATTCGGTTGCCAAGTGAAACAAAATTCGGATCCCCACCGACGGAGGCCAAAGAGGTGAACGAGTACATGAATGACTTGCGCAGCAGGATTCGTAAATTGCATGAAGATACCAGAGAAAAGATGAAGCTAGCAAGCAGCCGCATGAAGACTAGGTACGATATCAAGGCGAAATCTTCCGGTTTCAAAGAAGGAGATCTGGTGTGGCTGTATAATCCTCAGCGTAAAAAAGGCAAATCACCAAAATTGCAACAGGACTGGGAAGGTCCATACAAGGTGATAACCCGCATTAATGACGTTGTCTACTGGATCCAGCGTGGGGATCGAGGAAAATTGAAAGTGGTCCATTTGGATAGAATGTGTTATTCCAACGGGATGCTGAATGACGAAGTTGTTCGGGACGAATAACTGTAGGGAGGGAGCAATATGATAACCACTTAAACGTGAGCAGCGACATTTAGATTTACAGAGCAGAAAATGTCGATACTCGAAGACCAGAAGATTTCGATACTTGAATAACAAAGTCTCGACCATTGATGGCTGGAGAGTGGAATCGAATTTTCTAGCAAATTGGAAATTGTATGGGACGCTGGATGGCGAGGATTGTTCTCGAAGTATGTCATTCGAGTATAAATACCAACATCCCCAAGGTTTGCAAGCTAGTTCTAAAGTGAAATTTGAAGTGTTAATTAGGAGAAGTGATTAAGTGGTTTAAGTAAAAGATAAGAAAAGTATAAGCGGGTGAGAAATTGGATTGTACTGAGAGAAACAATTAAATAGTGAATTGTAACTCTACTGAATAAAGGGATTAGTATTGAAAAGAATAAGTTCTATCATTTGTACCCACACAAAGATTTTACATTGGTGTCATAAGTGGGATAGGACTTAATGTGTGTAAAAAAAAACAACAAAAAACAGTGTTTTCTGACTATTTGAAAACGCTGGAATGGGTCGAAAACTATTGCAGTTGACCCTCGTCCAACTCAAATCCGAGTTGAACAAGAGAAGCCTCAGCGCCAGTGGAGGAAAAAGTGACCTGGTGCTCAGACTTCAGGAGGCGTTGAACAATGAGGGACATGATCCTGATGCATACTCCTTTGATGTTGACGAGGATGAACAGACAAGTACCGGCAGTGATATGACTGCGATGATGCAACTCCTCTTGTTAAAAATGGACGAACAGAAGAACAGTCTCGACCAACAAATGAAAAATCTGGATAGCCTCGAACAAAAGCTGGATGAACAAAAGAAATATCCCGCGGGAGAGACGAAGGATGCGCTGCTGGAACTGCGATAAAGTAGGACATCTGCAAGGGCATTGTAAAGAACCGGTACGACGAGAAGGCTGCCTGCACTGGGGTTACAGGCAAATAGAAAGAAAAACCGGCAGAAACGGCTACCAAGAAACCGGTCAAATTTGCCGAAGCCATCAGTTGGGAAATGCTTACTTCGCGGGGCAGAAGTCTGTAGCAGGAGTCGACTCCAGGGTAATTGTCCCAGTCTCACAGGTAAAACAATGCAATGAAAGGCTCCCAGCAGAAGTAGTCAGTGGTAAAGAAGCGAAAGAACAGGCAACTATCCAAATGATCAGGACTGAGCCAATAGAGGGTTGGAGTATAGACGAAATCCGTTCCTTCCAACAGGCAGACAATGACATCTGGCAATGACCTGGAAGGAACACGAGGAAAGACCAAGCTGGCAGCAGATATCAGATCGGAGCCTAACTCTGAAGGCATACTGGGCACAGTGGGACTCGCTTTTTGTGCAAGATGGATTGCTGAAGAGAAAATGGGAAAGTGCAGATGGGACAACATCTCGTATGCAGCTAATTGTGCCACGGTCCAAAGTCAGCCAAGTACTCCATGAAATACATGACGGAATCTCAGGAGGCCATTTGGGAATAAACAAGACGTTGGAAAAGGTAAGGGAACGTTTCTATTGGTGCAAAAAGTGCATAAGATGTGCGGCTACCAAGGGTCCAAAAGTAAAGCCACATGGACAAATGCAACAATACAATGTCGGAGCACCTTTCGAACGAATAGCCATCGACATCGATGGGCCGTTTCCCGAAACCTTTAATGGTAGCCGATATACCCTCGTAGTCATGGATTACTTCAGTAAGTGGCCGGAAGTGTTTGTCATCCCAAATCAAGAGGCTAAGACCGTAGCAGAACAGATAGTCAACACCTGGGTGAGCAGATTTGGGGTCACAATGGAGCTGCACTCTGATCAAGGGCGAAACTTTGAATCAAAAGTCTTCCAGGAAATATGTCAATATTTGGGAATAAGAAAGACAAGGACAACGCCACTACATCCTCAATCTGATGGAATGGTCGAGCGATTCAATCGGACCTTGAATGAGCATCTATCTAAGGTTGTCAGCAACTGCCAGCGGATTGGGATCGACACATACACCTCTTCTTAATGGCCTACCGAAACGCGCTCCATAGCTCAACAGGACACACACCATCCGAGATCTTATTTGGTCAAACAATTCGGTTGCCAAGTGAAACAAAATTCGGATCCCCACCGACGGAGGCCAAAGAGGTGAACGAGTACATGAATGACTTGCGCAGCAGGATTCGTAAATTGCATGAAGATACCAGAGAAAAGATGAAGCTAGCAAGCAGCCGCATGAAGACTAGGTACGATATCAAGGCGAAATCTTCCGGTTTCAAAGAAGGAGATCTGGTGTGGCTGTATAATCCTCAGCGTAAAAAAGGCAAATCACCAAAATTGCAACAGGACTGGGAAGGTCCATACAAGGTGATAACCCGCATTAATGACGTTGTCTACTGGATCCAGCGTGGGGATCGAGGAAAATTGAAAGTGGTCCATTTGGATAGAATGTGTTATTCCAACGGGATGCTGAATGACGAAGTTGTTCGGGACGAATAACTGTAGGGAGGGAGCAATATGATAACCACTTAAACGTGAGCAGCGACATTTAGATTTACAGAGCAGAAAATGTCGATACTCGAAGACCAGAAGATTTCGATACTTGAATAACAAAGTCTCGACCATTGATGGCTGGAGAGTGGAATCGAATTTTCTAGCAAATTGGAAATTGTATGGGACGCTGGATGGCGAGGATTGTTCTCGAAGTATGTCATTCGAGTATAAATACCAACATCCCCAAGGTTTGCAAGCTAGTTCTAAAGTGAAATTTGAAGTGTTAATTAGGAGAAGTGATTAAGTGGTTTAAGTAAAAGATAAGAAAAGTATAAGCGGGTGAGAAATTGGATTGTACTGAGAGAAACAATTAAATAGTGAATTGTAACTCTACTGAATAAAGGGATTAGTATTGAAAAGAATAAGTTCTATCATTTGTACCCACACAAAGATTTTACATTGGTGTCATAAGTGGGATAGGACTTAATGTGTGTAAAAAAAAGCAACAAAAAACAGTGTTTTCTGACTATTTGAAAACGCTGGAATGGGTCGAAAACTATTGCAGTTGACCCTCGTCCAACTCAAATCCGAGTTGAACAAGAGAAGCCTCAGCGCCAGTGGAGGAAAAAGTGACCTGGTGCTCAGACTTCAGGAGGCGTTGAACAATGAGGGACATGATGCTGATGCATACTCCTTTGATGTTGACGAGGATGAACAGACAAGTACCGGCAGTGATATGACTGCGATGATGCAACTCCTCTTGTTAAAAATGGACGAACAGAAGAACAGTCTCGACCAACAAATGAAAAATCTGGATAGCCTCGAACAAAAGCTGGATGAACAAAAGAAATATCCCGCGGGAGAGACGAAGGATGCGCTGCTGGAACTGCGATAAAGTAGGACATCTGCAAGGGCATTGTAAAGAACCGGTACGACGAGAAGGCTGCCTGCACTGGGGTTACAGGCAAATAGAAAGAAAAACCGGCAGAAACGGCTACCAAGAAACCGGTCAAATTTGCCGAAGCCATCAGTTGGGAAATGCTTACTTCGCGGGGCAGAAGTCTGTAGCAGGAGTCGACTCCAGGGTAATTGTCCCAGTCTCACAGGTAAAACAATGCAATGAAAGGCTCCCAGCAGAAGTAGTCAGTGGTAAAGAAGCGAAAGAACAGGCAACTATCCAAATGATCAGGACTGAGCCAATAGAGGGTTGGAGTATAGACGAAATCCGTTCCTTCCAACAGGCAGACAATGACATCTGGCAATGACCTGGAAGGAACACGAGGAAAGACCAAGCTGGCAGCAGATATCAGATCGGAGCCTAACTCTGAAGGCATACTGGGCACAGTGGGACTCGCTTTTTGTGCAAGATGGATTGCTGAAGAGAAAATGGGAAAGTGCAGATGGGACAACATCTCGTATGCAGCTAATTGTGCCACGGTCCAAAGTCAGCCAAGTACTCCATGAAATACATGACGGAATCTCAGGAGGCCATTTGGGAATAAACAAGACGTTGGAAAAGGTAAGGGAACGTTTCTATTGGTGCAAAAAGTGCATAAGATGTGCGGCTACCAAGGGTCCAAAAGTAAAGCCACATGGACAAATGCAACAATACAATGTCGGAGCACCTTTCGAACGAATAGCCATCGACATCGATGGGCCGTTTCCCGAAACCTTTAATGGTAGCCGATATACCCTCGTAGTCATGGATTACTTCAGTAAGTGGCCGGAAGTGTTTGTCATCCCAAATCAAGAGGCTAAGACCGTAGCCGAACAGATAGTCAACACCTGGGTGAGCAGATTTGGGGTCACAATGGAGCTGCACTCTGATCAAGGGCGAAACTTTGAATCAAAAGTCTTCCAGGAAATATGTCAATATTTGGGAATAAGAAAGACAAGGACAACGCCACTACATCCTCAATCTGATGGAATGGTCGAGCGATTCAATCGGACCTTGAATGAGCATCTATCTAAGGTTGTCAGCAACTGCCAGCGGATTGGGATCGACACATACACCTCTTCTTAATGGCCTACCGAAACGCGCTCCATAGCTCAACAGGACACACACCATCCGAGATCTTATTTGGTCAAACAATTCGGTTGCCAAGTGAAACAAAATTCGGATCCCCACCGACGGAGGCCAAAGAGGTGAACGAGTACATGAATGACTTGCGCAGCAGGATTCGTAAATTGCATGAAGATACCAGAGAAAAGATGAAGCTAGCAAGCAGCCGCATGAAGACTAGGTACGATATCAAGGCGAAATCTTCCGGTTTCAAAGAAGGAGATCTGGTGTGGCTGTATAATCCTCAGCGTAAAAAAGGCAAATCACCAAAATTGCAACAGGACTGGGAAGGTCCATACAAGGTGATAACCCGCATTAATGACGTTGTCTACTGGATCCAGCGTGGGGATCGAGGAAAATTGAAAGTGGTCCATTTGGATAGAATGTGTTATTCCAACGGGATGCTGAATGACGAAGTTGTTCGGGACGAATAACTGTAGGGAGTGAGCAATATGATAACCGCTTAAATGTGAGCAGCGACATTTAGATTTACAGAGCAGAAAATGTCGATACTCGAAGACCAGAAGATTTCGATACTTGAATAACAAAGTCTCGACCATTGATGGCTGGAGAGTGGAATCGAATTTTCTAGCAAATTGGAAATTGTATGGGACGCCGGATGGCGAGGATTGTTCTCGAAGTATGTCATTCGAGTATAAATACCAGCATCCCCAAGGTATGCAAGCCAGTTCTAAAGTGAAATTTGAAGTGTTAATTAGGAGAAGTGATTAAGTGGTTTAAGTAAAAGATAAGAAAAGTATAAGCGGTTGAGAAATTGGATTGTACTAAGAGAAACAATTAAATAGTGAATTGTAACTGTACTGAATAAGGGATTTGTATTGAAAAGAATAAGTTCTATCATTTGTACCCACACAAACATTTTACAATATAATGTTTGCCCCAATCCTACAAAGCCCATCCCTAAGGGCTAAAATTCACCGCCTCACCGCCCCTTCACTCTCCTCCCCCCAAACGATCAAAACGAATTGCTAATTTCGAAGAATTCCCCCAACCAATTGCAAAAACCCCAAGTTTGCCCTTATTTCATCTACTGATGAAAAAATCACTCTCTAAGGTAATTATCTTTGTTCTGAAGAAAGCAATAGATGCTATTAGTAAAGAGTACGAAAATGTCTCCCAATGAGATGGGAGCATACTTATTCTTGTAAAAAGTAAAACTGTTGCTGAAAAATTTATAAAGATGTCTAACATCGTAACCAATGTCCAGTCAAAGTTAAATATCACGATCGCCTCAACTCTAGCAAAGGAATCGTATTTGCACCTTATCTTATCAATGTTCCGGAGTCAGATATTATCTCGGAAATGGCCTTACAAGGTGTTACGGAGGTCTACAAATTTACTAAAGGAGTTGACGGCAAGCAGCGCCCGACTGGCCTCATGATCTTTACATTTGATCTGTACCAACCTCCAACTTCAGTGGAAATCGGATTTTACAAAGAAAAAGTAAAGGACTACATTCCTAATCCTGTGGTGTCGCAAGTGCAGATTCTTGGGCACACCATCAAAAGGTGCACCAAAGAAGATATTTGTGCCACATGCAACATCCAAGCTCATGAAAATGCTCCCGCCACTTTTACAAGTGCCATGTGTGCAAATTGTCCACCAACTGCAGAACCACATCCGTTCTCTTCTATTAAATGCCCCAGATACATTAAAAACAAAGAAATTCTAACAATTAAGACAGGAAACAAATGCAGCATGGCTGAAGCAAGACGCCTATATAACTTTAGCAAACCAACTGAAATAGGCTTTAAAAACAAACCCTACAATGCTATGTTATGTAATAGGGTTTTAGGAGAGTTGAAGGTAGGAAGAAAATGTTTTGAGCAGGATGACTTAAGGGGGAAGATAGGATTGTAGAGGGATGACAGGAAACCGGGATGTGAACCGGACTGGGAAAGGAAACGAAAGGAACGGAAAGGATGCCTTGGAGTGAGGCTCGCCGGATGGGGCTGGTTCTTGTCCTCACTCCTTGACAGGACCTACTACAACAAAAAAATCATAAATCATGCCGACATACAATTCAAAACAATAACCATATTAACGGGCGGAATTTACGATGCTGAGGGGCGCTGTGGTGTTGATCAGCGCTGACCATTTCCTTCCCAACATGGAAATCCGGTGGCCGACTTCCCCAAAGAGCGGACATCGTCTCACCTGTAAATATATTATTATTATTATATATATTTTTTTTAACGATAAACAAAAAAACTAATATCCTTCCTCCTACTTCTATTGACTGCCCTACTTAATTCGAGCTCAAATTAGAAGGGTATCGCAACCATTTCGCTGCCTTATATAACTAGAGATATAGATCGATATTAGTTTTTTTTTTATTTATATGAATCTACCGATAAATATGTACATGTAAAAAAACTAACAGCACCAAGTATGACAGTAGATACAATACAATATAACTATTAAATAAAATAACACTATGAATAAATTATAACACTATAAATAAATTATGAAACTAAACACTTAACAGATATGGCTTGATATTTGCCTACTTAATTGATAATTTAAATTTATTTATTTATTATTATTTATTTTTTCTTATTTAAATCAAAAAAAAAAATATAATACTTTAATTTGGCAAATTTTGCCGGTTATCCTTTAGAACACTTCTAGTAAAGGAGATTAAGGAGAAAAAAAGGGGGAGAAAAAAAATTTGGCGATCGCAGTATTTTCGTCCGACTCCTTATTGTTGTTATGTAGCGTGAGGCAACTAAAACCCCTTTCTCCTCGAAATGTCCTTCAATTATTCCCCCTTTGTTTTTTTTTTATTCCGCCTCTTTCACCTTCCAAACAAAATTTTTATTTTTTTTATATTAGCTGCTTTTCGTCTTTCGATTTATTTCACCTTTGCCTATGATTTTTATTTTTAATTTTAACTTTCGCACTTTTTCCTGTTATATATTTATGTCTTCATTAGTTTTTTTTTTGTATTTTGAATTTCACTTGTTCAAGAAAAATTTAAATTTGTAAGTATTCCTTTTTTTGGAGGATTACTGTAACTTAACTTGTTGCAATCACTGCACTTTGTATTGTGGCGTGATGCTTTTAGCTCTCCCTATTCCGATGTCTTCATATTCTGTTGTTTACGGTACCATCATTCAGCCACTCGCTCCCACTAACATAGGCTTATTCATCGTAGGCAATCAGGGTTCTCTTTCGTACAGCTTATTGGAAATTTTAAGCTTTTACTCCCTACCTTACCCACTGCCTAAAATTGTTGGTTCTAAGCCATGCTGGCTTGGTACCACCTTATAATTTTCTTCGAAAATCTAAATTCATTCGAAGTTCGAATTCCTATCCCCACCATCTTGGTTCTTAGTTTGACAATTTTCAAACAAATTAAATTGTTTTGTTTAGATAGAAAGAGGATGTTCCGGTAAGTATTTGGATATGTTTTTATTTTTTTATTCAATCTAATTTCTCTTTTACAGGGAGATGTAACAGCTAAAGCAAAAACAGACAACAACCTTTCCACAGATAATGCCATTTTACGGGAACGCTCAAAAGCAACTCCAAGATTCCACCTCTGCACATTTATAAACACCCACCTCTTCTCTTTCTAACTCAAAATCAACTTCACATAATTCTCTTTCATACTCACAAACTTCCACTTCTCCAAATTTACAAACACTCACCTATTCTCTTTCTAACCCATCACAACAACTTTCAATTAATAAAAAACAACCGTGTGCTACTACTCAAACTGCTACAAGCCAACATCAAAACAAAGAAATTTATTCGAAAAAATCAACGTCTCTGACTCTAAATCAGAAGATGCTAATGCTTGCTTGATCCGACTACCGAACATCGAGATCATCACATCCTGAATCTAATCTCTAATCAAAAGAACTTCATACAGTGTTCACATCGAAACACTGTGCTGAGGTTCGCCCCCACTCAGGATAAAGCTGAACTTAGGATTCTCCAGTGTAATCCGAAAGGCTAAGTAAACAATTACGATGAGCTTAATATCCTCCTAAAAGAACTCAAACACTCAGTTATATGCTTACAAGAGACCCATTACCGTTTTAACGCAACGCCAATTCAATCTAAGACATTCAAAGGCTATTTCAAAAATCTCCCTTTAAATACGTCAGCAAAATAGGGTGTTTCCATTTTAGTAAAAAATTATATACACCATAGGGAAATTCCTATCACTTCAACTATAGCCTGTTCCGCCATAGAAATAACCATTCCAAAAAAATCTGTATAATCTCCTTTTACATTCATTCTGAATAATTATTGTCTAAAAACGACTTTGATTCCATATTAAGCCAACTTCCTTGCCCAGTGATCTTAGCTGGAGATGTTAGCTCATGGCATATCCTCTGGGGATCACCCAACTCGAATCACAGGGGGAAAATAATTGAAAACTCTCTTCTAGACTCCAATCTCTCCATTTTGAACGACAGCTCGACAACCCATCTCTCTATGCATAACAATTTAGTAGCCTTCAAATAAGCGAATGCTAGGTTCCGAAGACAGCTCAAAATCGCCAAATCTAAAAGTTTTGAAGATTTTACAACTTCCATTAATCCCAACACCCCAACAAGCAAAGTTTGGAACAGTATTCGATGCCTAACAGGAAATCCAACTTCACTCACAATAAGCTCCATTAAAACTCCTTACGGTCCACTTTCAAATCCATCAGAAATACTAAATTTTATCTCACAAAGTTGGTCAAAGTGCTCAAACGACTATACTTTCTCAAACGAGTTTAAAAATCTGAAAAAAGACTCCGTATCCTGTCCTACTCCTTCTTAAGGAACCAATTATAAAGATCTTGTCATTGAACGAGATATCTCAATTACTGAGCTCGAATCGTGTCTAGCGAATCTTAAAGGTAAAACGCCCAGTCGGGATAGAATATCATACCCTATATTATAAATCTTCCAGGTAAAGTAAAGCTCCAAATCCTCAACCTCTACAACAATATCTTAAATATAAGTGTTATTCCTCAAATCCGGAAAACTCCCTATCCCTAAACCCGGTAAAGACAAATAAACGAACAGTGGTTTCATTTGTATGGAAAGGGCGGTTACAAAAAAGTCTTTGATTTAATCTCTCACTTTAATTCGGCGGTCGTCTAACACCTTTTGGTGAACTTTAGCAATGTTATCGTCAGTGGTTGCAGTTTTTGGACGTCCCGAACGTCCATCATCTCCCACGCTCTTACGGCCACGTTTAAATTCAGCTATTCAAAATTTCACGGTGGTAAATGATGGTGCAGAGTCCCCATACACTGAGTCTAACTTATTTTTGATTTGCATAGGCGTATTGCCTTTCAAAAACAAGAATTTAATAACAGCTCGATACTCAATTTTTTCCATTTTCACAAAAAACACTCACATCGACTCTCTCAAACGACTGTCAACTAAAAACTGTGCATCCAAAATGACTGAAACTTCGGTAAGTAACTATCAAAAGATGCACAACTAGCATTCACTAGCTTTTATTGACGAGTGCCGCTATCTTTACGTTGCGGTCGGAGACTTTTTAGACAACCCTCGTATTCTTAAAGAAGAAAATACAAAATACTGTGGAAACACAAATTATGCTCCGCTTTCAATAGCGATTTTAATAAATAATGTAATATTTTTAATAAAGAAAATTATCTAAAAACTATATTAACACATTGCTCTAACATTTCCATTACCTTTTGTTTTAGAATAAACTTAAAAAAAAATAAACTAAAAATGGTTAACCCGCAATGTCAAATGTTCAGATTTCCGTATTTTAAAAAATTGTGTAAAACACTCAATTTCGCAACGCATCTGACTGCAATGAACTTATTTTAGAAGAGAATCTTTAATACCACTTTGTTGCCCAACTACCACAGACAATATTGGCATTAACAAAAACGAGTTTGTTTGACCTTGAAATTTGACCTTTTGGCCTTTTGGAGAAACCACTGTGTAACGCCATAGGGCTGTTGCCCGCTTTCACTCTTACCGTGCCTTGCAAAAGTATTTGAAAAAATAGTTGCCAAACGAATATTCTGGTATGCTTAGACTAATAATCTTCTTAATCCAATCCAAGTAGCGTTTAAACCGAACCGAGAGCGTTCGGATGTTCTTCTTTATATTGATGACCACATCCCGAGAGCCTTGAGTTCTAAAAACCATCTGTCGATTCTCACTTTAGATTTCGAAGA
The DNA here is from genome assembly GCA_949129095.1 of Volucella bombylans. NCBI lineage: Eukaryota > Metazoa > Arthropoda > Insecta > Diptera > Syrphidae > Volucella > Volucella bombylans. The sequence goes on along the minus strand of OX422144.1, from coordinate 42,441,420 downwards.
AGCATTCGACAGAATAGGTATTCATGTTATATTAAATAAACTTAAGGAATGGGGTTTTGGTACCAAAATGTTCATCTACGTGAAATCGTTCTTTATTAATAGAAATTTCTACATAAAATGCAATGGTTTCTACTCTTCCTCACATCGACCTGACAATGTTATTCCCCAGGGTTCACCATTGTCAGTTGTATTGTTCTCAATCACCTTTCAAAACATCTGCGAAATCCTATTCAAAGCAAAAATTCTTAAACTACTGCGTCTACGCAGACGATGTTTATATTCTGTGTAAAAGATAACAAATAAACGATATTCGAAATATTCTTACCAATGTAATTAAAGACATTTTGTAATGGGGAATCGCCTCAGGTTCCAAGCTTTCATTATCAAAATGCGAAGTGCTGCACGTATGGCGTAAGCATCTATGTACACCCCTTAACTTAAGTATAAATAATGTTCAAATAGAAAACGTTAACAATTTAAAAATCTTAGGACTAATATTCAATAGAAGATGCAATTGGCGAGACCATTGTTTAGATCTTGAAAAGTCTCTGGTTGCAAGGACAAATATTGTTAAATATTTGTCAAGTAAAAAAAGTAGCGTATATGTAAATTCACTTTGTTATATTACTAAATCAGTTATTCTAGGCAAAATAGATTACGGCATTTTCATATATGGCAATTCTCCTAAAACACCACTCGGAATCATCAAACCAATTTATTATCAAGCAGCAAGATGTAGTGTTGGCGCCTTTCGTACCTCTCCTACCAAAAATATCCTGGCAGAGGCTGCCCTACCGACTATTGAGGAACGGAGAGATAAAACAACGCACAAACTTTACGCCAAACTGACTTTCTCTTATAATTCGCCAATCGACAAAGAAGTAAACCCCACAATGAATCGTAAAATGAGATAAAAGATCCCACCAGCCCTCTTGACAATTCTACAATCTGGTAATGACGAATTTCCGAAACAAGAGCTATTTAAAATAAAAAAACCCAACTTCTTTGGAACCCTCTTGGCTAAAAGATCTAACCTCTTTTATAACGGATCTTGCATCGTATGAAAAACCCAATTGGAATATTATGTTTACGGACGTACAATTCGACTTGGGATACTTACACAAATAGCATCCATTTCCACCGCCGAAGTTTTCGCCATTCTTTTTGCGATACTAGAGGCTACAAAAATTGGCACAAAGCAAATCATCTGCACAGACAGCCTTTCTACTATCAAAGCCATTGTAAATACGAGTACCAACAACGACGCTAATGTCATCAACAACATCCGGCACTTATTAATCAAATCAATTCAATTCATAAAAATGCCACTTCCAGTCACACTACTCTTAACCCTCAACACTTGCACTACAACTGGGACAAAAGGAAGCGACATTAACGAAACTTTAAAATATCCGAAAAAATCTAAAATACAGAAAATCAATGCAATTATTGAGACCCAGAGTAAATTCCCTGACTAACTAGTTCCGGAACTACCGGAAAACTGATTGGTCAAAATACAGAGGAATACTGTCAAAAACGTTATCCTCTGAACTATCAAGTCCCCCGCGTGACACCAATGAGCTTGACATGAAAGTCAGGGAATTTACTCTGGCTCTCAATAAGGCTATGGCCGCTTCCTGCCCTCTTATTCAACCAAGAGATAAGAAAAAGCCACATTGGTGGACATCGGCACTGGGACTGCTCAGAAACGCCTGCAGAAAACTTTTCAACGCATCAAAAAGCACAAGAAAAGTGACCGACTGGGACTCATATAAAGAATCCCTCAAATTATACAAAAAAGAACTGAGGAAGGCAAAGCGACAATCCTGGAGGTCATTCTGTGACAAAATTACAGAAACCTCTGAGGCATCGCGGCAAAGAAAAATCCACTCCGCAAATCCTATGATGCCCAGCTGTTTGAAAAAAACCGATGGCTCTTGGACAACCTCAAGTGATGAATCACTCAACCTGCTTCTGGGCACCCACTTTCCAGGTAGCTCCCAACTCGCGGCCAGTAGCAGCCCCAACAGGCCTACTGCAACTATGACCAAAATTCATGGTCTGATTACGAGAGACAAACTGCTCTGGGCGCTGCATGACTTCAAACCATACAGGTCTGCTGGTCCGCCGCAAGGCGGTGTCCTCTCTCCCCTTCTCTGGAACTTAGTGGTTAACGAACTACTGATATACCTGGAAGCGGGTGGTAGCAGAGTGATTGCCTATACGGATGACGTTGCCATAGCCGTCTCAGGAAAACATCTAAATACCATTAAAGAACTCCTCCAAGTAAATCTCATCAGATTAACCCGCTGGGCAGATCGCTGTGGATTGGGAATAAACCCCCATAAAACTGATCTTGTCCTCTTTTCTAGGAAATATAAAATTCCAATCATAGACCCTCCTTCAATAAACGGTACCAGTTTAGTTTTCTCCGATACAGCAAAATATCTGGGTCTCATTTTTGATAGGAAACTAAAGTGGAAACCTAACATTCAAGAAAGAGTCAATAAAGCTACAATAGCTTTATTCTCTTGCAAGAAAGCCATTGGGAACATATGGGGCCTTCAACCTCGCATAACCCACTGGCTATACATCTCGGTCATAAGACCGATACTTACTTACGGGGTGGTTGTCTGGTGGACGGCCTTGGAAAATGCAGTCAACCGCATTAAACTAAGCAGAGTCCAAAGAACAGCATGTCTATGCACAAGCGGAGCCTTGCGGTCTACCCCCTCTGCGGCATTAGACATTCTGCTTCACTTGACACCCCTCGACATTTTTAGCCAGCAAGTAGCTGCGACTGCAGCTATTCGCCTTAAAGCGACTAAACAGTGGACAAATAATTCATTTGGCCACGCCAATATTCTTAATACATTAGGAATCCTTACAGAGAACATCGATTACACCATACCTGAACTTTGGTTTGACAAAAACTTCCATGTAAGCTTCCCCTCTAGATCATTCTGGGAGGAGGATGCTTTCATGGAGGACAAGTCAATCCATATCTACACAGATGGATCTAAAACCGATAGCGGAGTTGGTGGCGGTGTTTTCTCAGATAAGCTAAATCTAAGCCTCTCTTTCCGACTTCCAAATCACTGTAGTGTGTTCCAGGCGGAAATTTTATCGATTAAAGAAGCTCTGTCCTGGCTGAAGAAAAACGTGATATCTGCAAAGGATATCCGCATATTTTCGGATAGTCAGGCCGCCATCAAGTCCCTGGACTCGGTCTCATTATATTCTAAAACCGCCCTTGAATGCTGATCATCTCTCATGGAGATGGCAGAGCAATTCAACATTCACTTTTGTTGGGTGCCGGGCCACAGAGACATTCCAGGGAACTGCAGAGCCGATGAACTCGCCAAAATTGGAACCACTCTACCTATCCTACCGGACAAAGGTAGTATAGGTATACCAATCGCTACGTGCAAACTAACACTAAAGCTAGATGCCAATAAAAGAACAGACCTTAGGTGGACTGCTGGACAAACATGTCTAGCGACCAAACAGATCTGGCCAAGGCTGGATCTGAGTCGCTCTAAGTGTCTGATCCTTTTAGATAGGAAACATCTCAGCGCCATAATAGGTGTCATTACTGGACACTGCCTCATAGGCAAGCACGCAAGAAGGCTTGGCGCTTTTACTAATGATTTCTGTAGAAGCTGCATGGACGAGGAAGAGGAGGAGACAATCCCCCACCTACTCTGCACATGCCCAGCTCTCTCCCAGAGAAGGAAGCTTCATCTAGGAGCTTTCTTCTACAACGACCTAAACGATCTAGAAAAAATAGACGTTAACAGTCTCCTACGCTTTATTATACTCGTAAACTCAAACTGGCTCCAGTAGTAAGAAGATCATAGATCCACGTGGCATCACAATGGGCCAATAGGCCTAAGTGGGTTGGTATTTCCAACAGCCACTCTTACCTAACCTAACCTAATATTCAAGCCATCCTCTTGTATGGTGCCCCTGCTTATTGCGCCAAAACGCTGCAATGGCCTTACGCTCAATGATACTTAAACTAAAAATTATAATATACGAGATAGAAAGCTAAAGTGATTTATATACTCGCATTAGTGTCTGTTTCAAAAAGTCTTGCATTGATTTTCTGTATTTTAGATTTTTTCGGATATTTTAAAGTTTCGTTAATGTCGCTTCCTTTTGTCCCAGTTGTAGTGCAAGTGTTGAGGGTTAAGAGTAGTGTGACTGGAAGTGGCATTTTTATGAATTGAATTGATTTGATTAATAAGTGCCGGATGTTGTTGATGACATTAGCGTCGTTGTTGGTACTCGTATTTACAATGGCTTTGATAGTAGAAAGGCTGTCTGTGCAGATGATTTGCTTTGTGCCAATTTTTGTAGCCTCTAGTATCGCAAAAAGAATGGCGAAAACTTCGGCGGTGGAAATGGATGCTATTTGTGTAAGTATCCCAAGTCGAATTGTACGTCCGTAAACATAATATTCCAATTGGGTTTTTCATACGATGCAAGATCCGTTATAAAAGAGGTTAGATCTTTTAGCCAAGAGGGTTCCAAAGAAGTTGGGTTTTTTTATTTTAAATAGCTCTTGTTTCGGAAATTCGTCATTACCAGATTGTAGAATTGTCAAGAGGGCTGGTGGGATCTTTTATCTCATTTTACGATTCATTGTGGGGTTTACTTCTTTGTCGATTGGCGAATTATAAGAGAAAATCAGTTTGGCGTAAAGTTTGTGCGTTGTTTTATCTCTCCGTTCCTCAATAGTCGGTAGGGCAGCCTCTGCCAGGATATTTTTGGTAGGAGAGGTACGAAAGGCGCCAACACTACATCTTGCTGCTTGATAATAAATTGGTTTGATGATTCCGAGTGGTGTTTTAGGAGAATTGCCATATATGAAAATGCCGTAATCTATTTTGCCTAGAATAACTGATTTAGTAATATAACAAAGTGAATTTACATATACGCTACTTTTTTTACTTGACAAATATTTAACAATATTTGTCCTTGCAACCAGAGACTTTTCAAGATCTAAACAATGGTCTCGCCAATTGCATCTTCTATTGAATATTAGTCCTAAGATTTTTAAATTGTTAACGTTTTCTATTTGAACATTATTTATACTTAAGTTAAGGGGTGTACATAGATGCTTACGCCATACGTGCAGCACTTCGCATTTTGATAATGAAAGCTTGGAACCTGAGGCGATTCCCCATTACAAAATGTCTTTAATTACATTGGTAAGAATATTTCGAATATCGTTTATTTGTTATCTTTTACACAGAATATAAACATCGTCTGCGTAGACGCAGTAGTTTAAGAATTTTTGCTTTGAATAGGATTTCGCAGATGTTTTGAAAGGTGATTGAGAACAATACAACTGACAATGGTGAACCCTGGGGAATAACATTGTCAGGTCGATGTGAGGAAGAGTAGAAACCATTGCATTTTATGTAGAAATTTCTATTAATAAAGAACGATTTCACGTAGATGAACATTTTGGTACCAAAACCCCATTCCTTAAGTTTATTTAATATAACATGAATACCTATTCTGTCGAATGCTTCTTCGAAATCTAAAGTGAGAATCGACAGATGGTTTTTAGAACTCAAGGCTCTCGGGATGTGGTCATCAATATAAAGAAGAACATCCGAACGCTCTCGGTTCGGTTTAAACGCTACTTGGATTGGATTAAGAAGATTATTAGTCTAAGCATACCAGAATATTCGTTTGGCAACTATTTTTTCAAATACTTTTGCAAGGCACGGTAAGAGTGAAAGCGGGCAACAGCCCTATGGCGTTACACAGTGGTTTCTCCAAAAGGCCAAAAGGTCAAATTTCAAGGTCAAACAAACTCGTTTTTGTTAATGCCAATATTGTCTGTGGTAGTTGGGCAACAAAGTGGTATTAAAGATTCTCTTCTAAAATAAGTTCATTGCAGTCAGATGCGTTGCGAAATTGAGTGTTTTACACAATTTTTTAAAATACGGAAATCTGAACATTTGACATTGCGGGTTAACCATTTTTAGTTTATTTTTTTTTAAGTTTATTCTAAAACAAAAGGTAATGGAAATGTTAGAGCAATGTGTTAATATAGTTTTTAGATAATTTTCTTTATTAAAAATATTACATTATTTATTAAAATCGCTATTGAAAGCGGAGCATAATTTGTGTTTCCACAGTATTTTGTATTTTCTTCTTTAAGAATACGAGGGTTGTCTAAAAAGTCTCCGACCGCAACGTAAAGATAGCGGCACTCGTCAATAAAAGCTAGTGAATGCTAGTTGTGCATCTTTTGATAGTTACTTACCGAAGTTTCAGTCATTTTGGATGCACAGTTTTTAGTTGACAGTCGTTTGAGAGAGTCGATGTGAGTGTTTTTTGTGAAAATGGAAAAAATTGAGTATCGAGCTGTTATTAAATTCTTGTTTTTGAAAGGCAATACGCCTATGCAAATCAAAAATAAGTTAGACTCAGTGTATGGGGACTCTGCACCATCATTTACCACCGTGAAATTTTGAATAGCTGAATTTAAACGTGGCCGTAAGAGCGTGGGAGATGATGGACGTTCGGGACGTCCAAAAACTGCAACCACTGACGATAACATTGCTAAAGTTCACCAAAAGGTGTTAGACGACCGCCGAATTAAAGTGAGAGATTAAATCAAAGACTTTTTTGTAACCGCCCTTTCCATACAAATGAAACCACTGTTCGTTTATTTGTCTTTACCGGGTTTAGGGATAGGGAGTTTTCCGGATTTGAGGAATAACACTTATATTTAAGATATTGTTGTAGAGGTTGAGGATTTGGAGCTTTACTTTACCTGGAAGATTTATAATATAGGGTATGATATTCTATCCCGACTGGGCGTTTTACCTTTAAGATTCGCTAGACACGATTCGAGCTCAGTAATTGAGATATCTCGTTCAATGACAAGATCTTTATAATTGGTTCCTTAAGAAGGAGTAGGACAGGATACGGAGTCTTTTTTCAGATTTTTAAACTCGTTTGAGAAAGTATAGTCGTTTGAGCACTTTGACCAACTTTGTGAGATAAAATTTAGTATTTCTGATGGATTTGAAAGTGGACCGTAAGGAGTTTTAATGGAGCTTATTGTGAGTGAAGTTGGATTTCCTGTTAGGCATCGAATACTGTTCCAAACTTTGCTTGTTGGGGTGTTGGGATTAATGGAAGTTGTAAAATCTTCAAAACTTTTAGATTTGGCGATTTTGAGCTGTCTTCGGAACCTAGCATTCGCTTATTTGAAGGCTACTAAATTGTTATGCATAGAGAGATGGGTTGTCGAGCTGTCGTTCAAAATGGAGAGATTGGAGTCTAGAAGAGAGTTTTCAATTATTTTCCCCCTGTGATTCGAGTTGGGTGATCCCCAGAGGATATGCCATGAGCTAACATCTCCAGCTAAGATCACTGGGCAAGGAAGTTGGCTTAATATGGAATCAAAGTCGTTTTTAGACAATAATTATTCAGAATGAATGTAAAAGGAGATTATACAGATTTTTTTGGAATGGTTATTTCTATGGCGGAACAGGCTATAGTTGAAGTGATAGGAATTTCCCTATGGTGTATATAATTTTTTACTAAAATGGAAACACCCTATTTTGCTGACGTATTTAAAGGGAGATTTTTGAAATAGCCTTTGAATGTCTTAGATTGAATTGGCGTTGCGTTAAAACGGTAATGGGTCTCTTGTAAGCATATAACTGAGTGTTTGAGTTCTTTTAGGAGGATATTAAGCTCATCGTAATTGTTTACGTAGCCTTTCGGATTACACTGGAGAATCCTAAGTTCAGCTTTATCCTGAGTGGGGGCGAACCTCAGCACAGTGTTTCGATGTGAACACTGTATGAAGTTCTTTTGATTAGAGATTAGATTCAGGATGTGATGATCTCGATGTTCGGTAGTCGGATCAAGCAAGCATTAGCATCTTCTGATTTAGAGTCAGAGACGTTGATTTTTTCGAATAAATTTCTTTGTTTTGATGTTGGCTTGTAGCAGTTTGAGTAGTAGCACACGGTTGTTTTTTATTAATTGAAAGTTGTTGTGATGGGTTAGAAAGAGAATAGGTGAGTGTTTGTAAATTTGGAGAAGTGGAAGTTTGTGAGTATGAAAGAGAATTATGTGAAGTTGATTTTGAGTTAGAAAGAGAAGAGGTGGGTGTTTATAAATGTGCAGAGGTGGAATCTTGGAGTTGCTTTTGAGCGTTCCCGTAAAATGGCATTATCTGTGGAAAGGTTGTTGTCTGTTTTTGCTTTAGCTGTTACATCTCCCTGTAAAAGAGAAATTAGATTGAATAAAAAAATAAAAACATATCCAAATACTTACCGGAACATCCTCTTTCTATCTAAACAAAACAATTTTATTTGTTTGAAAATTGTCAAACTAAGAACCAAGATGGTGGGGATAGGAATTCGAACTTCGAATGAATTTAGATTTTCGAAGAAAATTATAAGGTGGTACCAAGCCAGCATGGCTTAGAACCAACAATTTTAGGCAGTGGGTAAGGTAGGGAGTAAAAGCTTAAAATTTCCAATAAGCTGTACGAAAGAGAACCCTGATTGCCTACGATGAATAAGCCTATGTTAGTGGGAGCGAGTGGCTGAATGATGGTACCGTAAACAACAGAATATGAAGACATCGGAATAGGGAGAGCTAAAAGCATCACGCCACAATACAAAGTGCAGTGATTGCAACAAGTTAAGTTACAGTAATCCTCCAAAAAAAGGAATACTTACAAATTTAAATTTTTCTTGAACAAGTGAAATTCAAAATACAAAAAAAAAACTAATGAAGACATAAATATATAACAGGAAAAAGTGCGAAAGTTAAAATTAAAAATAAAAATCATAGGCAAAGGTGAAATAAATCGAAAGACGAAAAGCAGCTAATATAAAAAAAAATAAAAATTTTGTTTGGAAGGTGAATGAGGCGGAATAAAAAAAAAACAAAGGGGGAATAATTGAAGGACATTTCGAGGAGAAAGGGGTTTTAGTTGCCTCACGCTACATAACAACAATAAGGAGTCGGACGAAAATACTGCGATCGCCAAATTTTTTTCCTCCCCCTTTTTTTTCTCCTTAATCTCCTTTACTAGAAGTGTTCTAAAGGATAACCGGCAAAATTTGCCAAATTAAAGTATTATATTTTTTTTTTGATTTAAATAAGAAAAAATAAATAATAATAAATAAATAAATTTAAATTATCAATTAAGTAGGCAAATATCAAGCCATATCTGTTAAGTGTTTAGTTTCATAATTTATTTATAGTGTTATAATTTATTCATAGTGTTATTATATTTAATAGTTATATTGTATTGTATCTACTGTCATACTTGGTGCTGTTAGTTTTTTTACATGTACATATTTATCGGTAGATTCATATAAATAAAAATAAAAACTAATATCGATCTATATCTCTAGTTATATAAGGCAGCGAAATGGTTGCGATACCCTTCTAATTTGAGCTCGAATTAAGTAGGGCAGTCAATAGAAGTAGGAGGAAGGATATTAGTTTTTTTGTTTATCGTTAAAAAAAATATATATAATAATAATATATTTACAGGTGAGACGATGTCCGCTCTTTGGGGAAGTCGGCCACCGGATTTCCATGTTGGGAAGGAAATGGTCAGCGCCGATCAACACCACAGCGCCCCTCAGCATCGTAAATTCCGTCCGTTAATATGGTTATTGTTTTGAATTGTATGTCGGCATGATTTATGATTTTTTTGTTGTAGTAGGTCCTGTCAAGGAGTGAGGAAAAGAACCAGCCCCATCCGGCGAGCCTCACTCCAAGGCATCCTTTCCGTTCCTTTCGTTTCCTTTCCCAGTCCGGTTCACATCCCGGTTTCCTGTCATCCCTCTACAATCCTATCTTCCCCCTTAAGTCATCCTGCTCAAAACATTTTCTTCCTACGCGCCCAGAGCAGTTTGTCTCTCGTAATCAGACCATGAATTTTGGTCATGGTTGCAGTAGGCCTGTTGGGGCTGCTACTGGCCGCGAGTTGGGAGCTACCTGGAAAGTGGGTGTCCAGAAGCAGGTTGTGTGATTCATCACTTGAGGTTGTCCAAGAGCCATCGGTTTTTTTTCAAACAGCTGGGCATCATAGGATTTGCGGAGTGGATTTTTCTAAGCCGCGATGCCTCAGAGGTTTCTGTAATTTTGTCACAGAATGACCTCTAGGATTGTCGCTTTGCCTTCCTCAGTTCTTTTTTGTATAATTTGAGTTATTCTTTATATTAGTCCCAGTCGGTCACTTTTCTTGTGCTTTTTGCTGCGTTGAAAAGTTTTCTGCAGGCGTTTCTGAGCAGTCCCAGTGCCGATGTCCACCAATATGGCTTTTTCTTGTCTCTTGGTTGAATAAGAGGGCAGGAAGCGGCCATAGCCTTATTGAGAGCCAGAGTAAATTCCCTGACTTTCATGTCAAGCTCATTGGTGTCACGCGGGGGACTTGATAGTTCAGAGGATAACGTTTTTGACAGTATTCCTCTGTATTTTGACCAATCAGTTTTCCGGTAGTTCCGGAAAGCTGGTTGGCTGGGGGGAGCATCACTCAGACTGAATTGGATGTATCTATGGTCTGAAAAGGAGTGTTCAGACGATACCATCCAGTTTGTTAGCCTTTGGGTGATGCTGTCGGAGACAAGAGTAATTTCTAACACTGCTTGTCGGTTTCTTGTTATAAAAGTGGGCTCATTGCCAATATTGCAAATTAAAGTGACTCACCTCTATCATTGTTGTCGGTACTGCCCCATACCGTATGTTGTGCGTTAGCGTCGCATCCGATTATGAGGCCAGTTTTTTGCCTTCCAGCTTCCAGTACCACCCTTTCTAGGTTATCACCAGGGAGAGGGCCCACTTGGTCGTGGCCAAGGTAAGCCGATGCCAGCCAGTAGGAGCCTTTGGCAGTCTCTAGTCTGGCAACGGTTAAGTCGGGGTCACTGAGGTTGGGAAGTAGAAATACATTAAGGCTACGTTTCACTAATATACAAGTTCTAATCTTACCTTTGTCTCTTGTATAGAGCGGAGCGTATGTGGGTGTCCTAAGTCCACGAACCACGCCTTCTGCAATCCATGGTTCCTGGATTATGTCTTCTGCGTTTTTAGAAAGACGCAGAATGAGTGCGGCCGAAGCCTTTTTTGAGTGGTGGAGATTAATCTGGAGAAACCGTATCATTGCTACAGTCTTCCAGAGTTGCCTCCACCACGGTCTTATTGAGGTCCTCCGATTCTGAAGATGTACCCAAGAGCTCATCTTCTATCTCTGATCGTGTAGGACATCTAATTGCTTCGTCATCGGTTTCCATTTCCGACAGTGTGTCAGAAGAGGAGACCGACGGCTTGATAGTCACCTCGGACAGATTGGAGTCGTCGCTATCCAATTCTGGAAAGGATATCGACGCTCCGAAATCCGAGGTTGTGATATCAGGTATTAAAGGAAGAGGTTGCTTATCAGCATCCAGCTCATCCTTTTTGTACACCCTTAAATGTAAGGACTCGAATCCGAACCGAATCATGCCTTTCGTCTGCGCCAGAGGATTAAGGGATTCCTTATTGATCACAATTAACGCGCATCTATAAGAACCCCTTAGTTCCTCCAGTTTCGCGACTTTCCAGTCATGAGTCGGAAGAGTCGGGTTACTGAGCCGGATGATTTCCGGAATATTTTCTGGAGAGGGGGGTTCGACTGGAATCCAGGTACGAGTTCGAGGTCTGCTAGGAATGTCTTCCCTAGACACGACCTCGAATTTTGCACCTGGCCAAATCTCTCCTAAATCATCGATGGCCTTGGTGAAGGGATCGAGAGATCTCTGGTTGGAACATGCGATGAGCTTGACATGGCCTTGGTGCCAGCCAGCGTCGCTTGTGATAGGAGGTGGTCCGGGGTTTTCCCGCATGATGGCCAAGAAGTTGCTCGAAAGCTTCAGCTTGACCAGCTGACACCGTTCCGGTGTAATGGAACCGTCGGTATCGTTCCTATCGATCACCGCTATCACCAATGCGTCCTTTATGACTTCATTGTAAGACCTCAGAGATGTGCTGTTGGATGGCCCAGGGGTTGTAGAACTATATGTTTTGGGCCTCTTGGAAACCGGTGCGGTTTCTTCCAACGATCTCTGGCACTTAGAGGAGTCTTTTGACGTTTTGGGAGCAGTGGAAGCAGTGGGTAATCCGTCTTTTAGAATGTTTTTAGCCCACTCAAACTTGCTCTTTATTTCCGCACTTCTCTCAACCTCCGGGATGGATACGAAGGTTTTGATAATGCGTGAAGCATTTCGGCGTCTTATATAGAACGCCTTAGATAGAGCTTGCCGATGCGGCTGAGCTCCAGATTCCTCCTTGGAGGGAGGTGTTTTGGTAGCAGCAGTAGGGGCGGAGGAAGTGATAGGACCATGGCTTACCACAGTCTTAACACTCCCTGAAGGAGTTTTTTTAGCAGCGACAAGTCCGTGGCCTGCCACAAACTTGCTGCTGCTAGGGGTGGAGGAAGTGATAGGACCATGGCTTGCCACAGTCTTAACACTTCCTGAATTCTTATTTTTAAGCTCGTTCCGTTTGCCTTTAGAGGATGGCGCACCATGGCCTGCCACAGTTTTGCCTCCTCTCTACAATGTAGGAGCCTTGCCGGTTGTCGGTGTAGTCACCGTTCCACCGACCGGTATTGAAGGAGTACCGGCCTCGGTTTTTGTTTTTTTGGTTTTTTCCATGAATGGTCCCACGAGTAGCGGGGAAAGGGGTGTCCATCTGTACAGAGATCCGCTATATACAGATAAGGCTAGCTAATCCGGAGGTCGCCAGGTATCCGGATACTCCGTTCGCGACTGAGCTATTTTTGGAGATACTGGCCCCTCAGCCAGGTTGATCTTCAGCACGGGTCGTATGACACCTTGATCTAGCCCAGGGGAAGGAGGAAGTGCTTTGGGAGTTGGGGAGGGGGGGGGAGAATCCTTTGGTTTCAGGACTCGTCTGGAGAATTTCTTCTCGAGATTCGTTGACCCTACTGAGCCTCTACAACCCGACAAGTTCGATTCTCGCGGTAGAAGGGCTTGAATATTAGATTTAAACAAAACTATATTGTTGTCGATACTGAGTTTCGAATTTTTGGATATCAGAGGATAAAGGATTCTTATACTGGGTGAGTTTTTTAACTTGAGACATCCAAATTACTCGAAAAATACGCGATATCGCGAAAAATGTTTCAGACAAAAGTCACAAGGTTCTGAAGGGGACATAAGATGGTAACCACGAGTTTGACCTTGAGCCCCATTTAAGGTCACTTTTGATTTTTCAATGGGAACCCCTATTTTTTGCCAGATTCGTAATCTTCGTGAAAAATTACAATTCTTTTACGTGAAACACTTTTTTCAAAAATGCGTTCTTTTCCCGCCAGAGGAATACGACTGAGCAATGAAAATCAGGAATTATCATTTGAAAAATCAAAAGTGAACCTCGTTTGACCTTGAAAATGGGTATCAAGGTCAAACTCGTGGTCACTATCTTATGTCCCCTTCAGAACCTTGTGACTTTTGTCTGAAACATTTTTCGCGATATCTCGTACTTCTCGAGTAATTTTGATGTCTTAAGTCAGAGGGCGCTGACGGGTAAAGAACGCATTTTGAAAAAAGTGTTTCATGTAAAAGAATTGCAATTTTTCACGCAGATTACGAATCTGTACAAAAAAAATAGGGGTTTCCATTAATAAATCAAAAGTGACCTTCGTTTCACCTTGAAAATGGGGCTCAAGTTCAAACTCGTGGTACAATATTTCTCTGGCAAAAATGGCCTTGTCGTCAGCTAACATGACAATACTAACTTCGTCACCAATATCAGGAAGGTCAGAGACAAAGACATTAAAAAGTATGGGGCCAAGTGCCAAAACTGGAGAAACTCCAAATCCAGTACATTGATCCAGGACATTTCATTTTTGCATTCTCTCGGTTAAAAAAACGTTGGATTATTTTTAAAATTGGCATTGGAAGATTGATATCATGAACCTTATACAGAAGGGCATCATGCCAGACCGTGTCTAATGCCTTTTCAATGTCTAAACAATACTAAACCTGTAGATTTCTTTGGATTCAAATTGTCAGTGATGTGATTTTAATCCTGACAATTTGTTGGTTAATATTATGGCAGTGTCTAAAACCGAATTGGTATTTGGGCAGAATACTGTTTGTGATTTTCAAGCTATTCCTTGATAATCTTCTCTAATAATTTACTAAGACAGCTTAGTAAGCTAATAGGCCTATAGCTATTAATGTCATCCTAAGGTTTTCTGGGTGTTCTATTGGCATAGATATTGCTGTTTTCCAACATTCTAGAATGTAGGAACGTTTAAGTCATTTATTGAAGATAGCGGTTAAGTATCTTATACCCGACGGAGGCAGTGCCTTCAACAATTTATTATTGACACCATCTTGACCAAAAGATTTTTTTTTTATTTTTTAAAGTTTTTATGAGTTTGCTTATTTTGTTGGGATTTACTAAATAAGAATCTGGTAAGACAGTATTTGATTGCGAGATAGTAGTAACTGAGGTGGAGGCTTCAAAAATAGTGTTAACATCATTTAGGTGAGATGCAATATTATGATTATTTGAGAAAGTTGTTGCTAAAAGGTTTACTTTTTCTTTTGGTTATATATACAGATGGTTTTGTACTTTAAGAGGCGGTAAGCTAGAGCCTCTTTTCTTTATTATTTTGGAAACCTTCCAGAATGGCTTACTTGCTTTATCAAAGGAAGACAATAAACAACTACAACGAGAGTTTCGGAAATCGGAAATTTCCTTGTCGATTGCTTTGTCTAAAAATCTTACACTATTTAAAAATGAATCGTAACGATACCGGGGCCATTTTCTCCTCTCAGAATGTCTCAGGTGTATTAAATACAAAATGTTAGATGGTAGTTGTACCATGTGGGTATGTGATGCAGTTCGCTTAGGTATTGCCAACTTGACTGCTCTTTTCGCCGTCGCAACAAAGTTATTGCACAAATAATCTACTTGAGAAGTAGTATGCATAACGTCCGATAAGTAATCGCTTGGATGGTAGTTTCTATTAAAAAATTATAAAGATTCCAGTTAGCTACGGGGTAATTATACTTAAATCTAAACTGTCTAACTGGCGCAATGTTTCTCAAACAAATATTGATGGATAAATGGTCTGATCCTAGTTTATCATACGTAAATGGCCTACTGCAGTAGTTAGTGACGAATAAGTCAAGGGTGGACGGACTTTTAGATGAGGATGTAGGAATGTATTTATTGTATGATTAGGAGGATATAAGAATGAAAAACTTCCTTTATGTCGTGTAGGACATTACCCCAGCAATTAGATCGAAAGCAGTTTCATAACTGATGGTGACAATTTAGATCACCCCCAATAATAGTTTTTCCACCAGGGAAATAAATAGGCAGAAAAATCATTGACTATATCTATATTCTATACCTATTATCTCGATACGAACGAGGTGTAAATTAGGGTGTGCCGAGTGTTCTCTTCCTTTTCGAATTATAACAGCGACAACACCACCTCTGTCGTGCTCCCGGTAAAGGCGATAACAGTAAAAATTTGGTTTGAAAATGACATCAGTTCTCAGCCAGGTCTCAGTAACTAGCGCAATACAATATTTTTTGTTTATAATGAAATTAAAAAAATTCTATTTTTTTTTTTGTGATGCCTCTTGTGTTCTAAGCAGCGTTGTCACTTTTGTCCAGAGCAATATAATATGTACGGTTTCAGAAGTAAATGTAGCATAAGACAAATTTCAGTTGATTTTATTTTTTATTTTTTAATTATTACACATAGCCGTAGGATATACAGGGTGTCCAGGAAAGAATGGATGAGCCTGAAACACCTCATAGGTGAGCTATCGGGCGCTCAAAATAAAATACAAAAAAAGATCTATCCCAAAAAAGTCTATTTTTTTCACATGACTTTTCGTTTCATAACACTACGGCATCAAAAAAATTATATGTTAAATATTCTTCATAGACTATTTCATTTTATACGCAGTAAATATTATAAGAAGCTGTTTCTCCATTTTTGGAAAAAAACATTTTAAATTTAATTTTTAGCATGAAATTTGAAAAATGTTTAGTTTCTGTAAAGTTTAAGCGGTTGGGGTGAAAAATATGTATGGAAACCTAAGTGGCCAACTATTAAAAGAAAATACGTTTGGCATACAGATTTCAAAATGGTATACTACAGTCTTTTATTTAATGCAAATACGTAGTTATTGCTATTAATGCAGAAGGAGCAAATTCAACTAAATATCAAAAATTTTAAAAATTGATCTTTTCTTATCTTTAACTGCACATGCTGATAAGAATGCTAATATGTATGTAGATGCTCATAAGGATAGAGTTAAACACTATTTAAACTCTATTTATTACAGTAAATATTCAAACTGTCTCCCATCGACTCTGATACAAGCTCGACATCTTCGAACAAAAGCTCTTTTGAGAAGACGTACATAAAGTGCCCTGTAGACGCTAAAACATGGTACTAGTAAATATGGTACCACTAAAACCTGCAGACGCTGAGACCAATTCACTCCAACATACGAGTAATAGAACACATCTCTCCACAAAGATGGTAGGGTGTGAAAACACTCGAAAAATTCTTTCCAAACATCAGTATTTGGAATGTTCGCCTTTTTTTCCCGATTATTTTGTGTATTCACACGACGAAATTCACTGATAAAATAGCTTGCTCGAGAAAATGTTGGCAGATGAGAGCGCAGACACTCAAACATAGTATCAGCAACATAAAACTCCGTTTTTGTCAACAGATGCTTGTGAAAATAGAAGAAGATCCGCAATTCTTTGATAAATTTCATACATTAGAAATTCCTAACGAAAATCAATAAATAAATAAATTGAACACAAAAGTAAGAAATAAATTAATCCATAAATAATTTAAAATTAATTTGATTTAAATTATATATTATATGATAAAAAATTAAAAAGAATTCATTGGAAAATAAAAGGTTATAAATATTAAATTAAAATTTAGTCTAGGGACCAGACAGACATTTTTACTCTATTTTAATGCATTTGCCATCTACAAATTGAAAATTTAGGCAAAACTTTATCAATTCGTCAGGTTGATCAAATATTGCCACACCTTTCAATAGCTCTTTAGCCAGTAAAATTGATTCCACAGTATTTGTCCTTAACCTATTTCTCAGATCGGCTTTTATTATGCTTAATTTGGAAAACTTTCCTTCAGCACAAGCAACACAAATCTAGTGGGGAAGACAACACAAATCTAGCATATAAATAGCTAGCTCAAAAAACATTAGGTTACTTAATAAATTTTTTTGGTTTTTCAATGAAACCCATAAAGATACAATATCAGATTAGTAAGCTTTCAAATTTGGATTCAGATCTGTTGATCCGATTAACAAACGTCATTGTTCATTTAAAGATTTTAAATTTTAATGTGAGTGAGGAAAAATATTATGAAAATTTAAAATGGTAGGTTCGCGTCCTGAAACAATTTCCCAAGGATCTAAGTACCTAACCATTCGTATTCGTAAAATGTAGCATAATGAGTGAAAGATGTAGTATGTACTCGAAAATGTAGCAATTTTGCTAAATATGTAGCAAAAGTGCTAACGCTGGTTCCAAGTAATAATATTGAGAGAATTATATGATATGTTCATTTGAGTATACATACTTAATAGTTAAGATGACGTTGAATTGTTCTGACTTAGTATGACAAGAGCCAAGTTTAGTCAGAACTTCATTTAAAAGTTAATTCATCTCATCAAAGGAGAACAAACTATTGGTTCCGTTCTTACTAGGAAAGGAACCGGTGGGAGTGGAGGTTTTATGGATGCAGAGGAGAAAGACTGGTCAGCTGAGCGGTGAGTAGATCCAGAGTGTGATGGCAATGGAGGGAACTGAGAAAAAGAAAAACGATCAAATGAAACGTGTTGCTGTGGTTTTGGAGTGGGTAGTCTGCTTTTGTTGTTGGCGGTTTGGCGATGAAGAGAAAGTTTTTGGCGAATGTCCAAGTATTGTTGTCGGCTGACGCAGTTAGGATCGGATAATTTGTGTGGGCCATTGAAATTGGCACAACGAATCGCCTCAGCAGATGTACAGTTAATTGTTTTGTCGTTGCCGGAGCAGTTGGCACAAACACTTTTAACGCTGCAGTGCCTGGAAATATATACATATAGTTGACAGTTATGACATTAAGTCAATTTTCTGGGATTATGTTGTTTATAGTCCTAGCGGACTAGAGTTTTAAATAAACTGGGGAAACTTCGGCGAAGTTCATTCAATTCAATTGTTCCACGTTCGATGTAAACAGTGTATATATAATGCTTATATTGGTTTATAGGTTTGGAATTTATTGTGATTATTTTAACACTGATGCACTTTAAACCAGATTTTATTAGTTCATCTTTAATTTCGAACTAATAAAATGTTTGATAAGGTCCAGACCTGACAAGATTGACTTGAGATTATCTTTATGCGCGTGCGTAAAGATCTCCCAATTTATTTTACTAATTCGGTTTTAATTTGTCATGGATTACCAATGAGGGCGATATTACTTTTTGACCAAGGGAAATGTTTTTGATTAAATATTTCCAATTTTTAAACTACCTAGGAAAAGACGCACTTGTTCAGTAGTAGGTTTGAATAACAGAATTGGGTGGATAATTTCTTTAATGATATTCATTATTTATATCATGTTTCGTGTTTCTGTTCATATTTACGATATGAACTTTCCCGCTTGTCTGTGCAAAATTGACTATAAATTGAATTTAAAAAATTTTGAAATCACGCAGACGGTCGTTGCAAAAAGGGGACAGGAATACACACAGACGGTCTGCGCAGACATGTCCACAACAACAAAATATATTGGTTTGCAACGACGTGTCTGTGTCGTGTATGGGCCTTATAAGAAGTAATCACTTTTGCGCGTACGTATTTGTTTTTACACGTCCGTAAATACAGGCCGGCTGTTTTGGCACTTAGTGAAACACAGGTAGATCCCCGCCCGTAGATCCAAGCTACCTGGCTACGAACTAATGCCACCGGTAGTTCTCTCAGCGCAGTCTCGCCATTTACGTGCGTAGTGACATAGGTGATATAACTCCAGCACAATGTAACCCCTGTTGCAATACGAATTCAATTTCATGTGGTTAAAATTTCATCTCCGTAAGCAAAATATCCACTGATAAGTACACCGTTGATGTGCTCTCCCCTCTAGGCTCGTTGGACCATTGTGCCATACCAGTTGATTTCTCGTACGCTGACCACACAGTTAGAGAAAAGATTCGTATAAGAATCGTATGGCAATACGAGAATGCCAATCGAAGCGGACTTAACAGCTTCTTTGGGAAATTTAACTGGTCGGTATGTTTGCTCTATAACAACGTGGATGCCGCTTCTGATATCATCACAGACACTATTCTCTTTGGAATGAGAACCTTTATCCCTCATCGGATGAAGAGTATCAAACCAATAGAAAATGCGTGATGCGTACGAGCTGTAAGAGGCTGTCAGGTCTAGAGAAATGTTTTGTTCGGTTCTTCAAGATTAACCCTAGAGGGGAACCGAAAAAAGATCAAATGAGCCAGGAATGACTGTAACATCTTTCTTAAGCGTGCGAAAGTCCAATATGAACAACAACTGAGGCAAAAAATACTACAATGTCCCAAAGTAGTAAAACCTTTTGGTTGTTAGTCCAAAACGTCAGAAATTCTGCCTCATCCTACACCCCAACGCTCATTTACAATGACATTCTAACTGCCAGCTTTTTAGACATGGCCATTCTGATTGTTGCACACTTTGCGCAGAGCTCAAAACTTCCAGATTGTGCTTTGTTTCCGCCTACACTTGAGTGCCTCAAATCTTCAATGGGTCGAATCCACTTTCGCACTCGTGTAGTAGCAAAAATACTTAAAGTTCTTAACATACACAAATCCGCTCTTCTTCTGAAGTGGTGTTCTTTCACGCTGGCAACACCACTGCGTAAGCTTTTCCATCGATCCTACTCTTTAGGACTCTTTCCGAGAAGATAGAAAACAGCATTTGTTCAGCCCGTCCTTAAAAAAGGCGAATATTCTCTCCTCCTACAGACCGATTGCACTTACATCCATTCTTTCCAAGGTCATGGAAACGCTGATAAATCGTCAGCTCATGAAATATCGATGAATCTCTCATTCAATGGATTAAAAACTACCTCTCGGAACATCCAATTCAAGTTGTCTTAGATGGTTTCAAGTCTGATATCCACAAAATAAATGCTGGTGTGCCCGAGGGCTCCCTCCTGTCTCCGACACTCTTTATAATCTTCATTAATGATCTCTTGTCTGCTACTTCTAATTAAATATATTTCTTTGCTAATGACAGTACTCTCTGCTTTTCACATTAGTTCCCGGACTTAGAGTATGCTAAGTTCATTAAATTCTAATATAAACAGTGGGTGGCCGTGGTTCAAGTGGTAGTGGACGGGCTTTCAAATCGGAAGGTTCGGTGTTCGAATCCCAGCCTCGCCCGAAAGACATGTTCATTTTTTCAGTTAACGAAAATCAAGTAAGATGAGTAGGTGACTAGAAATCAACTCCACTAAGAATTTAGTCTCCCCATTAAATGTTGGATGCCACCCATGGAGCGAAATAACCACTGAGCCCAAACATCTTTCTTCTCTCTCTATCCCATTTTCCAAAGAACTTAACACGTATAACAGTGTATTCATGTTATTAAAAAAAAAAATCACCCATTGGGAAATATAGAATAGAATAAAGCGAAATCCAAACCCTCAGCCATTATCCATGAATGGCACTTGAATCGTTGAAACCGAAAAACTTTCCATTTGCGCGTGTGTCAATGACAAGCTACGTTGGA
Source organism: Volucella bombylans (assembly GCA_949129095.1). NCBI lineage: Eukaryota > Metazoa > Arthropoda > Insecta > Diptera > Syrphidae > Volucella > Volucella bombylans. The sequence continues at coordinate 42,420,564 of OX422144.1, read as the reverse complement.
ATAACCACGTAATTGATGTTGCCATAATGCTTCGAAATCTTTAGGTTTCCTCAAACTATGTAAGAAATACTTCTCATCCTCTGATCTGGTCTTAATATTTAAGGCTTTCATCCGCGAAAAATTTAAGTACAATGATCCTCAAAGATAGGATTCAAAACCGTGCGATAAGACTCATAGGTGATGCTAATATCACCCAGTCAATTGAAAAGCTGGAACACCGACGAAATGTCTTCTGTCTCACCTTGCTGTACCGCTATTTTGACCACCAGCGCTCCATTGAAAGTGCTAGTAGCATCCCGCTACTCAAATCTTTCACCGTAACACCCGTCTCGCTATAAATGCTCATCAGTTTACCCTCAAGCCCACTTTCTTACGTACATCTCGCGTATGGAATACCCTGTCGCTCTCTTTATTTCCTGACCATTATAACCTTCAAACATTTAAAACGAAGGTACACCGGTATCTCTCTTTCTTTCCTTCGCCCGCGCGGTGTGCAAACATTTTAAGGGTACCTTAGCCTTTTGAGTGTGCGCTAATTTAAAAAAAAACAAATTTTACTCATTAGAAATAACAAGATTGAATAACTTGAACCATACGATTGACGAGGCAGCTTCGAAAGCGCGAGAAGAATTTATAATAATGTTCATTGTTACAGGCTTGCAAAGACGAGCATACAAACCAATGGTTTGCGCTTTGAACAATTGATATGTATAACACAAGGTTTAATGAAAAAAAAATATAAAAATGTGAAATAAACATTTGTATTTTTTTTTCTAAATTTTTAACAATTTTTAATTTAATGATTTATGTACGTGTTTCAATAAGTTTGGTCGTAGTATCTTGAAAACTACTGGCTTGAGATGAAATGACTGATGTTTTTTGTTTCCCAGCGTTAGGTAAACGTTTCAAAGGTGTAAAAAGTTTGGGTTGTTAATAAGATATTTGTCCGATAAATGGTGACAGTCATAATTTAAGGTTTTTTTTTTAAACCACTTTTGATCTTCAATAACTCTTGACATATTAATTTTAGGACTAAATTTACTTTGAAACAATTAAAGTACTCATAATTTTACGAGTCCAACGATACCTCATTTAATACCATACACGCATAAATTTGTAAAGATGTTATTTTCAATAGGAGTCAAAACAGGGCAGCGTAAGGTTTTGCTTAAAACCTCTGTATCTCGGAGAAGATTCATATCGAATAGAATTTAATGTTTCTAAAACACAATGTCTAATGACAATAGCTTTTTTGATACGAAAAAATATAAAATTTTTATGTACATTTGTACATTATGTATGTATACATATGTGTGTACATACAATATGTATTATAACCAATAGTGATTGTTATCAAATTATTTTTTCTCTTACACTTTGGATACTTATAATAATTGTTCATATAACCAACTAAATGAATTTTTAATAAAAAGTTAATAAGGAAGTTATAAGTTTAAAGCATATCCTTAAAAGGCTACATATTATTGTACATAATTCCTAGAGATGTAAGTTATAACAGTTTTTTTTATATATGTGTATATCAAAAAATTTCCCACAACAATTTTTAAAAAATCCCTTACAGATTTCGCTAATGTCAAAAAACGTCGTACTCGCCACACGTCGAAAAACAAAAACAAACAAAATTTGCAGTGAGATGGTTGGCGAGTCGTTACGTCAGCGCGACATTTGTCATCGCATTATAAATGCGATTCTATGCGTTAAGATAGACAAAACGTCAGACTGACAGCATAAATCATCAGACGTGCGAGACAGACACAAAAGAGAAAAAAAAAGAATTTTTGCTCACTATCGTTTCGGCGAGAGTTCTACAAATAAATTCAAATTACAATATTCCTATGAGATATTTTCAAATTAAAAATTATGGTGAGTCGATGCAACTTGTGTAGTTTGAATTTTTAACGTATTTTTTCTAACACAAATTCATCTGCAAGTGGATGAATTAGAATTGTGCGGGAGAAGAGAATTTGGCAGTGGAGCAGCCACCTCTGAACTGCATGATTGCATTCATTGCCAAATACTTTGTATCACCAGCGCCCTACAAAATGTTTTCACTTCCTCCAATGCTAAAGCTTCAAAATATCTTTCTAATTAGGTTTTCAATATTTTATTCAAGGATCGAGTGACAAAACCACAAAAGAAGATGTTGATTTCGTTGTTGCGCGAAACAAAATATATGGAGGGCAAAAAGGAAAAAGAATGGTACTGGGAAAAGATTCAAGCAGCGCTAAACACAATTGGCCCAAAGAAGACTATCATTCAATGGAAGAAGGTGATTACGATAAAGATATTAAATAAAAACAAACAAAAATAAAAAAATTGATATAAAAATAGGTAACAATATCCTTTGAACCACTAATAAAATATCCACACAGATGTATGTTTGTATATACATACAAAGATATCTATTTATTTAATGCATGCATTTATCCAAATGTATATGTAGTGTGTACACATAGTGGTAAATTGATCACTTTAAATTAATGTTCATACATACATACATATGTATGTTAGTTGTAAACAGTCAAAAAATAGTAAAACATTTGCAGTTCTAATCCAGAGGAAGTATGGTACTTTGCTTACGTTGTTGCAATGGTGTTGGATACGAGTACTAGATTTTTTTACTCCGTCTCCGATTTTGTCTACTCCATAGATTTACTACATACTGTATCAACATTCTGTATTTTCTTTTAATTAATAATAAATCGATGTCTTATAAGTATGTATATATGTACATGTACATACGTTCTGCATTACATGATTAAATGAACACATTCTGGCAAATAAGATGTCTTAAAATGAAGAGAATCCTATGTGCCTTGTATTGTATGTATAGGGTTTTTAAAAATATTGAGCAAGAACTGTAGTTATAATACTTCAATATAATACAATAGTAATCAAATGTAACAACATATGACTTCTGTATCCCTAATAGGATGCATTTGTTTATATATATGTATTTAAGTACATATGTATAATAAATATACATACATCATACTAGCGGTAAGCAAAGGAAACACGTTCACATTGAAGTTAGTATAAGCCGGGTTGAGATATATATATATACATGACATATACGTATGCCAGCAAAGTTTATTTTTTAAACATATTTTGAGTTGTATGTATGCTTACCTAGGTTAACCAGCCATTGCACTAACAAAACAAGTATTAGGTTGTACCACGTGAAATGTCCGATTTTATAATAAAAATGTAAAAGCCAATAGGTGTCGAAATATTCTCATTGGGGATACTCCCATGGTTTGTGCAATCTCCCGCACCGATGTCGTCGGATCCACATCCACGGGTGCTCCCCTTTTGGTTCATTTTCGAGGCTGAAATCTACCGAACGAAACTTTCCAAACCAACGTCGTATAGTGCGTTCGTTAACCGCTACATCCTCAAATGCGTCATTAATGTTTTTCAATGCCAACGTCGCATTATGTTTCATTTTAAATTCGTAAAGGAAGTGGGTTCGAATTTGAACTGCTGACAGCATGGTAAATAATTCCTAGAAAACAAAAAAAAAAACGGTACTTGTAACGAACCCTAAAATTCTCACACGTACCACTTTATTTTATAAAAAAAAGAAAATTTAACGTTCTGGGACAGATGTTCCGACTGAGCGAAAATCGGACATATGTGGCACAACCCAATAGTAGAATTCGTGTTTTACGTACTCCTGTCCATTACACTTTTTTTTCCTAGACAGTTAATTTGTAAGTATTTAAACTCAAACTCTGCTCGGTGGTTCGACTAAGTTAAATTCTTATGAACCTAGTACGAAATTTTAATACTAACTCAACTTTTCATCAAAAATGCTTTCCTAATATTTGTTGGTGTAAGAATTTTTAATTCTTCTTTTTAACAAGGGGAATACATAATTAAATTAGTTTTTATTTACATAATTTTTTCATAAAATTTAATCATCATTATGGATTTCTTTTACATATTGTCTTGTACAAAAAAAAAAAATCTCTCCGTACTGAAACTTACACTAATAAAAATTTCTAAGATAATTGTTTCATTTCGTAGTTAGGAAAATGTGTTCACATCAAAATAAACTGCAATTATTTCAGAAACAATTCTTTTTGGAAATATTCCTCTTAAAATAAGTTTTGATAATGATACGAGTATCTGTCGTATATTCAATCTTTGCCTTATTACTCAAGCAAATAAATTTCGAATTCTCATACGAGTATGTTCACTAAAAATAAGAGCAAGCATACTTCAGCTGCTATTGTTCTTAATCCTCGCTGTGCAAGCATGAAGCACATTTTATATTGGTACATATGTATGTATGTATATATGTATTTATATTAGTTTTATTATCGTAGCAGTGCATACATACATATATATTCCTAGGTTTAAAGTCGCAAGTGAATTTTATGAAAATAAGTTTTTAATAAAATGGACTACCCAATTGTTTTCATCGCTCTTCTCCTACAGACCTATTGTACTTACGTCCTTCCGTTTTTTCTAAGGTAGTGGAAAATGTGATGGGACAAACATCTACACCGTGGCAAACGCAAGATATATCAAAAGGATTTGACAGAGTTTGCCATCAGGATCCTTTTTGTAGACAATACGTGTATTTGGAATCGCAAGATAATTGCACTTGATATATCAAAAGGATTTGACACAGTTTGCCATCAGGCTCTTTTTTGGAGACAATACGTGTATTTGGAATCTCTTCTTTAATCGACTAGAACTTGTAAAACATTCGTGTGATTCAAGGCTCCGTTCTGTCTCCGGCACTCTGTTTTTGTCTTCATTAATGATCTTTTGTCTACCGTTTCTAATCGCCTTTGCTGACGACAGTACTCTCTACTTTTCCTATTCGTTCCCGGACTCATCGGCCGTCAAACGTGAACGGCGAACTTATTAAAATTCAATATTAACGGCACAACTGAGTGGAATTTAATGCTTCTAAAAGACAATGTTGTCTACTGTCGTTAAAACGAAATTTTAACATCCAGCCATTATCAATGAATGGTATTTGCATCGTCGAAACCGAAAAAGTTTCTGTTCTCAGTATGTGTATCACTGACAACCCACGTTGGAATGGTCACATTCGATAGCGCAAAAATGCTGCGAAATATATTCAAAAACATGCGATAAAACTATAGGTGATGCTAATATTACACAGTTAATACACGCCCTCGAACACATCAAGAGTACGAACTGGATCGAAGACGAACGTGTGTGGGGTGCATCCCCTGTTTAATAGTCTAATCCGTTCAGATTTCGATTATTATCTTTCAATATGTTGTGCGTGTTTTGCAATGAATTTTTTCGCCGAAATGGTGCTCCAAATATATCGTGCGTGGATTGCAGTTCTTATTTCCAGTGTTTGTGTGTCAAATTAAATTTAGACGACATTGAATACATTACCTACTAAGGCATGTCGTTTCGGTGCAATAAATGGACTCTTCGTCGTGCTTCATTACAATTACAAAACGCTTCATTTGCTTCATCACTGACAGAAGCAAAAACAACTATAACACTAAAAGCCCATCAACCTGTTCCTGTGAAAATAAAAACAATTATAACAGCTGATGCAAAGCAAGCAGACGATCCGCAAATACCAACAACTTGCATTACGAGTACATTGGCGACGGGATGAAAGTCCTCACCATGAACGTCGTGTTCACATTTTCATGGGGTTGAAAGACTTTTTGATAAGTGGAGCTTGTGGAAGTAACCCTTCTTTTTCCCACTTCAATAAAAAGCGTTCCCTCTCATTCGGACAATCTTCCTGCCCGTGCCAATGTTAACAGGCACTAAGTCCGCTTTCATACGTCGCATGTTTCGAAAGATTCAAGTGAGTGCAAAAGGGAGGGATAATGAAACAAAAAATACCCAATTAACCAAATTCCCACTGCCTGTGGGTAGCAATTTCATTGCAAGTTTTTGACATTTCTTTTTCTCCTTCTTCTTTCTTTTTCGCATTTGCTTCATTATTTCTTTGGCTGTTGTTACGAGCACAACATTTCAGTATGGTGGATGAACTGAAATGGACCAAAGAATTAACAAGCGGTCTCATTTTCAATTATGAAATACTGAGCGCCAAAGATGAAATGAAAGAGAACTGTCAAATAACATGCAAAATCAAAGAAGGGGAAAGTCTTCATGTAGAGTTGCTCGCATCACTGAATGACAATTCAAAAGAAAATAACCAGAACTTGCGCTAAACACACTTGCGACGTATGAAAGCGGACTAAGTGGAGCTTGTGGAAGTAACCCGTCTTTTTCCCACTTCAATAAAAAGCGTTCCCTCTCATTCGGACAATCTTCCTGCCCGTGCCAATGTTAACAGGCACTAAGTCCGCTTTCATACGTCGCATGTTTCGAAAGATTCAAGTGAGTGCAAAAGGGAGGGATAATGAAACAAAAAATACCCAATTAACCACATTCCCACTGCCTGTGGGTAGCAATTTCATTGCAAGTTTTTGACATTTCTTTTTCTCCTTCTTCTTTCTTTTTCGCATTTGCTTCATTACTTCTTTCGCTGTGTTACGAGCACAACATTTCAGTATGGCGGATGAACTGAAATGGACCAAAGAATTAACAAGGGGGCTCATTTTCAATTATGAAAGACTGAGCGCCAAAGATGAAATGAAAGAGAACTGTCAAATAACATGCAAACTCAAAGAAGGGGAAAGTCTTCATGTAGAGTTGCGCGCATCACTGAATGAAAATTCAAAAGAAAATAACCAGAACATGCGCATTACACACTTGCGACGTATGAAAGCGGACTAACTCGCATCGCGAAATTTCTCGACGGAACGCTGTGAATTGAACGAAAATACACTTTTTATCTAGATGTCTACAAACTTTTCGTATGAAAGTTTTTGGAAATAAATGACTGGAAAGATACAAGAAAACTGTTTCCGTAACTTTCACATGCGAAAAGTTTTTCCCTTTTGCTGTCAAAATGTCTCACTAAGTGTATGGCATAGAATAGCCGATAATAAGCCAGAATAAGAAAGTAAATAACAAATTAATACGTGATATTCGTATGTATTGAAATGTAATTTTCTATTCATTTCAGAAATCATCTAGTTTCAAAAGACCACAAAAAAGAGAAATTAGTAAATTACACATGCGGTCATAAAAACCGCACCATATCAAAATGATTGAAAAAATGTTAATAACTACGATAATAATTTTTATAATGAAATTAAATTTTTGTTGAGTACTCCGCAGTAGTTTATAAGTATTTCTATCTAATTTCCATCTGTTTATTGAATGTTTGCAAAAAGATATTAACAAAGAAAGAAAAACCAGTTAATTTTCTTATTTCTTTTAAATATTTTAATACAGTCCTTGGTTAACAAAATCAAACGATACATTTTTTATGTATGTGTATATAAGATGTTTAGATATGCCACTTTTATCAAAAAATTATCAATACCGAGTTGCTGTCCTTTGGCGCTTATAACCGCTTTTATTCTAGAAGGCATCGAGTTTACTAGAAGTTCAGTAATATCCCTTGAAATTTCAGTATTCCATACATGTTCCAGAATTTCATTGCGCTTTTTTTACTCTCTGGTGTATGTTCAGCCACCTTACGCTTCATTACATGCCACAAGTGTTCGATTGGGTTTAAATCGGGCGAATTAGCTGGCCAGTCTAGTCTGGTAATTCCGAGGTCATCAAACGTTGTCTTGAGCTGAAAATTATTGAAAGACTCTAGTTACTTGTCTATGTATTATTTATAAAGTAGACATCTAGAAGTTGACTTATAACACTTTACTTACGGTTTTGGCGCGGTGGCAATAAAATCTATGATATGTACGAAGAGAAATTATGTGAGAAAATTAAATGAATTATGTTTTCAAAAGAATACTTGAAAAATAGTCACGAGTGTTTTATATTATACTTCTTTATAACTTACCTAACCTAGAAATAACGTTAACGTATGGATTGAGGTAGGAACAATATCGAGAAATACCATACGATATATAGATGCGAATTCAATTTATAATAAATTAGGTTCAGAACCGTAAGCAGCCTTACCTGGTTTTCACAGTATTACTGGGTATGATTATTGCCCCTCTTTTTTCAAAAAAGGTAAAATTAAATCATCTTCAATTCTTCAAAAAACCCTTGAATTACAACTGGCATTATCAAAACTAGGGAATGAAACGACTGTTGCTGAAAAAGATGTAAACGAAAAACAACAATTCGTTTGTTGTATTTACCAAACCAGAGTCATCAATGTAGATGAAGCAAGATATGAAATCTTTTACAAAACTTGCAAACCTACAACAAAAAATGTTTTTAAAATGATCAGAAGTAAGGTCAGAGATACATATGGTACATATATCTGGCGAATATTACCTATACATTCGTTGAAGTTATATTCGCCTTTAAGAATTTTCAAAACAAAATGTTTGCTTTCACTTATTTGTAGGTTTTGAAGGAAGCCTTTTGCCTCCAAATAAATCAGTCCTTCTACAACAAGTAAGAAGAAGTAATTACATCTGCAAGATCTGGAAAAATGCTGTGAAAAACGAAAAAGTCCAATTCACACCTGCTTACCAATAACATGTACAAAATAAAAACAAAGGATTGGCGAACAGAATTTATGAATTTCGCTTTAGTTTTAAACGCATTTTATTTTCTTAATCACTAACTCTTACATACTAACAAAAAATGCTTAAATGCCAGCTTAAAATTACTTAACAATCTTACACTAACTACTGGCCCCACACAGGCACTCTAAGCTACTCTAAATTCTTATATCTATGTCTTTCGACTTTATTTACATTTTATTTATAAATATTTATTTTGTATACTTAAAGCTAAGAAAAAACAATTTGTAAACAAAAAACTTAGCATATGGAATACACATACACACACATATACATTATACACAATAATATACATATATTAGTATATACCTTTGTATACACTAACATATGTATATATTACTTAAATGCTAACCTAAACCTATGTAACCTAAACCTGGCCATCGCTATTTACAAAGCAAATATATTGGTCAGCCCTGCCTCATTAGTAAGGCTGGTCCGTAATTGTCGGAAACGACGACGAAACATCTTCTCCATCATTCAACCACCAGAAATGCTGGTGCTGCCGATCGACATCCCTCTTATCGCGATTCCCACCGCCCTACTGATTATGAATTTCGCTATGATCCGGAGAATGGCCAAATATTTCCGGTTTGGTTCAGGCGATACATCTTTAAGGAAGATGCCAAGGAGTTCGGCGATGCGGCAAAGATAAGATTCTTTCTTAGAAAAATACATCCTGTTTCACATGGTAGGTACGTCGATTATATATTACCAAAATTTTGTAAAAAAAAGAAAATTTAACGTTCTGGGACAGATGTTCACTCGAGAACTTCTTATCTCCGACTGAGCGAAAATCGGACATATGTGGCACAACCCAATAGTAGAATTCGTGTTTTACGTACTCCTGTCCATTACACTTTTTTTTCCTAGACAGTTAATTTGTAAGTATTTAAACTCAAACTCTGCTCGATCGTTCGACTAAGTTAAATTCTTATGAACCTTGTATGAAATTTTAATACTAACTCAACTTTTCATCAAAAATGCTTTCCTAATATTTGTTGGTGTAAGAATTTTTAATTCTTCTTTTTAACAAGGGGAATACATAATTAAATTAGTTTTTATTTACATAATTTTTTCATAAAATTTAATCATCATTATGGATTTCTTTTACATATTGTCTTGTACAAAAAAAAAAATCTCTCCGTACTGAAACTTACACTAATAAACATTTCTAAAATAATTGTTTCATTTCGTAATTGGGAAAATGTGTTCACATCAAAACGAACTGCAATTATTTCAGAAACAATTCTTTTTGGAAATATTCCTCTCAAACAATTTTTAAAACTATAATATAAGTTTTGATAATGATACGAGTATCTGTCGTATATTCAATCTTTGCCTTATTACTCAAGCAAATAAATTTCGAATTCTCATACGAGTATGTTCACTAAAAATAAGAGCAAGCATACTTCAGCTGCTATTGTTCTTAATCCTCGCTGTGCAAGCATGAAGCACATTTTATATTGGTACATATGTATGTATGTATATATGTATTTATATTAGTTTTATTATCGTAGCAGTGCATACATATATATATATTCCTAGGTTTAAGGTCGCAAGTGAATTTTATGAAAATAAGTTTTTAATAAAATGGACTACACAATTGTTTTCATCGCTCTTCTCCTACAGACCTATTGTACTTACGTCCTTCCGTTTTTTCTAAGGTAGTGGAAAATGTGATGGGACAAACATCTACACCGTGGCAAACGCAAGATATATCAAAAGGATTTGACAGAGTTTGCCAACAGGATCCTTTTTGTAGACAATGCGTGTATTTGGAATCGCAAGATAATTGCACTTGATATATCAAAAGGATTTGACACAGTTTGCCATCAGGCTCTTTTTTGGAGACAATACGTGTATTTGGAATCTCTTCGTTAATTGACTAGAATTTGCTTTTCGAAACGTTGGATTCCTGTCCTATTGGACGGTCTCTAACTCACTCACTCGTAAAACATTCGTGTGATTCAAGGCTCCGTTCTGTCTCCAGCACTCTGTTTTTGTCTTCATTAATGATCTTTTGTCTACCATTTCTAATCGCCTTTGCTGACGACAGTACTCTCTACTTTTCCTATTCGTTCCCGGACTCACGTTATTGTTCATCGGCCGTGAAACGTGAACGGCGAACTTATTAAAATTCAATATTAACGGCACAACTGAGTGGGATTTAATGCTTCCAAAAGACAATGTTGCCTACTGTCGTTAAAACGAAATTTTAACATCCAGCCATTATCAATGAATGGTATTTGCATCGTCGAAACCGAAAAAGTTTCTATTCTCGGTATGTGTATCACTGACAACCCACGTTGGAATGGTCACATTCGATAGCGCAAAAATGCTGCGAAATATATAGGTTTCTTGAAGCGATGTAAGAAATAATTTACGGTGTCGGATTTGATCATAATATAAAAGACATACATTTTTGTACAAAATTGGAGTACAATGCATACAACTGGTCAGGTGCTTCTAGAAACTCTCTGCACTTAGCAGATAACATTCAAAAACATGCGATAAAACTATAGGAGATGCTATATTACACAGTTAATACACGCCCTCGAATACATCAAGAGTACGAACTGGATCGAAGACGAACGTGTGTGGGGTGCATCCCCTGTTTAATAGTCTAATCCGTTCAGATTTCGATTATTATCTTTCAATATATTGTGCGTGTTTTGCAATAAATTTTTTTGCCGAAATGGTGCTCCAAAAATATCGTGCGTAGATTGCAGTTCTTATTTCCAGTGTTTGTGTGTCAAATTAAATTTAGACGACATTGAATACATTACCTACTGAGGCATGTCGTTTCGGTGCAATAAATGGACTCTTCGTCGTGCTTCATTACAATTACAAAACGCTTCATTTGCTTCATCACTGACAGAAGCAAAAACAACTATAACACTAAAAGCCCGTCAACCTGTTCCTGTGAAAATAAAAACAATTATAACAGCTGATGCAAAGCAAGCAGACGATCCGCAAATACCAACAACTTGCATTACATTGGCGACGGGATGAAAGTCCTCACCATGAAGGTCGTGTTCACATTTTCATGGGGTTGAAAGACTTTGACAAGTGGAGCTTTTTTAATTTTTAAATATGAGCAGTTGGCCTGAAACATACCTTTTTTCCTATTCTTCACACTTCCTTTCTCATCAACGATTAAATCTAAAATGAAAAACTATGTCAGAAATGGAACGATATGGAAAAAAATAACGTGTTTCACCCGAAAATCCACTTTAGAAATAGTGCCTGTTCACATTGGCGCGGGCAGGAAGATTGTCCGAAAGAAAGGGAACGCTTATTGAAGTGGGAAGAAGAAAGGTTACATCCACCGAGAATCCATTTCTAATGTGGATTCTCGGGTGCAACACATGTTTTTTTCCCATATCGTTCCATTTCTGACATATTTTTTCATTTAAGTTTTGATCGTTGATGAGAAAGGAAGTGTGAAGAATAGGAAAAAAGGTATGTTTCAGGCCAGCTGCGCAAATTTAAAAATTAAAAATGCTCCGATTCAAGTGTTCCAGTTGTCACAAAGTCTTTTAACCCCATGACAATGTGAACACGATATTCATGGTGAGGACTTTCATCCCGTCGCCAATGTAAACAGGCACATAGATTTTCGGTGGAAGTAACTCTTCTTTTTCCCACTTCAATAAAAAGCGTTCCCTCTCTTTCGGACAATCTCCTGCCCGTGCCAATGTGAACAGGCACTAACTCGCATCACGAAATTTTTCGACGGAACGCTGTGAATTGAACGAAAATACACTTTTTATCTAGATGTCTAAAAACTTTTCGTATGAAAATTTTTGAAAATAAATGACTGGAAAGATGCAAGAAAACTGTTTCCGTAACTTTCACATGCGAAAAGGTTTTCCCTTTTGCTGTCAAAATTTCTCACTAAGTGTATGGCATGGAATGGCCGATAATAAGCCAGAATAAGAAAGTAAATAACAAATTAATACGTGATATTCGTATGTATCAAAATGTAATTTTCTATTAATTTCAGAAATCATCTAGTTTCAAAAGAACACAAAAAAAAGAAATTAGTAAATTACGTACATGGCGGTAAATTTGACATTGGCAAAATTTTGTTCGAGGACAATTTTCAGGACGCAACCCCATATATTTTTTCTCAATTTTTACAATTAACTTCAAGAATAAAGTGCAGTTCACGCAAAATCTGTACGTCATTTGATGATTATTGCAGCGCCCCTGGTGATATGTAACGGATTTTTTTGACGCAAATTTTTTCAGTAAAGCTTCACTATTGATCCGTTCATTTTTTGTTTTGATTGAAGATATATCGGTAGTTCTGTACGCAATGGAAGTTCAAAATCGTAAAATAATAGTGAACAAATTTCTTGAAAATCGTTCGTGGTCGGGATCAAAAATCATAAAGGTGCTAAAATTACCGAAAATTACTGTGTGCAGTGTTATAAAAAGGTATAAAGAAACACTCAGTATCGAAAGAGCTAAAAAAATTGAGAAAGCGGGATATAAAAATTCAGAACTGGTCTCAAAGGTAATAACATCTGTGAAACGTAATCCTGGGTTATCGGACAATGGTCGAGCAAAAAATTTAACTCAAGCAAATGCACAGCAAGACGTATACGTTTGAGAGCAGGTTATAAATCTTATGGTGCAATAAAATACCCCAACCGTTCTGATAAACAAAATTTAATAGCTAAAAAACGAACTAGGATTCTTTATGACTAACTTTTAACCAAATTTAGAGGCTGCTTGTTAATGGACGATGAAACGTATGTTAAGTTTGATCTTAAGCAGCTACCAGGTCAAACATTTTATGTTTCGACGAAACGTGGTAATGTCCTTACAAAATTCAAATATATAAAAGTCGATAAATTTGCTGAAAAAGCAATGATTTGGCAGGCGATCTGCAGCTGTGGCCTTAAGAGCAGGGTTTTTGTGACCACAACCACAATGACATCGGATGTTTACATCAAGGAGTGCCTAACAAAACGACTTCTGCCCTTCATACGTAAGCACCATACGGCAGTAACGTTTTGGCCTGATTTGGTCAGTTGTCACTACTCCAGGGTTGCCATGGAGTGGTAAAAGACATAATGTTGTAAAGTTGTACCCAAAAGCATGAATCCACCTAACTACCCTCAACTTGTACCAATCGAAAAATATTGGGCAATTGTTCAATTTAAATTGCGGAGGAATGCAGGAGTTGTCAAAAATGTCAAGTCAATGTTGATAAAATAAAACCATGCTGCAGCAAAAGTCCAAAGGAAGGATGTTCAGAAGCTAATGGCGTCCATCAGGAAAAACACCCGAAATTTTATTCACACGAAAGAAATATAAGATTTATTTTAATATTACTTTTAAGCTCAAAAAATAGCTTTTAATTTGAGGTATAATTTGTTTTACTCACAGTATTATTTAAAAAGTTATAATAGCATATATGCGTATAGATTTTGCGTGAACCGGACTTTATAATAAACCGAATGCTTTGAATATACAACTAACGAATTAAGTTTGATTTTATTGGCTTTGTTTTGTTATGACAAATGGTTTCCACGGTTTTTATACTGGAATACAAAGTAATTTTTTCAGGTTTTCGACTTAAGTTACAGAAACGCTTTTTCTCCAGAGGCGAGAAACAGCGGACTTTTTTGTTGCATGTGTTTTCGATGCGAAAAGTTTCCGCATAAGTTACAGAACATGGCTACTGGGCAGGATGATTGTCTGAAAGAGAGGGAAAGCTCTTTATAGAAGAAAAAAGAAGGGTTACTTCTAGCGAAAGTCCATAGCGAAATCCATATCATTTTTTTCATGTTTTTCCATTTTGTTTTGATCGCCGTTACACTTCGGAAGTGTACAAAAGAGGAAAAAAAGAATATTTCAGAGCAACTGCTAACATCTAGAAATTAAAAATTATCCGATTCATGTGTTGTGTTTGACAAAATGTTTTTCATCTCCTTGAAAATGTGAACATGACGTTCATGGGAAGGACTTTCATGCCTACTCCAATGTAGGTCCTTAAACAGTGGGTTCACTGAACACGTTTTTCATTGTGCCTGTTTACATTGTGCCTGTTCACATTGGCGCGGGCAGGAAGATTGAGAGGGAAAGAGAGGGAACGCTTTTTATTGAAGTGGGAAGAAGAAGCGTTACTTCCACCGAGAATCCATTTCTAAAGTGGATTCTCGGGTGCAACACATCGTTTTTTTCCATATCGTTCCATTTCTGACATATTTTTTCATTTTAGTTTTGATCGTTTATGAGAAACGAAGTGTGAAGAATAGGAAAAAAGGAAAAAAGGCCAGCTGCGCAAATTTATGAATTAAAAATGCTCCGATTCAAGTGTTTCACTTGTCAAAAAGTCTTTCAACCCCATGACAATGTGAACACGACGTTCATGGTGAGGACTGTCATCCTGTCGCCAATGTGCCTGTTTGCATGAACGTCGTGTTCACATTTTCACATTTTCATGGGGTTGAAAGACTTTTTGACAAGTGAAACACTTGAATCAGAGCATTTTTATTTTTTAAATTTGAGCAGTTCGCTTGAAATATACCTTCTTTCCTATTTTTCACACTTCCTTCCTCATCAACGATCAAAAAACTAAAATGAAAAAATATGTCCGAAATGATACGATATGAAAAAAAAACGACGTGCTTCAACCGAAAATCCACTTCAGAAATGGATTTTTGGTGAGGGTAATCCTTCTTCCCACGTCAATAAAAAAGCGTTCCCTCTCTTTCGGACAATCTTCCTGCCCGCGCCAAAGTGGCTGTTTACATTAGCGACGGGATGAAAGTCCTCACCATGAACGTCGTGTTCACATTTTCATGGGTTGAAAGACTTTTGGACAAGTGGAACACTTGAATCGGGGCATTTTTAATTTTTAAATTTGAGCAGTTGGCCTGAATCATACCTTTTTCCCTATTCTTCACACTTCCTGGCTCATCAACGATCAAAAAACTAATATGAAAAAATATGTCAGAAGTGGAACGATATGACATATCGCACATATTGGAATATGAAACATTAAAAGAGGGTGTTTATAAAATAAAATAAGAAATAACGATTTTTTTATACATATGTAAATGTGTAACGCTAAAAAGTTAACTTTTGTTATCAACTATTTTAATATCCTTGTTAATTAAAATGTATATTCTCACCTTAATAAACAAAGTATTTATATATGGTATTTTTTATCCTGTCGGGCACAAATATTCTTATATAAATTCCGATTTCAATAGTTTGTATAGATTTGATTCGATGTTACATTTTGTTATAAAATTGTTGAAATTGGCAGAAAATTTATATTCTAAATGCTCTGGGGCCTCAATAAATAAAATGTATCCACCCTTTAACGAATTTCATGGTATTTGTAACATCTTGATTTTTGGAGCTCGAAATTACTCGCATTTTTTCTAAAATAGTTTTAATTTTATTTAAGAAATTTATTTGCTCCTACGTACTTGAAATTACCTAAACATTGAAAGAAGAAGAATTAAATATATCAAATAGGCTATCGAAATTTTCTCTAAACTCAGCCGTATTTAGCAGTAATAGAGTTGGTTGCAGCACAAGCTACTTGAGTATATTGTAAACACCTGAAGCAACTGTTCTAATCATAGCTTGGGACGCCAGTTTGAGACGCATTTTCTGCATTGAATTGGGATAAATATCTTCATTGGTTAATATCGGGACTAATCTAAAGTCACGATTTTTTCCCAATTATAGAATTTAACCACATCTTTCCAAGAAATTTCTTTATTTTTATTATTTAAAATAATTGTATGTTTCATTAAATAATTTCTTACAGATTTTCAAAGTGTCAAAAATATAATATATTTTGTGGCCATTATATGAAAGAAAAGGTTGAGCAGGAGAATAACTTAATAATTTATTTAGACTAACAAAGTTACCACCTTGGTCGGATACTATTGCTGGTGGCTTAATACTCAGTTTCAATATTTTTTCTATGCAAGCGAAAATAATTTCTTTTAGAGCTTTTGGAGAACATGCCGAATTCACAAATTAGTATTCCACTCAATGATTGAATCGATAAGGGATTCCCGAAACCATTATTGAGATTACATATGTATTTAGCCGGTAATTGTAATTTTGTTCCTCCATTGTTTTCTAGTCCAATTATTTAATTGATCATAAAACAAATTGGTTTTTATTGAAATTTCATCTTTCCTTAAAATGCAGTTTTTTGCTAGATCCGGTATACTTTGAATTTTTAAATTCAGCGAATTAAATAAGACAATGTAATCATGGTTCAGAAGGCCACTCTCTTACAAATCTTAATTAAGTTGAATTTGATGGTAAATTCATGTACTTGGCAAGGAAATTGTAAGCCACCGGAGAAATAAAGTATACACTTAGTCAAAATTACTTATAATTATGGGAGTATCTCCAACCCCTCACATCAAAGCCAGCGTTATTTACGTTATATATTATCTAGTTGTGATCCAAAAATTGTTTACATTTTAAAATAAAATATGCGTTATTATTTTTCTACCTAGTTAAAATTTTTATTAAATTTCTAAGGTGATCATTTTATAAATGCAATTGTCTTACCCTTTCTTCCAATTCTGCCATGATCTCGGTTCTTTCCGTCTGCGTTGCTTTATGGTTATTTGGAAAAACTATATAACTTTTGAAAATCTCTTCGACTTCATTCTCTATAGCTGCCTGAACATGCTGTAGAATAAATTGCTCTGTATAAATTTCTGTAACAATGGCTTCAGCATCTTCCGGCTTAAAATAATTTACTCTTGTACAAATCGCTAAATTTTCATATTCACTTTCACTTTTGAGAAAAGGTATCGCCTTCTTTTTAATCTTAATCTTTTTTCGCCGAACATATTTCTCTTAAAATGTTTTTCACAGATGCACCTGTCCTGAAGAAATGTTTGACCCTTTAGATCACCTCTTTTAATTACTGATAACCCCTCATTCTTTCTTTCACAATTAGTAGGAAATGTAAAGAATATTAAATGCCTATTAAATTTTTGACACAAACCACATATAACACAAGCTCTGTATTATTTTCCCATTTTATAGTAAAGAAGTTACTGAACCTAATACCTCAAGAAGCTTTGGTTAAATAACGTGACTAAAAGTGAATTGTAAATGAGATATACCTACATATTAATAATAAGTAATTTTATGTATGTGCATATATCGAATTACAATTTGTACTTCCTTGATTAGATATTATGGGTATCATAAAATCTTGAATTAATAAAAAAATATTCATTCTAAATTTAAGGGTTCTTGGAAAGTCCAAGTTCTGTAAGGTTTAATTCACTTTATGGAAATCATTTTGTGGTGTCATAAAATGCCTAACATTTTATTTTGTATAGAATAATCTGCTTGCCGAAGAAAATATACTTATGTTTAAATATGATATCGGACATATGCGCGCCACGGCTAGCTCGAATGAAGCGCAATCGTGAAGTCCAATTTTCGACTTTATCGAGGAACTCGAGCCGTATATCAACAATAACACGGCGAATGTTGACTTCCAAATCGTCAAAGGTCTCGGGTTTATCGTCATAGACTAGTGACTTCACATACCCCCAAAGAAAGTAATCTAAAATTGTGAGATCACAGGATCGTGGAGGCCAGTTCACTGATCCATTACGCGAAATAATGCGCTCAGCAAATGTTTCCCGCAATAAATTTATGGCATCACGCGTCTTGTGACATGGTGTGCCACCTTGTTGAAGCAAAAGCTCTGTTACGTCAATGCCATTCAACTGAGGAACGAAGAAGTCAGAAATCATGTTTCTATTGCATTGACGGTAACATTCTGGCCGGCATAGTCCTTAAAAAAATATGGGCCGATGATTCCACCAGCCCATAAAGCACACCAAACAGTGATTTTTAATGGTTGTAAGTGTAAGTGCGTCTCGACAAAGTCTTCTAGGTTTTCTCCACTCCAAATTCGGCAATTTTGCTTGTTTACATGTCCATTTAACCAAAAATGTGCCTCATCGGAGAATAAAATTTTGCGTTGAAAATGAGAATCAAGCTGAGAGTAATGTTTTCGGCCCATTCACCGAGCCTACGACGCGTATAATGGTTATGCGGTTTCAACTTTTGCACAAGCTGAATCTTATAAGCTTTTAAGGCAAGATCTTTCCGTAAAATTTTCTACAAAGTGAATGGGCATAGCTCCAATTGGTGTGCACGATGGCGAATCGACTCAGTCGGGTGCTCCTCAACACTGCGTTCCACAACGGCAATAACTGTTTGTCGTCTTTGGGGTTGCGTATTATGCACTACAGTATACGTGGTGCGAAAAGGATGCATCGTGTTCTAAATAACTTGCTCAGATGGACAATTATGTCGACCGTAAAATGGACGTAGCGCTCGACAAGTTTAGCGAACCAAACCATGGTTTTCAAAATAAGTTTGCACAATTTCCACGCGTTGTTCTGGCATTAATCTATTCATCGTAAAATGGCAAAACGTACTAACCACAAATCCACTTTCAACTGTCAAATTGACAATCTGTAGAAACAGTGCCTGTGAAATGTTTTTTTTTTTCATACCGAAAATATTCATGGCGTAATCATAATTTTCAAAAGCAAAGTAATAAATATCATTCCTACGGACAAGATTTCCTTGTACAGTCAAAATTCAATGGCATTTCGAATTTGAAATCAAGCATAGGTCTGTGATATTTTATCTAATGGAACGTTGTTGTTTTTTTTAAGATGGGTGGATTTTTTCACTCAAAGGGGGGTAATCCTTCTTTTTATTACTATTCCTTGGTCTCCATCGATGATGTCAAAGTACCTGTTCACATTGGCGTAGCCATGAAAATCCTGCCACGTTCATGGGCATTTTCATGGGGGTGAAAGACTTTTTAACAAGTGGAACACTTGAATCGGACCATTCTTAATTTTTAAATTTGAGCAGTTGGCCAGAAACATACCTTTTTTCCTCTTCTTTGCACTTCCTTGCCAACGATCGAAACTAAAATGAAAAAACATGTCAGAAATGGAACGTCATGCTTCACCCGAAAATCAAGTTCAGAAGTGGATTTTCGTTGGAAGTAACCCTTCTTCTCTCTCGCTTTCGGGCAATCTTCCTACCCACGCCAATGTGAACAAGCACAAACAATGCTGGGTCAAGAGCTTCGGTAAACGAAATGCAATGCAATGATTGATAAATAACTAAAAGTCATCCAATAAAATGTAAGATAAATTATGACCAACTAAATAATGCACTTCGTATTGAAAACTGGTCGGATGTCTACTGAGAGGATAATGTTAATAAAGTTTTAAATAATGCTTCTAAAAAATGCAACTATTATTATAATTATCACGCTGAAATACAATGCTCTTTAAGTAATCCTAAAAAGGAGTGGAATGTCATCAATAACATCATGACTAGAAATATGTACAAACACCCCAATTTCTAATTATGTAATTATGTATATTGACGACCACATTTCAGTCCGGTAAATCAATGTAAGAATTTTCACTTCACAGCCTTGCTTCGATGTTTGTGTTTTCTCTGTTTGTCTGTGAATATGACTAGGGAATTCAGGGTAGACGTAGCCAATATACGCGGGCTAAAAAGTAATCACTTTTCTGCGTACGTCCACGTCTGTAAGTACAGACCAGCTATTTTGGCACTTAGTGAAACACAGGTAGATCCCCGCCCACACCTCTCAGATCATTCTGATCTGAAGCTACCTGGCTACGAACTAGTGCCATTATTCTTCTCTCACCGCGGTCTCGCCATTTATGTGTGTAGTGATGTAGCTTACCAAACTCCACCACAATGTGATCCATGTTCCAATCCGGAATTCAACTTCATGTGGTTAAAATTCCATCTCCGTAAGCAAATTATCCACTACTGCTTTATTTATAGAAGCCCCAAACTGGACAGCAATTCAACTTTTAATGAGTTTGATGCGCTGTCTGACTCCATTCGAAGAATTGTATCCCTGTATCCTCATACTGAAATCGTTATTACGGGGACTTCAATATACACAATTCTGGGTGGCTTCGACATTCTGGACAGACAACACCCGAAGGACGGTGTGTTGAGATTTTCGCTGCGGAAAACAACCTAACGCAGCTTGTAAATGAGCCCACGCGAATTCCAGACGTTGATAGTCATACCGTCAACACCCTGGACTTGTTTTCAACTTCTCACCCTGATAAGTACACCATTGATGTGCTCTCCCCTCTAGGCTCGTCGGACCATTGTGTCATATCAGCTAATTTCTCGTACGCTGACCACACAGTTAGAGAAAAGATTCGTATAAGAATCGTATGGCAATACGAGAATGGCAATCGAAGCGGACTTAACAGCTTCTTTGGGAAATTTAACTGGTCGGTATGTTTGCTCTATAACAACGTGGATGCCGCTGCTGATATGATTACAGACACCATTCTCTTTGGAATGAGATCCTTTATTCCTCATCGGATGAAGAGTATCAAACCAAAAGAAAAGGCATGGTGCGACTCGAGCTGTAAAGAGGCCGTCAGGGTTAGAGAAATGTTTTTTCGGTCCTACAAGACCAACCCGACAGAGGAAAACCGAAAAAAGTTCAAACTAGCCAGAAATGACTGCATCGCCTTTCTGAATTTTTGTGAATTTCGTGTGAAATTCCAATACGACCAAAAACTGAGGCAAAAAATACTGCAATGTCCCAAAGGCAGTAACAATTTTTGGTCGTTCGTCAAAAACATTAGAAATTCCGCCTCATCCACCATCCCAACGCTCATTTACAATGACATTCCAGCTGTCAGCTCTTTGGATAAGGCCAATCTGCTTGCTGCACACTTTGCGGCCAGTTCAACACTCCCAGATTTTGCTTTGTCTCCGCCTACACTTGAGTGCGTAGAATCCTCAATGGGACGAATCTACTTTCGCACTCGTGTAGTAGCAAGAGTACTTAAAGATCTCAACATACATAAATCCGCTGGTCCAGATGGTATATCTCCTCTTCTTCTGAAGAGGTGTTCTTCCTCGCTGACAAAACCACTGCGTAAGCTTTTTCATCAATCCTACTCTTTAGGACTCTTCCCGAGCAGATGGAAAACAGCATTTGTCAAGCCCGTCCTTAAAAAAGGCGAATCATCTTCTTTCTCCTCCTACAGACCCATTGCACTTACGTCCCTTCTTTCCAAGGTCATGGAAACGCTGATAAATCGTCAGCTCATGAAATATCTCGAAACACGAAAACTTTTCAATGACCGGCAATATGGTTTTCGTAGCAACAGGTCCACTGGTGATTTGATGGCATGTCTTACCGAAAAGTGGAACCAAAGCGTACATCAATCTGGCGAAAGCAAGATAGATATTTTGATATTGATATTGATATTTATAAGGCATTTGACAGAGTTTGGCATCAGGCTCTTTTGTCGAAAATGCGTGCATTTGGGATCGACGACTCTCTTCTTCAATGGATTAGAAATTACCTTTCGGAACGTTAAATTCAAGTTGTTTTGGACGGTTTCAAGTCTGATATTCAGAAAATAAATGCTGTTGTGCCCCAGGGCTCTGTTCTGTCTCCGACACTCTTTTTAATTTTCATTAATGATCTCTTGTCTGCTACTTCTAATCCAATATATTCCTTTGCTGATGACAGTACTCTCTGCTTTTCATATTCGTTCGTAAGCCGTACAACTCGCTTATGGATGCTAATATTACACAGTTAATACACGCCCTCGAAAACATAAGGGTACGAACTGGATCGAAGACGAACGTGTGTGGAGTGCATCCCCTGTTTAATAGTCTAATTCGTTCAGATTTCGATTATTGTCTTTCAATATATTGTGCGTGTTTTGCAATAAATTTTTTTGCCGAAATGGTGCTCCAAATACGAGTATATCGTGCGTAGATTGCAGTTCTTATTTCCAGTGTTTGTGTGTCAAATTAAATTTAGACGACATTGAATACATTACCTACTAAGGCATGTCGTTTTGGTGCAATAAATGGACTCTTCGTCGTGCTTCATTACAATTACAAAACGCTTCATTTGCTTCATCACTGACAGAAGCAAAAACAACTATAACACTAAAAGCCCATCAACCCCAGTTCCTGTGAAAATAAAAACAATTATAACAGCTGATGCAAAGCAAGCAGACGATCCGCAAATACCAACAACTTGCATTACGAGGGGCGTTCAATATATTCTCGGTATCGGGATAAATTGACTTATTTTTATCAAGTAATACTATTATTTTAGTGCATTCATATAAATGTGATTATTAATTCGCGTTTTATCTCTAGTTAAACAGAATCATAATGGCAACTGAGACGATGATGGTGAAAATTGAGCATCGCGCTGTAATTAAATTTCTCACTAAGCAAGGAAAAAGTCAAAAAACTATTCATGAAGAGATGGTGGCTGTTTACCAGGGTTCCGCACCTTCATTATCAACTGTGCAAACGTGGTCAAGTGAGTTCAAGAGAGGCAGAGAGAGCATTGAAGACGACCCCCGCTCCGGCGCCCCGGCTACTGCTTGTACGGGAGAAAGCATCAAAGAAGTCGAAAAACTTGTTCTTGAGGATGCCCGAATAAAGGTGAAAATGATGGCAGAGATCACCAAGCTTTCAATTGGTACCATTCACACCATTCTTCATGACCATCTTAACCTTTCAAAGGTCAGTGCAAGGTGGGTGCCACGAATGCTCACAGCGCCTCAGAAAAAAGTGAGAATCGCATGCTGTAGAGAGCTTTTGGAGATGTGTAGTGAGAACGCGGACGGTGTTATGGATCGAATTGTTACTGGGGACGAAACATGGGTCCACTACTATGACCCTGAAAGCAAACAAGAGTCCATGCAGTGGCATAAAAAGGAACAGACCCCCCGAAGAAGTTCAAAGTCACTCCGTCTGCCGGGAAGCTCATGGCCACAGTTTTTTGGGACTCAAAGGGAATCTTGCTCATTGAGTACAAAAAAAAAGGTGAAACCATCAACGCCACATCCTACGCTTCCACTTTGCATAATTTGCGGGAGGAAATTAAAAAGAAAAGACGGGGTAAACTCGCAGCGGGTGTGTTGCTTCTTCATGACAACGCTCCTGTTCACACGGCGCGAGTTTCCAAGGCTGCTGCGCGAGATTGTGGTTTCGAAGAAATCCAACACCCACCCTATAGTCCAGACCTTGCCCCTAGTGATTATTTCCTGTTTCCGGATTTGGAAAAATGTCTTCGTGGAAAAAGATTTTCGGATGATGAAGAACTCAAGTCGGCAATAAATGGGTATTTTGCAGAGAAAGAGGAAATTTATTTTTTTGAGGGTTTAAAAAAGCTTATCTCAAGATGTAACAAATGCATTGATGTTAGGGGAGATTATATTGAAAAATAAAAACAATTTAAATTGAATTCGCATTTTCCTTCATATCGATACCGAGAATATATTGAACGCCCCTCGTACATTGGCGACGGGATGAAAGTCCTCACCATGAATGTCGTGTTCACATTTTCATGGGGTTGAAAAACTTTTTGACAAGTGGAGCTTTTTTAATTTTTAAATATGAGCAGTTGGCCTGAAACATACCTTTTTTCCTATTCTTCACACTTCCGTTCTCATCAACGATCAAATCTAAAATGAAAAACTATGTCAGAAATGGAACGATATGGAAAAAAACGACGTGCTTCACCCGAAAATTCACCCGTACCACTTTATTTTATAAAAAAAAGAAAATTTAACGTTCTGGGACAGATATTCACTCGAGAACTTCTTATTTCCGACTGAGCGAAAATCGGACATATGTGGCACAACCCAATAGGAGAATTCGTGTTTTACGTACTCCTGTCCAGTGTGTTTTTTTTTGGTTGCGCCAATGGATGTGGTAATCTTCATAGATGCGGTAGCCCGTGCCACCAACATGCACGATTCGCAACACCCGAATGTTCGATGCCAGGAGTGCGCCTACGTACTAATCCACACCCTTACGACCTTCAACCACTCTCCCCGCGGGACTGCCGTTAGGTATTACTTCGCGGGGCTGGTTAGCAATCATGCTCTATTCTACGAGGCCGCCTCTTGAGCTCTTCTTATGGCTTCTGCTCTTCGCAGCGCGTACTGTACGCGCACTATAAATGAGCAGATCTCCATCCACTTGTCCTCTGACTGCGTCATGTGACTAATGAGATTTTCTGGACTTGGCAGATTTACCCTTTCTTCTGCAAAGCGTCTGCAGTAGAACACTGTATGCAACGCATCCTCTTCCTCATTTTGGCATTCTGGGCACTGCGGCGAACTATCGTGTCCAAATCTGTGGAGGTATTTCCGGTAACCGCCGTGCCCAGACAGGAACTGTGTGATATGGTAGTTACAGTTCCCCCATGATCTCTTTGTCCATGTTTCTATGATGGGAATAAGCTTGTACGTCCACCTGCCTTTTGTGGAACGGTCCCACCTGGTTTGCCACAGCATTGCGGATGCTGCCTTTTCTTCTTCCTTGACCCTCTTTGCCTCTTGCCGGTTCGATGATCGCCTAAGATACACCCTCTTCATCTCATCCGCGAGGATGTCTATTGGGATCATTCCAGCTAAAACACAGGCTGCATCATAGGAGATTGTACAGAATCCGCTGATCACTCTGATTGCACAGAGCCTGTGAGCTGATACTAACTCTCTCCTACACTCGTTTGTCACCAGCGCACCCGCCCATATAGGAGCAGCGTATAGAAGTACTGAGCTGACCACTCTGGTCAGCAAGATCCTTCGGGCGTATCCAGGTCCGCCGATGTTCGGTAGCATTCGGGCGAGTGCCGCCTGCATCAGCGATGCTTTCTTAGTAGCGTACTCGACGTGGGGTTTAAAGCGCAGCCGATTGTCGATCATGACTCCAAGGTACCTTAAGGATTCTTTGGATCTAATTGTCTGGTTTCCGACGCGGAAGTTCGCGTATTCCGCCGCCTTGCGACTGGTTATTAGTACAGCTTCAGTCTTGTGTGCAGCTACTTCCAGACCCGTAGACTCCAGCCATTTCTTTATCTTTGAAACTGCCTCGTCTGTGGCAGACTCCACCTCGTGGATGTGCTTGGCTACTGTAACCACTGCTATGTCGTCAGCGAAGCCAATAACCTTGACTCCCTCAGGCAGGGTTAGTCGCAGAACTCCGTCGTACATTATATTCCATAGGAGAGGTCCAAGGACCGACCTTTGTGGGACTCCCGCGGAAACACTGTAGTGCTTAGCACCATCGTCCGTATGGTACTTTAATCTCCTGTTACTGAAGTAGTCCGTGACTATCCTCAAGAGGTAGTATGGTGTATCCATCCTGGCCAAGGATCTCCTAATAAACGACCAGTTCGCCGAGTTGAACGCGTTTTTGACGTCGAGCGTTACTACTGCGCAGTATCTTTTTGTCCCCCATTTCCATCTTTTCCCTTGTATTGCTTCAGTTGCTGTATCTACTACCGCCTTTATTGCATCGATGGTAGAACGAGATTTTCTGAAGCCGTACTGGTGATCTGACAGCGCTCCGTTTTCCTCCGCCACCGCCAGCAGTCTGTTGTATATAATACGCTCTAGGATCTTACCTAGAGTATCAAGCAGACATAATGGCGATACGATGATGGTTCTCCGGGTGGTTTATTGCCCTTTTGAAGCAGCACTAGGTGTTGTAGCTTCCATGGCGTAGGGAATATCCCCTCCTCTAGACACCTTTGCATCGTCGCTAAGAAGATGTCCGGTCTCGTCTTGATGGCCATCTTTAATGCCTTATTCGGTATGCCAT
The DNA here is from genome assembly GCA_949129095.1 of Volucella bombylans. Classification (NCBI taxonomy): domain Eukaryota; kingdom Metazoa; phylum Arthropoda; class Insecta; order Diptera; family Syrphidae; genus Volucella; species Volucella bombylans. The sequence continues at coordinate 42,394,234 of OX422144.1, read as the reverse complement.
CTGGTCCAGGTGCTTTGGTGTCTCCAATTTTTTTGCAAGCAGCAAAAAGTTCTTCCGACGTGATGGCCGGGATATCTTCCATATTGGTCTCCCTTGTGATGGTGACCATAGTAGTTGGTCTATGCGGGAATAGGTGCTCTACTATAGTCCTTAGCATTGCAGGGTAGGTTAGTTGTGGGGACCTGTTGCCTTTGAGCTTCTTCATCACCACCCTATACGCTAAGCCCCAGGGGTCTAGGTTAGCCTCGTCGCAGAGCTGTCTAAAACTCCTTGACTTACTCTTTTTAATGGCACTTTCCAGTTCCCGTCTCGCCAGTTTAAAGTTGGTTAGTCGTTCTTCGAAATCTTCTCTTCCTCTGGATCTCTGAGATCTTCGTCGTGCTTGTAGACACTTCGTTCTGAGCTGTTTAATCTCGTCGGTCCACCAGTAGCAAGGCTCGCCTCTTTTACTGACAGATCTTCTGGGCATTGATGCGTCGCACGCTGCGGTGATGGTCTGGATTAGCTGATGAGAAAGGGCTTCAGCCGATCCATTGTTCATTGTTGCGCTGGTGTTTAGTATTTCCTTGAACATATCTTTGTCAAGCAGCGTGTCCTTCCACTTTGGCCCTGTTAGAGTGGGGCACAGTCTGCGTTTCTCTTTGCCGACATTGAATAAGATAGCCTGGTGATCGCTATGGGTATATTCTTCACTGACTCGCCATTTGGTTTTCCGCAGGAGTGAGTTGCTCATGTATGTGATGTCGATGATTGACCCTCTGCCTGCCTTTCGGAACGTTTCAGCTGCGCCATCGTTGGCCAGAGTTATATCCAGTCTTGCGAAGGATTCGAGGAGAACTCTCCCTCTTACGTCTGTGGTTTTACTTCCCCAATCGGTAGCCCAGGCGTTGAAATCCCCAGCAATAATAACTGGGTGTTTTCCTCGTGCGTCAGCTACAATGTCGTCCAACAGCTTCATATAATCCGCCAATGATAGACTGGGGGGTGCATAGCAGCTATAAAAATGTACACCATTTATCTTAGCAGATACGAAGTGGTCTCCCCGATGGCCGACTGACTGTAGGGCATAATTCCCGCCCTAGTGTTATCATCTATCCAGCTGCTTCCGTCTATGGGTTTATACGGTTCGCTTATTAGGCCTACGTCGATTCTACGTCCTGTCCAGTGTGTGTGTGTGTGTTTGTTTTTTTTTCTTGGTTACGCCAATGGATGTGGTAATCTTCATAGATGCGGTAGCCCGTGTCACAAACATACACGATTCGCAACACCCGAATGTTCGATGTCAGGAGTGCGCCTACGTACTAATCCACACCACTACGTCCTTAAACCACTCTCATCGCGGGACTGCCGTTAGGTATTACTTCGCGGGGCTGGTTAGCAATCATGCTCTATTCTACGAGGCCGCCTCTTGAGCTCTTCTTAGGGCTTCTGCTCTTCGCAGCGCGTACTGTACGCGCACTATAAATGAGCAGATCTCCATCCACTTGTCCTCTGACTGCGTCATGTGACTAATGAGATTTTCTGGACTTGGCAGATTTACCCTTTCTTCTGCAAAGCGTCTGCAGTAGAACACTGTATGCAACGCATCCTCTTCCTCATTTTGGCATTCTGGCCACTGCGGCGAACTATCGTGTCCAAATCTGTGGAGGTATTTCCGGTAACCGCCGTGCCCAGACAGGAACTGTGTGATATGGTAGTTACAGTTCCCCCATGATCTCTTTGTCCATGTTTCTATGATGGGAATAAGCTTGTACGTCCACCTGCCTTTTGTGGAACGGTCCCACCTGGTTTGCCACAGCATTGCGGATGCTGCCTTTTCTTCTTCCTTGACCCTCTTTGCCTCTTGCCGGTTCGATGATCGCCTAAGATACACCCTCTTCATCTCATCCGCGAGGATGTCTATTGGGATCATTCCAGCTAAAACACAGGCTGCATCATAGGAGATTGTACAGAATCCGCTGATCACTCTGATTGCACAGAGCCTGTGAGCTGATACTAACTCTCTCCTACACTCGTTTGTCACCAGCGCACCCGCCCATATAGGAGCAGCGTATAGAAGTACTGAGCTGACCACTCTGGTCAGCAAGATCCTTCGGGCGTATCCAGGTCCGCCGATGTTCGGTAGCATTCGGGCGAGTGCCGCCTGCATCAGCGATGCTTTCTTAGTAGCGTACTCGACGTGGGGTTTAAAGCGCAGCCGATTGTCGATCATGACTCCAAGGTACCTTAAGGATTCTTTGGATCTAATTGTCTGGTTTCCGACGCGGAAGTTCGCGTATTCCGCCGCCTTGCGACTGGTTATTAGTACAGCTTCAGTCTTGTGTGCAGCTACTTCCAGACCCGTAGACTCCAGCCATTCCTTTATCTTTGAAACTGCCTCGTCTGTGGCAGACTCCACCTCGTGGATGTGCTTGGCTACTGTAACCACTGCTATGTCGTCAGCGAAGCCAATAACCTTGACTCCCTCAGGCAGGGTTAGTCGCAGAACTCCGTCGTACATTATATTCCATAGGAGAGGTCCAAGGACCGACCCTTGTGGGACTCCCGCGGAAACACTGTAGTGCTTAGCACCATCGTCCGTATGGTACTTTAATCTCCTGTTACTGAAGTAGTCCGTGACTATCCTCAAGAGGTAGTATGGTGTATCCATCCTGGCCAAGGATCTCCTAATAAACGACCAGTTCGCCGAGTTGAACGCGTTTTTGACGTCGAGCGTTACTACTGCGCAGTATCTTTTTGTCCCCCATTTCCATCTTTTCCCTTGTATTGCTTCAGTTGCTGTATCTACTACCGCCTTTATTGCATCGATGGTAGAACGAGATTTTCTGAAGCCGTACTGGTGATCTGACAGCGCTCCGTTTTCCTCCGCCACCGCCAGCAGTCTGTTGTATATAATACGCTCTAGGATCTTACCTAGAGTATCAAGCAGACATAATGGCGATACGATGATGGTTCTCCGGGTGGTTTATTGCCCTTTTGAAGCAGCACTAGCTGTTGTAGCTTCCATGGCGTAGGGAATATCCCCTCCTCTAGACACCTTTGCATCGTCGCTAAGAAGATGTCCGGTCTCGTCTTGATGGCCATCTTTAATGCCTTATTCGGTATGCCATCTGGTCCAGGTGCTTTGGTGTCTCCAATTTTTTTGCAAGCAGCAAAAAGTTCTTCCGACGTGATGGCCGGGATATCTTCCATATTGGTCTCCCTTGTGATGGTGACCATAGTAGTTGGTCTATGCGGGAATAGGTGCTCTACTATAGTCCTTAGCATTGCAGGGTAGGTTAGTTGTGGGGACCTGTTGCCTTTGAGCTTCTTCATCACCACCCTATACGCTAAGCCCCAGGGGTCTAGGTTAGCCTCGTCGCAGAGCTGTCTAAAACTCCTTGACTTACTCTTTTTAATGGCACTTTCCAGTTCCCGTCTCGCCAGTTTAAAGTTGGTTAGTCGTTCTTCGAAATCTTCTCTTCCTCTGGATCTCTGAGATCTTCGTCGTGCTTGTAGACACTTCGTTCTGAGCTGTTTAATCTCGTCGGTCCACCAGTAGCAAGGCTCGCCTCTTTTACTGACAGATCTTCTGGGCATTGATGCGTCGCACGCTGCGGTGATGGTCTGGATTAGCTGATGAGAAAGGGCTTCAGCCGATCCATTGTTCATTGTTGCGCTGGTGTTTAGTATTTCCTTGAACATATCTTTGTCAAGCAGCGTGTCCTTCCACTTTGGCCCTGTTAGAGTGGGGCACAGTCTGCGTTTCTCTTTGCGGACATTGAATAAGATAGCCTGGTGATCGCTATGGGTATATTCTTCACTGACTCGCCATTTGGTTTTCCGCAGGAGTGAGTTGCTCATGTATGTGATGTCGATGATTGACCCTCTGCCTGCCTCTCGGAACGTTTCAGCTGCGCCATCGTTGGCCAGAGTTATATCCAGTCTTGCGAAGGATTCGAGGAGAACTCTCCCTCTTACGTCTGTGGTTTTACTTCCCCAATCGGTAGCCCAGGCGTTGAAATCCCCAGCAATAATAACTGGGTGTTTTCCTCGTGTTTTCGTGTTTTCCTATAAAAATGTACACCATTTATCTTAGCAGATACGAAGTGGTCTCCCCGATGGCCGACTGACTGTAGGGCATAATTCCCGCCCTAGTGTTATCATCTATCCAGCTGCTTCCGTCTATGGGTTTATACGGTTCGCTTATTAGGCCTACGTCGATTCTACGTCCTGTCCAGTGTGTGTGTGTGTGTTTGTTTTTTTTTCTTGGTTGCGCCAATGGATGTGGTAATCTTCATAGATGCGGTAGCCCGTGCCACCAACATACACGATTCGCAACACCCGAATGTTCGATGTCAGGAGTGCGCCTACGTACTAATCCACACCACTACGTCCTTAAACCACTCTCATCGCGGGACTGCCGTTAGGTATTACTTCGCAGGGCTGGTTAGCAGATCATGCTATTCTTCTTGTATTTGCTTCTTCAGCTCTTCTAATTTTTTCTATTCTTCTTAGCTCATTTTGCACAATTGTCACAAATGTGCCGATTTCCATCCAATTTTCCTCCGACTGCAACATTTGGTCTATGAGTAGTATTGGACTGGCCAGATTAATTCTCCACTGCGAAAAACGCCGGCAATGAAATATGGCGTGCTCCGTATCTTCCTCCTCGTTTGAGCATTCTGGGCACAAAGGGGAGCTATCGTGTCCGAATCGGTGCAAGTATTTGCGACAGATTTCTCTTGTTTGCTTTTATGGCGAGTGCCCCCGCCCAGACCGGAGCAGCGTATAAGATTACTGAGCTGACTACTCTAGATAGGAGAATCCTCCTAGCATATCCAGGTCCACCAATGTTTGGTAGTATTCTAGAGAGTGCTCCTTGCAGCAGTAAAGCCTTGTTACTGGAGTACTCTACATGTGCTTTGAACTCTAATCTGTTATCAAGTATTACTCCCAGGTATTTGATTGATTCTTTCGATCGGATTATTTGATGTCCCACCCGTATATTGGCGTATTCCACAATTCTTCTACTGGTAATTAAGACGGCTTCTGTTTAATAATCGCTACATTTGTGGCAGACTCTATCTCCTTTATTTCTTTTTCCACCATAACGACGGCAATGTCGTCTGCAAACCCGATTACTTGAACTCCTCTCGGCAACATAAGCCTTAGCACTCCGTCATACATAATGTTCCATAGGAGTGGACCGAGTACTGATCCTTGTGGAACCCCAGCTGAAACGCTGTAGTATTTCAAGCCTTCGTCAGTTTCATACCTCAGTTTTCTGTTGGTAAAGTAGTTTTCTACTATCCTCAGTAAGTAATATGGCGTATTCATACTGGCTAGTGATTTTCTGATGAACGCCCAGTTTGCCGAGTTAAAGGCATTTTTGATGTCCAGAGTCACCACTAAACAGTATTTCTTTGTACCATACCGCCATCTTTCTCCTTGTATCGCTTCGGCCGCAATATCGACCACAGGTTTTATGGCTTGAACAGTAGACCGCCATTTTCTAAACCCAAACTGCAAGTCTGATAGTGCTCCTCTCTCTTCTGCTACCGCGAGCAGTCTAGCATATATTATCCGTTCCAGTATCTTTCCCATTGTGTCTAGAAGGCATATTGGACGATACGAGGACGGTTCCCCAGGTGGCTTGTTTCCCTTTGGAAGCAGGACTAGGTGTTGTAGTTTCCAAGCATCCGGGAAAACTCCTTCTTCAAGACGTTTTTGAATTGTTTCCATAAACATGTCTGTGCCCTTATGGATAGCTGCTTTTAGTGCCTCTCGGAGTGATGAAGTGATGTCTCTTTGGCAGGAGCGTATGTTGAGTGAAGGGTTGTTACATGATCTGGTGTGGAAGTTTTGTAAACATGGTTTTTGGTTATAGAGGTAGCCAGGATGATTGTGATGATAAAGATGATAACTATTGATGATCGCGTTAAGTAGTTGGATATATCGGTGGTGGATCTCATTTCTAGTATCTTATCTTCTGTATTGAAGTTAGAGTCTTGTAGTTTTCGTAAGCTTAACACGTCAGTTGTGGTGTTGGTATGGATTGTGCTGCTGGATGGAGGAAGAATGTGTACAGTATCCCAAAAGGTGTCCTGGTTGCCTTGGTATGTTATCCCGTTAATCTCGATGTTGCATTTCTCGTAGTGTATCAAGACTGTGCGTTCTATAAGATGTGTTTTAGGCCTGCAGGTAGAATTTATTAATAATTCATATACGTTAATAAATAATATAAAATTGGGTTGCGGTTGTGTTATTGTTGTGACTCTGCCCACGTCCCTGAGTAGACAGTGTGCAACCGTGTTGTCCAAGAGTTTCCCAATGCATTTTGAGTTGTTGGTGTCTTCTTCCAGGGTTTTTGTGGAGCAATAATAGGTACCTTCTATTTTGGGGCAGGGTTTTTCGAAGTGTTGTATGTGTTTTTCTTTATAGTTTATATATTGAAAAACACATACAACACTGTTTATATGACTGTTATTATTTTTGTGTCATTTATTGGGAGGGGAATAATATGATACATATAGTATTTTTCTTTTGACATTATAGGTATACGAATATTAATATTTGATCCATTATAATAGGCTTGGAGTCCTAAAAATTCATAATTTTGCTGAAGTACATTAATGGTAACATTTTGTTCAATTATTTTATTTTTTATAAGCATTAATTCATCATATGTTAGTAAGAGCTTGGGAATGAAATTTAGTTTAGTAAGGACTATTGCCTCTGCTATATTTAAGAGATCATTAGTTAATAGGTCGATATTGAAATTAAGTTGGTTAAAATATTGTATGTCGGTAAGTGTATCGTGTTCTCTTCTACTCGTAACTTTATTTTCCGTATTTTTGAGGAAGTTTTCTATGTTGTTTTGCTCTGTATTAATGTGGTTACTTATATTTTTAAATCTTTTAATCATTTGAGAGTTTATTACATGTTCATTTTCTAATGAATTTGCTAAATCGTTAATGTTAGTATTAATATTTTGTATTTGGTCATTAATTTTAATTGCAACTTGTGCATCCATATTCCCTGCTAACTTAATTGTGGAACCTAATCCGTTTATCAGTCCGCGTTTGTTTCTTTTAAAGGGATATAGTGTTTGAAGTTTTCTGTTAAGTTCTTCGATTTTAAGTTTTGTTATTTGGAAACAGCTATTGATAGTAGTATGTTTTTTGAAGAGATAGAGAGAGTTAGTGATATCTTCTATGTTGTTATTGTAATCATCGAAATTTATGATGTGTATTAAATTTTGGAAGCTAGTGATGTATCTAGATGGTCCTAGTCGGAGGGGTAATTGCTATGCTATTTGGGAATGTTGAAAATTTATATTCGTTGAGTGTCAGCGAGTGGCGTACTGTAGGTTAGGAAGTGAGAGAAGGTGGTTAAATGTTTTAGTATAAGTATTTTGGGAGGGGTTAGTGGACTCGTATCAATGTTAAATGAGTGTTATAACTTAATTAATGCTTAAAATTAAATACATATATATATATATATTATTATTATTATTATTATTTATTTATTTATGTCTTTTGTGTTTCTTTCGTAATTTACATTTATGGATCTTTTTGTTTTCATTTGTAATGATTGTTATTTTCTTATTTCTTTTTGCTATATGTTTTGAGAATCTTGGTGTTATTTTGTTGCGTGTAGCTTCTTTTCTGAAGACTGGTTTGCCTTCAACTACTTCTTCCGGGGTTTCTCTCGATTGGTTTAACTTTTCTATCCTCGCTTTATATATTTTGTACTTTTTCATGAATTTTTGGATACAATTCATTAAGGAATTCGTTAAGCTTTTCAAGGTACTCGTGTTCGTTTGAGATATCAAGGGTTTTCCTAAGCTTGTAGGGCCGGGCAAAGAACAGTTCGTAAGGGGTGTGCTTTGTTGAAGAGTGTATAGCGTTGTTAGAAGCTATGAAGGTTTCCTTTAGTATCTCTTCGTGTTCAGTAGTGAGTCTCTGTTCTCGTCTTTTTGATAGAATAAGTCTATATATTTCTATAAGGGTTGAGTGTAATCTTTCTACTGGACCATTGCTACTAGTTTGTTGGAAAGATATGTAGTGCAAGGTTATTTCATGTTGCTTACAGAAGTCTTTGAAAATATTGGCAACAAATTCTGATCCTTGATCACATACAATTTTTGTTGGGATGCCGTAAAGGCTGATGTATTTCTTTATGCCACTTAAGATAGTTATGCTGCTTCTATAACTTAGAGTGTATTATCAGCAAGCGAATTCTGAGAATTTATCTATTAATGTAAGGATAATATTGTTATTAATGCTGTATAAGCTGTATGGATAATTTCTAGTGGTTTTAGTGGAATTTCGGGTTTTTCGAAATGAGGTTTAGCTGGGTTTCACAGTTTGTCACAGTTATTAATTTTCGCTATCAACTCTTTCATTTTGGGAAAGTAAACTTTCCTCTTTAAATGCAGGAAGGTTTCATTTATTCCCCTGTGATGTGAGTTTTCGTGGTAGTTTCTAACAAGTATTTCTTGATCGTCCTCTAATCTAATGTATCCAAGGATTTCTGTGCATCTAAGTAATCGGAAAGATTTATTTTGGAAGAAACATTTTTTTAAAAATGTCTACTATTGTTTTCTCATCGAATTGGGGTCTTCGAACGGTCCTTCTTTGTTTATTTTTAAATATTATTTCTGTAGTCATTGGTTAATCTGTGTTACTTACTTCAAGAATTATTTGAATGTTGAATTCGTTTAGTGGTTTATGTGAAATGGGGATTCCATCATTCAATTTTTCTTCGCCGCTATGCACGGTTCTCAAAGTTTCTTCGTGATTATTAAATAATTCTTGGTTATTAATTTTGATACGACTAAGGGCGTCTGTATTCGTGTTTAGTTTGCCCTATTTAAAAATGATTTCGTAATAGAATTCTTCAAGCTTGAGTCGCCACCTAAGAAGTTTGGAATTCGGATCCTTCAGGCTTATAAGCCAAGTCAAAGGCCTGTGGTCGGTTATTATTTGGAATTTCCTTCCGAAGAGATATGGGCGAAAGTATTTTGTAGCCCAGATAATATCCAAGAGTTCTTTCTCTATGGTGGAGTAATTTTTTTCACTTTCCGAAAGGATACGGCTAGCGAAACAAATAGGGTTATCGTTACCTATGCGACCTTGTGAAAGGATGGCTCCCAGGGCGAAGTTATTAGCATCTGTAGTAAGTATAACTGGTTTTTCAAAATCTGGATGTTGTAAAATTGGGTCATTCATCAACATGTTTTTACATGTTTCGAACGCTTCAGTGTATTTGTCGTCTATGATAATTTCGGCGCCCTTTTTTAAACAGCTAGTAAGGGGTTTGGTTAGTTTAGCGAGGTCTTTAATAAACTGCCTATTAACCCTAAGAAAGCTTTTATTATTTTTCGATTTCTCGGCATAGGGAAGTTTTTTATGGCATTGATTTTTGATGGGTAGGGTTTTACGCCTCTCGGGGGTGATGACATGTCCTAGGAAGGATATTTCCTTTTTGAGGAACTCACATTTGTCTAACTGAATCTTGAATTTAGCTTTTTTTAGTTTTTTGAATACCAGTTCTATAGTGTTCTAGGGTTCTAGGTGTTTTTGCAGGGATGTAGAGTATATGATAATGTCGTCGAGGTAAACTAGGCAAACTTTTCCAATGAGTTCTTTCAGGACGTTGTCTATTACCCTTTGAAAAGTTGAAGGGGTATTTTTAAGACCAAATGGCATTACGAATTTGTAATGGCCTTCTTCTACTGTGAACGCCGTTTTTTCTATGTGTTTTGGGTTCATTTCTATTTGGTGAAATCCGCTTACTAGATCAAGCGTTGTAAAGTATATACATTTGCCTAGTTTATCCAGTATTTCTGAAATATTCGGAATTGGGTATCTATCGGATATTGTTTTATCATTGACTTTCCGATAGTCAATGACCAATCTCCATTTTCTACGTCCGCTGGCATCTTGTTTCTTCGGGACAATACAAACTGGAGGGCTCCACGTAGAGAAACTATGCCTGATGATTTTTTGATCTAACTTGTTAGTGATTTGGTTTTTTACGTCTTCTTTATGAATAAACGGATACCTTTAGGATTTGGTATAAATTGGTACTTCGTCGGTGGTTTTTATGTCATGTTTGATCTTATTTGTAAGGGTTCGCCCTCTCTATACACTCTATGTAGTTTCTACATAGTTTAAGGAGTTTTTTGCGTTCTTCTGCGTTCAGATGGTTTGTTCTGATTAAGTCATTTACGTACGTGTTGGTAGGTTCATGGTCCTCTGTTTCGCTGTTGAAGTTATTTATCTCGATGAAATTAATGGGATCATACGCTTCACCATTTATGGGTTGTTCAATGATGGTTTTTTGGTCATTTTCAGAAAGGTTTACTAGTTAAAGTGTGCTGTACCAGCTCTCGGCGTTATATAGGCTTTGACTTATGTACATATGTGGGTTCAGTTCTGTTGTGTTGATATAAATATTGTCATTTTCCTCGTTGATAGGAAGTTTTGATAATATTTTAGATTTGGAAGGTATTACGAGTTGGGTTTGAGATGAATTTGGTTATTAGGGTTTTGTTTTCGAGATAGTAATCTGTCAAAGTAATGGTGGAATTTGAATATCAGAAATTTTAAGGAACCTGGTTGATTGAATTCTGCAAAAATGGGGATAATCGATTCTGTGTTCAACTGGTATATTTTGAATACTGTGGTAATGGTAATTGTTTCACAGTTAATCTGTCTATCTTGTGGTATAGATTCGAGGTTTATGAATGATGTCGAGGCCCCAGTGTCTAGGAGAAATTGCAGGGGTCGCCCGAAGGGTGACGAAATATTTATGTATGGCAAGATTGCCGGATGTTTCTTTCGATCTATGTATCCTGTGGCTTGTTTGGAAAAATTTTCCTCATTCACGATATTAGTTGGTTAATTCTTGAAAAAACTGTCCTACTGTTGATAATTTTTATTTTCTAAATTGTGCATTTCTTGAAAATTTAAGTTTTCCTTTCTAGTGTTTCTGGTTTGCTGACTAGGGCTTGCTTTGATTTGTTTGTGATGCCTTGTCAGGTTTGGATCAGTTTGAGTCTGCTCTGCTTTGTTCTAGTATGTGGATTTATTGAGTTAGATGGTATGGTTTGGTTTCTTTCGTGTGAGGATGGGTCTGGGGTAGAATTTCTTGAATGAGCTCTGTCTTGTGGGGAATTGTAGGGTTTATATTGATGAGGTCTGTAATGGTTCTGTAATGGTTTGGGTTTTGAGTATACTTTTGGTACGAAATATTTTGTTCTTTGATGCACTGAGTCAGTGCTATGGCCAAAGATTATGGCTGCATAGCACTGATTCTGGATCCTAGAGGGTCATTGAGTCCGCTGAGAAATGAGTTGAGGCACATTTCTGAGTAGAGATCCGTTTTGGCTTTGATGACATTGTTGTCATTTTCGTGGATCAGCACATTGTTGCAAAGAGCAGATTGTAATTCTATTATGTTGGATGTTTCCGTACGTTTGTCGGAATAATGTAGGATAAGATTCTTTTTAATATCATCGCAGTTGAGAGGGGCTCCGTACATATTGAGAATCTTGTTGGCTTGACCCTCAATTTTATTGCGTATGGCTCTCAACAAAATCTTTCCGTATGGGGTGTTATCAGTTCCTTTAATGTAGAGGAGGATTTCCTCCACATTATTGAGAAACTCATATAATATAAGTCAAATTTCGGGAGATCCTTGATGGCATCCGGAATTCTTAATGAATTGAATATATCCATGTGGTTAGTTAATACGTTGGGATCTTGCTCTAATTGATTATTGTTCATTGTTTCAGAATTGGAGAAATTTTGGGATGACGAAGAGGTTTCGACAGGAGGTCCTGAATCGGAAGTTTCTGGGATAGAGGATAAGTTCTTTGACAGTCCTCTTAAGTTGTATGGGTTAAATCTAGATTTTTGTTTCGACATAAATTGATTTAAATGCTTAGTAATAGAAAATAATTATTAGTTTTTTTTTTAGATCATATGCGATAGTTTAAAATTGTATGAATATATTCCCTTTATTTATTATAAATTACGTAGTTCTTTAATTTAATTTATAATGTGCTTAGTAATATATGTATATTTACGAGTATATCTATATATAAAGTTTATATTTTTAGATCATATAGTTTTGTGAAAATATTCCTTTTATTTATTACTTATTTTAGCTGGAGTGCCTTGCGATACGGATCGCATGTTATAATTTTATTTTGTTTTTTTGTTTTATTTTATTTTAACTGGATTTGTTATATAGTTATGTCACATACAATAGTCACTTACATGCACCCAATAGAAATGATAGTGCCGATTAGTAGCATTGCCGATGATACTGATGGTGGTTGAGGTCAGCTAATGTGGATAAGCGATGATGATTGTGGTTTGATGATGTGAATGAACTATGATGATTGTGGTCAGATGATGCGGATGTACAATGATGGTTCGACGGTGAATAAGGGGGTGAAGCCCAACAGTTAGTATCCAAGTATAGTCACTTTTTTTGTGACACCATCACGAAAGCATGGATTTATCACTTATATTACCCGATGCAATATCGAACTAGTTCACGATTCAATCACTATGTATCGCAATTATTTATCTTCACTCAGTTTCTAAACTGTTTCACCGGACTGCCGACTGCGCCAGTTATGTTGGCAGATGTGCGGGATAACAAAAAAAACAGCCTATTCTCTGTCTGAACAATACACAATGCTTTATTAAATCTTCTTTACAAATATTTATATGTTTACTTTTGATTACTTTACAATTTTAGAATTTACATTTGTGCTGCTTCTGCATTTACAAAGTTTTTGATTGATTTGATTTGTTGAGGAAATGGGTTCCAATTGCATCCGGTTGATTGCTGTCCGAATGTGTAGTTTGCTTGTGTTGTTGGGGTTATTGGCGGTCAAGGTAGTTGACCTTGGCGTGTTGCTATCGTAACTCGGGCAACTGAGACAGAAAGCTAAATGTGAGGGAGCGGACATAATCCCGTTCAGCGAACCATATAAAACCCTCGACAGCTACGTATGGATCTGCGACCAAACAAAGCCACCGGCAATATGGACATGCGCAAACAGGCATTCGAAGAAATCTACACTCATGTATATGGTTTTGTCTGCGCAGAAATAGTTGTTGTGCACGACCAAGCTGGACGATGCGTGAATTTGAGGAAATGCTAGATAACCTAGCTGAAGACGCACGTTGTTGTTGTAGGAAGGAGTTTCAATGCACGGGCAACCGAGAGGAGCAGCAGGTTTACCAACCCCAGAGGCTATACTTTACTGGAAGCACTCTCGGCCTTGGGAATGGGTATCGCAAACGTTGGCAGATCAATCACCTACCGTAAGGCGGGAGTAGGCGCTATTGCCGATATTACTTTCCTCAGCAACTCCTTCCTGACAAAAACAAAATGGAAAGTCAGCGAGGAATATACGCATAGCGACCACCAGGCGATACTGATAGACATAGAGCGGAGAAAACAAACGAAACAACCCAAGCTTACAGGTCCTAAATGGAATGATAAACTCCTTGATACGGATACGTTTGAAGAAATAATTAATAGTTGCAATCTGATCGAAAACAGAACAGCAAATAATTTGGGGAGTCAGCTTACACGTATTGTTACTACAGCATGCGATGCGTCAATGCCCAAAAGAGTTGCCAGCGACAAAAGAGAGCCGTGCTCCTGGTGGAATGATAAAATTAAGGCAATCAGGCCAGATTTTCAAGAAAGCCTTAACTCTTTTAGACGGGCAAGACGCTACTTAAGAACTGCCATCAAAGAAAGTAAAGCGACATGCTTCAGACGCCTGTGTAAAGAAGCTGATCTAAATCTTTGGGGTACTGCATATATGATGGTAATGGCCAAAGTAAAGGGCTCTAGGGCTCCAAAAATAACATGCTCCACTCTGCCAGCATCTCTTGTACAGCATCTTTTCCCACAAAGACCACCTCTTACGCATTATATCGAGGAAGCAGACAGGAAAGCAGAAATCCCACAAATATACGCGGACGAACTGATCAAGGCATGCAAAAAAATAGACGATAATAAGGTGGTCCAAGCACCGACGGAAGTCCAAATAAGACCGTAATAGCAGCTGCCCAGAAAAGGTCAGACATGTTCATAACAACATACCAGAGATATCTAAAGGAAGGAATTTTTCCTGACCCATGGAAAAAACAACATTTGGCACTCCTTTTCCATTTTGGAAAAAGGAACTTTATCAAATCGCCAATTCGGTCTATCGCGGTCGACCATAGATGTCATAACAGCGGTAGTAGATATTGCGCATAAAGCGATAGAAGGGGTGTGATGGTGATGGGGCACAAAGGAATATTGCGCAGTGGTAACACTTGATATTAAAAATGCCTGTAACTCCGTACCCTGGTTATCCATAACAAGAGCTCTTTCTAGAACAGAAGATGGTATCAAATATTACGTGTCTCTGTAGGAGTACCACAGGTAGCAGTACTAGGACCATTATTGTGAAATATTATGTACGTCGGAGTACTCCGACTTGCGCTGCCACGAGGAGTTCACACAATAGGTTTCGCTGATGATATTGCTGATGTTACATAATAATAAATAAAAGATTGGCTATGTTCAGCTGGACTTGAACTTGCTGACCGCAAAACTGAGGCGATTTTAATTATTAGTCGTAAGACCCTGGAATATGCAACCTTCCGGGCTAGAAGTCAAACAATTCGGTCTTAAGGAGCACTGGTATACCTGGGAGTAATGTTAGATAATATACTGCAGTTTGCACCAGAAGGTAAAGACTACAAGCGGCATTATCATGAATGCTACCAAAAATTGGTACACTAGAAGGGTGTTACTTTCAAGAGTGATCAGGTCGGTTCTGCTTTGGGCCACGGCACTAGTCAGACAGGATGCTAAGGAAAGACTATCGTCGGCATATAGACTATACGCATTAAGGACGGATATGTGGCTTTCGAACGATATCGGATGTAACAGCATATGTTATAGCTGCTACAGAACCCCTCCAATAACATGTCCAATAATGCTGAAATCCTTAGTAGAGCATCTTTTCCCCTAAATACCAGCTGCTATGTGCAATATTGTAAGAGAAGTGAGTGCCGTGGGCATTCCAATAATTACCCAGGAGAAGCTGCTCCAGGCATGCAACAAGATAGGCGACAACAAGGCGCCCTCATCCATCAAACAAGGTAATAAAAGCGGCTTTACAAAAGAGACCAGACCAAAGAACTGCATTGAGTATGATCGTGTCGATTCGATCATTGTCGCAAAAAATTCGATACAAGTCAATTGAACGTATGGTAGATATGTGGTCGTTCAAGCTGCGCACTCGAAACAAAAATTCTTGGGAAAACATGTATGAGGCACAACATTATTTTTTCGAGTTTGTGCGGTAGTGTAATATTACTGGTTTTTAATCTCGTGTATGTCTCGTCACGAATGAATGCTACCGAATGGATGGATGTCTCCATATGCATGAATCCATCGTGAGTGTATGGTATATTCGAGTGTTTCGAGTATCTCTATTGTGTCGAGTGTGTTCAACCACCCGAACAAACGAAACTTTCATTCTTTACTGATAAGGAACTGGAATTCATAATTAAAACAAAAACAAAAAACACAACATATGAAATGTAATATTGTTTTTTTTTTTTTATATATAATTTACGCGCGCCTAAGGGGTCAGATACCCTTTTACTGTTGCCAGGGCGCGGGCGGAAAGTTAGAAGGAGGAAAAGGAAAATTGTTTTGTAGTGATTTGAAACTCAGGTGTGTTTGGTTTCGATATTCGCTCTCCAGGGGTGGGAGTCCGAATAGGACGGAGAGCTTTTTCTTCACTCAGAGTGATTCGAGGTATAATTCACAGTATTTTTTTCTGTGCTTGAAACTCTACAACAGCCAAATCCACCTGTCAGTGTTATGCCTTCACACGCAGACTTTTTCTGTCTGAGTTCCAATTACACAAATGAAAAACTGACTTGCCATGGGCAGGATTCTAACCTGGACCCTCCGAGTGAGAAGCGGTTGCTAGTACCACTACACCACGGCCACCCCCTGTGTCTGAGCGCAGGCACAGGACTACGGAGACCAAAAGAAGACTATCGTAAACATACGGACTCTGCGTTCTACGGACAATCAGCGGCTTTCGAACCATATCAGACGACCGCCTTTGTTATAGCTCTTCATTTGGTATGAATAAAAAAAATTTCGAACATGAAGTACGTACTACTTTCGAAATTGGGAAATGTAGCATATTCTACAATTTGACATTTGTCAAAATGAATTGTTATGGTTGCCTTTGAGTTTTTGATTTTGTTTGAGCTAGTCGATTATTACCAAATAGTTACTTAAATGAATAAAAAGATGGATATAATTGAATCGCAATAGTCTGACATGGAAACGCAATATTTTCTAGATCATGATGAACCGGACACACAAATAAATCGCGTAAGCAACTTTTTGTTTGGCACAGCCGTGCAAAAATGTGGAGCTGTTTTGCTGAAGAAGGGTCAAATACTAAATATGAAATCTAAAAAGAAATTAATTTGATAATTACAATTTAATTAGATGGAGTTTCAGTTGGTGTACCTTCAACTCCTGGACTAGAAAAAATTGAATTATGCAGTTCCGATGATGATCAGGCCAAGACTTGAGGTTAAGCTTGAGTGATTTGCAGCGCCCGGTCTTGATTAAACAATTGGAGGTATTTGATGTTCAGAAGGACTTTTACGATAGATGCGGAGGAATATTAACAAAAGCGGAATATCTAATTCAAATACAGACCAAATTCTTTTAATTTTTGAACTATAATTTTTATACACATTTCTACATTTCATTTAATAAGAAAATTCTTTTTTTTTAATAAATTAAATAACAAATTGCAAATGTGTTTGGTTAAGAGGAATACTTTTAGTTTAGTAATTTAAATGAAATTTCAAATAAGGCACTTGATGAAAACGTTCTTTTACGAGGATTACGCTCATTCTAACCTGGCAAAAACGCAGCAATGACATCAAGGCGCTGTATACCTCTTGATTTTTCGTTATTATTGCCTCTGTTTTCCCGTAAAAGCATGTTGACAACTTCGATTTTCTGTTCAAAATATTCAAAATCTTTATCATGCAAAGTATTTGCGATATCATGTAAAACAAAGCAAACCAAAATCATTGATGGCACTCGGCTTGTTGTCATTCGTATTTTAGATTGCAATATAGGAAACCTCTTTTTCACCTGGCCGAATACACATTCAATTGCAACACGCTCCTTAGCATGAATTTTGTTGAACAAACGTTGGGCCGGTGTTGCTGTTTCGCGATATGGCGTAATTAGCCATGGTGCGATTCCGTAACCATCATCAGTCAGAAGTAAAGCACCGGTAGCATTCTCGTACATACTTTGCATTACGTTTGAGTTGCGCCAGATTCGCGCATGGTGCACCGAACCAGGCCAAGAACAATCAACATTTGTAAACATATGCTTTCCATCGCAGGTCGCCTGTACATTAAACGACTTCAATCCTTTGCGGTTAACGAATTCATCGCCGTGATCATGAGGACGAATTATTAAAATATGTGTACAGTCGACCGCTCCTATTGCATTTGGAATTAAGTTGTTGATCAGCCATACATTTTTGGCTTCATTTATTTCATTCTCACTGGAGGGAAAACGAATCCATTCGCCAGCTCTAGCAACAATTTTTTGGCATACAAACCAAATGATTTTGTTGGCTGTCGTTTGATGTATCCCGATATCCTCTCCCACGCCAATCTGAAGCAATTTGAAACCAAATTAATTACTATGATGTCATGAAAAATACACAGATTTTTTACCTGGGAACCTGGATCACCAACATACCGCAAAAACGTTCGCATTTTCTGCGAATTCGTAAGCGCGCCACCTCTTGTTTCCCTACTGTCCGGGCCTAAAAAATGTTGTGAAAAACAATCGATTTTCTTCCGTAAATCTATACATCGCTTTAAAATTATCGATGTCAGCGTCACGTCTTCTTTTATATGATTTATGGTGCCGTTCAGTAATATTCATAAACATAGCCATGACCACGCAAACCATTTCAATTCCTAAAACCTCAAACTGATTCTACCAATGTTTACGCAAATAAGACATTTTTCTTGTAGTAAACTTGTTTGTAGTCTGCTTTTCACTTTACTACACCGAAAGTGTAGTACATGCTACTTTTATTCATACGAAATGGCTCTAAACCAGCATGTTCGGAAAAAATTGACAACTGTAGTGTAGTAAAGACGTCTTTATTCATACCAACATACTACAAATGTAGTATTTACTACAAAAATTGTATTAAACTACTTTTTATTCATATGAGCTATTACAACTATTTATTAAAAACAAAATTTAATTCATAAAATAAAACTTAATAACTATCTAATATGTATGAGTTTTCTCTTTTTTTTTAATTCTATTTTTTTTTCCTAAAAAAAATTCTGTATGGCAACTTTTATTCTAGCCAAAAAGACGTATGTACTCGTATATACATAGGAATTACCGGTTATCAAACCCCTCGTAATTCTGGCGCCAGCACTTGAAGAATCGCTTGGTAGAATTATAATAGAAAAAAATTTTTTTCGCGCACAAGCAAAATAAAAAAATAAAATTCAGAAAAAAAGGAAGAAAAAAAACTTAAGTCTAACACCCTATTCTTACTTTACACAATGAATTCAAAAAAAACTCAGGAACTTAACATATTCACTAAATTCAAAATCGTTATATATATGTATATTTTTTTTTGTTAATATATACGATATTAGCATATGTACTTATTATTTTTTTTTTTTAAATAAATATTTAAAAAAATATTTAATATTTTTTTTTAATAAAAACAATTTTTTTTCTTGTCACTGTGTCTGTCGCTGATTGTTAATGTTTTTTTTTCTTTCAATTAATTTTTGTTGTTGTTGTGGTCCCGCGGGGCACCTCTTGCAGGCGATGTAGCTTGGACGTACAAAATTAACACAGCACTGCTCACCCGTTGGGCTATTTGAGCCTCCCGGGGAGGATCACTTTAATGCGTGGGTGCACAAGGGGGATGGGGAGGTTCTGGTCTAATGGCCCTTTGTTTTTTTTTATCGCCTTATCTGACGGCTGCGTTTTGCAGCTTTTTCTTTTTTTTTTAACAACAAACACAAACTCCCGACCATTTCCGAGTTTGTTTTTTTTTTTGTTCTTTTGTTTTGAGTTTACCGTCGGCAAACTCCGTTTTTTTTTGTTTTGCGGACGCCAGGTGGCAAACTGTCCGCGCCGCAGTCCAAATTTCGTTTTTTTTGTACTTTTCGCGCTACGATTCGAGTATTTAAAAAACAACGAGCGGTACCCGAATATTAGCAACCTTGTTGCTTTAACTCCAGACATCGACTATCTCGATTTTTAACTCCCAAGGGGGGGGGGGGGGAAATCCCACCCAACACAACCTTGTCTCTATGTCTCCAGATAGTCATAAAAAAAACCGATTTCGTCGGCTGATTTGATCAGCTGATCGAAACCCGTAAGGCCATTGACCTTTATAATTGGTCTCGTTCTCTAAAAAAAAATGCCCCATTTCTTTGCTTCCTATTTCGCTTACTACTCATATAATCTATTCCTACTCTAGATTCTCTCTCGCAAAAATAGGTTCCTGTCTAAATTAGATTCTTCATCCCAGTACACAACCTACATATAAACATTCAAATCTAGATTACTCCCACACGATCTTTCCACCTCTTCCTCCTGAATTTAAATTGACAAAACACAACGCTTTCTACGACAAACGGGACATATTCACCATGGGAACAAGAACACGGGGAGAGAGTGAGCCTACGAGGAAAGTGGAATGAGGGAATTCGAAAATTGAGGGACGTTTGACAGAGTCAGGTTTTGCTGTGAGTTGCGAAAGAGAGATTAGTAGGTCCAATTAATAGATTGGGAGGGGAAAAGGTCCGTTTTTTGAAAAGGGGTAATTGACCGAATTTGGTACAGTGAGGGAACACAAACAGAACACCACAACTAAACAAATTTATTATTTTTATTTTTATTTTTGCAAAAAGGCTGACGCTACAGGATACTGGCCCATTTCTTGAGATAACACGCTCACCATACTTACTCTTCAATATTTCGATTGTAGCTTGTGCTGTGTGGCTTGTTGAAACCACATGTCGTCCAAGTCCATATCTTCCAATTTGGGCCAAAAATAATCGGTGATCATGGCGCGATAACGCTGACCATTCACAGTAACGTGACGATCGATACCGTCGACGAAAAAATATGGCCCAATAACGCCGCCGGCATGCAAACCGCATCAAACAGTTATTTTTTGTGGATGATGTGGTGATTCATTAAGCACATGTGGATTTTCACCCGACCAATAACGCATATTTTGCTTATTGACGAACCCATTGAGCCAAAACTGAGCTTCGTCACTGAAGATGATTTTGCGATGAAATTCATCATCTTGGCGCATCTTCCCAATCGGAGAACGTACGTCGCTTCAAATGGTCCATCGGCTTCAATTCTTGAATCTCCTGATCTTGTATGGGTGTAAACCAAGATCCTTACGCAAAATACGCCATAATGTGGTCTGAGCGATGCCAAATTCTTGAGAACACCGTGGAATTGACTGATTTGGATCGATTGCTACGGAAACCTGAACGGCAGCGATATTTTGGACACTTCGACCAACCCGTTGTCTCACTGATACGGCAACATCACACAACGAATATGTAGACTCAAATTTTTGCACTAAACTTGTTATTGCCTGTCTACTAGGGCGAGAATTACGACCGAAAATTGGAGTTAACGCTCTTAAAGTTGCTGTCACCGACTCCGAATTTCGGTAGAAAATTTTTATAATTTGCAGACGTTGCTCGTTCGTGTACTTTACCATGATGAAAATGTTGAGTTTACTGAATAAATTAACAGTAACAGTTTGATGATTAGTGAAAGAGTGCGTTCACAAATTAAATTCAAAGTTGTCAAGCCCCTATTGGAAAACCCTTTATTTTGTGTGTTTTTTTTAATATCATAAAAAGTCATCGGCCGATTTTGGCAAAATCTAATGGCCGCGATTCGGCATGAAGACTGACAAAATCATCTGCCAAAAATTTAAATCGATAGCGCTATCCACTCGTGGGTTATCGTGGGCCAAAAAAATTTACATACATACGTACGCACACACATGCACACAGCCATTTTGTTAAAAACTGTCTAAAAACACTATAGACACTTAAAACGTAAAGATGTCATAAAATTTTCATTTTCGATTTTCGAGGTGCATGCAAGAACTTCCTTGTTAGGAAGTTAAAAACAATCAGATTCGCTGACGACATCGCCATTGTAACTGTTGCAAAGAATATTTGCGATATAGAATCAGCTAAGAACAATGCAATCAACGTTATTAAACACTGGCTTATATCCGCCGGCCTAGAACTAGTAAATCAAAAAATGGAAGCTGTTCTAATGAGCATAAGGAAAAATGTGTAGTACGTGGGCGTAAGGGTAGGAAGTCAAATCATTAGATCAAAAGAGTATATATAGTAAAATACTTAAGAATAATACTTGTCAATACACTAAGTTGCCTCACATCGGCTATTCGGTCAAAAATGCGTTAACGCTTCAGGCAGCACTTTGGAATACTGCCAAATATCGGAGGACCAGGATATGCTAGAAGAATATTAATATCCAAGCTTATACACTGTTCCAGTTTTGGCGACAAAGGAAGCTAGGAGAAAGCTATCATAACATACCTATTTAGTGCATTAAGATTAATGAGTGGCTTTATTTCGGACGAAGCATTTGTTATAGGTGGGATGATTCCCATCGACATCTTTTCGGACGAAATGCAGAGATGCAGAAATTCACATTACGTATTTACAACTAAGCCGGAATATGTTTAATAATTTCCGCACGTTCGGCAAGCGTAAAACGGTTGTTAATGAAATGGCAAACCTTACTGAATATTTTGACAGCTGGATGTCATTGGTAACTTTGACATCTGCTGAAACGTCACAATTGAAAAAACTATCATTGTTATCTTGTCACTCTATATTTGAGTTCACCTAATTTGTAAAATTACAGCTATTTTTGTTGCAGGAAGTAAAACATTACCTCAAACTTGATGAACTTGTAATGTCCCTTTAAATGACACTATAATTTTTGCATTTTCGTCAATTATATTATTCATCAATAATCTCATTATTGATAGCGTTTTCTCGTTTGCAAGTGTAAATTACAACCGTGTGAAGACTTATCTGCGTTCTTTAACATCCAAAATGATAAACTTGAATTTCGTCTGAATATTTTGTATTGTAAAATGATTGTTTGGGTAGAAATGATACAACTTATTCCTTTCAATACAACAGATTTATTCAATACAGTTACAATTTACAATTCAATTGCTTGTAATTTCTTGCTACTTGTAATTGTGTTTTATACCCTCATCAGATTCGGTTGTACTTTAATAAAGAATTATAAATAAGTTTAAGGGCTCGTGTTTTATTCCCCGTGAATCGGATGACATTTTGCACAGGTCCTCCAGTATCATCAACAGGCATTGCACCATTTCCAATTTCCAACAATTGTCTGGAGAACTCAGCGGCTGATGGATCGTTTTACAATTAAACACACATGTTTGTTATCAATGTGAGTTTTTTTCACATGTCTCCACAAATATGAAAACTTCAAGTAAGCATACAATTCATCGGCTGGTGTGGATTTGGATTTGGCTATAACTGGCAACGTTTGTCTAAAATCCCCAGATAATAATACCAAAGCACCACCAAACAATTCTTGATTTCAATGATCTTTTGTGAGCCGTGGTACACTCATCCCATATAATAAGACTGCATTGTTGCAAAAGTTTGCCCATTCCAGATGACTTTGAAATGTTGCATGTGGGTGTTTCGTTAACTTGCATGTTCAATGGCAACTTGGGTGCTGAATGCGCTATTCGACCGCCATCCAATAGAGTGGCTGCAATGCCAGACCAGAAGAAGCAACAGCTAACACCATTTTTTTTTTTTTTTTTTTTATAATTTACGCGCGCCTAAGGGGTTTTTTACCCTTTTACCCTTTTACTGTTGCCAGGGCGCGGGCGGAAAGATAGAAGGAGGAGAAAGGAAAATTGTTTTTTATAGTGGTTTGAAACTCAGGTGTGTTTGGTTTCTATGTTTGCTCTCCAGGGGTGGGAGTCCGAATAGGACGGAGAGTTTTTTCTTCACTCAGAGTGGATTCGAGATATAATTCCCAGTATTTTTTTCATTGCTTGAAACTCTTATAACAGCCAAATCTACGTGTCAGTGTTATGCCTTCACACGCAGAACTTTTTTTGTCTGAGTTCCAATTATACAATGAAAAACTGATTTTGCCATGGGCAGGATTCGAACCTGGACCCTCCGAGTGAGAAGCGTTTGCTACTACCACTACACCACGGTCTTCGTATTCGTGCAATGAAATCTAGAATGTTTTTCCAGTACCACCAGGCGCATCCAAAAAATACAATCCACCACCATCGTTATCAACAATATTATTGATTGTATCATAGGCAATTCTTTGCTCAGCATTCAGCAATGTATTCAATGCATTACGATCATATTGTTGTTCACGTTACAGATCCTGATTTATGGCATGCATTGGACGATTTGGCGCTGTCATTCCCAATTGCGTTAATACCTTATTTGCCATCATTAAACACATATCTTCGATCAAAATCAATACTTCATTGTAAATTTCCGATGTGAAATCCATCTCTGGATTGAAAGTGGTACGACGCACACGATGTAAAATATCTTCTGGCATATCGTCTCGATTCTTTGTCCATATTTCAATCAGATTGGCTGGAAAACATGTGGCTTTTTGCATCTTTTCGATGCATTCCATGTAAAATATGTTGGCACTTCAGCATATAGCAACGTTTGAGCAAATGTATCATTTTGACACAATTTGAAAAAAGCAGTCAATGTTGTATCTATTTGTGCTGCTGCTCTTCGCGATGCATTTGCTTCCGTAAAATACACACGTTGGCCATTTTCGAGATGGAATTTGGAATGCAAAAATCCGCCATATCGCCTCGTTACTGCTTATACAGCGCCCCATTTGATATTGATGTATTTCATCGTTCCGACGTATTTGCAAATGTATTTAATCGATTTGACCGAATTGCAATATTCAACGTTGATATGGGCTTTGAAAACTTTTGACAATAATCGCGAATATGAAACAATCCAACGATTATCAACTTCAACGTCCACATTTCCCACATTGATAATTGTTGATCTGCCGTTGTTATCAGTTGAGCGACGACGATACAGTGGATAGCCATCATTGCCTGTAACAGTGCCCGAAACCAATGCTCTTGCATACCGTTTCGTGTACTTTCCATCAACCATACACGGTGAATTCGGATTATGTTCGCCACATTATCCGGGAATGAATACGACAACATCAATCAAATCAGGATCAGTTGCTTGACCAGGTATTTTTGTTGATATGATACTATCGATTTCTTCTGGTCTGATTTTATTCACCAGCCAAATATATTTTGAGCATGTGGCAGGCCTCTCTTTTGCCATTCAACAGAATACATCCAACAACGTACTTCTCCAAATACTTGAACTTTGACGATAAAATCTATCAAAGATTTAAATTTTTGCTTAAATACGCGTGCTGTTATATCGTGACGATCTTTCGGTGTTTGGCTGTTGAACAAATGATCTTTGATTTCATCCCATTGTGGATTACATGTGAATGTAATAAATAGATCAGGTCGTCCATAAGATCGCACATATGTCATTGCATCTTGGGCATATTCGTGCATATAGCGCGGGCTCCCAGTGTATGTAGCTGGTAGACTCACCATTCTACCTACATCAGCTGCATTGCCATCATTTTTAATCGCATCGCGTCGATGAATATATAATATGAATATATATATAAATTATGATTGTATCTGATGAAATTCAATCGTTCCGTTTCGATTTTTGCATACATATCAACCGCATAATGATGGAGCAATCGTTGACAATGCAAAATATGATTGTATTCATTTTCACGAATTTACACTTTAAACAATGACCATTATATTAAAAAATTATTGTTCACTCACCAGTAGTTGGATTGATCATTAGTAACGAAAAATCATAACCATCTTCTCCTTACCAAAAAATCAATGGATCTATGCATCATAACACCGATGAGTTTCAGAAACACGTTGAAGATTGGAATTTCTGCGCTGCAATACAATATCATTCGGCATTAGATCAAGCGCTGTTTCAAACAATCGCACCAATTCGTTTTCCTGACGCAATAAAGTTTGCAATTGTTGTACAAATATTTTTTCGAACATTTGAAGAAATTGCGAAACGTTGATCGATTTCAGTATTCGCATTGCCGACGAAATAGATTTGCAAGAATTACGCATAATAATCGGGATCAGTGAATGCCAACAATGAGCCTACTCTGTGGTAAACCTTGAATCTGTGGTATCAAAAAATCAAAATTAAGCATTGTATTATCGCGAATTATGTTCGTCGCATGAGTTGTAAGCTTGAATATTTTGGAGAAAATGTTTTGATTCTGGTGTTGTTCCCAAAACCAATAAATGCAATGACTCTGATGGACGATTCAATGACGGTAATCTCACTTTGCCCTTAAGCAATACATGCCAGGAGTTTCACCTGCGAATTTCAACGCTTTAGAATGCTCGCAAAGTTTATTCATCACTCCAATACACACAATCGCATTCAAACCATATTCCAATGTAGTTGAAGGCAGCACGATATAAATTGATTCGAATAAATGGATTTCACGTTATCTTGAGTTTGGCCAAAAACAGCTGATTTGACTAAAAAGGGACCAAAAATGGGCCAACAATTTTTTTTAACATAAAATTCTAATTTGCCGACCTCATAAACATAGAAAATGATGTTTGGCCAAAGTCGGCCGAATTTGCCAAACCCATAAACATAGAAAATGATGTTTGGCCGAAATCGGCTGAATAGTCCAAAAAACGCCCAAAAATGACCAAAACTTTAATTTTTTTTTGGCCACATACCATCGCCGTGACGTCCTCTTTCTATAGTATGTTCGGAATACAAAATCGGTTGGATACTTTGGGAGTCTATAGCGAATATACGTTTTTTGAAGTTTCTTTTATATACAGGGTGTTCCAAAAATCAACGTCAAGCCTGAAATGGGTCAAGTGGTGTCGGTTATCACAAAATTATAAAAAAAATCGAAGTCATGTACTTTTAAAATTATTGGCACTCAAAAAAAAATTGAGAAGTCTGACACCCTGTGACCATAGTTAATTCTTTTTAATAAGTTAAAATGAGTACCAAGTGTGAGCCATCTCGATACACTGCTCAGGAATATACTAACATGCATCTCATTTATGGGGAATGCAGGTGTAATGCTAGTGCTGCAGCCAGACTTTACCATGAGAGATACCCAAATGCTCAGTATCATCCGGATCATCCAGTGTTTTAAAATGTGCAGAGGGTCGCTTTCCAAATCTAATGGTTAGTTAAGGAAGACCCGTCATGGCCTACGAGAACGAAGTCTTACAAGCAGTCGCACAAGACCCTAGTACTTCAGTACGTGCAATTGAAGAAAGCATAGGAGTACCCAAAAGTACACCACACCGAATTCTAAGGAAAAACCAGCTCCATCCGTACCATGTAGAGCGAGTCCAAAGCTACCCGGAGATTATCCAGAAAGAGTCCAATTTAGTTAAACGATGGTGCAGAGGTTCAGAGAAGATCCGAAATTCTATGGTCGGACGAATCAACTTTTAAAAGGGACGGTTACATGAGCCTCTACAATTTGTACGAGTGACACGTGGAAAATCCACATTTGATGCGGGAAGATAGATCACAGTACCGTTTTAAAGTAAACATGTGGACGGGAATGTTGAATGGTAGAATTATTGGCCCATTCGAGCTGCCGCAGAATTTGGATGCGGAGGTTTATTTAGATTTTTTGGAGAACCACTTACCAAATTGATTGGAAGACGTGCCACTTAATGCTTATGCATGCATGTGGTATCAACAAGATGGCTGCCCAGCGCATTATGCTCGCACAGTATGAGAGTTCCTCGATCGGGAATACTCCAAAAGGTGGATAGGGCGGTCTGGTACAATTTCGTTTCCAACCCGTTCACCTGATTTAAATCCACTCGATTTTTTTTTACTGGAGAGCAGTAAAAGAAAAAAATGTATTCTAAGCCGATAGAAAATTTAAACGAGCTGCACCAAAAAATTGCAAAAGCCGTTGAAAACATCAACTTCAGAAGATATACCCGTCTTATTACCAGATCATTTGTAAGAAGATGTAGAGCTTGCATTGCCGCTGGAGGCAAACAGTTTGGACATTTGTTGTAAGATACAAGATCGGTAGATGGCGTTTAGTTGCTCAACAAACAAAAGTTGTATAAAGCGATCCTGAGAGTATACACCAAGAGAACGTAGTGTTCTGTGTGCTCTGTGATGAGAAAAAAATTAAATGAAATGACAAGGGTGGCATCTCTATCTGTTTCACTCACACTAGTCGAAATGACGTGTTTATCCGTCTCACACTTGGTACTCATTTTAACTTACTAAAAATAATTAACTATGAATCGGGTTTCTTTATAAAAATTTGTCCTCTGTTCAATTTTGGATCGTAATTTACAGAAGAGTTACTCAGGGTTACGTGACAAAAAAAAATCGAAGAAAAGATTTGCGGTCACAGCACTTAAAAGATCGTCACAGTGTGAGATTTCTCAATTTTTTTTTGAGTGCCAATAATTTTAAAAATACATGACTTAGATTTTTCATAATTTTGTGATAAGCTACACCACTTGACCTATCACCTATCATATAGCACTTGCCTGACTCTGGGCCGTGGCACGATTATCTGCATACGAGATGTTGTTCCGTTTGCACTTTCCCATTTTCTCTTCAGCAAACTATCTTGCACACAAAGCGAGTCCCACTGGTAGCTCTTGGTAGCCGCACACCTTATGCACTTTTTTTTTTACCAATTCTCGACATTTTGTTTAGCGCTTAGCCAAAAACACGTTCCCTTACCGTTTCCAACGTCTTGTTTATTCCCAAATGGCCTCCTGAGATTCCGTCATGTATTTCATGGAGTACTTGCCTGAGTCTGGACCGTGGCTTGATTAGCTGCATACGAGATGTTGTTCCATCTGCACTTTCCCATTTTCTTTCAGCAATCCATCTTGCAAATATAGCGAGTCCCACTGTGCCCAGTATGCTCAAGTTTGGCTCGGGTTTGATATCTGCTGCCAGCTTGGTCTTTCCTCGTGTTCTTTCCATTCCAATATTGGTTCGATGTCATTATCTGCCTGTTAGGAGGAACGGATTTCGTCAGTACTCCAACCCTCTTTTGGCTCAGTCCTGATCATTTAGATTCTTCAGAATTCTAAATTGTAGTACCACTTTTCAGAGCTGCATGGTCTGTGCAAAGAATGCACTTTTGTCCATAGAGGTACTTATGGAAATGATTCATAGCCAGAATTAAAGCCAGAAGCTCGCGCCGAGTTGCGCAGTAGTTCCTTTCGAGTCTGGAGAGTATCTTGCTGTAATATGCAACCACGAACTTGAGAGATCACTTCTCCAATCCCAACAATGCTAGCGTCTGCGTCTACGATGAACATTTTTCACGGCTTCGAATTTTTCAGGATCCGTCCTTACTCCTTCGGCTGATGTAATGTGATCCGGACTGAACAAAGCACACTTTTCTGAATTCAGCTTTAAATGAGCACTGCGGTTCTCAAACACTTCTTTAGGTTTTTGCGATGCTCCTCGAACGTCTTGTCTATAACGATAACTTAATACAGTAGGCAGGTGTTCCACGTGAGCCCTTGCAATGTACGCGTCATTTCATAGTGTCGTCAATTCTTGGTAGTGGGTAGCTGTCCTTTTTGGTTACATCGTTTTGACGTCAGTAGTGTATCCTAAACCTCGTGCTGCCATCTTTCTTCTTCACGAGGACCACTGGAGATGCCCACTGATTCTGCGATTCTTTAATCAGCCCATTAACTTTCACCTTCGACACCATTTCGATAACTTTTGTTTGCTTTGCCAATGGAAGACGCCCTGCAGGTTGGCGGATAGGTCGGGCGTCTCCGGTTTCAATGTGGTGTAGAACAAGTGGTTCATATTCTCCGTCTTGTATAGAAAATATATCAACGTACTCACCGATTAGTTTTTCTGTCAGGATACGCTACTCTTGATCCAGATTACAGAGGCTGAGGATTTTGTTCCTGACTCTGGGCTCTTGCGACCGGTGTTGAACGACTCGTTTCCGCACATTTTCCCACTATGTCTCACTTCTTCACTTTCACACCGAATATCTTTGATTTTAGAATCCTTACATGAATCATGTTGGTCTTTGGTTCCACTAAAGTCTTTCCCACCATGAACTCTCCCTTATTATATTTCAGGGTTTGTGCCTCAAAGTCCGCTACCAGTCCATGTTCTTTCATGAAATTTGTACCAATGATGCACTCGTCGCCACCAGAAAAACGAGAGAAGGCTATTCCGGCCAGTTAGATTTTTATACGGACTTCACCATACACATACCTTAACTGTTTCTCCTGTAACTGTTATTAAGCTGTAACTGGTGGCAAGTATTTCAGTAAGGGTTCTTTTCCCTGCCTTCCTTATTGCTGACTGTAGCTTTGAATCTACGATTCCTCTGATGAATGCATCCTTTGCCATTTCGTCGATTATTTCTTTGGCTGCAGTAGGGTATGACAAATGAGCTGTTGCAGTCTTTCTCCTCGTTGCTGCATTCGGCTTTGCAATTGGACCTTATAAACCTCTTGCATCTGGCTACTCCCAAACCGTTTTTCGATAGCCTGTACTAAAGCCCTATAGTTTTTATACTTTTCAATGTCTATTGTTCGCAATAGATGCAAAGTACATCTTCCCATTGTCCCAGCCGTTTGCACAGACAGCCATTTCAAACTGCTTCTTAAAAGTAGACTGTGAGGTCTGGCCATAGTGAGTCTTCAGCTCTTTTCGCCTTGGGCCGGTTAAAGAACATTCGTTTCTGTTTTCGGACTGTGTCGAACTCTTTTGCCAGTTGCTCAATTTTGCTGTCCATTTGTTGGAATTTTTCGTCGATTTCTTCGAACTTTTGCTGTTGAATGTTCTTTTGTTCTTCCAGATTTTTCTTTTGTTCGAGGCTATTCTTTTGTTCGTCCATTTTTTTGTTTGAGGCTATTCTTTTGCGTCATCGTAGCCATGTCATTGCCGGTACTTATATGTTCTTCCCCGTTAACGTCAAAGGAGTATGTATCTGGATCATGCCCCTTGTTGTTCAAAGCGTCCTGAAGTCGGAGCACCAAGTCGCTTTGTCCTCCACTAGCGCTGAGGTTTCTCTGCGAGGGTCAACTGCAATGGTTTTCGACCCATGACCACTTTACCATAATCACAAAAACATTATTAAAGTATTATTTTTTTATTATACACAATAAGCCTTATCCCACTATTCTGACACTATTGTAAAATGTTTGTGTGGGTGCAAATGATAGAACTTATTCCTTTCCATACAATCATTTTATTTAATACAATTACATTTTACAATCCAATCGTTTTTCTCAATCACTTTTACTTTTCTCTATTTTTTACTTAAACCACTTTATCACTACTCGTAATTCAGATTTCAAATTCCGCTTTATAACTGATTTGTACTGCTTGGGGGATGATGATATTTAGACTTCCCTGACATCTCTCGAGAAAATTCTGCACCATCCAGCGTTCTATACATACCAAATTTCCATTTTACTAGAAAATTCGATAAAATTTCCATTCTCCATTCTCCAATGGAAGACCCTTCTGCTATTCAATTATAGATGACGCTCAAATTCAAAAGAATATCACAGTATTTTCGAGTTTTGCGTTAGCTTTTGAATTTATAATCTAGTATATTCTTATAGTCTCCCATTTTGAGACAAAAGTAAAGCAAAAGCATCGTTGAATTCTTTGTAATCTATTTGGTTCATCGCGCATTGTTTACATTTTATAGCAAGGCAAGCTTTATTATAAGGATAGCAACATATAGATTCCAAGAGCACTTGATAATTGAACAGAAGCCTTAGGTTGAACAACCCAAAATGGGCGAAGCTGACAGAAACTGCTGTATCTTATTGTAATTTTATTAGACGACACAAATTTTTTATGAAAGTTTTTCATTGAATCTATTAGTAAACGCTTTCGCTTCTTCTCTTAATTTTTGGTAACATATTCCTCTTTTCCAGCACACTAACGTGTGTTACTGCTTTCTTCCAGAAACTGTATCACCTTATTTTCAAATATATTATCAATTTTATCTTTTCTTGGCTTTCTATAATGGCCCAAGTGAGAACGACTATTCGCAGCTTTTTTTCCCCAACTATTTTATTCTCAAAGTTACTTTGTCTCATACGGAAGGCAGCAGTATTTTCTCTTCAACGTTTTCTTGTTAAACTAGGAGTCGTATCTCTTGCTGCTTTAATCTTATGTTGTTCATTTTTTCTCAAGTATTTTAACTTTCCTTTTTCTTGCTACTCTCGACGCTTTATAGGGTAATTTTTGATCTAAAAATTCTTCCCGTGTTAATTTCTTTGGTCTAGTCATTCTTATGCTCTCCTATGTAATTTGAAATACAATTCAATATTCTTTATGCGCATTAAAAGGAATTTATTCAAAATAAAAGAGGACACTATTACTTACAATGTAATTCTCTTGGAAGATCAGTATTTCCTCTGACACCTAACATGCCAGGAGAATTACAGACTCTTACTAAAATAGTAAAAAGTTCATCAATAACAGTTTTATTATCTATTGATTTTTGTATTAGTTCACTTTAGTATTTGACAGAAATTTATGAAAAAGGTTATGTTAAACACTGATGTTTTGCAAAAATAAATCACAACATCGGAATTTGGCACCACCATGACCTCCGTAGTTGAACACAAATTTGCAAGTAACTTCGAAAATCAAGTGGCGAATTGCATCACTTAGTTGTATATACAATATATTGTAACGTAAATAATTATTTTATAAATTTTGAAGCTACAGTATAGTTTTATGGTATAATGCTATAATATCGTGCAGAAATTTCGGTATCATTTCTTTTCTTTTAAATGCATTGAACAAATTTGAATTGAATCTATTTCCTATTAGCACGATTGTTGGCTAACTGAATCCACTCATGCACTCCAAGATGGGTAAGATTCACTTTCACTTGTGCGCGCCACCTAAGTTAAGGTCACCCCTCCTTGTAAGAATCAAAGATTCTTCGGGGCGGAGCTCTATAAGTTCTAGCCAGAGTTCACTTTTATATCTCATCGTTCGAATACTGTCAACGCAAACGGGATTAGAACTCACTCGAAGAATTTTGGGTTGAAAACCACAGGGATAGGCAGAGAACTTCTTTAACGACCATGCTTCTGCACCGTAGAGCACGACTGAGATGATAATGGTCTTATATAGAGTCTCCTTAGGGTTTCCCGTGAAGGAAATATTAATGAATTGCCGTATTAGGCATAAAAAAAATGAATGCTTAACTTTTTATATATTTATTTGCAGGCTTTCGTTTTTTTTATATTTAGCGATTTTTATGTTTGAAATATTCTCACAAAATAAAAAAAAACTGAGCGATTTAATTTTCAATATGTAGAAAATATCAACATTTCTTTGGAATTTATTAAATTAATATTTCTTTTATATTTTATGGTTTGGATTAAAATGTGTTGCTTAGATAGTTTTGCTAATTTATTACAAATTCAATTTTAAATTCAAAATATATTCTTTTCAGTGTTGGCGTGATATGCGATTGACTACACGTAAAAAACTTGCTGAGATGAAACGATGTCAATTAGCTGGCGGCTCTCCACCGCCAGGAATTGAGTTGAATCAAGAAGACAACGACATAATTGATATTGTTGGCTCAGAGTATTTCTATGAGGAGATGGGCGGGGAACTTAAACCTGAAAACTTTATGACGGGATTCGATTATGTGCCAGAACAACTATGTGATGCTATTTTATCTGCAGCCGCGGTGAGTAGTAGTCAGAATAATAAGGATGCTGGACATCCTGCCCAAGACGGT
The DNA here is from genome assembly GCA_949129095.1 of Volucella bombylans. NCBI lineage: Eukaryota > Metazoa > Arthropoda > Insecta > Diptera > Syrphidae > Volucella > Volucella bombylans. The sequence goes on along the minus strand of OX422144.1, from coordinate 42,361,141 downwards.
CACGATGAGGGGACAGATGCAGCCGGAACCTCTAACCAAGATCACCAGCACGGTGGAAATTTTTCGGGTTCTTCAGTTCCTGTACATAATGGAGAATCTAATGGTGCCGGCGGTCATCATCCTACTTTTCCTGGAATATCGGCAGCAACTGCAGCTGCATGTGGTCATCAACATTTACATCATAGACGAAGAGAAGCAGCAGCAGCAGCTGCCGCTGCTGCTTTGCATAGGGAATCTGCGTTTGAAGAAAAACTTTTGCAACTAATGCAGGATGCATTTTCAAAAAAAGACAGAAAACGCAGAAAACGCGACCCGGATAAATTGTTTTTACTCTCACTTTATGAAGAAATGAAAAAAGTGCCAGAAGAAACACGTTTAGATGTTAAGGCTGAACTTATTCAAGTGTTAAAACGGTATCAGAAAAAGGGTCCACAAAAAGCAAATACGGAGAAATCATCATCAAAACAATCACAATCAACAGATAAGGTGCAAAGACAAGATTCACAACAAGTACATCCACATCAACAGCATCCGCATAGCATGTATCAATTGCAAAAAAAATATGAAAAAAATGTTGAAAAGCAAGATCAACAGCAAACTTCTTCCTCGCAGCATCAAGTTGAAACCCAACAGAGACAACAGCAACACTCGCAACAAACTCGTGAGACAAACGATCCTCAACGGATGCATGCCCAACAACAAATTTCGCACAACCTGTTTCAAATGCAAAAGAAATATGCGGAAGAAAATGATAAGGCCCACCAACAACAACAGCAAAACGACCAGCAACGTAAACAACTTGTCGATACCCAACCACATCCACACCAACAAACTCAACAACCACCACCACCACCTCCGACAACAAGTAATGATCAGCATTTGCATCATCCACAAATGCCACATGGAATTATGTTTCCGTTGCCCCAAATACGCAGTGAGCATCCCCATCAACAACAGCAACAGCCACAGCCTCATCCTCATCAGCAGCATCATCAACATCATCCAGCGCCATTATTTAGCACAACCCCTCCGTCAGCAATGACTGGAGATCGTTCGATGACGTACGAAAATGTTGGATAAATTAAAATAAAACAAAGTAAACTGTCAATGTGGAACTGCAATATCTTCCTTAGTCCGCTAAAATATTAAATGTTGATTTCAAAGCCTTTTCATTTTATTTTATTTTTTGTAGGGTTATTTTAAGATATGCTATAATTTTTTTTAAACTGTTATACGAATTAATGCAATATTAGATAAGGACTGTGTTACAAATAAAATTTAATCGTTCATTAGTGATAAAATATTTAATTTCTTAAATTTTGTTTTCAGTTACTATGTGCATCTACTGGCATGGTGAGACGCTTATTATCTTAAAAAATAATGTACACGGTGGCGCAAAATTAATCCCCCTATCGAAAGATGACATTTGACATTGACATTTGTGAACGCTATGCCCCACAAGAGCGTTGAATAATTGTGTCTATGTTTTTGACCAATAATCTGTCGGTGGTGTTAGCGCAGCTTTAGTTTCGACGTCGATTTCCTAACCATACCTCGACAACGGCGCAAACATTCCGGCGCTTAGCTACTCGACTCGAACAGAGTGGAACCATAGGAGATGGCCGCCACCGGACTGGTTGTTCAGCCTAGAACATCGCGGCTGTGGCTGCCGATGGCGCTGAGAACGAAGAAACATCAACCAGACGACGGGCCACGCAATTGAGCATCACCAGACGGACCCTATAGCGAATTTCAGTGAAAGACTTACACATATTTTTTTACATATATGCCACATGGGCATAGTACCCCGGCGTGAAAATCCCGGACTTTACAAATTCATTTGTAAAGATCCCTCGAAATAATAATAATAATAATAATATTTTTTTGAGGACGCCATCGGCAATACGATCACTGTTATTGGCGAACGCTACAGGGCCATCTTGCTGCCGGAATTGGATGAGCGGAGCCTGGTGAACATGTGATGTCAACAAGATGGTGCAACCGCACACAGCACGAGCCACATTGGATATTGTGAAGGAAGCGTTTCCTGATCGCGTAATCTCCCGTTTTGGCGATTAGGCTTGGTCAGCAAGACCGCCCTATTTAACCATCCCAGACTTTTTTCTTTGGGGCTACTTGAAGTCGCGGGTTTATACCAACAAGCCTCAGATAATCGTAGCCCTTAAGGAGAATATTTGACAGGAATGCGAACACCGGAAATCTTGCGGAAAGTCATGGAAAATGCGATAAAACGGGCACAAAAGTGTGGCAACACTGGCGGTAGCCACTTGGCGGATATCATCTTTTCCACTTAACAGAACAATTGTACAGGTCCAAATAAAGATTTCCAGCGTTCAAAATCATTTTTTTTTATTTAGTAAAACAGTAATTCAAAAACAAAATTGGATGATTAATTTTGCGCCACCTTGTACAACTAGGATGATGGCTACTAAATTTTCAGAACTAAAAACCTAAACTCCATAAATTAATAAGAAAAATGCAGACCTTACTAATCACTTGATTGGGGGCATTTTCCAATCGTTTTTCACGATGTTGATCTGTTAAGAGTTTTCTGATTCCCTACCTTCGAGTTTGTTTTACTGCACAAAAAAAGGAGGTAATTAAGAAAATTCATCGGAAATAGGTTGTAAATCACTTGCAAAAATAAAAAGAGAAAAATAAAATAAATAAAAGAGAAATATATGGTTTTCAAAAATTAATTTATCACGTTTAGTTCATTAATAATGAGCATTTTTTTTATCGACATCTTCCATTTGTCTACTGTTGTAGTTTCTATGCAATTATTTAGACAATGAGAAACCAGTAGGTAGTTATTATAGACGAATTTAATATCTACCCCAGTAAACGACAATAAAAGGAACCACGATAATAAAATAAGGACTTATACAAATAATATACTAATATACCAAAATCGTTTGTTCGGCTCGGATCCCGATTCACTTTACATTATACTAATAAAAAGGGATATGCGTGAACTATTTTGTGCAACGGGAATCTAATTAAATAATGTAATGGATCACCAAACAATAAAAGTTGAGATGGAATGTAAAAATTATGTGAGAAACACTAAATGAATTAAATTCCTTAAATATTCAAAACTTCAATTTTATAACTATTAAATGAATAATTGACAATTTTAATTAACTTATAATTCTATTTGTCAAATGGATGTGTGAAAATGATTTTCGAAAAAACGACCAATCAATTTGCTTAATGTACTTGATTTACATTGGATTAACAATGAATTTGGTAAAACAAATTTTGACTTCTGTAGTATGTACATATGTATATAATTCGTAAAAATTATTTAGGCTGGATATAGACTAATTTAATGGCATAGACTAACTATACCTAGATATCAAACTTTCCAGATATTGGAAAATCAAAACCGGTTTTCTACTGATCGGCCCTAACCGTGTGACTCTGTCTGTGAATACATGTGAATTTCCCTCCTTTTTTGTACAAACCACGCCCATTTTAACAAAAAAACGTCATCCACATTACAGACACTCGTGCAAATCCCTTTCATTCTAGCAATTTTACTTGTAAATTGCTCTCATTCTAGCAAATTTTGACAAAGTCATAGAGATGCAAAAGTGTTGGAATTCACTTAGTGTGACTGTCGAAAGGGTTTGCAAAAGTATTAGTAGAGTTTAACATCTAGTTTAGTTTATCTATGTTTAATGGTTTAACTTTAATATTTCAAATTATTCGTATTGTAGTAGTGAAGGCAAAAAGCAGTTATCCATATAAGGTCTGTTCCAGCATTGCAATTTTGTACAAAAACCTGTCCCGCGAGAAAAAATGTGTAAAAAAGAACGCATTTGAGAGAGTAATTCATTCCCCACTCTGCCAATTCTTACAAATTTTTTTGGGCAGGAATTGCAAAAGCGTCAAATCAATTAAATTTTAAAAGAACTGTCAAATTCGTTTAAATTTGTGTGAATTGCGGCAATTTTATGCAAATTAACTTAAAAGATGACTTCGACATGGAAAAAGAGTTCTCCTCTTCATATTGCTTCATATTGAAGCTGATTTTTCGCCTAATAAAATAGAACTCATTAAACGCATATTACATCAATAATTTAGTAATAGTAACCAATCTAAAAATCTTCCTCCTGTTGTACAATTTTTGTTTTGTTTTTACAAAGGTTTCAAACACATTTTACAAAACCGTGTTCCCGCCAGGTCTTGGGTCTAAGAGAGAATTTATTCCTACTCCTGAAACTTAAGCAAACAATTCTCTCTTATAAATTGTTACAAAAATCTAGTGGAAACAGACCTATAGTTTTACGAATTCGGGCATGTGCCGGCGATCAAAATAAGTTTGATTCTCGCTTGAATATTTAACTAATAATAGAAAAAAACAGCTGTTTAGTGTGAAATTCAGTTAATATTGTAAAATGTTTGTGTGGGTACAAATGATAGAACTTATTCTTTTCAATATAAATCGCTTTATTCAATACAGTTACAATTCACAATTTAATCGTTTCTCTCAATACAATCCAATTTCTCAACCGCTTATACCACTTAATCACTTCTCGTAATTAACATTTCATATCCAACTGATGAACTGATTCGCATAGATTCAGATAAAATTTTATTTTATTAACGCCTAAAATATATTTACAATTTGACTTAAAAATAGACTTATAACTAAAATTAAATTGTCGGCTCAATAATAGGGGCCGGACGTATATCTGTTGACAGGAATACATTGTGTCTTACAATACGTTTGTTTACTTAATCTAGTACATGTTAACTAAAATTTTATATTTATTTTATATATGTTGTTTTTTTTTTCTTTTTTTTAATTTATATTAAAATGGCTGCAGAATTTTAACCTCTGTAATGTCTGCTGATATTTTTTCTGTAGAACGGTGTTGCCTCGTTATGGATGATGTCTTGAAAGTCTGGATATATGATGGCCTTGACGCTGAGGTATTTATGATCGGGTTGCAACGGATGCTGAAGAAGTTCCTGCATTCCCTGATTTGGGTGTTTATAAAGTTTTTGAATTGATTTAGTTGAGAGCTGCATCATGAATCTATCAATATATGTTACTTTTGCTGCTTCGTACAGCCTCTCATTCCTCTGATGTTTTAGGGTAGTTGGATGACGATAGATTCCGGTACAGGAGCGGAGAATCTTTCTTTCGAATATTCGAATTTTTTCCATGATGCTCAGGAAAACCGTAAACCAAATTGGATAGGCATATGTAATAACCGTCCTAATGAGTTGCTTGTAGATAAGTAGCTTGGTCCACTGGCTAAGCCCACTCTTCCGTCTTAGAAGTGGGTTAACAAAGTCAAGAGCAAAGCTCGCCGGTTTAAGGATGGTTTTTCCGTGATCGTTGAATTTAAACTTCTCGCTCAAGTTTACGCCAAGGTACTTCGTTGTCTTCTTTGGTAGTCTCACCGTTCGAAAGGCATATTTTTATGTTCCTGCTCCTCCTTACAAGGGTTAATTTTCTTCTTCCGCTGATAACCGTCATTGGATTACGGAAGCATATGAGCTCGGTCTTACTAGTATTGATTTTCAGGCCCCATTTCAGGCAATATTCCCAAAGTCTTCTGATGTGTTCCTCCATACGTCGTGCTTCTATCTCCGGAGCTAGAGAGTGAGTATATGTTATGGAGTCGTCAGCGTACAGGAGTGTTTTGCTTCCTACTACATTTCTTGGCTGATCCGCTGTGTAGAGGTCTGTGGTACCCCAGCTTTAATCCTTTTGATATCAGATTTTTTGTTGGAAACCTGTAAAAAGAAAAACCTATTGGCTAAAAAACTGTAAATTAATCTTACCAGATGGCCTGGGAAACCAACTTGAAGAAGTTTAAATATAAGTCCCTTGATCCATATGCTGTCGAACGCCTTCTCGATGTCCAGGAGAAGGGCCACTGTTACTTCTTTTTTGTTTAAACATCGGGTGACATCATTATGGAGTTGGAGCAAAGGATGGATTGTTGAATTTTTTTTCTAAATCCATACTGATGTGTTGGCAGAAGTTCCCTCTCTTCCCTTAGGAAGTTGGTCTTACTTAGTATCACTGATTCCAATATTTTGCTTACGCAACACAGTAGAGCAATGTGTCTATAACCCTCAACACTGCATCGACTAATTTTTTTTTGGAACTGGGACAACTTTTGCTATTTTCCAACAGGAAGGAAAGTAGTTGTTGTTAATACAGTTATTGAAGATAATAGTCAGGAGAACCAATGCCAGACTTGGTAACTTTTTTAGCAAAAAGTTAGAAATCCGGTCATTACCATCCGTCTGCTACTTCCTCAACTGTAGTGAATATTTCACCATTAGAGGGGTTGATCGAGGGATTAGTAGCACTGAATTCCGTGATCCGATTGCAACGGTTTGTAGATTGGGAGCCACACGTCTCAACTTCAATGATGAAATCTGGGAGATGCACTGGGGGGTGGTCCGTGAAACTAGCATCGAAATAATTTACGAAGGCTTCTGCTTTTTCCTGTGGAGTGGTAAGTGTCTGTGATCCAATGGTAAGATTTTCCGGGATACAACTTGGTTTCCTAATTAGCCGGTTGATTTTTTGGAAAGCATCGGGTCGTGGCTTAATGTCTTCGAGCCTTTTTCGGAAGTCTTCTTCGCGGTGGTATTTTATCGCCCGCCGAAACATTATGTTTGTACAGATGAGTTGTGAGTCTCGTCGTTCGTTCTGTTCCAGGTCCGGTGGAAGATTCTCTGGAGGCGTTTCCGTAGCCATTATCTGTGGTGATATACGGCTTGGATGTGTTGGGGAAGATTCCCATATTTGTCTTTGCTTGTGGATGGCTTTTCCTGTTTTTTAATTGCATTATTTATCACTGTCTGTAGATGGCCAATGTTGCTTTCAACTTCTTCATTTGTGAGGCAGCTTATCTGGGTTGGCAATTGAAGCTCCGCCTCGATGTCGTTCTGAAAACGGGACCAGTTGACTGCTTTAAAGTTGACGTGGTTCTCCTGAGGAGGCCTCTGCAGACGTATGTTTTGGTTTAGGCGGATTCTTAGCTTAACCGCCAGGTGATCAGAATCGCTCGTATGGGAAGAACAAGTGTAGTTCCGGAAGTCCGGCAAGGTGTTGATGAAGTTTGACGAGACCAAGAAGAAATCCAACAGTGATAGAGTTCTGGGAAACGTTTTTGTTGGCTGTGACACCACTACTAAAGAGTGTGTATGGTTGTTATCACTAAGCCAATGTTCGATGGCAACTCCTTGTGGAGATGATTCGTCGTCTTACCAGAGCGGATGTCTTGCGTTAAAGTCTCCGCCAATAATGCAGTATGTGTGAAGGTTACATGCGTCGTTGATCCTTTGTAAATCGTTGTGAATGTTAGCCGATGAGGCACCAACATGATTATATATCGAAACAATAAGTAGAGTATCCACTTCAGTTACATTTATGATGACGGCTGTCGCTTCCAGTGACCGTAATCCAGTGATTTTCAGTTGATTGTGCTTGAAGGAATTTATGAGTGCAACACCTGTACTTCCTTTTCCGGCCCCTTTATCTTCTCGGATGACACTATAACCTACAGTTTTATATAGGTTTTTTCTGTTCAAGAGAGTTTCCTGCAGGAGTAAAATGTCCGGATTATGATTCTTAATGAGCATGCACAGTGCACTTCTTCTGGCTACAGAGTATATTGAATTAACATTGTATGTAAAAATGCTAAGCCTATTTATTGCGAACATAATTCACAAATCAATTTAGCCAAGATAACTGTTTTTTGCTTGTCTTCGAGCGGACCGTAGTTGGGTGGCACCACTCCTTGCCTTCTGAAGAAGGGTCAGCAGATCAGTACCGAATAACCTCTTGGTATCGTCGAAGATGTTAAAATTGTCTTCGGTTTTTTTTTTGGCAGGGATGCCCGGAAGGCTGGAATTTGAGTTGCTTTGGCGGCTGGTTGCATTGTTGGTTTAACTGGCTTTTTCACTGGGTGTGGGTTTGATGTTGCTCGTTGTATTGTTGGCTTGTTCGCTGGTTGTGGGTTTGCTTTCCTTGTTGTTGTGGCGAGGGCAGCTGCTTCGGCAAAGCTTAGTCCAGCCGAGATCTTCCTTGCTGCGGAGGAACAGCAAATCGGTGTTGTTCCTCCTTTTCTCCGATTGCTTCTTCTTTTCAACAAGCTTTTCCTTATATTGAGGGCACCCTTTGTAATTTGCTAGGTGTCCTACTTGTTTGCAGTTAATACAGTAAACTGCTTCGTTCTTTAAATTTGCTGCAGTCCTTGGGCAGTTTCCTGGAGGGTGGAGTCACTTTTATGACGGGGATTCCCTCCTTCAATAGTTCGTCCTTTATTTCGTCTACTTGAAAAGAGTGCTGTATACCCTTCAAGACCAGCAATCATTTTTTGTCCTCCTTGGCGATATATGTATTAAATTCAGTTTTTTGTTGCGCAGATAGTCCTTTATTTTATTATGTTCATCCTTTGTTCTTGTCGTTATAACCGATTTGGTGCTGTTGATATTATGTATTTTATATGAAAGCCCTATAGGCTTTGTATAACGTGTCAGGTCAGAAACATTGAGCCGGAAACAGATTATGGGAGGCATGAAGGCATGGCTTTTGGTTTTGGCGTCGCCGGTGGGGAATTTACTTGCAGCAATGCTGCCTTCGATGTTGATGGTTGTGTTATTGATGCTGGAGGCTTTGCTGCTGCTGGAGGTGTTGATGCTGCTGGGGTAATTGTTGTTCCTGCTGAAGGTGCTATTACCATGGCAGGTTTTGGTGCTGATGTTGATGAAAGTGGTAGTGCTGCATTTGTTGCTACTGTAGACTGGCTTGGTGTTGGTGGTGGTGTGGCCGATTTCTTCCGCTTCTTTGCTTGAATAATAGGAAACTCATCATCGGAGGTAGATAAGTCTTCAGAAAGACCATTCATCCCTTCCTCTACCGAATAGTCACTGTCGGCACTGTCATCGTCTTCTGACTCAGCTTCCATGTCTTCCTTATCCTCCACTGGGTGATCTTCGACGGCAGGTGATTCTCCATATATTTCTTGGATATCACATAGTTTTTGGTGAATTTGAGCAGCAAAGCTTACACCAAAAACTTCCACTTGATTGCGACAGGAAGCCACAAACTGGTCGTATACTGCCTGTGCCGCAGCTTTCTCCTTCTCCTTCCGACCCATCAGGAAAGTGTGGTAGTCGGGAGTTTCTACTCTCGTGCTGATAGTTGAATATTGTGCGTTTCCTGGTAGATAAGAAGCAGGTAGACTTCTGGGTTAATGGCTTCTAGGTACGTATTGTAGATGAATTCTTCTCCTGATAAGTGTGTAGTCCGCTCGACTGTCTATCGTCTGAATGATAATGAAGGGACTGAAAAAGACTGATTTGCATACCTTGGGGATACTGGTATTTATACTCGAATGCCATACCTCGAGAACAATCCTCACCATCCAGTGTCACATACAATTTCCATTTTGCTACAAAATTCGATTCCACTCTCCATTCACCAATGGTTGAGTCTTTGTCTTTCAAGTATCGAAGTCTTCTGCTATGGTTATCACACTGCTCTCTCCCTACAGTTGTTCGTCCCGAACAACTTCGTCATTCATCATTCCGTTGAAATGACACATTCTATTCAAATGTCATTAATGCGGGTTATCACCTTGTATTGACCTTCCCAGTTGTGTTGCAATTTTGGTGATTTGCCTTTTTTAACATACGCTGAGGATTATACAACCAGTCTACATCTCCTTCGTTGAAGCCGGAAGATTTTGCCTTGATGTCATACCTAGTCTTCATGCGGCTGCTCGCTAGTTTCATCTTTTCTCTGGTGTCTTCATGCAACTTACGAATCCTGCTGCGCAAGTCATCCACGTAGTCGTTCACCTCTTTGGGCTCCGTAGGTGGTTATCCGAATTTTGTTTCACTTGAAAACCGAACTGTTTCACCAAATAAGATCTCGGATGGTGTGTGTCCTGTTGAACTATGGACCGCGTTTCGGTAGGCTATTAAGAAGAGGGGTATGTGTCGATCCCAATCCCGCTGGCAGTTGCTGTCGACTTTAGATAGATGCTCATTCAAGGTCCGGTTGAATCGCTCGACCATTCCATCAGATTGAGGGTGTAGTGGCGTTGTCCTTGTCTTTCTTATTTCCAAATATTGACATATTTCCTGGAAGACTTTTGATTCAAAGTTTCGCCCTTGATCAGAGTGCAGCTCCATTGGGACCCCAAATCTGCTCACCCAGTTATTGACTATCTGTTCGGCTACCGTCTTAGCCTCTTTGGGATGACAAACACTTCCGGCCACTTACTGAAGTAATCCATGATTACGAGGGTATATCGGCTACCATTAAAGGTTTCGGGAAACGGCCCAGCGATGTCGATGGCTATTCTTTCGAATAGTGCTCCGATATTGTATTTTTGCATTCGTCCCTGTGGCTTTACTTTTGGCCCCTTGGTAGCCGCACACCTTATGAACTTTTTGCACCAATTCTCAACATCTTGTTTAGCGCTTAGCCAATAGAAACGTTCCCTTACCTTTTCCAACGTCTTGTTTATTCCCAAGTGGCCTCCTGAGATTCCTTCAAGTATTTCATGCAGTACTTGCCTGATTCTGGACCGTGGCACAACTAGTTGCATACGAGATGTTGTCCCATCTGCACTTTCCAATTTTCTCTTCAGCAAATCACCTTGCACACAAAGCGAATCCCACTGTGCGCAGTATGCCTTCAGAGTTTGACTTCGGTCTGATATTTGCTGCCAGCTTGATCTTTCCTCGTGTTCCTTCCAATATTTGTTCAATGCCATTGTCTGCTTGTTGGGAGGAACGGATTTCGTCTATACTCCAACCTTCTATTGGCACAGTCCTGATCATTTGGATAGTGGCCTGTTCTTTCGCTTCTTTACGGTTGCAGTGATCGCATTTTACTCAGCACGGCCGACGAGAGAGAGTATCAGCATTTATTTGAGTGGAGTTTTCCCTTGCGGTGTTGCACTTAAAAGTCGTAGCCTTGCAACTGCTCAATCCATCTTGCAACTTGGCATTCAGGATTCTTAAATAGGAGTAGCCACTTCAGAGCTGCGTGGTCTGTTCGAAGAATGAACTTTTGTCCGTAGAGGTACTTATAGAAGTGCTTCGTAGCCATAATTAAAGCCAGAAACTTGGCCTTCAGGATTCTTAAATAGGAGTAGCCATTTCAGAGCTACGTGGTCTGTCCGGAGAATGAACTTTTGTCCGTAGAGGTACTTATGGAAACGCTTCGTAGCCATAATTAAAGCCAGAATCTCGCGCCAAGTCACGCAGTAGTTCCACTCAGGTCTGGAGAGTACTTTGCTGTAATATGCGACCACTTTCTCTTGACCATCATGAACTTGGAAGATCACAGCTCCGACCCCAACATTGCTAGCGTCTGCGTCCACGATGAACATTTTTCCGGGCGTGGGGGCATTGCACAGCTGTCGCTTCAGTTCTTGAAATGCTTTTGCACATTCTCCAGACTACCTGAACTGTCGGCCTTTTTCCGTAAGTTCGAAACTAACTTTACGAAACTTCTGTAGTACGTGGCGATAAACAGTTGGTGTTTATCTTTTGGGACAGCTCAACTTTTCACGGCTTCGATTTTGTCAGGATCCTTCCTTACTCCTTCCGCTGATATAATGTGAAACAGATATTTTACTTCCGGATGGAACAAGGCATACTTCTCTGGGCTGAGCTTTAAATGAGCATTTCGCAGCCTCTCAAACACTTCTTTTAGATTTTCGCGGTGCTCCTCGAACGAGTTGCCTATGGCGATTACTTCGTCCAAATACACTAGGCAGGTATTTGCAATGGTCGCTCCATTAGTCGCTCGAAGGTGGCCGGAGCGTTGTACAGTCCAAACGGCATCACTGCAAACTGTCAAAGACCGCTTCCTGTAGTGAAGGCTGTTTTCTCACGATCCGTACGATTTATCTATACCTTCCAGTAACCGCTCTTCAAGTCAAGAGTTGAAAACCAGTTCGCTTCAGAAAGCATATCCAAAGTGTCATCGATTCTCGGAAGTGGGTAGCTGTCCTTTTTAGTGACATCATTGAGACGTCGGTAGTCTACACAAAACCTCGTGCTGCCATCTTTCTTCTTCACGAGGACCGCTGAAGATGCCCATGGACTTTGCGATTCAGTCCCTCAGTCCCTCGACACCTTTTCGCCAATTTCTGTTTGCTTTGCCAATTTAAGATGCCTTGCAGGTTGATGGATTGGTCGAGCGTCTCCAGTGTCAATGTGGTGTTGAACAATATGCGTACGTCCATATTCTTCGTCTTGTGTAGCAAATATATCAGCGTACTCACCGATTAGTTTTTCTGCCAGGATTCGCTGATATTTGTCCAGATTACAGAGGCTGAGAATGTTCTTCTTGATTTTTATGCTCTGAACTGTTGCGACCGGTGCTGCACCCTTTGTTACCGTTGTGGTCGATATGGTCTCAACAGGTACGCATTTTCCCACTATCTCCCCCTTTTTCACCTTTATACTAAATGTCTTTGGATTTAGAATCCTTACAGAGACCATGTTGTTCTTTGGCTCCACTCAGGTCTTTCCCACCATGAAGTCTCTTCTATTTTCTGGCTCCATCAAATAGAATCGGTGGCTACCGGGACCACCTTCCACTTTTGCCCACAAAATTGCTTCCAACGAGGGCTCTAGACAGATGATGACAACATTTAAGACTAAGGTATTGGCGTTTCCGTATATCATTGGTATCTCCATGTTTCCGTATTTCAGGTTTTGTGCCTCCAAGTCGACTAGAGAATATTATTCCGACCAGCTGGATTTTTATGCGGACTTCACCATATACCTCAATCATTGCTCCTGTAGCTGTTCGCAAGCTGCAACTGCTGGTGTTATGTAACCAAGACTTCTGCACAAGCTCCCTCCTGATAATTGAGGCCGTGGCACCGGTGTCTATTGTTGCCATCCATTTCTCTTTACCGCTGATTACTTCCACCAAAAGATTTTTATTGTATCGTTTTTCCAGCGAGACTTGGATGGTGGTGTTGCGGCCGTAAACTCGTGCTCCCGACGACTGATGGTTTTGGGAAGATTGACCGGCTACTTGATAGCCGTTTCTGCCGGTATCTTCCTTCATTTGATTGTTACCACAGTGAGGGCAGCCTTTTTATCGCACAGGTGCTTCACACTGGTTTTGAAAATGTCCTATTTTATTACAGTTCCAGCACTAATTCTTGCGCATGAGCATTCAACAGATGCTACTTCCCTGACGAAATATGTTCCCCTGGAAGCCTGATTGGCTGCTTCCATCGCCAGGGCGAAGGCAAGTGCTTCAGCAAGGGTTCCTTTCCCGGCCATCCTTACTGCTGACTGTAGCTTTGAATCTACAATTCCCCTGATGAATGCGTTCTTTGCCATTTCGTCGATAATTTCCTGGCCTGCGGTGGGGTATGACAAATGTGTTAGTTTACTCACGTCTGCTTGGAGTTGCTGCAGTGTTTCTCCTCGTTGCTGCGTTCGGCTTTGCAATTGGACCTTGAAACTTCCTGCATGTGGCTATCCCCAAACCGTTTCTCGATAGCCTGGACTAAAGCCACGTAACCTTTATGGTTTTCGATGTCTATTCTTTGCAACAATTCTGCTGCAGGACCGTGCAAGGCCATTGTTAGGGCAAAGCACTTTTCCCCATTGTCCCAGCCGTTTGCACAGACAGCCATTTCAAACTGCTTCTTATAAGTAGACCATGAGGTCTGGCAATCGAATGAGGGAGGATTCAACTCTTTTCTCCTTGGACCGCTTAAAGAACATTCTCGCAGTTTCTGTTTTCGCACTGTTTCTCAACATTCTTCTCTATTCTATCAAATTTTTCATCAACGTTCTTCTCTATTCTTTCAAATTTGTCATCGATTTCTTCGAACTTTTGCTGAATAATGTTCTTTTGTTCTTCCAGATTATTCTTTTGTTCATCCATTTTCTGTTGAAGGCTCATCATGAACGTCGTGTTCACATTTTCACGGGGTTGAAAGACTTTTTGACAAGTGGAACACTTGAATCGGAGCATTTTTAAATTTGAGCAGTTGGCCTGAAACATGCCATTTTTCCTATTCTTCACACGTCCTTGCTCATCAACGATCAAACCTAAAAATATGTCAGAAATGGAACGATATGGAAAAAAACGACGAAGTAATCCTTCTCTTCCCACTTCAATAAAAAGCGTTCACTCTCTTTCGGACAATCTTCCTGCCCTGGCTAATGTGAACAGGTACTTTCAAATATCCTGGCTAGTATGAATTAGAGCAGTTTGTTTTTTGGGATATAGTACATACAATGTGTTATATACAGTTTGCAAAACCGGTCGAATAATTTTAAAAATCTTCAAAATCTTTTGTAATTCTATTATTTATATCACTATTAAGTTGTCATTGATTCATTTAAATAGCTGGTATTTACAGAACATAAAATAAGCAAAAATATATTCTATTCAAATGACGGGTACAAAACAAAATTTAAATGCTCGCATGTGCAAAATTGGATGAATGCGATTATTAAAATATTTTTTTTCGTTATTTGCTTTTTATTATCTTGTGTAAACATCAACAATTTAACTACATCAATGGAAAACTTAATGAAAAATATAAGTAAATAAATTAGAAAAGATTTTGAGGATTTTTACAGTTATTCAACCAGTTTTGCTCAACATTGTATATATTAACTGAATTTTACACTAAACAACTATTTTTTTATTATTACTTTTTTTGATCGCCAGCACATGCCCGAATTCGTAAAACTATAGGTCTGTTCCCACTAGATTTTTGTAACAATTTATAAGAGAGAATTATTTGCTTAAGTTTCAGGAGTAGGAATAAATTCTCTCTTAAACCCAAGACCTCGCGGGAACACGGTTTTGTAAAATGTGTTTGAAACGTCAAAAGTAACGAGTAAAAACAATGCAAAAATTGTAAAACAGGAGGAAGATTTTTGGTTTGGTTATTATTACTAATTTATTGATGTAATATGCGTTTAATTCGTTCTATTGTATTAGGCGAACAATTCGCTTCAATATGAAGCAATATGAAGAGGAGAACTCTTTTTCCATGTCGAAGTCATCTTTTGAGTTAATTTGCATAAAATTGTCCCAATTCACACAAATTCAAACGAATTTGACAGTTCTTTTAAAATTTAATTGATTGGGCGCTTTTGCAATTCCTGACCAAAGAAAAATCTCGTGTATAAATTTGTAAGAATTAGCAGGGTGGGAGTGAATTACTCTCTCAAATGATGCGTTCTCTTTTACACATTTTTTCTCGCGGGACAGGTTTTTGTACAAATTTGCAATGCTGCAACAGACCTTATATGGATAACTGCTTTTTGCTTTCACTACTACAATACGACTAATTTGAAATATTAAATTTAAAGCATTAAATTTGTCTATATCTAGCCTAAATAATTTTTACGAATTATATACATACGATGTACATGTATGTACATACTATCCTTTTAAAAGTCAATTACCAAATTCGTGGTTAATCCAATGTAAATCAAGCACATTAAGAAAATTGATTGGTCATCTTTTCGAAAATCATTTTCACACATCCATTTGTTTGACAAATAGACTATAAGTTAATTAAAATTGTCAATTATTCATTTCATAGTTATAAAATTTAAGTTTTGAATATTTAAGGATTTTTACAATCCATCTCAACTTTTATTGTTTGGTGATCCATTACATTATTTAATTCACTTCCCGTTGCACAAAATAGTTCACGCATATCCGTTTTTATTAGTACAATGTACTCGTAAAGTGTATCGGGATATGAGCCAAACAAACGATTTTTGTATATTAGTATATTATTTGTATAAGTCCTTATTTGATTATAGTGTACAATTTTCCCTTTATTGTCGTTTACTGGGTCAGATATTAAAATATATACTCGTAACTACCTACTGGTTTCTCATTGTCTATATAATTGCATAGAAACTAGTAAAATTATCCACAGGCGAACTTAATGGCTAAATAGTCTACAATAGTAGACAAATGGAAGATGTGAATACAATCCACAATGATGATTCCAAACCTTAAAAAGCTAATTAAAAAAAAATTAACTCATGATAAATTAATTTTTGAAAACCAAAAAAGTAAACTTTTCTTTCACATATTTTTCTCCTTATATAAAATTTTGCAAGTGATTTTCAACCTATTTCCGATGAATTTTCTTAGTTACCTCCTTTTTTTGTGTGGTAAAAATTGTGCATATTTACTCGAAGGCAGTGAATCAGAAAACTCCTAACAGATCAACATTGTGGAAAACGATTGGAAAATGCCCCAAATCAAGTGATTAGCAAGGTCTGCATGTTTCTTATTAATTAATTTAATACATACGTTATGAAAAAAAAATTGTTTTACTTATAAAAATGTTAATTATAGTTGTGTGAAGTGAAACGAGACTGCGAAGTGAAACGAGAGGAATCGGGCAGTCGTAACGAGACCTTTCATCCGAGTAGTTCGTTTTGCTCTTTATCTGAGATATTTATTATTGTGTTTAGTTTCTGTGTCTGTATACATATGTATGTATATATTTTTCCCTTTTTGTAATACTGTTAGCGTCAATATATTTAAATATATGTACAAATTTGCTTGTTTGACATTATCAGAAGTGAGATCGTGATCTACAATGCCCAAATTAAGTGCGCTGAAAGTGGATGTTTTGCGAAAGAAATGCAAAGGCGCCGGTCTGCCGACTACGGGAAAGAAAAATCAGCTTATTCAACGTTTGCAGGACATCGTTAGTGACGACGAATGTGATTTATTACGTGGCGACGATTCAATTCTTGTTAATCGTGTTAAAGAATTGGAAAAAGAAATTTCTCGATTGAAATTTAACGAAAATCACAAAACGCAGTTCAATCCTGTCGCGACAGAATCCGCAAAAGCTGAAACCGTTATTTCAACCCCTATAACAACCGCTGGCAGACACACATCTTCGTCCCCTTCCCATTTCCATGCAGTGTCAACACAACAATCTGATCTTTTTATGGCGACCACTACAAACGTCATAACAAATAACCCATCATCCACGCAACCGCAGTCACAAGTTAATGTTCATTTTCCATCCGTTCCGGTATCGTCACAGCTCAATACACACCAATCGTCTACCTCATTTGTATTTTCGCCTAATTCATCATCATCATATCTTCCCGTATATACACAACAAACTACCCCTTCGCAATTTGCTTCGGCGCCGATTCCATCAATTTCATCGTATCCTTCTGTTTACTCACATTGTTTACCGAATTCTTCCTTTTTACATACCCACATCAGTATCAGAACATTACAACATGTTACCCATCAAACATAGCACAACCGTGTTCGTATGTAAATACAAACTCGATGCAAACACATCTACCCTTCGTTCCTGCAGCAGCACAAAATCCGTTTGCAGTGATGTCATCAGTAAAGCAACCTTCAAACCCCTTTGGTAACGTACAAGATGTTGTTGCCCTTTTGCCTGCATTTGACCCATTTTCCGATAAGTCATTGAACCCTCAACAATTTATAAATAGAGTAGAAAGTCTTAAATCCGCTTATAAATGGGAGGATCAAGTTTTGGTATTTGCAGTTCAACAGAAATTGCAGGGTGCTGCAAAATATTGGGTGGATTCAATAGAAGAAATTTTTCTTACATGGTCGCAATTTGCCATGCGCTTTTGTCTGATTTTCCTTGCACCGAAAACGTAGCTGATGTGCACATAAAAATGGCACGAACTCAGCGACAGCACAGCGAGACACCGCAGGAATATTATTTCAAAATGCTTGCTTTAGGCAGAAAAGGAGGTCTTCTGGTATCTGCTATCATTCGACGTATTATAAACGGGGTAAGTGAGCCTGATTTAAAAAAAAATTTTCAAATGAGTATTCCTTTTGTAACGAGCTATTGAGGGATATAAACATTTATTGCAAACACAACGACATTGAACCACCACTTGAAATAAGAAAAAAACCGTATTATCCACCAAGCCCGAATGCGTTTATTAAGCCCGCCAGTCCCTTACCTAAAACAGTCAATAAAACGGAAGAAAAGGTGAAATGTTTTAATTGTTTTAAATTCGGTCATTATTCCGTAAAATGTCCTGAGCCACAGAGAAAAGAGCGTTGCAAAGTTTGCAGTCGTACTACCCACCAAACAGCGAATTATCCAGAGAAGAATTCTAAACCTTATCTCCCCAAAGGTGATCCGAACGTGAACAAAATCGAAGAGCAACCCCTTGATTAAATGACATTAAAACTAAGTCGTTAGTTGACCCGGGAAGTAACCGAACCCTAATCCGAGAATCTTTGGCTGAGAAAATTGGTAACAAAATCGAATGTTGTACCACATTGAATGGTTTCGCTGGTAGCCAATACATCTGTACATCGAAAATCAGTGCAGAATTGGAAATGGACAAAAATGTTATTACTGCGGAGTTATTCATTGTGGGAGACAGCTATATTTCAGAAAATATTCTACTCGGTAAGGATACTTTGTGCCGTGAAGGGAATCGTTTGGTTATCGAAGGTAAGGACTACTGGATCGAGAATGTCGACAAATTACGAACCGGAGATGATCTAACGACAGATCAATTGAATCAACTTAAATCCACACTTTCGAATCATCGCAGAAGTTTTTCGGAAAATATTGACGATTTAGGAAAATGCACTGTTGCTAAAATGGAAATTAAAGTCACTACGGATGTACCCATTGTAACGAAACCGTATAGAGTACCGTTTGCTAAACGAACCGTCTTAGCAGAATCGTGGCAGAGCTTCTCCAAAGTGGAATCATTCGTTCATCCGATTCACCTTACGCCGCTCGAGTAGTTTTGGTTGAAAAGAAGAATGGGGAACACCGTCTCTGTGTAGACTTTCGAAGTCTTAATCATGTAACCGTCAAAATTCCATATCCAATGCCGAATTTGGAGGATCAGTTTGCATTACTTGCCGGAAGTAAATATTTTTCGACTTTAGATTTACGTATGGGATACCATCACATCGAGATCCAGGAATCGTCCAAGAAATACACAGCATTTGTTACAACTGAAGGCCATTATGAATATAAACGAATGCCATTTGGTCTCGTTAATGCGCCAGCGATTTTCCAAGCCGTTATGAATAAAATATCGTCCAGAATGCAGCGAGGAGAAGTGGTTGTGTACCTGGATGATGTGTCATCCCAAGTAAATCGTTCGATGAGGGATTACGCCATCTAGATAGATTTTTGACAATATTAGAAGAAAGTGGTCTTACTCTTCGCCCCGATAAATGTAAATTCTTGGCTACTAAGATGGTTTATTTGGGTCATGTGGTTGATGCAAACGGTATTCTGCCCGGAGATGAGAAGACAAGCGCAATCAAGAACTTTAAGCGCCCGATATGTGTGACCGAGGTACGAGTACGTAGGTTTTTAGGTCTTACCAGATTTTTCCGAAAATTTGTTCCTGACTATTCTCTCATATCAAAACCGCTAACTTGTCTTTTACGAAAAACCGAAGAAAAGCATTTTGTTTGGTATGAACCGCAGGAGGAATGATTTCGTAAGCTGATTGATATTTTGAGTAGCCCGCCCGTGCTGGCCCTCTACGATGTTACTTCAGAACACGAAGTTCATACGGACGCAAGCAGTGTGGGTCTGGCCGGAGTTCTGCTCCAATCGAAAGACAACCGAAACTGGCAGACTGTATGTTATTACAGTCGTCACTGCACAGACACTGAAAGCCGATATCACAGTTACGAACTCGAGGTGCTTGCTGTCGTTGAGACCTTGGCGCGATTCCGTTTTTATCTTTTGGGAAAACCCTTCCGTCTAGTGACTGACTGTTCCGCAATCACGAAGATGAAGACAACAAAGGAACTTGTAAAGAAGATTTCTCGTTGGTGGATGAGACTGTTAGAGTTTGATTTTACGATGATTCATCGCGAAGGAAGCCATATGTCACATGTCGATGCTCTCAGCAGATCCCCGGATCAACCGCCGAAAGAAGTTGAACCAGCTGGATTCGTTATGAAGGTAACAGTTGACACATGCGATTGGTTGCTGACTATGCAACTGCAGGATGAAAATGTGCGTGAGATTATTTCGGTCTTAAATGGCGAACGTAAATCCGATCAAGAAAAGCAATTGAAAATCGATTATCGATTGAAAAATCATCGGCTTTACCGAAGGGAAGGAAGTGAGTTGAAGTTTGTTGTAGCTAAGGCAGTCAGATGGCGGATTGTGAAAATGTACCATGACGATATGGGACATTTCGGATTGGAAAAAACTATAGAAGGCGTCAAGAAATTATTTTGGTTTCCAAGGATACGAAAATACGTAAGGGAATATTTAGCTGCTTGTACTCAGTGTTGCTACTTTAAATCACACGGTGAAAAGCGCAAAGGCCGTATGCATTACGATGAAGTTTCACCGATTCCTTTTCGTCTGTTACACATGGATCATCTCGGACCCTTTGTGCGTAGTAAAAGAGGTAATTGTTATTTTTTTGCTGTATCAGATGTTTTTAGCAAATTTTTGCTGGTGAAACCTGTTCGAAACACGAAAACACAGCCGGTTATAAGTGCAATCAACGAGATGACAAGTTATTTCGGTCTCCCTAAACAAATTGTGACCGATACAGGAACGGCATTCTCCTCCAAGAGTTTTGAAGATTTCTGTGGCCATAATTGCATTCAACACATCAAAACAGCTGTACGAACTCCGCGTGCTAAGGGGCAGATTGAAAGAGCTAATCAAATCATCCTTTCGTATCTTCGATCATCAATAAACGATGCCAAGGACTGGGATTTAGTACTACGTGAGCTTCAATGGACTGTCAACACTCAAAAAAATGCAACAACGGGCTTCACTCCAAATGAGCTCGTTTTCGATTTTAAATTACCTGATATCGTTCAAAATCAACTTATTGCTGCAGTCAACGACGACTCCTCTATTGTTGACGAGGACGGAAAACTTTATTGTTGTACTACGATGGACGAGAAACGAGAGCAAGCTGCTTTACGAATTCGAGACGCACGAGCGAAATGGAAAGACCGTTTTGACGGAAAGCACACTGAGCCAACATCCTATTGTGTGAACGATCTAGTTGTTATCGAAAATATAGCAACAGCAATCGGCGAGTCGAGGAAACTCGAACCTAAATTCCGTGGGCCATACATTGTCACCAAGGTCTTAGGCAAAGACCGTTATGTAGTAGAGGATATACCGGGTATGCAATTAACCTCACATAAATTTTGTTTAGTTTTCTCTTCAGATAAAATGAAATTCTGGTGTCGAGACTCTCCCGAACTTGACGGTAGTGAGAGTGAAGAATTCGAATCCAACCATGATGAAATCAAGGACGATTCTGTGTCTGTATATGTATATATTTTTCCCTTTTTTTAATACTGTTAGCGTCAATAAATTTAAATATATGTAACAATTTGCTTGTTTGACAGTTGTATGGACTTAAAATTATAAAAAAAACAACTCTCGCTCTCATAAGTACTGCGCGGTACTGCTCAAAAGGTTGGAATTATTGAATTGAAACGGCAGCCCTGATCCGTACCAGTACATCAGTATAAGTACATACAATTATAATTAATATTTTTATAAATAAAACATTTGTATGTACATGTATTTCACAAAGCAGAAAAAAAAACAAAGAAAAACAAAAGAAATTACATACCTAGTTTATCCGGGAGCTCAATTTGCGTTGAAGCAATCCGCATTGGTTCATTACGCTTGAATAAACACCACTTCAAAGCGCATTGAAATATTCAACACGCATACGTTCATTCCTGCTTATAAAATGCATTGAAAATTTGTAACCGCTTTAAAATATCGTACAAACATTTTCAAATTGCATTGAAACATTTTACTCTCTCGCGCTCTCATGATTCTTTCATCATAGAGCAGGTATTAGTTGTATATTTAAAATGTGGGATTGTAAACGAAATACTTAGAAAGAGAAAGAAATATGAACAATGTATCAGTGTTAGTGTGAAGTGTCATTTCAAACAGCTGTTTGTTAAATTTCTCTCGCTCATTTTGGATAATTTCATATAAATACCAGCATTTCTACGCGTATTGAAGCAATGCGGATTGCTTCAACGCAAATTGAGCTGTCGGATAAACTGGGTAACAGTCTTTAATTCAAGTTTTACAAACGAAAAACTAACTAAACTTAAAAAGAAATTGATAATGAAAATATAATATAAACATAAACATAAAATAAACAAAAGGTTTTAAAAACATATGAACATAAAACACACAAATTCATTATGAAATTATAAATTATTCATTTAATTTTTTTTTTATAATTTGTGATCATTTTTTGTAATGGTTCCTATTTTCCAGCTTCATTAGACTCCATTAATTCTTTTGACATAAGAATTGAATTAACGGTAGCAGTCATGAGAGCATTTCTTTTCTTGTTCCAAATTAAATTCAGTTCAAAAATTTTCTTTCGGCAGTAAATGATAGTATCGAACCAATAAAAGATTTAATTAATGGAAACATTGTTTTACCCAAAGCATTTTTTTGGTTGAAAACGTGGTTCGAAATTGCCCTAACTCTAAGTCTTTTCAGTATTAAGAAGATTTCGCCATTCTTCATTTAATGACTCTTCATCGATATCTGTCATAAAATTCGGAAACAGCGTCATTAGCGGGACAAGACTTGAAGCTAATTGTTGTGGATCTATTCCCTGCAATGCAACTAGAACTTTATCATTGAACTTGATGCGAGACAACATTTGTGTGCAGAGTTCTTTGTAATATTCACGGCAATTTGTTTTTATATTTTTAATATCTTGTGTTGTTATTTCGCCTTTATTATTATTATTTGAATTCGCATTTGTAGTAAAATTATAAAAATTAATTTGAAAAAGTGTAAAGTCGGCCTGGGAGTGGTGGTTTGGAATCACCAAAATGTAATGCAATGTGCCTGTTTACATTGGCGACGGGATGAAAGTCCTCATCATGAAAGTCGTGTTCATATTATCATGGGGTTGAAAGACTTTGACGAGTGGAACACTTGAATCGGAGCATTTTTAATTTTTAAATTTGAGCAGTTTGCCTGAAACATGCCTTTTTTCCTATTATTCACACTTCCTTTCTCATCAACGATCAAAACTAAAATGAAAAAATATGTCAGAAATGGAACGATATGAAAAAAAACGATGTGTTGCACCCGAGAATCCACTTTAGAAATGGATTCTCGGTGGAAGTAACCCTTCTTCTTCCCACTTCAATAAAAAGCGTTCCCTCTCTTTCGGACAATCTTCCTGCCCGCGCCAATGTGAAAGGCACAATGAGAAACCATGGGAAAGAGAAAGTTATATGTTTTCTATATACATATTTGATTTATTCTGGATATAGTCAAGAGGATAGTCGTGTTGGAGAAAAGATAAAGTCGTAAAAATATAATCTTTAAAAAAAAACCAATCTTTTATACTTATTAATTAGTACTTTCGGCAGCACTGGTACAGATTACGGTCACATTTCAAAAAATTGATGACTGGTATATTGACTCGGGGGCATCCGAACACATTTGTATGAAACGTGACAAATTTTACGAAGAACGAAGTTGTTTGTACAAATAATTTTCGTATTGCTGTGGAAGGCGTTAGTGATTTACTCAAATTTGGGTGTTGCTGTTCAAAATAATGTCTGTGATGTATTGCAGTTGTCAGAAATGTGTTACATATTTCCAATTTACTATCCGTGAGTTAGACGGTAAAAGAGGGAAGTTCGTTGTACTTCGATTCAAAAGGCTGTCAGGTTATCGATAACGATAAACAACTAATTGCCACCGGACCATGTGGACCATATGTTTAAATTGGATCAACCAAATGCCAACGTGAATCTTTTGGCAAAACACACAGAACATACAATAGTAAACAGCAAATTGTGTCATCGGCCCATGGGCCAATTTACCTTTTATACTTTAACAATGCTGAATGTGTGAATTTTGACAAATTTCTAAAAGAGAACTGCGAGATATGCCTGAAAGGAAAACAGAATTTTGGTACGAGAGCGACTGGAGTTTTAGAATTAATCCATTCTGACCTGTGCGGTTCAGTTGATGTCAAGTCTCTTGGAGGTGCACGTTACATAATGGTGCAGAAAAACGTTGTTTATTTTTCAAAATTGATTTGTTGATTTCAAAATTCTGATCGAAAATCAAACCATAAGAAAAATAAAATTTTTGGGGCGAATAACGGAACCGAGTTTTGCAACGGTTCGTTTGAAATGCTCCTGAAGAAGTGTGGCATACAACATCAGAGGACAACTTCTTACACTTCAGAGCAGAACGCAGTGACAGAAAAAGCTAATCGTACAATCATCGAAAAGTCACTCTGCATGTTACTTGACACCAAACTTGATGTGAAGATCTAAGCGGAAGTGGTCTGCACCGCTGTTCATGTAATAAACCGATCTCCAATCAAGCCGGCATCTGGCATTTCACCTGAAGAAATATTTTCTGGCAAGAAACCGGAATTGAGTTCATTTCGTGTGTCCGGGTGCAAGGAAATGGTCCATGTGCCGAAACATCGCCAGAAGAAATTTGATACGAGACCCGAACATTGTATCTTTCTCGGATATTGTGAAAATACGAACGGATATCGTCTCTACCAACTAGAGCAGAAGCTGATTGGCCTCCAGGATGTAACATTCTTCGAGAATTGTCACCTGAGATCACTGACAATGAGATCCTTTATCCCTTATCGGATTAAGAGTATCAGACCAAAAGAAAAGGCATGGTACGACTCGAACTGTAAAGAGGCTGTCAGGGTTAGAGAAATGTTTTTTCGGAGCTATACGACCAACCCGACAGAGGAAAACCGAAAATAGTTCAAACGAGCCAGGAATGACTGCAACGTCTTTCTCAAGCGCGTGAAATTTCAATGACCAAAAATTGAGGCAAAAAAATACTACATGTCCCAAAGGTAGTACAAATTTTTGGTCGTTTGTCAAAAATATTAAAAATTCTGTCTCATCCTATATCCCAACGTTCATTTACAATGACATTCCAGCTGTCAGCTCTTTGGACAAGGACAATCTGCTTGCTATACTCTTTGCGGCCAGCTCAACACTCCCAGATTGTGCTTTGTCTCCGCCTACACTTGAGTGCGTCGAATCTTCAATGGGACGAATCTACTTTCGCACTCGTGTAGTAGCAAGAGTACTTAAAGATCTCAACATACGTAAATCCGCTGGTCCAGATGGTATATCTCCTCTTCTTCTGAAGAGATGTTCTTCCACGCTGACAATACCACTGCGTAAGCTTTTTCATCAATCCTACTCTTGGACACTTTCCGAGCAGATGGAAAACAGCATTTGTCCAGCCCGTCCCTAAAAAAGGCGAATCATCTTCTCTATCCTCCTATAGACCCATTGCACTTACGTCCCTACTTTACAAGGTCATGGAAACTCTGATAAATCGTCAGCTCATAAAATATCTCGAAACACGAAAACTTCTCAATGATCGGCAATATGGTTTTCGTAGCAACAGGTCTCACCGAAAAGTGGAACCAAAGCGTACATCAATCTGGCGAAAGCAAGATAGTTGCACGTGATATTTCTAAGGCATTTGACAGAGTTTGACATCATGCTCTGTAGTCGAAAATGCGTGCTTTTGGGATCGACGACTCTCTTCTTCAATGGATTAGAAATTACCTTTCGGAACGTTCAATTCAAGTTGTCTTGGATGGTTTCAAGTCTGATGTTCAGAAAATAAGTGCTGGTGTACCCCATGGCTCCGTTCTGTCTCCGACACTCTTTTTAATTTTCATCAATGATAACTTGTCTGCTACTTCTAATCCAATATATTCGTTTGCTGCTTTTAATATTTGTTTCCGAACTCACGTCCCTGCTCTTCGGCTGTAGAACGGGAACGGCAGCATATGTTAAGCTCATTAAATTCTGATATTAACAACTTAACCAATTGGGGAACTATCAAAAGAGTGGAAATTAATGCTTTCAAAACACAATGCTGTCTGCTGTCGTTAAGGCAAAATTTAAACACCCAGCCACTATCCATGAATGGCACTTGCATCGTTGAAGTCGAAAAACTTTCCATTCTGGGCATGTGTGTCAATGACAACTTACGTTGGAATGACCACAAATTCGATGTCGCCAAAAGCACTGCGAAATGTCTAGGTTTTCTCAAGCGATGTAAGAAATATTTCAACCCCTCTGATCTGGCCTTAATATGTAAGGTACTCGTATTTATCCGCCCGAAATTGGAGTACAACGCCCACATCTGGTCAGGTGCCCCTAAGACCTCTTTGCACCTGCTAAATAGGATACAAAATCGTGCGATAAAACTCATTGGTGATGCCAGTATTACACAGTGATTTGACATATTTTCACCACCAGTGCTCCACCGAAATTGCCAGTAGCATCTAACTTTTAACTGTAACACCCGTCTCGCTATGAATGCTCATCAGTATACCCTCAAGCCCACCTTCGGACGTACTCTTAAATATCGCGATTCGATCCTAAGCCGCACAACTCGCTTATAGAATGCCCTGGCGAGCTCTTTTTCCTAGTCACTACAACTTGCAAACATTTAAAACCAACGCACATCGGTATCGCTCTTTTTTCCCTCCTTAATTTCCTCTCACCCGCGCTATGTGCAAACATCTTAAGGGTACACAAAATCCCTTGTGCGCTGCCAATTATATAAAAAAATTACACCGCCTCTCCACGAGACATCGCTGGTGTTAAGAAAATTTTCATGAAATCAAAATGTCCAGTTGAGACGGGTAGTTTGCAGACAAGAAATAAATGTCTGCTTTTTATTCAAGACATCAATTCTGACATTTTCTTGACAACGCTTGTCAGTTTGTCTTCGGAATGCGAAAAAAAGAACTTCATACACCACAATGCTATCCGTTTGAAAGAAAGAATAAGAAATCTACATCTGCGCCGCCATTTTTCTACTATAATGTAGTTGCTTACCAACCAACTTACACTCACAAAATGAAATGTAATGCAATAATTTGCCCAACTAAGTTAAAAGAAAAAATGTCAGACGAAATGTCTGAAATTTAGTCTGAAATATTTGTGTCTCGTGGAGACGCGGTGTTAACAAATAACAGATTGAGATTTTGACAATTTTTATGAGTGGTCATCAAGACTTAGGAAAAGGTATACTTCAAACTTCCAAGAAAAAAACAAACAGCCGTTTTCTCGGGAAAAAGTTTGCAGGCTCCCTAAACACAGAGGGTCTTCCACAAAAAGATATTAAAGATTGTGGAAAAAGGTGATTGAGATATATTTTAGTATATATTTTTATTAATAATTTTTTCTTAGACTTGCAGTGACCTAAATTATAAGTCAAAAAATAAACTAAAAATCAATAAGCGGTAATTATTTACTTTAACGTCGTCACTTAAATCACATTAAAACTGCACAGATCATTATCAGAAACAAAAATGTATATATATAAGGAGCGAAAAATGTTATAAATTTTTAATAAAATTAATTTTTAATATTAATATACAATTAAATATATAATATATACTTCAATATAATATAACTTGCTTTAACAAAATCTTAAATCTTATACAAAAAAGCCTCTATTTTTTTTATTTTACTGTTATGCTACACCATCTTTACGACTATCAAGCAGCCACCTAAGTGACACACCTCAACTCAGAGGTAGCCATTATTGTCATTTTACCGGATTGCGAAGTATCACTTGACTTGATTTCATTTCAGCATTTTATTTTCTGCTCCTAATATATGTAGGAAATCGTTGGCTATCCTCTGAATGAACTGCCCGAAAGTGGGATCAGAAGTGGGATCTTCAGTTTAGTATGGCCGAAAATTTTGCAGAAAATTCGAAAAACTGCTTGCGAAACTTAACCTCCATTGCGGAAACCTGGACCAACAGATTGCTGCTATTGCACAGCTTTCTTAAGAACAACAACGTCAAGCAGAGGAACTGCGCACATTGAGTGCGAGCGCTTTCGCGCATAGAGTTTTCGAGTCCTCTACACCTAATCAAAGTGCTCCGAACAACACAGTTGTAGGTAGTGAGGAACCTGTCGACGACAAAAGAGAAGCTGGTCCACCTACTTCTGGAGAGCCCCTACTTGTAAATTCTATCTCAAATACGTGCACACTTTTACCTCCGCCATTTGTCAGCAATACAACGCGTTAGTGCGACTATAAGGTTCAATTTAACATCGTAGCCGAAGCAAATGGACATCTCGTCAAATAGCATAGACATTGGCAACCTTACTTCGAGGAGAAAGCGTGGCAGTGCTTTCTAATTTGGACCTGGCAGACCGTTCTGATTATAATAAATTGGCTGCAGCTCTAGAACTAAGGTTTGTGACACAGGAAAAACATGTGTCTCATGCAACTTTTCATTCTAGGCGACAACGAACGAATGATGATTTGGGAGCCTTCGCCAACGAGATACGCGGGCTAACAGGAATCGTATCCGGGGACTGCCCATTAGATGCTCAAGATCGATTTATACAAGAGCACTGCGGCTAGCTACTATTCACTTTGGCCACCAAGTTCGTGCTATTGAGATCAGCAATAAAGAAGTGGTATCCCCTAGACGAAAAAAAACCGACCACGTCGAATCAGACATAATGAAGCCGGGGCAAGAAATAGTTCGGGAAACGAGCAGGAGTCAGTGGAGAGGGGTTAACACTGGCATGTTCAAATGGACCAAAATCTATAATGTGCACTCGGAAAGGTTTTACCGGGGATTTAATTCCCCGATACTTCTCACACGCCATGTCGTCTATTAGTCGATACTGGATCATCGGTGTCATTGGTACATTTGAATCTACCCACATCTGGCCGACAACAATCCAACTTGGTCGATTTAATCGTCATATGAAGCTGATTGTGGTCAACGAAATTTCTCTTCCTTCTGGATGTCAAGGAATTCTTGGTGTCGATATACTACAAGCTACCAAATGCAAGTTAGACTTCACCGCCTACCAAATGAAAATAGGTGAACAACGGATTCCATTAACACGTGAGAATGCTGAAGAAGCTTCCGTTTCTGCTCGTGCTATCTACCTCCAGCCGTCGGATTTTATTATTCCCCCTCGAACAGAAGCCATGATTTCGACTGCTGCGACTGCTGGTACGATCTCGGAACGATTGGTAATACTTATGGGACACAAATTACCAAAGGGACTGTTAATCGCCAAATCGATCAACAAAAATTGCGACGGTGTTGTGCTTGTTCGAGTTGCAAATGTTGCAGATAATCCTGTGGTGGTACGTGATGATATTTCCGTTGCGCTGTTTGGGGAAGCTGAGTGTCTTGCTGCGCCCGCATTTAACTACAATGTCCTTCCCGAAAGTGTGGCAGATCTCATGTTAAAGTCGCAAGAAAATATTCCACCAGAACAAAATCATGCGGTTTAGGAACTATTACAGGAATTTAAAGACGTTTTCTGCACTGCACTCGAATTGACGTTGGATCAACCAAACCCATTAAGAAACCTCCTCGAAGATTGCTGCTATCTAAACATGAAGAATCTCGTCAAGTTATCGACGATATGCTGCGTCCAGGCATCATCGAACCCAGCAACAGTCCCTGGACATCACCAATCGTTATGGCGAGGAAAAAGGACGGATCTACAAGGTTTTGTGTCGACTACCGCCGCCTCACCTCGGTTACTGTTAAGGATTCTTTTCCTCTGCCTAGGATAGATGACATGTTGGATGCTGTTGCGGGATCAGTATGGTACAGTACATTAGATTGTCAATCAGGATACTGTCAAGTAGAGGTGTACCCGGATGAACGAGAAAGATGCTTAATTTATTTGGATGACATACTCGTCTATGGTAAGACATTTGCTGATATGCTAACCAATTTGCGTTCTGTTTTCCTCCGCCTTAAAACATCAGGCGAAGCAATAAGTAACTAGTGTACTCCCACAAATTTAACACTACATCAACTTACGGAAATGAACATCGCTTTTAACTGGACTGATCAATGCGCACAAGCGTTCGATGAGTTAAAAAAACGCTTAACCTACTTTCCTGTTCTTGGCCATGCTCAATCCGAAGGAGAATTCATACTGGACACAGATGCGAGTGATTTTGGTTTGGGAGCCGTACTATCTCAGCGACAAGATGGAATGGAAAGGGTGATAGGTTACTATAGCAGGGCGTTAAACAAACCTGAGTGCAACTATTGTACTACCCGCAAAGAGTTGTTGGCAATGGTAAAGGCCGTTGAACACTTTCACGTGTACCTGGTTGGCCACGAATTCGAAGTTCGGACAGACCATGCGGCATTAAATTGGCTGCTGTCATTTAAATATCTTGAAGGTCAGTTGGCGCGCTGGATGGAACGCCTCCAGCAATATAATTTCCGAGTGAAACACCGAACAGGTAAAGCCCATCTGAATGCTGATGCCTTATCTCGCCGACCTTGTGATCATGAACTGTATCCTCACTGCGATGGAAAGGAAAAGCGTCATTCTTTGGAAAAGAAGCCAATAGTTAACGCAATCCGCTTAGTGGGCAGTAACTTCGACGTTGAGAAACTCCAACGTGCACAGGAGGCCGATGCAATCATCTCGCAAGTTATAACTTTGGTAAAAGCTGGAGTTTGGCCCATCTGGAATGAAATTTCAAAGGGGAACAGTACGCTTACAGCATATTGGACACAATTTAAAAGTTTGAACTTTCAAAACAATCTTTTGCTTAAAAAGTGGTTTGCAACCAAACACCAGCAGCCAGAGTGCTTACTCCCCATCATCGCTTACTCCACCTCAATCGCTGTTTGAAGAAGTTATAAGGCTGTATCACGATACCCCTGCTGGAGGATACTTTGGTTCAAATAAAACGCTCACCAAAATTAGATCTCGGCTCTATTGGGTGGGAGCCCGGAAAGATATAGAGCGTTGCTGCACCCAATGCGATACGTGTGCAGCAAAGCGAGGACCTCAAAGAAGAACAAAAGGAGAACTTCAAGTTTATATAGCCGGTGAGCTATTTCAATTTGTAGCCGTAGACGTCTTAGGACCTTTACCGACAACAAAAAAGGGCCATAAATACGTGCTAGTACTGATGGATTACTTCACGAAATGGGTGGAAATCTTTCCTTTAGCTGACCAAACCGCAGAAACGGTAGCTAGAATATTGGTCAATGAAGTATTCTGCCGCTTCGGAGTGTCCTCAGAGCTACATTCTGATCGAGGCCGAAATTTCGAGTCCACGGTCTTTCAACAGGTGATGGAAATAATGGGAATATGGAAAACTCGTAGAACGGATGAACTGAACTGTACTGAACTACCTTACCAAATTTCTAGAAGAGAAGCAAGACAACTGGGATGAGCTACATCCTCTGCTCGCCATGGCCTACCTTACTGTTCGTCAGCAAATGCAAAACCAACTTCAAGAAATTCATGACCGGGCAAGAGTACACATTTATCACTCCGCGCAGAAAATGAAAGGAAGGTATGATCTAACCACTCATTCTCCAGAATTTCAGGTTTGCAGTTTTGTCTGGTCGGCCTGGGATGTACCATATCGAGTAATGGAAGTTTTTACTGATTTCACGATTAAAATTCAGAAGTCGCCGCGAGCAAAAGTGAAGGTTGTGCATGTGGATCGACTAACCACTTATTCAGGCAACAACTTCGATGCATGACAGTTGGAAAACAATCTTTCGGCTCGAGAAGCTTCCATTTAAGAAGGGGGAGTGCTACGATATGCTACCTTTACGACCACCAAGCAGCCACACCCCAACTCAGAGGGAGCCATTATTTTCATTTTACCGGATTGCGAAGTGTCACATGACTTGATTTCATTTCGGCAATAAAGTGTGTTTGCAAAGAACAGTTCGCCTCGCGTTTTATTTTCTGCTCCCAATAAATCCAGGAAATCTTTGGCCATCCTCTGACTGAGCTGCCCGAAATACGCGTTTGTGCCACAATACTTTAATATCTCGTATATAATCGAACTCATAATGCCGTAAGCATACAGTACAGAAAACACGATGATGTGTGTGCGCGAATAGTATGGCAAACAGTGAAAACAGATTCAAGTCTCGATCACTGCACTTATAAAAAATTGATGAAATTTACATTTTCCGCGTCTTATATACACTCCGCTTCAACTGAATAGCTACAACATTTTTCAAAAGTTTGTGCTTCATTATTTTCAAATAATGTGCATGAATTTAATATTTCATGCTGCTAACGGTTTGTATATGCTGTTAGGAAAACAAATTAACATAGAAAGAATAATTCAAAAAGCACTGTTATTTTTTCCCTGGCTCTCTTTCAATGTATTCCATAAGGAAAAATGCAGTTTTTTTTTGCGTCAACTGAATACCTCCGAAGGTTGATACATTTAAGCTATTGTTAAAGTGGTCTAAGTGAAAATAATTATGTAAATTTAAATTTGGATAAACATGGGTAAAGCGAAATCCCTTAACAATATTGAACAGGCTCAAATTGACTTACTACAGAATCAAGGACTGACCGGGCGGGCTATAGCTAAAGAAATTGATCGAAGTTTTAATGTGGTCTATTCTTACTTCAGAAACAAAGTTTTGTACGGGAAAACACGAAATGGGGTAAAAAACGGACACAACAGCGGCCGATAGAAGAGCAATTTTGCGATGTGCTTCTAATTTTTCTGACTCAGCTGCGAAAATAAAGAAAAGAGCAGGTGTAAATGGTATTATTTCAACAGTTAGAAGAGTAATTAATTGTGGCAATCATCTAAAACGTCTGAAAGAAGCCTGTAAACCCTCAGCGAAAGCAAGGTACCATATGGGTTGGCAAGAGGAATGGCGTTGCGTGGTTTTATCAGATGAAAAAAGTTCAATTTTGATGGACCTGATGGGTTTAATTATAACTTTCACGCTACTAGAAAGGCTCTGGTCCTTTTTATCCCGGAATCGAGTCGAGAAGGTGGTGTTAAGGTATTGGGAGCGGTTAGCTATTATGGAACTGTTGAACTAGAATTTCAAACGGCAAAAATGACCACAAGAATTTATAAAAAAATATTGGAAAGGCATTTTCCGAAATTTTGTAATATTTTTGGACTCATTAATTGGGAAATTTCGTTAAATTGCCGGTTCGAATTTGTGAACTTATTATGGACAAATATGGCAATACTGACTACTAGAGTCAGCAAATAAAATGCTCCTTCAAAAACTAATTTTTTGTATTTCCTTCCATAAACTACTTTTTGTAATTTCAATATTTGCACCTATTCAGTTGACGCAAAAAAACTGAATTTTTTAATATGTAATACATTGCAAGAGAGCCAAAGAAAAAATAACGGTGCTTTTTGAATTATTTTTAATAATTTCTTTTCCCAAGATCATAAGCAAACAATTATCAGCATGAAATTCATACATATTTTTTGAAAATAATGAAACACAAACTTTTGAAAAATGTTGTACCTAATTAGTTGAAGCGTAGTGTACGAGTATATGTACGAGTATATGTATAATTGATCAGCGTCACCAAAACAACAATGTTTCTCATTTTTAAGGATATTTGAGGTGACGGAGTAAATTATTACCCAATAAGCTTCATTTAAAGGCACGGGCTGAGGCCCCTTCATGCCAAAAAGCATCAATGAACTGGAGGAAAAAAATATAGAGTACGCCGGCATGGAAGCAGCAATTGAAGGAGTTCGTACAGCAGAGCCCTTAGTAGCACGAGGCAATAATTTTTTTGACAGCATAATAACGATAACGACAAAAACAATGAACAGAAAAATAATCCCGGCAGGAACATGCCACCTAAAAGCTCAGACGTTTGGGAAGATTTAGTTGTGTAACTAAATAATTTGAGCTACATAAAATATACTGTCTTTAAGAAATTTAACAATAATAAAAATCTATAAAATTACCTTCATATTCAACGGCTTCTTCTTCTTCAGGAATTTTCTCATCGTTTTCAGTTTGAATTTGGAAATTCACAACTTAATCTTCCCAAAAGAAAAATGTTTGTTCCAATTAATAGAAAAACTAAGAAAATTTAATGGTAATACGTAATTGCCACAGCGCCAGTCAAAGGACTCAAAAATGGAGACATGAGGTCGAAGAGAAACAGTACAGAGTCAAAAAAAAGAAGTTTGAGCTTTACGAAAAGAACGAACTAAAAACGTTGCAATTACAAGAAACAATCTTGAGTATTAAAATAGAGCAAAACCGAATAAGATTTTGAGAGATAGAAAGTCAAAAGTTCTAAGTTTGTTTTTTTAAGAGTATCTACCTATGCAGTGTTCAAGACTTTATCGTCAGCGCAAACATGAAATTTAAAAATGAATATTTTTATTTAAGTTAGTTTTATTTATTTGGCAATGAAGTGTTATTTCGAGTTTATTTTATTTAAAAACAAGAATTATAAAGAATTTTTAATATTCTTTCTTATATTTTGGGCAATTCTTGATTGATTATCATTCAAGTTTGAGTTTGAAACTACATTAGTTTCTGCGCTACTCATATATGTCACCGTACTTGTACCTTCCTGTTCGAATGGTGACCTAAATTGAATACAAGCATTATGGAGAGCAGAGCACCCATTAATAATTTGGCTGACGGTTTCTGCTTCAAATCTAAGTTTCTGCTCCGCTTGGATAGGCTCCTCCAGTGTCCTTTTAAAATGCCAATAGTTCTTTTAATTTGGCTTCTGGCTACAAAATGGATATTGTTAAGCCGTATTTCTGCACTTCCCTCTACTGCATTGCGATAAGGTTTAAAAGTCATGGCTATAAAGGGCTGTAAAGGACTGTCACCTTAAGTGAGAAAATGAATATAAGTTAATTTTATACCATTTATGATGAAATCAAATTAACAAACATAGAATTCGAATGCCTGCTTCACCTGCGTTGAATTGTTGTTTTGAAAACTCTAATTCATTACTGCTATTCCAAATCGCCGTGTCGTGTGCAGCACCATCATGTGAACTATTGATTGTTATTATCTCGCTGAAATTAATGTACATTTCAGTATTAAAAAATATTATTCAAAATATTACCACCATTGCATTTAAGCTATGAAACTCTTTTCGGCTGAAATAGATGTGCTTATTTTCTGTTGGTCTTAAAATGTGGATATGAGTACCATCAACACAGCCTTCCGGGTAGCTTAAACTTCCTATAATAATATTTCTTGTTTTCTTGGAATTTGGAGGGATCAAATTTTATCCACGTAGGGCAAAATCTAAAAGGCTCAATGTACGCCGGAAGAACTTTGAAATTGTTGTCTGTCCCATACTCAGTAATACAATAGTACCGAAAATGTTGCACAAACCTGTAACACTGCTGGAACTGATGTGCTTCTTATGTTCCTTGGAAAACTTAATAAATTGAGGATCATCAGGAAACATTCCTTGCTGACCCTAAACTGCTGCACGAAGCTAAGAAAAAGATCTATTTTACAATGTCGATGTTATTGTTTTCTTTTTGAACACTTACTCATTTTCAGATAATTTTAGTGGGTTGCTTTTATCTCCGATATAGGTCTTTCAATTTTTAGTATTAGCTTCTCCTTCATCCTCCCTTTCCGACTCAAAGAATATAACTTTTTATTTGGACTTGGAAAATGATTTACGGATTTTAGATTAAAAAATACCCAGTGAAAAATACAATGACATTTATAAGTACAGATCGCTATCAAACTCGTTTCAAGAAACACTCTTTTCCAGTTAAGACTCGATCAACAATCCTCGATTGTATCAAGTTACGTGTTGGCATCCATGATCACAGACATTATTCTCTTTGGAATGAGATCCTTTATCACTAATCGTTTTAAGAGTATCAGACGAAAAGAAAATAAGCCAGGAATGACTGCAACGTTTTTCATAAGAGTGTGAAATTTCAATGCGACCAAAAGCGGAGGTAAAAAATACTACAATATCCCAAAGGTAGTAACATTTTTTGGTCGTTTCTCGAAAATATAAAAAATTCTGCCAAATTGTCCATCCCAACGCTTATTTGTAATGTCATTCCAGCAGTCAGCTCTATAAACAAGGCCAATCTGCTTACTGCACACTTTGCAGCCAAAATCTTCATTAATAATCTCTTGCCTGCTACTTCTAATTCCAATATATTCCTTTGCTGACGATAGTACTCTCTCTTTTCATATTCGTTCCCGGACTCACGTCCCTGCTCTTCGGCTGTAGAACGGAAACACCAGAGTATGATAAGCTTAAATTCTGATATTAACAGCATAACTAATTGGGGAACAATCAATAGAGTGGAATTTAGTGCTTCCAAAACACAATGCTGCCTGCTGTCTGGGAAACTTAAACACCCAGCCATTGTCCATGAATGGCACTTGCATCGCTGAAACTGAAAAACTTTCCATTCTCGGTATGTGGAATATTCGATTTCTTCAAAAATGCGGCGAAATGTCTAGGTTACCTCAAGTGATGTAAGAAATACTTCACTCATCTGATCATCCTCAATATATAAGGCATTTATAAGACCAAAATTGGAGTACAATGCCTACATCTGGTCAGGTTAAGAAGCTTTATATAAAAGCGACTCACAGCTCTGGAATGCAGCAATGAAAGAATTCATCATGCAATTCATTAATTGAGACAGATATTCCACCCAAGAGAAGGCTGATCGACTGCAAGTGAGTCTTTAAAACGAAAAGATATGCAAAAGGAAAAATATAAGGCGAGTCTCGTCGTCAAAGGTTGTTGCTCAAAGAAGGGGGAAAGTTAACGATGAATCATATTCTACCGTAGTACGATATAAGTCAATTCGTTTTTTACTTGCGATGGCTGCCAAATACAACATCGACATTGATCAGATGGATGCAGTAACGAAAATATGCAAGCTGAAGGAATTCTTGTACGGACTGAAACAAGCCAGCTGCATTTGGAATGCAAATTTTAGATGCATTATTGCAAAGGTTCCGTTTGATTAGATCTGAGATAAAATAAATAAAGTCATATACATATATTATAATTAGAGCTTGTAATTTTCACGAATGATTCGAAACCTAAAATGGAGTCGAAGCCTCATTTAAAGAATGCTTTCAAAATGAAAGATATTGGAGAAGCTTGGTTTGTTTGGGGATTAGATTAAAAGAAATCGAGAGAAGGGGACTGTTGGTTCTCAACAAACGGGACTAGCTATCCGATAACTAGTCCAAACAACAATCGCAGCCACTTTGCCAACAATAAATAAACAAATCAAAACGAAACTACACAATTTAAAACACAGCCACCTTGCCAACAATAAATAAACAAATCAAGTGTCAACTGTCAAGGTGGCTATATCAATGAGATCTACGAGCTGTCTTCTCTCTCCTAAAGCGGAAGCATGGGGCATTAATAACCACATCCAACACACATATGTTTGCTATGTGTATAATACTTATGCATATGTGATTATCAAAATAGTATTAGACACATCAATGTATTCTGTGCCAATTATTAAGGAGTATAAATGTATTAGAAGAGTATGTAAAAAGTAGACTAGTGTAAGTGGTAAGGTCATCGACCATGGACAATGTAAAAGAACAACTGATAGGTTTCCTCTTAAAGTCCAACAGACTGTTCTTCATTCTTGTATAAAACATCAGCCGAGACAGGCCAATAAATTAATTATAACGATTTAATTTTGTACGTTTTTTTTATTTCTTTCAAACCACAAATTCTTCCTGACGGCACCTCAGTCAGGAACATTAGTCCTTCGAACCGGATATGAACCCGCGACCTATGGATCTATAGTCCATAGTCCATGAGGAGCCGGAAGAGCTCCTCAACAATGTTCCTGTTTGTGTTTTGTTCAATGTTTGACACTGGACTGCAGTCAGACGCTTGCACGGCCGGTGCAAGGCTTATATACAGTCTGGTTCTAGTGCTATTTCTGGATATTATGATACCGATTAGGCAAGTCAAACGGATAATAGGAAACCAGTTACAGGATAATGTTTTTTGCTACAAAACTTATTTCCTGGAATGCGAAGAAACAGCGAGCTGGCGTCGCCTCAACTGAAGCGGAATATATGGCTCAGACTGCCGCTATGCAAGAAGCGATTTACCTGAACAATCTGCAGAAAGAACTCGTTCCAAACTCTCCTGATGTCATAACAATTAGATGCGACAACAAAATTGCTAAAGTTTGGCTCTTACCAGCAGTTATCATGCGAGGACTAACCAGATTGATGTTAAGCAACATTTTGTTCAAGAAAAAAATTAACGAAGGCTGAATTAATCTAGATTACGTAGATACAGACAAAATGATATCGGATGTGATGTGATGACCAAGGCCCTATCCGGTCCGA
The DNA here is from genome assembly GCA_949129095.1 of Volucella bombylans. Lineage (NCBI taxonomy): Eukaryota > Metazoa > Arthropoda > Insecta > Diptera > Syrphidae > Volucella > Volucella bombylans. The sequence goes on along the minus strand of OX422144.1, from coordinate 42,322,898 downwards.
AACATACAAAGTTTTCTGTTGCCTTGAGACTAAATTTCAGGAAAATCTAATTACGAGTAAGTGGGGGTACTGTAATATTTAACAATCCATTAATATACTCGTAGTAATTATATTCCTGGACAGACCCTTTGATGAATACCTGAATACGGAATATGGCCCCTTAACATAATAAATTCTTTCCTTTTCATATGTTTTTCAAAGTGGATGGTTGTGTTTTTTGTTCTTCCTGATTACGTTTCAATAAATTCTGAGTAAAGATCTTAATCTCAAGGTTTATAAGATCAAACTCGCGCAAGAGCTAAAGCCGTGTGATCACTTATTGCGTCTGGTGTTTAGTAATTGAGCTTTAAATCAACTGAAGGTGGACCAATTTTTTGCCGTAAAATTTTGTTCATTGACGCGGCTTATTTCGAGTTAAACACCTACGTAAACAACCAGAATTGCCGTATTTGGATCGAGGACAATCCTCAAGCTGTTCACCAGATGCCATTGCATCCACAAAAATGTGCGGACTATACGCCAGTGCCATCATAGGTCCTTATTACTTCAAAAATGAGGCCGGAGCACAAGTTACTGTCAATAGACACGGGTACAATACGGTGATCAACGATTATTTGTTCCTAAATTTGTGACATCAATGTAGAAGAACAGTAGTTCCAACAAGTTGTCGCTCCACCCCATCGCTTTATTGAAAAATATAATATAAAATATTATTATATAAAATATAATATAATTGACGCTTTGAGGCAGAAACACCATTTAGGTATATCGATCCCGAGTGTACACATATACGAGGGGCGTTTAATATATTCTCGGTATCGATATGAAGGAAAATGCGAATTCAATTTAAATTGTTTTTATTTTTCAATATAATCTCCCCTAACATCAATGCATTTGTTACATCTTGAGATAAGCTTTTTTAAACCCTCAAAAAAATAAATTTCCTCTTTCTCTGCATAATACCCATTTATTGCCGACTTGACCTTTTTTTTTGTTCTCAATGAGCAAGATTCCCTTTGAGTCCCAAAAAAACTGTGGCCATGAGCTTCCCGGCAGATGGAGTGACTTTGAACTTCTTCGGGGGGTCTGTTCCTTTTTTATGCCACTGCATGGACTCTTGTTTGCTTTCAGGGTCATAGTGGTGGACCCATGTTTCGTCCCCAGTAACAATTCGATCCATAACACCGTCCGCGTTCTCACTACACATCTCCAAAAGCTCTCTACAGCATGCGATTCTCACTTTTTTCTGTGGCGCTGTGAGCATTCGTGGCACCCACCTTTCACTGACCTTTGAAAGGTGAAGATGGTCATGAAGAATGGTGTGAATGGTACCAATTGAAAGCTTGGTGATCTCTGCCATCATTTTCACCTTTATTCGGGCATCCTCAAGAACAAGTTTTTCGACTTCTTTGATGCTTTCTCCCGTACAAGCAGTAGCCGGGGCGCCGGAGCGGGGGTCGTCTTCAATGCTCTCTCTACCTCTCTTGAACTCACTTGACCACTTTTGCACAGTTGATAATGAAGGTGCGGAACCCTGGTAAACAGCCACCATCACTTCATGAATAGTTTTTTGACTTTTTCCTTGCTTAGTGAGAAATTTAATTACAGCGCGATGCTCAATTTCCACCATCATCGTCTCAGTTGTCATTATGATGCTGTTTAACTAGAGATAAAACGCGAATTAATAATCACATTTATATGAAATTTTACATGAATGCACTACAATAATAGTATTACTTGATAAATAAGTCAATTTATATATACAACCACAGCTTCACCCCGATACCGAGAATATGTTGAATGCCCCTCGTAACTCTAAACATTAATTTCAAATTCCAATATACTCGTATAATGTTACGAAAGAGTATTTACGGATATAATTAGAAAGTGAAACAATAAAAAAGCGATTATTGGAATTATTAAGAATATAATTTTAAATTCAAAAAATTATTGGCTATATTTGAAAGAAGTTACTAAACGCATTACTACAAGCAAGAATCCTTCTATTGTATATTATAATTGAAAGGAATCAGCAGGATCTTGTAACGATGATATATACATCTAATAGTATATTGGTGATAAGAGTGAAGAGTGATGAGAAGGGGACAGTCACATTCGACAGCCGAAATGTTCCGTCTCTCTATTCCGTTTTATCATTATTAGTCCGATCGTTGAGTAGTGAACTTCGCGATGGTTTTTTTTAATGCATGTTTATTGGAATTCATTTATTAATTCTTAGGTGTTAGACAAAAAACGCGCAAAAACTAGTTTAATTAACTTCACTTTTAACTGTTACCTACCGGCCCTATAAGGGCGCTGTAAGCTAAACCTAAAACTTAAAACTATGCGATTCGACGTAACCTAACTGATTTAATATTTTTTCGTTCATTATTTTATTTACAAGTATAGTTAGGACTAAGAAAATAAAAATGTGGGAAAAAAAACATTTTAGTTATATTATATAAAAGTTAAAACTACTTACAAAATAAATTGTAACATACGATAATTTATACTACATTTTGTAATTAAATACGTATTTTTTTTGTTTTATGTTTGTTTTTTATCTTAACTCTAGCTTAACCTACTTAAACTAGGTACGCCGGTCGTGGCTTAAAAATCAAGTATACCAACTTTAGGTCCTAATCACTCTACCACGAAATTGAAGGAAACGATGTAGTTTACTCTCCTTCACTCGGCGACCAAATCGTCTCCATACGCTATGGCATGGTCAAGCGAGCTCACAAGATTGCTTGTATAGATGTTGAATAGTATCGGGGCATTGACCGCAGCTTGTTGCAGCTTAGTTACTCGGACCGAAGATTCTCCGGATTGGAACTGTCTTTACTCCTTTTGGGAATGTGATGAACCAACTCTTCCAGTGCGTTGGATATTAGGCATTATTCAAAATATTTTCGTCATTGAACTCAGTGAATGCAGCGATCGCATTGAAAACTGCTATCGCTCTGCTTTACTTTTTCCCACTGTACAGACTGATAGTCCAGGAATTTAATACTCTTTAGATTATCCAGTTTGCTATTGCATTTGAAGTGAACTGAACAAGGAAGAGCGGTAGTTTCCATTCCTCCTTTTTGGCTCTAGCCATGATAAATGGCTTAATCCCTACGAATTTGAGCTCATCGCATTTCTTCTCTTTCAGCAAAGCAAGAGATCAAGTCCGGATGAAGTCCGGATCAGTCGACGGTTCTTGCACCCTCAGCAGTATTGCTTGCAGCTTATCACCCGTCGGGGTGAAGGAGAAGAACTCTGTCGTCTTTTATTTTATTACGTTTCACTGTATTGCAGTGAATCGCATGCCTGTCTATACTTAAACGCTTAATAAAAAAATTGGTACCTATGGCCGATTTACAGAGTTTGATGATATCTCTTCACTCCAATGGTGTTGATTGCTGTCGCTCTTATTTTCGTTATTTTTTGCTGTAACTATTGTTGTTTTTTTCTGCTGCTGTTTTTGCTGAGGTACTTGTTTTTCTGCTGCTGTTGCATTTGAAACTGTTTCTGTTGCTGAGGCTGTTGTTGTTGCTGCTCTTCTTTCTGCTGTTATTGTTGTTGGCGTAGGGAGCACTGGAGATCTTACTTCTCCTTTTCTTTTCTCGCACTTTGCTTAGTCTTGATAGCCAGCACATTTTTTGTAGCTCAACGATGTTTATAAGAGCTTCTACTTCTTCCTCTTCGTCTTCAGACACAGCGACTGTGAGATACGCAAAGCTATTCGTATCTCACGTATAACACCCTTCCCCACCGTCGGAGAGGTATGGTATTGCTCGCAATATAAATATATATATATTTAATTAAATTTTTTTTTTCTTACATTTAACTTAATCTTACCTAAAAGTATGTAAGCTGGCCATGGCTAAAAAAATTAGGTTGACCCGCTTTGCTTCACATGAAGCTACCTAGTACTGGAGGAATTCGACGATGAGGCAACCTCTCCTTCATCAAGCCACCAAGATTGCTGGTGCTTTGAGCAACATTTCTCATGTCCCGACTCCCTACCGCCCTACTGAACAGATGACGCTCCGCACTGCCGTGTGCGACGGCCCTGTCGTAGTTGAGTCGCCTGTCCGCAGCTGTTCGAGCAACGTGTAAGATTAGTAGTCCCGCCAATCTGTCCTGGATCAGACCTTTATTATCGAGGTAGAGGAATGCTTCTGGAGGAATAAAGCCATCAAAGCGAAATCCCTCATGATACATATAATTAGGGTAGTAAGCCCCGGAGATCAGGTGGTTCGATGAGGTCATTGCTCTTGCAGTGTGCCTTCGAATAAACTTAATGATGAAATTGTCCACTTTTATTAAGTTCGCCCTATTGTATAAGACCTGATTAGGATATAATTTTATGTACTCCGACTCTGGTGTTCTGTATATGCGAAGACAAGCCCGTTCAAACACCCGAATCTATTCCAATAAACTTGCACCCTTGGCTCTGGCCAGAGCAACATCTACATACATATGTGTTTGTTAAAATATATATTTTATTATTAAAATATATATATGTATATATCCCTAGGTATCTGACTACAGATTGACAAGCAAGTGACTGTCCGTGTTGTTCCACTATTGAAAGCTTTCGCCAATTCTGACAATGGCGACCTAAACAGATTTCTGAAAATTGATCTTCAACTTCCAGCATCTCAATATCGTTTATTTTTTCCCAAGTCACGTTGCAAAAGTATATTAATGACCTCAATATTTGAACCCGATCTGTACGCGACTAAGTCGTCTGCGTACGCTATAACATGGTGAAGTATACCACCACTTGTGTAAATATTGAATAAGATCGATGAATTTACCGCATGTTAAATGTTCAGGCAGAAGTCACATGGCCATTTTTCACGATGAATTGTCTAATGGAGAGTATGTCATAAAGAATATACCGCAGTGGTTTACTAATGCCCAACCTGTTCAGCTTGAAAAAGAGCCCCACTAACCAAACGGTATCGAAGTCCTTTTCCAAGTCAATCAGGCAGGCACCAGTGCACTGGTTCTTGCCTTTTTTCCATTGGATATCAGAAACAAGTTTAGACGCGGCAAAACGATATCTTTGTCTTCAACCCACTTAATCAGGACTGTATTGATCACTTTCTCGAACACCTTACTGAATTTAGGAAGAAGACTGATAGACCGGAGATTCGCCGGATTGGATGTGTATTTATCCCTTTTGGGGATGGGATGTAACACCGCAATTTTCCAATGCACTGGATAATGGTCGTTATTCATTTCATTATTGAACAGGGTGGTATAAATGTCCCCGCTTCTGCTGGGAGACGTCGAAGCATAATGTTCGGTATTTCATCGGTTCCCACTTATTTATTATTTCTAAGTGATTCGAAGATCATTTGGAAAGAACGGTAGTAACCTATCTACAGCGATGACATTATTTGCCATATTCTCGTCACTAAACTGGGTGAAACCCGAGCTCTCGAATTGGCAGTTCAATACTTCATTTCGAAGGTAAAAATTGTGCACCAAGACTCCATTTTCCAAGTCGTGGTTCGGACCAATGCTGTCATTCGCCTTGTATACTTCCTCGAAAGTCGCTCCTGTAGCCTCTACTTTCTTCTGCGGATCCTCAATCACAAAGTAGTTGTCATCATCTACGGCCTCATTTGGATGGATACCTGCTGCTAAAAGTATGTGCTCGTTGTTCGTCGTTCGGGCGATTTTAATACACGAAAGGTCGTTTTGATCTTTCCTCCAAAATATTTTATTTATTTGCGCGAACATACTAGTATTCGGTTTGCTGGTGTTTACAGCTCGAATTTTGTTGTTCCAATACAAGCTTACAGAATTTCTGTAATTTTCTTTTATCAATGTTTGGAGGTTTTTGATCGACTACTTTTATGACGGTGCAGTGCTGCGTTGCGGAATAAGTCTTCATAATAAGTCGTTGTCAGTGTGTTAGTACAGGGGTATCGTTTTGTCCATTGTTCGTTTGATTGTATCATCCATTAGTCTTAAATACCTGTCAATTTCCTCGTTTGACAGATTTCTGTTGGACGGTGGATATAGCAAATTCGAGGAGAGTGCTCTCATCAATATTCTTGCGAAGTATGACCAACGCACTCCACTATAATTGTAGGACTGCCTTTGAACAACCTCTTCAAACCCTTCCAATTCCGCAGCTTCGTTGGCAACAGGTATTTCGGTGCTGAGACCGAAATGGCCACTGTCATACACGAAAGTGCGTAGACAGTTTGTAGTTTGTTGGTTGATGCTCGTCAATTGTATTCGTGAGTCGAACAGCAGGCCATCCAAATAGGACACGTGTCTGGGAAACGACGAACTATGCGTCCTTTTGTGGCTGAGTCGATACATCACACCCCACCAATTGAATAGTAGGTTTCCTCTAGCATTTAGTGTTTTATTTACCCAATCACTATGTTTAGCGTTGAAATTTCCGCCAATAATAAAATAATTGTCTTCCAATTCCAACCTCAGGAATCGAAAAAGTATCTCGAGCTCTGAGATGAATAAGGTTGATTGAGTAGCCTTAAGTGCGTAGACAGATAGTGCGGCTCGTCGTTCGAACCTAATCAGTGAATTAAGTAACGCACAAAGGTGCGTTAGACCAGGCAGCAGTGTGTATATTTGGTCTACCGGCACGGTCTGTTCAGTTATATGACGTTGGAGCTGAGTCGTCTGCCCCTAGATAGAGAGCAAGATAGTGCTTGCTCTCAGGCGCCGGGGCCTGAGAAGCAACCTTCGCTTGCTGTACCGTATTTCCCCTACCTGCCGCCATTTGGACGTAGGTAACACGGGGAGTAACAGCTGGAGTTTCCAACTCCAACTCCAACTTTCTGCTGCCAACAACTCTTAGTGCAATGACTCTAAATAAATAATACAAGGGTCTTTAGAAACTAATTTAATGAACGATTTAAAGAATGCCAACGGCATAGACCCAATAGATATACATAACAGCAACAGCTATTACGTACAGAGCATTACCCGTTTTTAAACAGTTTTGCAAGTGAAATTAAATCTCTGAATCACGAAATATAAGCTGGTTGAATCTATTATAAATAATCATGAATAAATGTCACTTGTATGTAGATTTGTTTTATTTCGAGTAATTTTTCATATTTAATTTTTTTTTTTAATTTTTATTGATGCCAAACCTGCTAAATCGCAAGTTGCCGTGATTTGGAACCACACGTTTTGTTTTTTCATTCTCTTCTGACTTCTGTGACATTTAGTTTTTTCCCGCTTTTTAGCCCGCCTTTTTTTCTTTCATTCACTTACCTTTTGCACTTGAATCAGCGCAGTTTTATTTCCCAGCATTTTTGGTCCTTCCGCCCCGAATACTAATTATTATATTAAATAACAGTAGGTACAGTATTATTCAATAAACTGTTTTCAATAATATTTTCGCACACATATTGCTTTGTCTTGCAAAATGTCGACCATCAAACGAGATGTTCTCAGAAAGTCGCTTAAACGTCTCATGAACACAAGTAAAAAAGCAGAATCCTACGATCGAATCTTTTTTGAAAGTTATACGGGAATAGTAGGAGAAATTCGACGAGACACAAGTTGCAGTTGAGTGTGCTTGCGGTGAGACTGGTTTGGCAACAGAGGAAACTGAACGTGAGCAAGGTGAGGACTGGTATAGAGTGGCATTCGCTAATTTCACGAGGGCACAACATAAGATTAAAGCTGACTCCAGTAGCAGTAATACGATAGACTCTCATCTCGAAAAGCTACCACGTATAGACTTGCCACAGTTTGCTGGAGACCCCTCAGAGTGGGAGCAGCTTCACGATGCATTTTTGTCGATTATACACAAGGAATCATCTTTGACAGGATCACAAAAAATCCATTATTTACGATGCAGCTTACAGGGGCAGGCTCTCAAAGTCATCAAAGCGTTTGCTATCACTGACAGCAACTACTTAGAAGCCTGGGAGTTGCTAGAAAAAAGGTATAACGTAGAGCGCGTCATTGTTGATTCTCATTTTCGAGCACTATTTTCACTGCGAAAGCTTTCTTCCGAGTCATCAATAGGTTTAAGAGCGTTGCTAGATGACATCCAAGAGAACTATCGTTTGCTGAAAACACTGGGGAGACCTGTTAACAACTGCGATGACTGGCTTGTGCATCTGACAGTGTCCAAACTAGACATGGAAACTCACCGACAATGGGAGCTAGCGCAAACGAAGGACAAAGTACCCACCTTCAAGCAACTGGTTGATTTTATATAAGCTAGATGTCGTTCTCTAGACGCAATCAAGTCCCATAATACCATTAATGCGCAACCAGCCACATCGTCCAAGTCTAAATACAAGTCCACAACAGTTTTCACCCTTTCCAAGAAGAATGGAATAATATGCTTTTTTTGTGGTGAAAAACACAGGATCTACAGTTGCGGGCAGTTTCGAGCTCTTCCAGCTTCAGGTAGGGTTTCCATTGCCAAGGAAAAGTCGTTATGCAGCAACTGCTTTTCAAATGTACACGTTGAGGCAGCTTGTCGCAGTGCAAGCACGTGTCGCTTGTGCCAGGCTAATCACCATATGCTACTGCATACACAGAAGAACTCGCCGTCTGTGTCAAACACATCCAAACACAACCAATGCATCCAAGCGAACATACTGCCTAAGATAACGGACGCTCTACCGCCTGGCCGTATTCGTAAAGGATCATGGCAGCACATTGATGGTCTAATCCTAGCCAACCGCAACTTCAACGTGCCCGCAGCAGCGGACATTTTACTAGGCTGTGACCAACTAGGAAGATTTCTTCTCGATGGGTTAATTCGAGGCCCAAAGGACACTCCAATTGCGCAGCAATCAACACTTTGGTGGGTACTGTTCGGAAGAGTGGACGCAATGGATACCACGCAAGCGCTTTCAACAGTCATCTCTCGCTCGTCTCGCTCGGATTACACTCTAACCAAGGTAGTGGCAAAGTTCTGGCATTTGGAGGAGCTCTCGGACTCCAAATACCTTACCGACGAAGAGCGCTTGTGGGAAGAACTGTTTTCTCAAACGCACTCACGTCAAGATGATAGACGCTATGTGGTCAAACTACCCTTCCAGCAAGCAATTACACTAATTACACTTGGAAGAATGCTGCAATTCGAGCTTTAAACCGCATGGAGAAAATATTCGCCAAAAATCGACAACTCATCTACCTGTGACATATGAAGGAAGTGGGTGATATCACAGCTTCGGGAAAGCATTATTACATGCTACATAGGGCAGTTGTCAAGGAGTCCAGCACGACCACTAAATTAACGGTCGTCTTTAATGCCTCGGCAAAAACGTCGTCCGGATTTTCTCTTAATGATGCACAATTGGTAGGTCCACAGCTCCAGTCAAATCTTTTTACAACATTGCTCCGATTTCGTGGTCATCGATTTGCTATAACTGGTGACGTTGCGAAAATTTATAGACAGGTGCGAGTTGACCAGGATCACGTTGACTTCCAACGCATCGTCTGGCGTCGTACACCATCCAGTTAAAGATTATCGCTTGCTGACAGTGCCATATGGCGTTGCATCGGCTTCTTATCTCGCCGTCAAAGCGTTTCAATAAACAGCCGTCGACGAAGGTCATGATCATCCTGTAGCCGCATCAATTATACAACGCGATTTTTATATGGGCAACCTTTTACCGACGTTTTCACATACAGCGTGCAGGTTCATCATAAACGTCTGTTTCTTCCAGATGCCGCTAAGTTATTTGACCCGCTGGGATTGCTCGCCCCTGGCACCCAGAATAATGTTTCAACGTCTTTGGAATCCAAAAGTCGACTGGGATGAAGAAGTACCATCATCACTAAAGAAAAAATGGACAGACTTCCGAGGAAACCTTCGCTTAGATGTTTCCTATCTAAATGGATCAGACACTTAGAGCGACTCAGATCCAGCCTTGGCCAGATCTGTTTGGTCGCTAGACATGCTTACCCAGCAGTCCACCTAAGGTCTGTTCTTTTATTGGCGTCCAGCTTTAGTCCGTCGGTGTTGGTTGTCCTTTCTTGTTAACAGCATATACTTGATCTTGCCCTCGTTGATCATTAAATCCATCTTCGTCCCTCTCTCTTTCAAAACTCAGAAAAGCGCCTCTGACATCAACTGCTTTTTTCCGATTATGTCGTATGCGAGTAATTGGACGGACTTTTGAAAGATTGGGCCTCTTGTGTTGGCACGTGAGTTTTGCATTATTCTTTCAAGAATGATATTAAAGAAATTGCATGACAGAATATCGCCTTGTCTAAATCCCTTTCTGACAACAAAGGTCTCTTTACCGAACTTAATGGAGCAGCGTGCACAAGAAGACGAGTTTGGCAGGGATTCCAAAACTAGACATTGCTCTGTATAGCTCATTTTTATAGATGATGTCATACGCGGTCCTAAAATCGATGATTGAATCGAATCAGGCTTCAGGCGTTCACACAATACGGCAAATGGGATCTTGAAGGCGATGTTAAGTAGACTGATGCCCCTGTAGTTGGCGCAGTTCAGAGGGTATCCTTAGTTGAGGGTTGGATAATGCTGAGGTTCCATTCATCACGCATACTTTCGTCCGACCATATTTGACAGATGAGTTGGTGTATGCTCCCTACCAAGTCATCGGCAACAGCTTTGAAGACCATGGCAGTCAGGTCGTCGGCTCCAGCAACTTTGTTGGCTCTCTTCACTTCATACAGGTGAACGGAATTGTTGGTCTATAGTACATCACCCTGGTTGAAAGATTCATTGTGCCTGATAGTGGAATTTGGTTCATCATCGCCATTATACGGTCTGTAAAAATGCTCTTTCTAGATCCTCAGTATCGACTTCGACTCCACTATGTTCCCTTGTTTATCTCTACAAGCGTCGGTTCGGAGTTTGTGTCCGTGGCATGTTTTTTTTAACGTTTGGTAAAACTTTCGAATCTCATTCCTAGAGTAGCATCTCTCAATTTCCTCTACCGCGCTGTTCTCATGCTCTTTCTTTTATCTCCTGAGATGGCGTTGCTCATCTCTCCTCTTCTGCTCGTAGAACTCATGAGTAGCTCTAGTCCTTCTATGCAGCGCCGCTTTGTATGCATCTGTCTTAGCTGCATGTGCTTGCCGGCACTCGTCATCAAATCCGGGGTTTCGTTGTGGTAGCCGAGTGAAACCCAGCACATCGGAGGCGGCATTTTGATGCTGGAGGAATAAGACCTTTTAAGAGATTAAGGATTAAGAAAAGGATTTGGCAATCTCTTGAGATTCTAGCCGTCCGACGTCAAAGTTCCTCACAATATTAACTTGCGTTTGCGATGTTTGGAATATCCGCAAAGGGGGCTACATCAAGGCAATAGTTCGAGGGCCCCCGGAACGTAGGTGGTGTCGTGCAGGGGATATATCCCGACAGTACTACCAAAAATGTTTTCTCTTATTAACTTTACAGTCGCCAAAGACAATTAAAATAAAAAAATTGTGAATCTCAATGGCTCTAATTAATATTAACGTCATTAGAAATTACTACTTATTCGGGAGGCAAAATTTATTTTTTTTTATTAAATTCAAATGAGTATATGAATGAAGAGCTTCGAATAAAAACTGTGGACCAAAAGAAAATGAAACAACTTCTTGTCCTACGAAGCACCCAAGACCTAGCAAAACAGTTTCACCTAGCGGTTAAACCCGGGTGGGTAAAGCCTAGGTCAGTACAAATTGAGTTAATTTAATATTACTTGGAACCGTTGACGTACATACATATGTACATACTCGTACATATACAATGATATCGATGGACGTGGTTTAGATTTTAGGAAATACTCGTATGATATTAAGGGGCAACTAAAATTATGTTTAATTGCATAGTTGCCTAGAATACAAAATTAATTCTAGATGAATGGAGTAAAATATCCTAAAATATCCTAAAAATATCACGGTTTTTCTATTCTAACGGGTATTTTCGAGCCTTAAATTCATTAAAACTAAAAATAACCTGTAGATCAGTTGGGGTAATTGGATATAAGAAGACAGTAGGACTCACCTCCTTTTTTTAACTAAATAAAGTAATATTATATGTTTCCCTAACTCAATATTAGCAATACTTATATAGCTAAGTTACACCTATGGACTTAATGGCCCAACAGCGGAAATACAAAATATGGGTACATTTAACATTGAACGACTGCAATTGCAATAAACCGACGGAACCTGCCAATCCAAATTTGCATCAAGTGCAGAATATAAGTTGCATTAAGGGTAAAAAGCCAAAGAAACACTGTAACTGATGTGCTGAATTTCACCCGACGCGACGATACCACTAGTTTAATGAAGTGTACAGCTAAACGACTTCTCCAGTGAGAAGAGTATGAAAACCGTACAATCGATGAGATATGTGTAAAGGGATGCCATTCCAGGAATAATGTTCGGAAGTTTTACTAAAATTTAAAAAAAAGTTAACCATTAAAATCCAAATAAGATAAGATAATGTATAAATAAACAAGCCTTATACTAAAGACAGTTGGTGGAGAAGTCAAGAGAAAATCACTTTTTTTTTTGACTATTGAATTGAATGTTGTAAAATTTTGCAAAACTTTCAAAACTTTCGCGCTTACCAGAGGAGTTTATTAGTTAATGCACCTATCCATCTGGGACTATAACGTCATACAAGTAAGTATTTCGAAAGCTAATATGAGAATGTTATGACCCAGTAGTGACGGAATTTGTCTCATCTTAAATCTTTTTAAAAAAAATTGTGATGTTTTAAATTTGTTATGCAATATCATCGTTGCTTGAATTTCATGTATATATACGAGGGCGGGTCAATTTCTGACCTCTTTACTGAAACAGCAACACTGCTCCTGTCAACAGGCATCTGTCAGTTGACGCCTGTCAAAATTTAAACTTGCTGCGTCAGTTAGTTTGTGTTTGACAGCTATTTTTATCAGACTACTCACTAATTTGAGGAGAAAATGGAAAAAACAACTTCACAGGAAGGTTTGGCGTTGTTTAATCGCAATATGGAGGAGTTTTTGCGCCGTTTTGTAACCGTGGACGAAACACGGATCCATCACAATACACCAGAGAACAAACAACAGTCAAAACAGTGGGTTTCTAAGGGTGAATCGGCGCCAAAGAAGGCCAAGGTGGGTTTGTCAGCCAATAAAGTTATGGCGACTGTTTTTTGGGATGCACGCGGGATAATCCACATTGACTACCTTCAAAAGGGAAGAACAATCAATGGGGAATATTATGCCAACTTATTGGACCGATTCAATGACGATTTGAAAAAAAACCGACCTCATTTGGCCAAGAAAAAAGTTCTTTTCCACCAAGACAATGCAAGGGTGCACACATGTGCAGTTGCCATGGCAAAAATCCATGAATTGGGCTGTGAATTGCTCCCTCATCCACCCTATTCTCCAGATTTGGCTCCGAGCGACTACTTCTTGTTCCCAAACCTGAAGAAATGGCTTGGTGGAAAAAGATTTGACTCCAATGATGAAGTCATCTCGCAAACAAAGGCCTATTTTGAGGACCTCGACAAATCATTTTTTTTGGAAGGGATAAAAAAATTGGAGAAGCGTTGGACAAAGTGTATAGAGCTCAAGGGAGACTACGTTGAAAAATAAAATTATTTTTTTATCCAAAAATCTGTGTTTTATTCCAAAAGTCAGACCCGCCCTCGTATGTACAGTAGACTTCCTTTAATTCGAACTTCGATAATTCGAATGTTCCAATAATTCGAAATTCTTCTTTCGCTCGATAATTCGAACGATTTTTATCGACGATTCGAACCATTTTTTTTCTTCATATTAATCCCATATTTTACGTTTGAAAAAGAAGACGTTACATGAATATCATTTATTTTATCTTTTATTTAAAGAACATGGCTGATTTTTATGACAAATCAAAGTAAAATCTGTGGCGGGATTATCAACAAATACACAATACGCGTTTGTTTGTCTATGTTGAAAATATCTTGTACTGAATATACAATACATGTATCAGAGCTGCTGAATTTACGGACAGAAATTGTTGACACGGTAAAATAAAAGCCAAAAAACAATCACACATTGGCGAGTATTTTGTAAAGCCAACGTAGAATTAATTCAAAATATACATTTTCTTATTTATTATTTCGCACTGCCAAACGAATTCATTTTCACACATTTATCTATTTACTTAGTTACCAATTATGGATAAGATTTTCAGTTGTTTTTAATTCTCGATAAATAAAAACTGGGAACTAAAAATCCGACTAAAATATTTTTTTCTATCGCTTTAAAGAACAGTCTGGCAGTTGTTTGTATAATACTAATTTTGCCTGTAAGTGTTTGGTATGATAAGTCTATGCAGACGTTATGAAAACTTTGAATTTGCCACGACTTAGAACATTTTGAAAGCATTTTCGATTATTCGAACAGGTCTAGGTCCCGATGGATCCGAATTAAAGAAAGTCTACTGTAATATTTGTATACGAAAATACCCATAATTAAAAATATTATGTATGCACCTATGTTTATGATTAAAACAGTGTAAAATATTTGCATGCCCAAAAACATACATATGTACATACATATGTGTGTAAACATTTTAAGGGTACCTATCCAAAATCCCTTGAGTGTACGCATATTATAAAAATAAAATATGTACTCGTATATATGCATATATGTGTAAAATTGATTTTTTCTTGTTTTGGCATCCGATGTATTGGATCAATCAAATCAGTCAGTTTCCGTCGTTTATTATTTATATTTTATTTTATAAAATAATCCATAGTACTTTAGAAGAATGATAACTGTAGCAAATGTTATCATTTGATGGGAATGTATATCTTTTCTTTGCAAGACGATTTCCTACTGTTATTGCAGATAACGAGTCATTTTTAGAATAGGAAAATATACTATCTGTGCATTTAGGTATGTAAGTAGTACATACCATATATTCGGAGGAGAATCTAGTCTCTTAAAATTGTAGATAACGGTCAATTAATATTATGAGCAAGGCCCTTCTGAATATATTTGCAAATATTTATTTAAATAGCTTTATTATCAAACTGCCATTTCTGCATGACGTTAGAGAATGTATTTTTTTATATTCACAATTTATTTGTACTCGCTAAAATAAACGAATATTTGTTTATACTTATGCTCATACATGTCTATATGTACATATGAATCTAAAAGAAGACAGTTAAATTTATATCTGCATTAACTTACTTTGAGCATTCATAAACATACATATATACATAAGTCCATATCGCATAATACATACAATCCTGAAAGTAAACTCTCAAAAATAATACATTTACAGCTGATAACACCTGATAAGCGCGGTAGTCGAATATAAAACAAAAGTCACGAACAAGAACAGATATATATAATTGGTCTTAATCTTCGGGCACGCGTTCTATTTGCTAAGAGCTAACATTTAAGATACAATAGCGCAATCGGGATTCACATCCCATTTCGCTTATAATAGTCGGGTCTTAAACTTTTTCAGTGGCAGTAAAGTAATTTTCAACGATCGTGAGTGATCGGTCTCTGCACCGATTGCCGATTCCGTACTACGTATGTGATCAAATGGTAAAAAAAACAGAAAATATTTAAAACATAACTTCAAAACTATACATCCAGAATTCGGATAGCATTTAGAGTGCATTCTATAACTTTATTAGAACGGTATATAATTGAACTCTTAACAGAAGTAGAATGGAGTGAATTCTAATAAATTTAGTGAATTGTGATTGTTATAAAATATTTTAAATTTATTTAAATCACTGAAAACCAAAGTATGTAATTTATTTTAATATGTGGTGACGATATAGAAATGCAAAAATTTTATTATTACACTTATACATAAATTATTTATAAATAAATCAATTTGAATTGATATTATGTAGTTAGATTTCTTTATTTTAAAAGCAGTAAAGTTTTTATTCAATATGTTTTGTTTTTTAGCGATGATAAGATGATATATTAAGTCTTATAGTATACATTTCAAAATTAACCGTGATAGATAATCCTGTGATCTGTAAACATACATACCTAAAAATGGTGGAAGGTAAATTAATTGAAAAAATCGACATCGTTTTAAAAATGGTAACGAAATTTTCGTTGTCTTATAATCTTTTAAAATAGTTCAAGCACGCACTGTACTTTGGTACTTAACATTTGTTGGATTTGCAGTCAACTATATGCTTCGGATCAATTTAAATATCACAATTGTTGAAATGGTTGTGTCAAAGGCCACTAAACTTCAATGCGCAACGGAACTAAATAGTTATGATGTCAACAGTGCCGACAATATTATGACAACAAAAGCATATATGACGATTGATACCAATAACAGTGGGAGCTTAATTCAATTAGAGGATCAGTATTCTAGTATAGTAAAATCAAGACTAAGTTCAAGCGCTTTTTCGTCGAGTGATAGTAGCACTTCAGTAGAAAATAAATCAGTAGAGAGTAAAAACGGGACGCTTCATGAAACATTCGCTGACCAAGTAAACTTTTCATTAGAAAAGTGGGTTTTGAAGAAACTAAATGTGAGTATAATTCGATGTTTTTTTTGAAAATTGTGAAAATATACGAGTAGATATACCATACATGAGTAGAACGACTTAAAGCAAGTGTTTCTATTATTTTAAGCGATCTTTTAAATGGTTATTCGACTCAAGTGCAAGGTGAAATATGACTGCACATTTCATTAAAAATGTATACATATGTATACTCCTATTTTAGGAAGCCCTCGCATAGGATTCTTAAATGAAATTTAACAAAATATGTTGGCGTGAAATCGTGCTGAATTACGAGTAAACGATATTTCTTAAATTGGTGAAGGAATTATTGAAATGGATATACTTTTCAGTATCGGACAAATTGCAGCAAATTAGTTCAATTTAATTTAATTAAAAGATCAAAGTTAAAGTGATTCTAATTTTAATTATGTGATAAATTAAGTTATATTATACAATAGCTAGTTCTGTGAGCCGTGGTAAATTGAATGTTGTATCTGATTATGTATGATGCAATTTATAAGGGGTATTTTTGTATATATGGGTGTTTTTCTGTATTGAAATCCCTGAAGAAGGTAGTGAAGAATAAGTCCAATACAGGTCATATTTTTATGGAACTATCCAGGCTTAAAATTTTTTTAAATATTGTAATATTTTAATATAATGGGCATCAGTTCGGGATGAAACCATCAATGCTAAAGGATGTAAATTTTGTGACTCTTTACCGTCCGATTAATTAAAGTAAAGTCAGGATATACCCATATACTTATATAGGTACAATTTTGTCGTTTGTACTAAGGTTTGTGTACTGCTTTAATAGTAAAACAGGGCATAATCGAGTTTTAAAAAATAACGCTTTATTTATGGACATTCATGTGCTTTGCAATGGTTGTGTAAGTGTATAAGGACCAACAAATTATGAATTCTTCTATGCGTTTCGCAAATTGAAAACATATTTTCAAAATTTGTTTTAATTAAACGAGTGCATTCTTCTGGTGAAAACCTATTAATAATGATTTGTCAAACAATACTGAACACAAATTAACAAAGAATACTTAAAAAAGTTATACCTATTGGAAGATCTGTCAGTAAAAAAAGACACATTTTATTTATTGCTTCACTACGTTCTTTTTAAGGCTCTTTACCAAATGAACTATTATTTAAATAACTAATGTATCATAGCATATATCTGCGAGTATTCGTATTATAGTTTCAATGATTTAAAAAAGATATTTCAAGTATTTAGGGAAGGAAAAAATAAAAAGTTTTAGTAAATTGATAATACAAACCTACATGAATTGTCCTACCACTAATGAAAACAACAGGATATTACATATGTAAAACTATTTAATGGAATTTTGCTTCAATATCCACTTAATAATTCCTCGGTTTATCTACCCTGACGATTTTCAAAATACTTTCGCTAAACATTGAGTTGTGGTCAAGATACTAAAAATCTCAAACCGCTAAATCAGCAGAGTTAAAAGTAAATGATATAGAGTATATAAACTCATTGCTTATTTGTTTTTGGAGACATACATACAGTTATGGGCAAAGCAATAGGACCACCGAATATTGCTAAAAAAGGTACAAAATATTATCATTGATGAATTTGTTAAAATATAGTATTTCGTGGAGTATAGTGCGATGCAAGTACTTATCGTTTTCATTGTATTCTGCTTGTATTCTACTAATACGACTCTTCATTATTTCTGACCTTATCGGCACCAGGAGACTTTTTTCCGCAAAATTAAAGTCTGGAGTTCGGGAGGATCAGCTACACGTGGTAGATATTATGTTCTTTTAGCTCTATCCTTCGGGTCGAGATTGTGCCCAGACTGGCATTTTAATGGCACCTCCGACTCAGCACACTGGGGCATATTTTTTTCTATTTTGTCGGACGACAGCACTCAACACGTCTTCGTTTCCTGTTCATCTACTCCTTAGACGGTAGTCTTTCAAAGTGTGTCTCTTCTGTAGCCCATTCGATCTCTTCGATTTCCCAAAACTTGTTTATTACGTTGGAGTTTAAGCGTAACAGGTGGCAGAATCTCTGCGGTGCTCTCTTTATTTTTCTAGCCCTATTTACCCACTGTGTCGTAGAAAGACCCGCAGGAGTCATCAAATGATCCAGCAGCTGCTGGGTTAACGCCTAAGTCGGCAAGCCTTAGTCGGCAAGCCTTAGTCGGCAAGGGTGGGCAAGTATGCTGGTTGGGACCTCCAGAATCCCTTTGGGTCACCTTCATACTTTTAACTGTTTAACGTATAGTTTGGACGTCTTTGGGGCTTAGTTCGATGTCTCACTTGGGTTCCTTCAAGGAACTAAGGATCTCTGACCTTAAATCCTTTCTGCCACGACGAGGCAGTCAAAGAAAGGAGAAATACGGGAGCATGATCCCCTTAAGGTCTTGGAGTACAAATTCTGGCCTATGGTCTTCTTTATATAAAATATTAAACACACACCATACCACAAAAAAATATCCCCAAAATATGATACTTTTTCCATCCATGCTTGACGCTTTCGATAGTATATTTGGGCTTGTATTATCAGGACATTGAACCACCTTCCTGCATTGAACCTTTGTCTGCTTTTCCATTCCAGTTCATGTTTATTGTCTGCAGTTGACTTAAACAGATCTGTTTTGGAGAGGCGCTCGAACTTGATTTCATCTTTCAGCGATATTTTTCGTGGTTGATGTGGGTTTTTTTTTTGTACACGTCGTGGCAGTTTCATAAGTTAATCTGGCAGAATACTATGGGCAACTCTAAGCAATTAGAGCAAAAGCTAACTTTAAATTCAGTTATTATATCCAAAAAAAATAGTCCTGCCAAAACAAGTTAGGTAAGTCAGTGTTTGTGGATACATTTCTAAGTATTTTATTAAAAATAATTTCTAACGTACTTCAAGGCGTAAACAAATTGCTCGAATAAATTTACCAATTTACGAGCGCAATTTGTGAAAAAATATTGCCACTAAAACATGTCGTTGATATCATAATATACTTGTGTATGATATAAAGTAATTTCGAACTAAGCTAAATAAATGTTACCGTATTTTAAAGACGCAGTGTATCTCAAAATTTGTTTATAATCTAAAAAATTCGATTATATTGTTTTATAGTATTATGTTGTCTGCACTCTAATTGCAGCTTAAGTAATACAATTGTTTACCAAAAATTTCATATCAAAATGGATTTTTGTTTTGCCACTTTGATAAGAATTCTTCTAAAGTCTACATTTAAATCTAATCAAATAAAGACCTCGCGGTATGAATTGATGAAATTTCTCATTTGAATTGGTAGTAGAACTTTGTTGTTAGCTTATAAATAGTATACAAACACGTTTCGCTATTCATCGAAATAGAAGATGATTAGTAAATCTTTTTTGCCAGCAATTTCGGCTTATTCTTTATAAAAGAAAAAAAAAAACATAACACAAAAGCTGTACAAATTAAAAATGTCCTAGGCGAATACAGCTGGAAATCATTGTTTTAATAGCCTATTTTCAAAATATTTTATTTGTTTATTTTGAAAAGTAAGTATTCTTGCAAGGCATATTATGTACATAATATACAATAGATATATCATTGGGAGTCGTACAAAGGTTTATATAAATAATCTTCGTTTTCGAGTAAATCAACTTCTTCTAAAACGGAATGGCTGTACAATCTCGGCGCTTAAAATTTCAAAAGATTATTTATTTTCTTACAGATTTATCTATAACACGATTATTCGCAGTTACTATAAGGCATAATACCGAAAAAAAAATTTTTTTTTTTATAAGATCTGCAAATCGATTTACTGATTATAAATAATTATTTTATAACATTAAGCTTCTCTGAAGTAACATATTCCTTACTATTATTGTAATTTTGACAACTTCCGTACATATCGCTAGTGCCGAATGAATATTCTCTAAACTCAAATTATATTAAATTAAATATTAGTTGTCTAGTTAAGGAGTACTGTCAATCGAGCATTCACTGGCGCGAAATTTGGAATTTGGAAAAGGAATAAAAAATGTTGTGTAAATAAAGTCCTGAAGAATTTTTTAATTTTGGTGGGGGCTTACGCCCCCATTTATTTTGCTTAATACAAGCTTAAAAACTAAGACTTAAACTAATAAAATAAGGTTTACTAGGGCTTAAAGCTAAGGATGGTGAAGGAGATCGGACTTGAGGGAACGTGTGCTGCGATAAAATCGAAAACGGAATGGTTGGAGTTTACCTTATGCAGCATACGGGAGATTGGTTCGTTAGAACCATATGTGGTGCGGTGGATAGGTAGATAAAAGAGGCATGCAATCGACGGAGCATGAAGAGGAGCATGAGAGGAGTCGGTGAATGAATAGAATGTCCGTTGCGTCCCTTCATTCCTCAAGGGTATTCAGGTTAATGAGTTTGAGACGGTCTCGGTAGGGAGGTAAGATTAGAGGATCGTTCCAAGGTAGACCTCGAAGAGCAAATCGAAGAAAACGACGCTGGATCCTCTCAATACGAGATACATGAACTCGTTGAAAGGGACACCACGCTTGGCTAGCGTACTCGAGAAGGGGGCGAACGTAAGTGATGTATAGTGATCTGGTCACGTACGGGTTGCAGAATTCTTTGGACCATCTTTTAACGAAGCCGAGTGATGAGTTTGCTTTAGAAATTATCTCATCAATATGCGAGCGGAAATTAAGCTGCCTGTCGCATAATATGCCAAGGTTGCGGATAGATTCAACAAGGGGTATAGGTTGGCCGTGGAGATGGTAAATTCGTTGAGGAGACTTCTTGCACTTACGTGAGAAAGTAATCGATTGACATTTGGAGACATTGAGTTCTAAGCAGTTCTTGATGCAGCAGGTGGAAAAACTATTTAGATCTATTTGAAGGAGGGTGGAGTCTTGTTGTGAGGAAATGGGTTTAAAAAATTTGGTATCGTCAGCATAGAGAGAAAGTGTTGAGTGTTGAATGAGCATTTGAAGGTCGTTAATAGTTAGGATGAAGAGGAGTGGACCTAGGTGACTACCTTGAGGAACACATGAAGTGGCCAAGAAAGGGGCCGATAGGACAGACCTGAAACGAACACTATAAAAACGATTATCCAGGTAAGAAGATATCCATGTAAGAAAAATGGGTTCAAAGCCCAGGACGGACAATTTGAACAGGATTAGTTTATGAGATATCTTGTAAAAGCCTTACTGAAATCAGTTGTTATAACGTCAACTTCTTTACCACTTTCTAAGGCTTAGAGAACAGAGGACACAAATTCTACGAGGTTAGTGGTAGTTGATCTAGAGAAGAAAGCAATACTAATTTTATTAGTAAAAAGGAAAAGAAATTATAAATTCAGCTGATATATTTATTTACTACGTTGTACCATAATTCTGTTATTTAAAAAAATACGCCGTTGATTGGATCAATGAGTTTCAACGAGACTCTAAAAGTAGCTATAATAAAAATAACTACGATCTTAATTTTTGAGGGCTTCAGTTAACAATTTGAGAAGGGTTTAACATTGTATTCTTACAGCACTGCGTGTGATTAAAACAAGGTGATAAAATGCGGATGAATACCATTTGCCTATGTCGAACACAAGAATGCTCACCTCTGTGATTCCAATTGGAAGCACACATGAGTGTGACAGAATGATTCTCATTGTTATAAGGGCATAACGCCTACAACAAATTGATTCAGTAAACAAACGTCAGAAAGCACAGCAAATAGTGATTACTAAAAAGTAATCACTTTTCTGCGTATGCCCATGTCTGTGGACAGCTATTTTGACACTTGGTGAACTGAAACTACCTGGCTACGAACTAGTGCCATTGTTATTTTCTCTCCGCGGTCTCGCGATTTACGTGCGTAGTGATGTAGTTTACCAAACTCCACCACAATGTAACCCCTGTTCCAATTCGGAATTCAATTTCATGTGGTTAAAATTCCATCTCCGTCAGCAAATTATTCACTATTGCTTTATTTACAGAAGCCCCAAAGTGGACAGTAGTTCGACCTTTGAGGAGTTTGATGCGATGTCTGACCTCATTCAAAAAATTGTATCCCTCTATCCTCATACTAAAAACGTCATTACTTGCGATATAAATATATACAATTCTGAGTGGCTTCGACATTCTGGACAGACAATACCCGAAGGACGGTATATTGAGATCTTCACTGCGGAAAATAACTTGACCCAGCTTGTAGATCAGCCCACATGAATACCACACGTTGATAGTCACAACGCCAACACCCTGGATTGGTTTTTAACTTCTGACCCTGATAAGTATAAGGTCAATGTGCTATCCCCTCTAGGTTCGACGAAGCACTGTGTCATATCAACTAATTTCTCATACACCGACTGAGTTGGATGGCAGTACGAGAAATCCAATTGGAGCGGACTTAACAGCTTCTTTAGAAATGTTAACTGGTCGTTATTTTTTCTCGATAACGACGTGGATGCCGCTACTGATATGATCATAAACACTATTCTCTTTGGAATGAGATATTTTGTGGCTCATCGAATGAAGAGTATCAAACCAAAAGAAAATGCATGGTACGACTCGAGCTGTAAAGAGGCTGTCAGGGTTAGAGAAATGTTTTTTCGGTCCTACGTTCGGTCTTTTAGGACCTAAAAAAACATTTCAGAGGAAAACCGAAAAATTTTTAAACGAGCCAGGAATGACTGAAACGTCTTTCTTAAGCGTGTGCAATTTAGATATAATTAAAAACTGAGACAAAAAATACTGCAATGTCTCAAAGATAGTAAACGTTTTTGATCGTTCGTCAAAACTATTCGAAATTTTGCCTCATCCTCTATCCCAATGCTCATTTATAATGACATGTCAGCCAATCTGCTTGCTGCACACTTTGCGTCCAGCTCAACATTGTTTGTCATTGTGCTTTGTCTTCGCCTACACTTAAGTGCGTCAAACCTTCAATGCGGCGAATTTTGCAAACAATGTAAGGGTACCTTGACCCCTTTTGCGAGCTAATTAACATTAAAAAAAAAGATAAAAACGATCATGTTTGGTAATATTGTAAAGATGGGCAGACAATATTACTATGCGGAAGCGTCAACAGGTGACTTCTTAAGTGATTTGGCTGCAGTCTACAACTAAAGGATATATTTTCATAGCTTTCATACTCGTACTTTGGTTGCACACTGTTCAGTTACAACGCCTGCTACAAAGTCGGTTATGGTTTAAATGATTCGCACATGACGAGTACTCATATCGACGACCTGGGGATTAGCTTGCATTTGGTTTTGGATTGCATCCACCAAGGGCAGACGTCCACATTTAGCCATACATATGGAACAATTTTCTAGAACAATAGCGACATTTTTCTAAGGAATGGGCTTATTTTCGAATTCTAATACTGTCTCAGTTTCAAATGAATAATATGGTTAAGACTTTGGATAGTTAAATGCATAATGAATAAAATGTGTATATATATGTATGTAGGACACACATGTATATTGTATATGTAGGTATAGAAGAACAACTTTCAATAAATGATGTTTCAGCTATGTATAAATAGTAACAATAAAGTAAAATCGTAGCAATGCGCAACCATATGTAAATTTGTATGGATTTTACTCTTATCTTTTGCAAGGTAATTATCTGCCGGTAATTTTTATTTGCTTGCTTAGTTACAAAGAATTTAAGTTTCTTTTTGTAAATAATATACACTGCCGGACAAAATTAGGTGAACGCAATATTTTGTTATATATATAAATTTTTTTTTTGTATAATGAGCGCGCTCACAAGGGGTTTGTGTACCCTTAGGAGATTTAGGGAGGAAGAGAAGAGAGGTACCGATGTACATTGTTTTTAAATGTTTGCAAGTTATAACGGCCAGGAAATACAGAGATCGGCAGGGCATTCCATAAGCGAGTTGTACGGCTTAGGAACGAATCACGATATTTTAGAGTACGTCCGAAAATGGGTTTGAGGGTATACTGATGAGCATTCATAGCGAGACGGGTGTTACGGTTGAAAGTTTGAATGGGCGGAATGCTACTGGCGATTTCAGTGGAGCACTGGTGGCGGAAATAGCGATAAAACAAAGTGAGACAGGAGACATTACGTCGGTGTTCGAGCGTGTCAATTGATTGACTAGTATTAGTATCGTCAATAAGTTTTATCGCACGGTTTTGAATCCTATCTAGCAGGTGCAGAGATGTTTTAGGATCACCTGACCAGATGTGTGCATTGTACTCCAATTTTGGGCGGATGATCAGAGGGGGTAAAATATTTCTTACATCGCTTGAGGAAACTAGACATTTCGCAGCATTTTTGGCGATATCAAATATGTGGTCATTCCAAAGTAAGTTGTCATTGACACACATACCGAGAATGGAAAGTTTTTCGGTTTCGACGATGCAAGTGCCATTCATGGATAATGGCTGGGTGTATAAATTTCGCTTTAAAGACAGCATTGTGTTTTGGAAGCATTAAACTCCACTTTCTTTGTTGATAGTTCCCCAATTGGTTATGCTGTTGATATCGGAATTTAATGAGCTTAGCATACGCTGCCGTTCTCATTCTACAGCCGAAGAGCAGGGCCGTGAGTCCGGAAACGAATATGAAAAGCAGAGAGTACTGTCATCAGCAAAGGAATATACTGGATTAGAAGTAGCAGACAAGAGATCATTAATGAACATTAAAAAGAGTGTCGGAGACAGAACAGAGCCCTGAGGCACACCAGCATTTATTTTGTGAATATCAGACTTGAAACCCTCCAACAAAACTTGAATTGAACGTTCCGAAAGGTAATTTCTAATCCATTGAAGAAGAGAGTCGCCGATCCCAAATGCATGCATTTTCGACAAAAGAGCCTGATGCCAAACTCTGTCAAATGCCTTAGAAATATCAAGTGCAACTATCTTGCTTTCGCCAGATTGATGTTCGCTTTGGTTCCACTTTTCGGTGAGACATGCTATCAAATCACCAGTGGATCTGTTGCTACGAAAACCATATTGCCAGTCATTGAAAAGTTTTCGCGTTTCGAGATATTTCATGAGCTTATCTGTATTTAGATATGCTACTTGTTTTCGTCAGTTACGAGTATATTAAATTTGGAGTGTATGTGCTTATTAAATTTGCTAAGTGAAATAGAAGTTGAGTAAGTACTTCGTACTCATCCTCTTGGTTTAAATACTGAACGAAGTCTTCTTGGCAATATTTGGTATTTGGTCAAGTGTTTCGAGCAAAGCAATTTCAAGCTCATTTAAGGTGAATATGTCTGGATTTCACTATTTTAACTATTTGCATTGGATTCAGATCAGCATACCAATCTGCTCAGTCTAAGAGATTCAGTTGGGCTTCCCACAGATACCCTGAAACCTTATTTGTAGTATGGGGACGAGAGTTGGCTTGCATTAAAAGGAATTTATAGCTGATATTAGGGGTATACTTCTAAAATGATCCCAAAATATCACTCTTCTTTTACCACGAGTTTTGGTCCCTTTAGACTATTATGGAAACTTCCATCATAAGTCACTTTTGCATGGAGCATATCGCTCACCCGGACTCATGAGGGGCAAGCGCGTGCAATTTATCTGCGCGTCTGTGGAGGATAGACTTTTGCTGGTCTGTATGGATTTACCCAAGTTTTGGATGTCTCAGTTTACGGTGTGAATTAAATAGATTGTCCCTTTTCGCCATGGTCTATTTCCTACCTTCGCCGAAATAATAATAATAACGAACACACATCAGTATCATAGTGGACAATACAGCATGCAACGCACAATTTACGTACAATACTATTACTCGTACGTATTATGCAAAAAATCTTGGGTTTTCGAAGTTTTCAGGAACTGTAGGAGGAAAAAGCTGCTTTAAATCTATGTTAGTGCAATGCCCCACCATCAGTATAAAAATTAATTTTGGTTACTTAGTTACCGAACATTTTAAAGAAATGTCCTGTTGGTTTTCATAATCATCAAATTTGCTCCAAAGCCAAATTTGCTCTAAATTTCATATTGGATATTGAGATTTGTCGCAAACAGCCATGAATGAATTAAGTGAGATAAAATTGCCACCGTTCTAGAGAAACTATCGATGTGATGTGCAGTTTATCCAATTTCATTGTAAAATATTTTAATGCTCATTTTATGGAGACTCAAAGCTTCTCAGAATATTTCTAGCAGACTGCTGGTATTTATACCATGGTATGAATACCATTCTATAGTAAATACTACTATCCATGACAGACAGCATTACGTATTATACACTAATTTTCGTGTTAAGTAGTATACACTACTTGTTCACTGTGATTACACTAGTTAGTAACACTTACTTGCAAATCTCAATATCAGGTATGTCTCGTGGTATACTAGCTCTTAACGTGGTATTATGGTGACAGGCTTGTGGTATAGAACACAGAATTGCTATACCATGGTATCTATACCAGCAATCTGTCTCCCACTTTATCTTAAGATAGTAATAACTTCTTTCAATTACGTAATTTGAGGACTACGTTACTTCGTTAGATGAAGGGCGATATTTTCTCCATTTTGCTTTCGAGGGATGGTAAACATTATACGAAATTGTCTTGGATAAAACAAGAAAACGATAAAAAAAACTACGAGAGGAGGTTTATGTCCCATTCCCTCAATTTGTCTGCTCCTAATATTTTGTTTATATCATTCAATTTAATTTTATTTTTAATATTCAATAAGTGTAAGCTTAAAAAAGTCAATTTAGCCTAAAACATTTTTTTTAATAAAATTGTTAAAAAGTGACGAGAAAAGTAAAATAAAAAATAAATAAATGGCTGAGCCAAATTTATATTATATTCGTACTAAAATACTTAACATCAAATGATGTCAATAACTGTTCATATGTATGGGTATAAAATGTGCGAATATACAATATGACCATTGACTCAGTTTATGATGTCAAACCTACCTCACGCCAATAAACTTATCAGCAATTGCACTTTTTATTATTTTATACTATTACGTTTTCAATAATTGGTAAATAACTTGATGGTATTTATCGCAGTAAGTAATCGTATAGAAATTATATATCATATTTGTTACAATGAATGGTCACTGATACGGTCTAAATTTATAATCTTGTTACCTAAAAACAAATTTCATTGGAATCTAAACAAACACAAGTTTTAAATTTTTTTTTGTGGGTGTTAGGGATTTTTGTTCTAATGTTTTGCACGCATTCAATGCCTGATTACATTTAGAAAAGATTATCTCTTTATTTGCGATGGCAACGTAAATGTTTACTCTCGTTTCACATTACGTAGCTGAGTGGAACTATGGTTTGATTTGACACTTCAAGCTATTGCGATAAGCAATGCTGATAAGCAAACGAATTAAGAGAATATAAATCACTGAAACGAGCATTATCCACAGAGCGCTTGTTTGACATCTAATTAATTTGTTAATGACCATTTAAATTTTTATTTTGCCTAAGCGGTTGTTGTTATGTTCTTTTTTTTAGATAGATTTCGATGAGGCTGGTTTTGAGTGGAATGAATATCAGCAAGGGATGATACTGGGAGCGTTTTTTTGGGCCCATTGGGTGACACAAGTTCCAGGTGGAATTTTGGCGAAACGATTTGGTACCAAAATAGTTTTTGGCCTTTCTAATGCTATCGGATGTTGGATGTGTTTTTTTATTCCAATTATTTCATATTGGGACTACAGAGCATTGATTTGGTGGAGAATACTCCAAGGTCTAATTTGTGTAAGTTTATTTATATGTAGATACCAGGAAAAAATTGTCATTTCTATTTAATTTTTTCTTGTCTTCAATAGGGTCTCGCCTGGCCAGCAATGCATGTATTAACCGGTCAATGGATTCCACCTAACGAGCGTAGCAAATTCGTAACGGCATACCTCGGAAGCTCTATGGGCATAGCGGTTTTCTACCCTCTATTCGGATATGTTATATCGTGGACCTCTTGGGAATGGGTCTATCATATATGTGGTATATTTGGGACATTTTGGTGGCTAGGTTGGCTTATTTTTGTTTACGATTCACCAACGAAACATCCACGAATTAGTGAAAAGGAAGTTCGCTATATAGAAAAATCTCTGGGTGCTTCAGTGCAAGAAAAAATACAAGGCTCTGTACCGTGGAGAGCAATTCTAACTTCTCTACCTGTTTGGATGAATGTGATTGCCCAATGGGGTGGCATTTGGGGTTTGTTTACTCTAATGACTCAGGCACCAACTTATTTCAAGGTTATTCATCACTGGGATATAAAAACAGTAAGTGGAAAATGTATTGGTTCAACAAGATTAAATATTAAGTATTAATTCGTCTTTACAAATATATGTCGCACATGTATAAACAACTTCATATAGCGTGTAAAAAATGTTGCCTAAATAAATTTTTCAAAATCGTTTTCCAGACTGGTATCTTATCAGGTCTTCCACATTTAATGAGGACGATTTTTGCTTACATTTTCTCGATATTTGGTGATTATCTCCTACGAACGGAGAAAATGAGCCGTACTAACGTTCGCAAATTGGCTACAACTTTTTGCTGTACTATCAATGGCTGTGTGGTTTTAGCTTTGGCTTATTTCGGGCACAATTCTACGGCAGCGATTGCTTTCTTAACAGTGGCGACGATGTTCCATGGAGCAGTTTCATCGGGTCCACTTGCCAGTATTGTTGATATATCACCAAATTATGCAGGAATTAGTCTTGGCATTAGCGGAATGATTGGTGTACTTCCAGGATTCATATCTCCAGTAATTGTTGGAATTTTAACACTGGGAAATGTAAGTTGAGTCGAAAGATATTTATTATTAAAAGCAGCTTATTATTTTGTTCTTTTTAGCAAACTTTTGAAAGTTGGAAATATGTCTTTTTGATTGCCTCTGGAATGCTGATAATTTCTGGCATGCTTTATGTTCTGTTTGCATCTTCAGAACTTCAGGATTGGAATACTCCCAAAACGGACAAAGACGACAAAGAATTGCAGCTTCTTTCTCCTCGAAAAGACGAAGAACAAAAAGATAAAGACGAAGAGAAAAATGTTCTTTCTCCAAATGCGGCTAGCTGAAATGCGTATCGAATGCAAATGCGGATAGGAGTACCTGTTAAGAAGATTGGAAAAAGTTTAGCTTTGCCATCATTCCACTGTAGTCTCAAAATTTGATTTATGTCAAATTATTTAAATCTAATTGTTTTGGTTTTCTCCAAAAAGCTGTACATAATTTATAATTACGTGATAAAAACTGAATTTTTCTGCCACGAATATATGTACCAATGTACATATAGTATATGTTATGTTTATACATGTGATTGATTTTCTTGTTGCTAAAAAACCAACAGGGTGCTGAGAGGTTCCATTGACATGGTTCTCAATATAACAAAACCAAAAAAAAGTAAATTTGGTTTTTGTATATTATTTTCAGCATGCGCATAGTACACAACCAACCAGAAAGCGAGAAAACGCCTTTTAAACGAATTTGTTTTTTTTATACATCTTTTATTTTTACTAAAGTTGAGTGGAAAGGAGGAGATTAGTTGTAATGGTATATTGTAGGGTGTCCTGATAAACATTGAATGCAATTTGGAGGGCGCACGGTGTGTATAAAGGAGGATGGATTCTAAAAATTGTCGTATGTTGTTTCGTATGGTCGCTTGGGAGAAAAATCAAGAACAAGATTTAATGAAATTTTTCAAGCCCCCCTTTGGCATGTACAACATACGTATGCTCAAGTATGGAAAATAATGTGATTATAATGATATTATACATATGTAAATACATACTTATGTATTTAAGATTCAGGAACAACACCACATCATTTTTGATATAATAGGTACATACTCGTAAGTCTTTACTAGTAGAACGGTATTTTTAATATATCGAAAAAGAGATTATTTTGATAAATAATTTATTTCCGTAAAATTAAGTAGAAATTTGTGAAAATCCGGTTAAGTTCCGTTGACACATAATTTAGCCACCAATAAGAAAAAAGATTTTTATTCTATTAATTAAATGATGTATTTACTCTATAGGGGCCAGTCACTTACTTAGGACTCTTCTCTAAAGTTAGCACTGTTTTTAGTTAACTGCCTCCAGTTAAAGTCCCTTCCATTTGTGGGCGCCACAAACTTCCTATGTACCACAATCTTTCCATTCAAGTTACTTTCTTTAAGCTGCTTTTGCCGATATTTGTCCATCATACGAAGGTGGACCAATAAGTCTGTGACTTATTGAATTAAAGACAATTTTTCGGCAGAATAATTTTTTTATTTCTCAACATGTATATTTTTAGCTGCAATCTTATTCTACTTATGTTTTTCTATTTGTTGATCCCTTTTAATAATGAGATGACATCAAAATAGGCATATATTTGAGCAATAATTTCGTCGTTGTTGGAGCAAAATTTCTTTTCGTCGAGCCATTCGTTCGGGTGTGGAAATAGGAAACAAATCAAATCTTGAGAATGTGTTGGACGATGGAGCAGTTCATGGCTCAATTCATGAGATTATCATGACTAGGCATATGTGCATCCAATCATTGTCTTGATGTCCTTCAAATCGTGGTTCAAACATTCTTATATGTTGACATAATATTCGTCATGTGGTGGATTCATGTTTCGTCCACAGTTATGAAATGACAAAAATTTGTCCAGATTGCGGATGAAGAACACAAACATTTCTTTGAAGTTGAGCACACGAAAATAACTTTTTAATATTTTCGCCTAAATTATTGATCTACCCTCGTATTTAGTCTCCATTTGGGCTCTTATTTGAGGCTACGTCAGGAAGGGATCAGACTTGCTAAATTTTACCACCTTCCTATCTTCTGCAAGTTTTGTTTTTCACAGTTATTTGCATGTAATCTTCCATAGAAGTCTTTATTATACCAAGCAAAAAACTTAAATGTTGCGTCACTTTTGTCATATTGTTATTGATTTCGAAAGGTTTCTATGTGATCTGCATCTTGCATAAAGTGGAAATCCACTTCTTAATTTAAAATAGCAGACTCATTTGTAAACAAATTTCGTTCAAAATTTAATCAGAAAAGTGTTTTTTATTTTACTTAATGTGTTAGTTAAATCAACACTGACAGCTTTTCAACAAAACATACGAGCCAGACTTAGGTTATTTTAACAAAAAACATCTTGGTGGGAAACGTATTTAAGAATCGGTCTTATATCACTATATCAAGCACACTGTTGTAGAAAAAATATGAACATTGCGAACCGCCAATACACCCTCTGACCTCTACTCCCTGGTTCAGTGAAAAGAACATGCAGACACAAAAGCAAAATAAGTCGCATGTTATCCGTGTCAGAAACACCCAAAAAGGATCTGTAGAAGTGATGAAGGAAACTTGAGCCCTAAAAGGGCTCAGATTTTGCTATCTTTAAAAATGAACTATTAAACCTGGGCAATGAAAGCAAAATGATCTTGGAGAAAGTCCAAGGAGTTCAAATTAATATTCAACATTTCTTTATTCATTTAAAGGCCACGTATGGCAGCAAATATGGAGCTATACAAGCCATGTGTGGATTTTTTCAAGGCAGTCAAATTTGTCACATTGTACAGTATAATCGTCGTTCTGCAATCATCATTAACAGTCATGTAATTTTTTATAACACTTGTTCAAAACTCGAAAGCCAAGACCAGAAGCACAACATTCTTAAAATTTGTGCAACTACGAGTACTTGCACAAAACGCACACGAGTATTATCATATTACTTAAGTTGTAAGAATGCCCTGGCAACAAGAGGGGACGAACAACATTGACGAATGTTGCTTTCTGCATTATTCTGTCATTCGTTAAACAAGCTGGTTTAAATTTCTACAGATTTTAGTAGGAAAGCTAAACGCACATGTTCCGCATTCCATCGGTTGTTATGTGAATCTTTGATCACAAAAAATTAACCTTTACGATTCACGTTAATCTACGTAGTAAAAAGAGTTTTTTGTCGGGCTGTTGAATTTTAGATATAAGTATGAAACACCATTTATGACTTTTCTTCGAAATACAAATTTTTTTTTTTTTCGGGAACTTGCAGCTCCTCCAGTAATACACACTTATAAACCTGCAAAAATTGTACTTATTAATAAGAAAATCATACAAAGTAACTCGTATTTTTTCTTATATGGAGGTTTTTGATCGAAAATTTCAGTTTTGTTTGGCAGTAACTTGATTGTTTTATTCATTGAAATTCATAAAGTTGTTTATACTTTTCCCATTTTTGTCCTTTAATGCCAACACCTACTGATAAAAATCGGATTATAAGAATAAATTTGAAATTCTATATTCTATGATGTTGACATTGGTTGCCATTATTAAATTAATA
This sequence comes from Volucella bombylans, assembly GCA_949129095.1. Classification (NCBI taxonomy): domain Eukaryota; kingdom Metazoa; phylum Arthropoda; class Insecta; order Diptera; family Syrphidae; genus Volucella; species Volucella bombylans. Next base: position 42,290,154 of record OX422144.1, on the reverse strand, counting down.
TGTTGACTTTCTCAGAGAACTAAATAGGCTAATTTTTGCATCTGTATACATACTCGTACCTGCAATGTATGTACCTACTTATATGTATAATATATATATATCAATTTATAAAAATAGATGATAAGTGCGTCTTCTTTTTTAAGTTAGTAAGTTAGTTCTAAGGATCTAGTTTATGTTCGAACAATTAATTGCCTTTTTTGGTGCAATATTTTCAATAGGAACCCGTTTTTTATAGCTAAAAAGTGTGTGATGTTTCAATTTATATGAAAAAGGAATTGCTGGAAAATTATAAATTCTTTGGGCACAGTTAAATATCGCCGAAACACTGGAATTGGCCATTAATATGCAAGCTGATTGGTTTACTCAAAATATGTCAATATGATTTAAAAGTAAAATTGGTCTGATCTACGATATTTAATTGAAGTGCTGCAGCAATGAACTTGACTACACTAGAAGATATCGAATTATACGTAGTTATGCCCAATTGAGAGGAACGAAGCTTGTACATTTTCTATTATAAGAATCTTGTGTACTTGAAATTTCTTTTAAATTTTTGGATGCTGTAAAAAACAATGTTCACTTATCTTCACCTTTTACCAAACTAAATTTCGAATAATCTCTAGAAAAATGCAGCTTAAGTGGAATCGGTTCCGCTATCATAAGTAAATCAGTAAGTCAGTCTGAAGATTTAGAAAAATTAATGGAAACCGCATCAAGGCCTTCATTCCAAGAGCAGACACACATTTTTTTTGTCTCGTTCTTTTAAAATATATTTAAAATTTTATATTCAAAGCACTTTTGGATAAAATCCAAAAAAAACGTAAGCACTAAAAAAATGCTATTCTTTTCTACTTATTTTCGATTTTGTTATATTCCGAAGTGAACATGGACCACAACCAACAAGCTCTCTGTTATGGACCGGGCCGGGCAGAAGGAGGATAAAAATATAGCTACCAACAAAAAAGCAGCACTTAATTGACTTAGGCCAAAATGTTATGTAAGTTTTCGACAGTTGAGGTGACAATATCAACCTAATATGCGCACATATCCTCACAGAGATGAGGGTTATTTTATATATAATATTAATAATCTCAGGAACCGTCAATCAAATTTACAACAATGCGATCGAAGAAAGGTACTCCTTCAGTATGATATACTCGTATATCAGAATGAGTCACACAATTGCATTGTTGCAGCCAGGGTATGATTCGGATATCCCAAACATTTCAAGCGTAAGAAAATACTGCACGGAAATTTTCAAAATCCGTTTAGTTATTCGATTGCGTCGCCGTTATTGACTCAAGCATAATTTACGCAGCGTGATGTCAGAAATCAATTAGTGAGTGTCGCTTCGGAAGCGTTGAAGATGGGTCAAACTGAGTGTAAACTGTCTGAGAAAACGATTTTAAATATTGCATATGAATCGGATAGAACATCATTTCAAGCAGACAAACATGTGAGGTAGTTATTTACTTTGCCTACTTTGAATCTGGTTTCAATTCTAAAGACATCAACACTAAGATTTAATGTACTCGTAGGTAACAGCAGATTCTTTGGGTTAAAAGTAATTAAGAGCAAAATCCTTTCTAAACCAAAATGACTCTGAATATTAAATTAGGCCACCGTAAATTATTTTGAGGCAAAAGTCTTTTGAATGGCAGTCATTGAAGCGCTTCTGTTCTGCTGTTAAATGGCCGTTGTCTCTCCATGGAACCATAAGATGTGTATCCAATGGGTAGGCTTAATCCCCAAGTAGGTGGTAAGTTTACTGGAATTTTGATTTTGTGATTTGCAATAACTTTTTTGCAATGGGCTATTACGCCAGACGGTGGCGTTATGACAAGAGCCTGGATAGCCAACGAAAACATCTGTGAATATAACATATAGTTGCTGTCACATACCCCCTATTGAAATAGAGAAAAATAAAATGGTATTTATGCAATAGAGAAAAATAGAGTTGTATTTATGAATATATACCTACATGAATATAGAATAGCATTTGGGTCTGCTGTAGTAACTGCGAGAATCTTCATTTGGTGCTGGAATTTCAAAATGGGTTCCATCCAGGCAACCCAAAACAAAAGGGAATGGATTACCACGCTTTTTTTTAAATTTTTTTTGATTTTTTTTCTGAAATTCTTGACTTTCGGGCCATTTTATAAACGTCGGCTTTAACTTTAAAATAAGCATTAATATCTTTGTAAATAACCTATAAACAGTTCCTTTTTCTATTCCAAATTTATCATAAATATCACGAAAAGAATCCTTATTACCTAGTTTCCATAAAGTCACATAAAGGCAAAGTTCCAAAGAATACATTGGTCTACCGATTCCTGAAACTTTGTACATTGGTCGCAGCATTCTTTTGAACACCTTAAAAAATAAATATGTATATTTATTATATATTTATTACATATTTAGTCTGTATGCACATAAATAAATAATCATTTCAGTTACCGGAAAGGTTCTTCTTTTCATGCGAAAATTACTATAAAATACATCGGCTGGATATGATTTTATAACTTTTATATAATTTTTGCACTTAGGAATTTTTCTGTTTGCATTGACAAATCAAGAAATTACAGAAATTTTCCGACTGAATTGTTTCCTTTTTAGAGTGAAGATATGTTTAAATATATTTTCATTGTATAAATTGTTCACTAGATTGTTTAAAACTATGGTTTTTATTAAATTTTAGGCCAGTATTGGTTTTAAAAAGGAGAAAAATAACTTTTGTAAGTAAAATTTTGTGATGAATCACAATCTACATCATGTCATTCCAAAACGTCAAAACAAATAAATAAAATAAATAAATAAAACAATATAAAACAGTATGAAAAGCATCACAAAATTGCATCATGAAAGCATCATACAGTCACAATGCGCATTTTTGTGACGTTTTGGAATTCTGCTATTACCCAACTTATCATACGTAACTGGATGTAGGCTATCCTCCTATATCCAAGTTATTAAATACCTCAAACAATACCTCAATCCACCTGGTACACTGACACTAACACTGCTTTCTTACTGGAAAACACAAATTAAGAAATTTGTCAATTCCTCAAAAAATAGCAATGATCGGAAATCGGACACACGGCGATTCCGTCTTGTTGGCACTGAAATAGCCCAACATGTGCTGTGCGAATGCCATTTCACTACCTGGCTGAGATTTAAACACATCCCTAAAGTCTTCACTTCGCTTTGCTAATGTAATAAGTTCTTCCTCAGCTTAAACAATCTTAGTCTTCACTCATGTACTTCAGTCAGTATCCAGTATCTAACACAGGAGTATGCCATAAAAGATCCTCTGATTTTCTTCCCAATAATCTTAAATATATTTATTTTGTACATATATGTATATTACATATGTAAATAAATAACTTGATGGGTTTTGAACATTCCGCGAATTTCCTGATTCATAATAAAATCATAAATAAAAAAGTCAATTGAGTTTGAAAGTAATGAAGGAGGAAGATTGGAAAAGAGCTACTTTATACTATACATAACTTTCAATAATTATGAAAAAAATAAAAGCTTAAATGAGTTTTATAGCATTACTAGCCTACCCGGCAACGCCTTCCAGTTGCAATATTTGACTGTGCATAAGCTATTATGTGTATAAATGTATGGCATATTATTTCGATGGAGACAAATTATTTCAAATTCAAATTCAAATTCAAATTCTTTCGGTACCTGCAAAAAATATAAATCAAACCATTGTAATAAGAAACTTGGCAGCGATTTCTTTCACTTTTGATTTTACAATTTATTCATCTCACATTCAAGTACAGTTTGTTATAAATGAGTATTTTACAAACTTCTTAATTGATAACATATAAAAATGAGGTAGATATAATGGTAATACGTATATGTACGAGTAGGTTGAATTATAACAATTTATAATTTGAATTTAATTAAGCATTTTTTTGGTTAACTTGGTTTTTGCTAACACAAATAAATTCGATGGTTTTTCCACACGTGAGCATGCAACATATAGTTGCCCATGGCAGAAACATGGATTTTCCAAGTCCAATCAGCAAATGGACATTGTTTGGCCTTGTGACTTGTTTATAGTCATCCCGAAAGACAAACAAATACGGAATTGAAGCTTTTTGAATGGAATTGGAGATTCCGACGGTATCATTGGAATACGTGGCAACAGGACGATTTCTCCTTTAAACTTTCCAGCCAAAATGGTTGCTTCAATAACATTCCCGTTGATCCTTTTGATGACCAAACGTGTACCGTTGCATAATCTAGGTGGATTCAAATTATGCAGGTGTATATAGAGAATTTAAAAATTCAGTTGGATAATTTACGGCCTCGTTTTCATCAACAATGGCGTCGATTGATTTAAAAGACATTAGCTGCAACTGTTGTATCTGGAAGTTAATTTCGTTAACATCGACATTTCTTGCTGCCAAAATAGCACTGAGCATACTCACCAATTATGATCCAAGTAATTATTTAGTATATCCGGGAAGACACTCTCAATTAGTTCATTTTTTGGCTGAACTACAGTGCAGAAATCGTCTGGCAATTTGATGCATTGCGTATTTGAATGCAGTTCTATTTCACCGTTTCCAATAGCCAGTAATTGTTCAGAAAATATTTGTGCCGATAAATCATTTTGCAATTGTACTCGCATCTTTATGGTCAATCGAAGTGTTTCGACATTTCGCCATATAAAAGATTGTTTTAAGTATGAGTTAATCTCATCGGCATAAGTAGAGCGAGGAATGACTGTTGGAAATCACCTATTGACAGTATCACCAAAAAGTTTATCGTTGCCTTTCTATGTAATGCTTCGAGTGAATGTTCATGAGCCATAGTGCACTCATTCCAAATTATGGTGGAGCTACTTTGCAACACTGCAGCCATTCTGCTTTTTTATAATGTTTCATATTGCGTATGGTTTGTTATCAATGTGTAATTGCAGCTTAAATGCTGAATGGGCCGTTCGCCAACCATATAACAAAGTGGCAGCAATGCCTGACGATGCAATTGCCAATGCAATTTTTTGTTGCGACCGTATCTTTGCAAGGATTAACGATATTAAAAATGTCTTACCAGTTCCACCTTGCGCGTGCAAGAAAAAAAGCCACCTTGTTCAGCATCAACAGTCAGCGTAATCCGATTATAAATATTTTTTGTTCAGCTTTCAGTAACGGCTCATTATTCATAATAACGGTAGTTAAGTCAACGTCGTTATACTGTTTTTCTCGTTGCAAATCACTGTTAACTAAGTCGGTAGCCGGCGATCAGGTGATGGTAAACTTCAAATTAAAATGCATAAATCCTCGACCAACACTAAAGCTTCATCTCGTCAAAATAATTGCAAATAGTTGACGAATGTTATTCGGCGTGGATGTCAACGGTGCATCAGCAAGTGTCAGGCCCCAATGATTGTCGTCTTCCAGCAATTGCAACACCCGACATGCATCTTGATATGTATTGAACTATGGCTATGGCTATGGCTATTAACTAATCGCAAAAATTCGAAAGACGTTGGTCCGGGAACAATCACAACAAACGCAAAAGAAATCATTCACGTTGTTTTGGATGTTCTGTGTAAAGTCGTCCCAATATCTCGGCTTTGAATATACCTGCGATTGAAGGATGTGGTTCTCCTTGTTTGCGTGGCTGCCATGTTTTACTTGATTTGTTCGGGTTTTTGGCACAATGTAAAAAATTCAGTCAGTGTAGTTTTTGGTGGCTCAAGTGCTCTTTGGAAAACATTTTCTTCAGTGAAATATACACGTTGACCGTTTTCAAGATATTGGACAAAAGGGTCTTTTTCATGTATGGAAAAGCTTAGAATATGCTAGATCGCTTCCTTGCTGCTTATGTATCTACCCATTTGGTATCGTGCTATTTTGTCATTTTTATCGATGTCTTGTACTTCAAATACGGCCAAATCACTGACTTTATTAACCTATTTGCAAATGTATCGGGTTTTCCAATAAGGACTTGACAACTTTTTTTTAAAATAAAACGCAAACAATGTCATTATATAATTCATATTTCAATAACTTTATTATCGGCTTGAAGTACAAACAAAACATTTATGAATGGAACTCGACTTCGTTCATATGGCCACCAACGGGCACATTTGCATGTTTGGTCGATTCGTTGGACCCAATTTTCAAAGACTCGGCCACACATTTCGGCCGAAACTTACTCTTCAATAAATCGATTGTAGCGTGTGCTGTGTGGCTTATGGCACCATCCTGTTGAAACCACATGTCGTCCAAGTCCATATCTTCTAATTCGGGCCAAAAATAATCGGTGATCATGGCGCGATAACGCTGACCATTCACAGTAACGTGACGATCGTTATCGTCGACGAAAAAATATGGTCCAATAACGCCGCCGGCATGCAAACCGCACAAAAGTGTTATTTTTGTGGATGAAGTACACATGTGGATTTTCACCCGACAATAACTCATATTTTGCTTATTGTCGAACCCATTGAGCCAAAAATGATCTTCGTCACTGAAGATGATTTTGCGATGAAATTCATCAACTTGGCGCATCTTCTCCAGAACCCAATCGGAGAACGTACGTTGCTTCAAATGGTCCATCGGCTTCAATTCTTGAGTCATGGGTGTAAACCAATACCCTTACGCAAAATACGCCATAATGTAGTCTGAGCGATGCCCAATTCTTGAGAACGCCGCGAAATTGACTGATTTAGATCATTTGCTACGGACGCCCGAACGGCAGCGATATTTTCGACACTTCGACCAACCCGTTGTCTCACTGACAGGGCAACATCACACAACGAATATTTTTGCACTAAACTTGTTATTGCCTGTCTACTAGGGCGAGAATTACGACCAAGAATTGGGGTTAACGCTCTTAAAGTTGCAGTCACCGACTCCGAATTTCGGTAGAAAATTTTTATAATTTGCAGACGTTGCTCGTAAGTGTACCTTACCATGATTAAAATGTTGAGTTTACTGAATAAATTGACAGTGACAGTTTGATGATTAGTGAAAGAGTGCGTTCACAAATTAAATTCAAAGTTGTCAAAGTCCCTATTTTAAAACCCTATACTTTATGAATTTTACGGAACTGCAGAATTTGTAGAATTTAGTATTCGCATTGTGAATGTTTGACCACCACTCTCAGCGTTTCTACGGCGATACAATGGATAACCTTCGATAGTATCATTAAAACATTGCTTTGGGAAACGCAAGTCAGGGAACGAATATGAAAAGCAGAGCGTACTATCATCAGCAAAGGAATATGTTGGATTAGAAGTAGCATACAAGAGATCGTCGATGAAAATTAAAAAGAGTGTCGGAGACAAAACGGAGCCCTGGGATACGCCAGAGCATTTATTTTGTGAATATCAGACTTGAAACCATCCAAGACAACTTGAATTAAACGTTCCGAAAGGTAATTTCTAAGCCATAGGACAAGAGAGTCGTCGATCCCAAATGCACGCATTTTCGACAAAAGAACCTGATGCCAAACTCTGTCATATGCCTTAGAAATATCAAGTGCAACTATCTTAGGTTGGAAATACCAACCCACTTAGGCCTATTGGCCCATTGTGATGCCACGTGGATCTATGATCCTCTTACTACTGGAACCAGTTTGAGCTTATACTCGTAATAAAGCGTAGGAGACTGTTAACGTCTAATTTTTATAGATCGTTTAGGTCGAAGTCATTAGTAAAAGCGCCAAGCCTTCTTGCATGCTTGCCTATGAGGCAGTGTCCAGTAATGACACCTATTATGGCGCTGAGATGTTTCCTATCTAAAAGGATCAGACACTTAGCGCGACTCAGATCCAGCCTTGGCCAGATCTGTTCGGTTGCTAGACATGTTTGCCCAGCAGTCCACCTAAGGTCTGTTTTTTTATTGGCATCCAGCTTTAGTGTTAGTTTGCACGTAGCGATTGGTATACCTATACTACCTTTGTCCCCAGCTCATTGGTGTCACGCGAGGGACTTGATAGTTCAGAGGATAACGTTTTTGACAGTATTCCTCTGTATTTTGGCCAATCAGTTTTCCGGTAATTCCGGAAAGTTGGTTGTCTGGGGGGAGCATCACTCAGACTGAATTGGAAGTATCTGTGATCTGAAAAGGAGTGTTCAGACGATACCATCCAGTTTGTTAGCCTTTGAGTGATGCTGTCGGAGAGAAGAGTAATATATAGCACTTCTTGTCGGTTTCTAGTTATAAAAGTGGGCTCATTGCCAATATTGCAAATTAAGAGGTTAGTACTTAAAATATAGTCTAAAAGTGACTCACCTCTATCATTGATGTCGGTACTGCCTAATACCGTGTGATGTGCGTTAGCGTCGCATCCGATTATGTGGCCAGTTTTTTGCCTTCCAGCTTCCAGTACCACCCTTTCTAGGTTATCACCAGGGAGAGGGCCCACTTGGTCGTGGCCAAGGTAAGCCGATGCCAGCCAGTAGGAGCCTTTGGCAGTCTCTAGTCTGGCAACGGTTAAGTCGAGGTCACTGAGGTTGGGAAGTAGAAATACATTAAGGCTACGTTTCACTAATATACAAGTTCTAATCTTACCTTTGTCTCTTGTATAGAGCGGAGCGTATGTGGGTGTCCTAAGTCCACAAACCGCGCCTTCTACAATTTCGTGTTTCGAGATATTTTATGAGCTGACGATTTATCAGTGTTTCCATGACGTTAGTACGTTAGTGCAATGTGTCTGTAGGAGAAGAGAGAAGAAGAGTCCTAACGAGTATAATTGATGAAAAAGCTTACGCAGTGGTTTTGCCAGCGTGGAAGAACACCTCTTCAGAAGAAGTGGATATATACCATCTGGACCAGCGGATTTATGTATGTTGAGATCAATGTATTGACGATATCGAAGGATATAGTTGTCCTGATTATGTCTAATCATCAATCGGTGAGCGTAGTAGTTCATTGAACTAACTTTCTTGTTTGTTTCATTACCTGAAGAAATTTGAAATGAAATTGTAAAAAAAATAATGAAATTAATTAATAAATTAAGAAATTAAATAGTTAATTATCAAATTTACCAGTAACTGGATCACGCTCTTTGATATTGATGTGATATCCATCCTGTCCTTGCCAGAATATCAGTGGATATTGGAATGCGTCGTACGAACGGTGTAGTCCGAAACCGTACTCACAGTGCTGTCTCGACGTGTAATTTTGAGGGCTCTGTTGTCAACTGGATTACCGACCATAATAATAGCAATTTCATCTACGGTGGGCGCGTTGAACCTGCCAGCATGTTCTCCTGATGGTACTTTTTGTTGACGATTTGATATTTGTCATTTCTTAATTATGGCGACACTCTTTTAAACAATTGAATAAGTGGATTCTCTTCCGCTTGTTCGATGGTGCATATTCGAACACAAGACGAACAAATGATGCACGTGTTAATGCGCGGCTGGTTTGCTGTCTCTCTCGTTCTTGTGCTCTAATTGTGGCTATGCGCTATTCACTCGCCACTCTTCTCCTCGATATATCTTGTAGCAGACGTTCGTCACGCTGTTCTCGAGATTCTTGTGCACGACTCCTTGCTTTCCTGATTCTATCAGCTGCATTTCTTGCCGTCATTTGTTCTGCTAATTGATGACTTCTTTCAACCCGTCTGCGTCTAGCCTCATTGCTACGCTCATTGTTGAGGTTAGAATTTTTTGGTGGCATTTTACTGAAAATAATAATTAAAACTATTACAATAACATTGGAATAATAAAATGATAAGCAGGCAGGTAATACTTACACGTTTTTAAATTAATTGTCACGTCTTATTAAATATAATAATCAACACTTAAAAAAAAATATGTAGGAATAATGCACGAAAAATTAAAAAGGCAAGGTCTCGAAAAAAAAACAAAGATTTTAATACAACCTTATTATTTTTTTTAAATTATAGCAGTTACCGTGGTCGTCGTTCACAATTGAATGGATGTTACAATTTATGAGTGGTTTCAAGAAACCTCGTATATTCCGCGAAAGGATCAAACGGCTTTCAGCAGAGAGGAAAATGCTGGTTATTTGCGTGTGCAATTACAAAAGTATAAAGCAATTAAATACAACATGCATATTACTGCTTGAAGTTTTATTAAGGTACTCATATTTATTTCTGGAAGTTATCCGGGGTTTTCCCCGATGCTGGGATTCTTTCATCAGTTGCTATTGTTTTATGGCCGATCTGCGTTTTGGATGGACTGTAATCGAATGCTGTTGTTGCTAGGAAGTGCTATGTGGGTGATTTGGCGAGACGGACGTCGTAACTTGCGTTTTGGATGAACTGTAATCGATCGTTGTTCTTGCTTGTAAGTGATGTGCTGTTTTCGGCGAGACGGACGTCATAACTCACGTGTGACGTGAATAAATTGAAGCATCAAGGAAACCTTTGAAATTTTAATACAGAGCATTCTATTCGATGCTTACCAAACCAAGATAACAAAAAATGTTGATCAGTATCACAAAGTATGCCAGCAAAAATGTTTGCATGGGATCTTCTTACCAATCTGTAACATTGTCATATATATTCGCTGTCCACCTTAAAGGTCAACATCAGATGAATTACAGGCGGTTCCCCTTCGTAAATAGGGAAGCTTAAAATGCGGACTGGCTGAGTAGAGTAGTAGATTTAATGCTATTATGCATTTTAACTGTTATGTATCAGCAAAAGAGGTACGAACCATCGATCATGCAAACTCAATAAATTTGTTTTTCCTAGCCAAGAACTCAAATACAAAAAAAATTTTTCGAACGAAATAAGCTAGCAATTTCGCTAAGCCGTCTTTAATTTCTAAAAAAACAAGTCATAACAACAACATAAGTGTATCCATCAAGTGATGGATAAAGACGAGCGGTCCGCTCACGCAATAGCGGATCCAGTATATGGCGTGATGAAATCAGCCGATGACGCAATAATGTCGGCCGAGACTGGTACATCAGAGAGCGGAGGGACAACAAAAAGAAGGAGGAAGCTAAGCCCAACTATTATTGTTAAACGCCTTTCCCTAACAGCTTCAACCGAAAAGCTGCCGGTTGAAGCCAGGAGAGAGGCGAAAACATCAAATACAGCAGCTGGGAAGAAGGATACACCTGTGGTCGCTAAATACCCTTACGTCTCCGACGGTGTTGAAGGCCATTTAATGGGTGCCCATAATAACTTTGCCTGTCTAGCTGCCTCCGAATCAGACGACGAAGAAGAAGAGGTAGAGAACATAAACAACAGCATACAACAGCTGCAACAACGAATTCTAGACATTAAAGCTAAGCAAATAGCGAGAAGGGCGAGGGAACAGCAAGAGCCACAGAGCTCTCAAAAACAACAACAACAACAATATCAAACCAAAACCAAAACTCAAAAACATCCGCAACAGCAACAACAAGTAAAGCAAGCAACAAAAAAACTAACTAAACAGCAACTACAACAAAACCAACAACAACAAAATCAACAACAACAAAAGCAACTACAGCAGAAACAACAAAAACAGCAACAGCAGCAACAACAACAACAGCATCAAAAACAACAACAACATCAGCAGAAAACAGTCAAGCAAAGGGTGCCACCAATCAACACCTTCAACATGGAATTAAAAGACACCATTGAGCTATGTAAGTCGGCTATAGGAAATAATTTTTTCATAAAGCGTTTAAGTATTAATAGACATGCGATCCACTGCAACACAGTGGAGCGCTATAATAAGATAAAACAATTACTGAAGGACACGACGACGGAGTTCTTCTCCTTCACACCGAAGGGTGAAAAGCTGCAAACTATGCTGCTGAGGGGGTTAGAGCCGTCTACTGATCCGGAGGAACTCCTCGCACTGCTGAAAGCGAAAGAGTGCGAAGGGCTCAAATTCGTGGGGGTCAAGCCGTTTGTCACGGCTAGAGCTAAAAGGGAGAAGCGGAAACTACCGTTCTTCCTGGTCCAACTAAGTCCCGACAGCAATCTGGATGGTCTAAGGAGTATCAAAGTCCTAGACTACCAGGTTTTACACTGGGAAAAATTAAAGAGGAGCGAAAACATTTTACAATGTTCGGGCACGCCGCGTCGAACTGCGAAATGCAGCCTCGATGCGTGAAGTGCGGAAAGAACCACAAATCCGCGGAATGTGCTCTAGGTAAGGACGGAGAGTCTGAAAAAAGCCAACTCTCTTGTGCGTTATGTAGGAACACGGGACACACCGCAAACTATCGGGGTTGTCCCAAATTTCAATACATAAAAAAAGTAAATCTGGCTCGGCAGCAGAAAGTGGAAGTTAAGCGACCACTCGTGCAGGTACAAACACCAGCCGTTACTCCCCACATTACCTACGCCCAAATGGCGGCAGGTAGGGGTAATACGGCACAAAAAACAAAGGTAGCTTCTCAGGCCCCAGCGCCTAGAGCAGCTGAACCGGTACCTGACATGCTAGCAATCTTACTCTCAATTCAGGGGCAGATGGCTCAGCTTCAACGTCAGATAACAGAACAAGCTACGCGGGTAGATCAAATATACGCGCTGCTGCTAGGCCGAACGCACCTACAGCCGTAATGGGTACGTACATGGCGGAGCAAACTCTGAAGGTCCTTGCTGTGAATGTTAATTCACTGATTAGGCTCGAACGAAGAGCCGCACTATTTAAGTTGCTTAAAGACCAAGCCCCCGATGTGCTTCTGGTTAGCGAAACTAAGCTTACCAAGAGACACAAAATGAGGCACAGAAGATACAAAATAGTACGGAGAAACCGACCCAACTCCATTCAGGGAGGTGGCGTTGCAATTTTCGTACGAAAAGGTATACATTTTAAAAGAGTATACAGTCGTGTAGTACGTAGGTTAAAGGTGCTGGAAGCATGCATCGTGTATATCCCTCTCCGTAGTGGAAAGCGGTTGTACATGGTGTCTGTCTATGCACCTAAGGCTACTCAATCCACCTTATTCATCTCAGAGCTCGAGACTCTTTTTCGATTTCTGAGGCTGGAATTAGAAGACAACTATTTTATTATCGACGGAGATTTCAACGCCAAACATAGTGATTGGGGAAATAATACACCAAATACTAGAGGGAACCTACTATTCAATTGGTGGGGTCAGCACAGTGTAATGTATCGACTCGGGCTTAAGGCGACGGATAGTCCGTCGTTTCCCAGACACGGGTCCTATTTGGATCTTCTACTGTTCGACTCACGGATACAACTGACATGCACTAACCAACAAACTACAAACTGTCTACGCACTTTCGTGTATGACAGTGACCATTGCGGTCTCAGCACCGAAATAACTGTTCCCAATGAAATCGCGGAATTAGATGAGTTTGTCCAAAGGCATTCCTACAATTATAGTAGGGTGCGTTGGACACACTTCACCAGAACACTGACTAGAGCACTCTCCTCGAATTCGCTCTACCCACCGTCCAACAGAAATCTGTCAAACGAGGAGATTGACAGGTATCTAGGACGAATGGACGAGACAATCAAACAAACAATGGACAAAACGATACCTCGGTACCAACACACTGACGAAGAAGACTTATTCGGCAACGCAACTATTGACGCACTGCACCGACATAAAAGTAGACTTCTGTCAAGACTAAAAACCTTGTACAGACAGTTTACTGACAGACATAACCCGGAGATCATGACACTGAAGTCGTCGATTAAAAACCTCCAAACATTAATAAAGGAAAATTACAGAGCATCTGTAAGTTTGTATTGGAACAATAAAATTCGGGCTATAAACACCAGCAACCCGAATATGTTCCCGCAAATAAATAAAATATTTCGGAGAAATAATCAGAACGACCTTCCATGTCTTAAAATCGCCCGAACGACGAACAACGAACAAATACTGGTAGCAGCGGGCATAGATCCAAATGAGGCTGTTGATGATGACAACTTCTTTGTGATCGAGGATCCGCAGGAGCAGGTAGAGGCTATAGGAGCGACTTTCCAGGAAGTGTACAAGGCGAGTGTTATCATTGGCCCGAACCACGATCTGGAGAATCGAGTCCTTGTGCACAATTTCTGCCTTCGAAATGAAATTGCGAACTGGCGATTAGAGAGCTCGGGTTTCACCCAGTTCAGTGACGAAAATATGGCAAATAATGCCATCACCAACGATAGGGTACTACCCCCGTTCATTTCGAAGGAGGAGCTCCAAATGATCTTCGATTCACTTAGAAGTAAGAAATCAGCGGGAACCGATGAAATACCGAACATTGTGCTTCGACATCTCCCTCTAGAAGCGGTGAACATTTATACCATCCTGTTTAATAATGCGATGAATAATGCACATTATCCATCGCATGGGAAAACTGCGGTGGTACACCCCATCCCCAAAAGAGATAAAGATACTTCCAATCCGGCGAATCTCCGCTCGATTAGTCTTCTTCCAAACATCAGTAAGGTTTTCGAGAAAGTGATCAATAGAGTCCTGACTAAGTGGGTTGAGGACAAACATATAGTTCCGGATAATCAGTTCGGTTTCAAGGCGGGACATGATATCATTCATGCTGCGTCTAAACTGGTTTCTGATATCCAATGGAACAAAGGCAAGAAACAGTGCACTGGTGATTGCCTGATTGACTTGGAGAAAGCCTTCGATACCATATGGTTAGAGGGACTCTTTTTCAAGCTGGACAGGTTGGGCATTAGTAAACCACTGCTGTATATTCTTTTTGATATGCTCTCCAGTAGACAGTTCATAGTGAAGAATGGCGATGTGACTTCTGCTGGAACATTTAACATTAAAAACGGTCTGCAACAAGGTGCGGTAAATTCGCCGATCCTGTTCAACATTTACACAAGTGATCTGATAGGTTCACTTCACCATGCCATAGCGTACGCAGACGACTTAATCGCGTACAGATCGGGTCCAACGATTGAGGTCATTAATATGCTTTTGCAGCGTGACTTCGACCAAATTAAGCGATATTGCGATGACTGGAAGTTGAAAATCAACTTTCAGAAGTCGGAAACTATTCTGTTTAGGACGCCTTTGTCTGGGGCCTCTAGGGATACCAGAAAGAATTGGCGAAAGTTTTCTATCGTCGGACAACACGGACAGCCACTTGCTTGTCGAAATGTAGTCAGATACCTCGGGATCTGGCTAGATCAATTTCTGTATTTTAACAAACATATAGAGGTTGCTCTGGCCAGAGCCAAAGGTGCTTTTGCTCTTACAAAGAGACTGTTTTATAACAGCCAACTTGATGCGAGGGTGAAGGTGATCTGCTACATGGCCCTTATCCGACCTATGCTTGTATTTGGATGTCCCGTGTGGTTTAACGTGAGAGCAAGTTTATTGGAAAAGATTCGGGTGTTTGAGAGGGCTTGTCTTAGGACTTGTCTTCGCTTATACAGAACACCAGAGTCTGAGTACATAAAATTCTATCCTAATGAGGTCTTATACAATAAGGCGAACCTAATAAGAGTGGACAATTTCGTCATTAAGTTAACTAGAAGGCACATTGCAAGAGCAATGACCTCATCGAACAACCTGATCTCCGGGGCTTTCTACCCCAATTATATGTATCACGAAAGAGTTCGCTTTGACGGCTTTATTCCTCCAGAAGCGTTCCTCTATCTAGATAGTAAAGGTCTGGTCCAGGACAGATTGGCGGTTCCGCTAATCTTCCACGTCGCTCGAACAGCTGCGGACAGGCGACTCAACTACGACAGAGACGTCGCACACGGCAGTGCGGAGCGTCTCCGGTTCAGTAGGGCGGTAGGGAGTCGCGACATGAGGGATGTTGCTCGGCAGCACCAACAATTTTGGTGGCTGGTTGAGGGAGGGGAAGTTTCGTCGTCCAATTCCTCCAGTACTAGGTAGCTCCATAGGAAGCAAAGTCGGTCGTCTGACTATTTTATTAGCCATGGCCGGCTTACATAGTTTTAGGTAGGATTAAGTTAGTTTTTCAGAAACAAAAAAATATAAAAACACAAAAAAAAAATATATATATATATGCATATACTTATATATTAAGTATATAGGTATTATGGATGTATATGTATATGTATGTGTGTGTATGTATTAGATGTAAGTAGGTTAAGTAGGTTAGGTAGTCTATAAGTTTTTAGTTTTAAGTTTTTATAATATAAAAAAAAACAGTCCATTTACTAAGTTTTTAGTTAAAATTTATTTTCTTAGTTCTAGTATTAAGTAATGTTAAATTGAATATAAAATTAGAATGTAAGATTCGTCGAAAGACATAGTTTAAGTGTTAGGTTTAACTTAGAGCGCCCGCATGGGGCCAGTAAGTTAGTATAAGATAATTTTAAGTTATTTAAGCTAATTTTTAAGCATTTTTTTGTCTAGCATGTAAGAGTAAATTAATTAGTTAAATAAAAATGCATTTAAACTGAACTGAACTGAACTGTCTTTAATTTCTAAATCATAAAGTAAAAACACTCAATCCATATATCCTAGCCAAATAAATTCAATGTTAGTTTGTGCTCGTAAGGGTTTTTTCAAAAAGTATTTGAAGTTTACAACCGAATATTCAAACACATTACGGGGCCGTCTATTGGATGATAGCCCAACCTAGATAACAGAAGATAATGCAGTGATATGCCAAATACCTAATTTACACCGCCTTGTAGTGGTAAGTAGTGGAACTTACCACATAATTAATTTAATTTTCAATAACAAATTATTAAGGTCATAAATCGAGATAAAAACTATCCTATCTGGTAAGTTTGACCAATTAGACACAGTGTGCAAAATATTATTAAGATCGGTTAAATAGTTTCGGAGTTCATTCCTAACGGACAGTGTGACACGGGATTTTTATATATACTATATAGATAGTACTTTCACTATTTAGTATTCACTCTTAAACCGATTTCCACGGTGGAAATAACTATGTCAAATCTTTTCATATGCCGAATTTGAAGATTAGAGATGGATCTTACCAACAATAATGAGATGAAGAAGACCATGAACCTTCTATCAAATTTGCTTGCTATTCAAGCAAATATTTCAATTTGCGCTTTAATATGCCACCGTTTTTTTACCAAATTTGTCAAACATGTGATTTAAAATGAATTATTTTATACGCATACTACATATTAGCTCATACCTGTGTACGAGTATGCGGGGTGTTCCGGATAATTTGTCAAAAATTCTAAGGGTTGATTCATTGAAATATTTTGAGAAAAAACCTCGGAAGGGTTGGAGTGTAGGAATAGCATCCCCTCCAAGATATAGTGGTATTACGTAAAAACTTACGTTGTCCTATTTTAACTCCTATTGAAAATAACATCTTTATGCGTCTATCGTGGAACTCGTATTTATGAGAACTTTAATTGTTTCAAAGGCAATGTTGTCCTACTGAAGATCAAAAGTAATTTTTTTTTATTTAAAACTTAAAATTTTGACTAACCCACCCGTCAGTACTACAGATAGTGTTTAGCAAATCTTTACTTAAGCTGACTCACTCCTTTAGAAATTAGCAAACAGTTTTACAAATTTTAAGATTAAAGTAAGATTAAGATTAAAGTAAAAACTCCATACAATCGATATTGGTTGTTATTGTTAAATTGTTATTGAAGATCAAAATCGATTTTTTGGTTCAAAAAAATTAAAACTTTGATTTTGTCATAATTTTTTTCAGAAAAATATGTAATTAACCCCCTCTTTTTGCAAATTGAAATGCTTAGTCGTACCTAGTATTTGCACATAAAAAAAATCACACAATTTCATCTTAAATCAAGATACGACCCAATTTGTTCAAATAAAACCGGGGTATTCTTTTACAGCCCTATAAAATTAACTGCATAGTTAACAGCTGCTTTGGATTTTTTCCTCGAAAATAAGTTTTTGTTGGACAATGTAAATCGACGATTTTTTTTTAAAAAGCTTCACTTTATGACCACTTAAAAGGGAAGAAGGGAACACTCCCATTTTTTCAGGTAAACAAAAAAGATTACTAGAACATTTTCCAGCTCGAAGGAGACAACAACGCGAAAATCGTCGAGAGACTCACTTCCTACCTTAGTAGAAGATCTTCGCAGTTACGAAGACGTTTTACATTACGACAGAAACCATGTACAATAAATACCAGTCTTAGGCAACTGAGCAGACATTTTAATCTAGGCAGGTCTTACATCTGTAGAATTCTACATTCAGATGGCACGCATGCAGTCCATCAGAGAAGCATTTGGAATTCTGCAATTACATACATTCTGGGAAGGCACTTTTCGGAAGACAATTTTATTTTTTTGGGTTCTATTAACGAATGAGTCCAAATTCACCAGGGATGGAATCACTAATTTCCCCAATTTACATACGTGGACAGAAAGCAACCCCCACTCCATAAAACACAGAGCTTCTCAGCACAAGTTCAACGTCGATGTGTGGGCAAGCATATTCGGTAACAATCTGATCGGATTCTATCGGCTTAAGGCTTAATTCGAATCTCTACTTAGAATTACGAGAACTTTTTTCATGTTATACCACTGCAACAAAGAACAGCCATTGTGTAACAAAAAGGATGGCGTCCCCGCACACAGTGGTTAATTCGCGTGTATGGAAATTCGTGGATAGGCCGGAATGGACCCAATCTGTGGTTTCCAAGGTTTTCGGACTTGACCATCTTAATGGTCATATATTTATGGGCACGGATTAAGGACATTTATTACCTAGAAATAATAATTTTGGATGACTAGGATTGGGGTGGTAGTTGCGAGAGTCCAAAAAGAACAGGAAATAATAGACATTGTTAGACCCTTAGAGTATGCTCAGGCGTGCATACTCATATAAAGCATACATCTTATAAAAAAATAAATATTAAATCAATATTCATATTGTTCGAACTTGTTAACAATTTTTTCGTTTATATTTTCGCACGTTCTTCAATACAACTAATTTTTCTTGCTCCCCTTTGTTCTTATAAATTTCGCAAGACAAGTCGAAAGCAGTACGCCGTGGCTCCAACTATCTTAATGTTGCACAAATGGTGTACAGTGGCGGAAAAATAACTGGGACAAAACGATTGAATTCCTTTTCTTTAATCAAAGAAAGACAATTTCCATAATACTGCACTCATTGAATCTTTAAAACATTATTGCAGTTGTGGCGAATGCGATCTTCATTTTAGCAGAATGTATTAGATGGTATTAAATAGTATTAAATATCATCTGTGTGCTAAAGTTGAAAAATACAATATTACGAGTATATAATGTATATATATAATATAATAGGCGTGTTTTTTTTGGTAATCTATATAGGCTTAACAAATATTTTCCATGTAAATTACACTAACAACTTAGAATATATAGAATAACGAAATTTGGATAACTATCCAGCCTTATTTCCTTAGCCTCGATAAAAACTGTGCTACCAAACCATTTTTCCCCGATTGTTATCGAAAAATGCTATCGAATATGTCAAAAGTGACACAACTGAGAGACGTCAGTCACAAGAAAAATCATTTTCCTATGTACAGTGGCGAGCAAAACTAGATACACAATTGGTCATTCATAATTTTAACGAATAAAACATTTTCTTCTAAATCAAATACTTTAAGAGTTTGAAATTCAGTTTTCTTATTATTATTTAAAAAATTATTACAAAAAAATTAACAAATAATAATTAACATAAGTCTTAATTCTTCCAAAATGTTGTATAACTCCATGTATCCAATTTTACCCGTTTGTACTTAAGTTTCTTTTTCTTCTAGTTTACCGTTAATATTCAATTTTCTTAGCTGTGGGTCAGAGTAGGGACCGAAAGAGTAAATATTCCTAATGATATCATTGAAAAATTGGTTGAAAGTATGCCAAAGCGAATAAAAAGTGTCATCAAGAATAAAGGTTTATGGACCAAATATTAAAATGAATAAAAATTTACTATTACCAAAACGTGCAAAAGTAGATACATGGAGTTATACAACATTTTGGAAGAATTAAGGCTTATGCTAATTATTATTTGTTAATTTTTAAGAAAATTGAATTTCAAACTCTTAAAGTATTTGATTTATTTGAAATGACCAAATATGTATCCAGTTTTGCTCGCCACTGCACATTTAAAAGCCAACAGAAAAATTTACAAATCACAAAACAAAACCAAATAAGTAAACAGAAATATTATTTCGCGGTGCTGCCAAACTAATGTGCTGAAATTGCTTATACTGGATAGATGTTTTATTGGCAAGTACTTTTTTAAGCCTATATAGAATACCAAAAAAACACACCTAATATAATATTAGGTACAGTGAATTTTTTTTATTACGACAAACCTCCCCGTTTTACTCCCCTTTTGTTGTTTCTCCAGATGTGTATGGTAAATGTACATATATTCACATAGTAAGTAAGCATTTGTTTTACTAAGAAGGAATCAAGGAAATAAAAAGTAAGTTTGTGGAGTTTAGTAGAAACCACGTTAATTACATTTGTACATTTGTGCAACATTATAGCCTAAAATCGTGTACTTTTCTTTTACCCTTTTACCCTTTGATTGCCTTACGGTTTCCTATAGTCTTAAGTCGACAAAGAGGGTGACATTGTTCACGAGACTTTTATAATTCTATTAACATTTCAGCGTTGTTTTGCGGAATTCTGCAAAATATTAGATTTCTGTATTAACTTTTATCATTGCCAGCTTTCTACTTTCTACGAATTAATCCCAATGAACTTTAACGAACCGAGGGTACTGTTTCAGAATGAAAAAAATAGCATTGAAAAGCATTCAGCGGTGAGTACTCGTTATTGGCACTCAGGATCACTCCCTGGAGTATAATCGCGCTAGTGGCGTAGATATAAATGACGAGGGATAACGAAGCATGTAATTTAAGGTTGTTGGTATTCGAGATACTGCCACTGATTCTTGAACGAATAGTAATTCAATTTTTCGTTCTTCTCAATCTCTTGTTACAATTACCAGAATAAAAATTCTGCTTCTAAAATTGTTTTTATTTACTTTTTTTCGTCAAGGAATTAAATTTTCCTTCCTTTCGCATTTGGTATTTCTTCCATATTTCATAAAATGACAGTCAACCAATTCTATTAAATTGTGGATGCGATTCACGTTGAAATTCTTATACTTTTTATGGGGTTGGCTGAAATCTTTTTAGTTGGACCACCATTTATCACTTTGGTCAGTATTCGATGTCTTAGGTGATGAAAAAATAAAAAATTGCAGAAACATCATTGTTGGATTTGTTCAAAAGTTACATTTAGTATCCTCTGGGAGTTGCCAGCAAAATTAAAAAAAGTTTGCAATAATAAATATAAATAGACAATAGACATGTACGAGTTCAAGTATGTATGTCTTGTATGTAGATGCTATATACCCGTGAATGCCCTTCGAGTGGATTCAGATTTATATTTCATCCTAATTTGTTTTGTATATGGTCAGCTAACAAGAGGTGTAATTTTAAATCAATAGAAAAGCACAAACTCTGAGGCTAGTAACGGAATATAATATCTTCCAAATGTCAGTCTCGGCTCTGCCTATTGGAATTTTTCATCACGTTTTCGCTTAATTGCGGGTGTATTTCGGGTGTAACAGCTTTGATATTTTCTTACAGTGCATGAATTGTTGGTGGAGCATTGGCGTAGACTTTACCTTTAACATAGTATCTAAGGAAAAAGTCTAAAGGTGTTAAATCGCACGATCTCGGCGGCTAATTGAAGTCTCCATTTCGAGAAATCACACGTCCAGTAAATTTGTCACGCAATAGAGCCATTGCGTGTGGCATGTGGCGCCGTCCTGCTGAAAATGAACATCGTTCATACCGTAGCATCAATTTCACTCACTGAAACGGTTACACCAGAATCGTTTTCGAAAAAAATGGCCCAAAAGGCGCTCCAAACTTTCACTCGTTGTGGATGGAGGCGTTGTTCCACAATTTCTCTTTGGTTTTCGGAGCAAAATGAGACAGTTTTGTTTGTTTACGTACCCAGAGAAATGGAAATGAAAATGTAAAAAATCATGATTTTGTTCGAACGGCGTTGTGCTGCGGTCTGCTGGCTTCAATTCTGTGTCAACTAGACGTTATAAGCATGTAGGCCAAGATATTTATGCAAAATGATGTGCAAAGATATTTCCTGTGATCGTCTCGAAATGGACACACCTGGGTTTTCAGTCACACTCTCAGCTATGGCGGCGATATTTTCAGCTGACCTTGCGTACGAACACCATTTAGAGTCTTCACATCGTTGGTTATCGAGACGTTCAGTTCAGCAGTTCAGCAGTACGAACTTTACGAAACGTTTTCGTAATATTTTCACTATCGTGCGAGTATGTATCGATGCACATTTAATAACCCCATAGTTTTAATTATAAAAAGCCATCGCAATGATAGTTGAATGTTGACATTTCAACAATGGCGCGAAATGACACCTCTTGTTGGATGACCCTCTGTTAACAGAATAACCTATGTTTTCTTCAAACTGTATATATAATGCATACATACATATGTATATCTAATGAATGATTGACTGGAGTTGCTTTTAAAATAAGCGACACAAAGTGAACGCTCTTAGTGCAAGCGTTGTACCGCGTTACCATGCAAGTAAGTTGTCTGATTATTATTTTTGCAGGGAAATAGCATGCCGTAAAAGTTTAATAGACATCGTAGAGTCTTCGTAACATTTGCAGAAGTTAGGATTACAGCAGCCTTCGCTTTAAACTTTTAATCAAATTCGAATTTGCCAAAATAAAATTTGAGTTTATAATTGCCACTAAGTCACCCGTATACATGGTAATTAGTCTAGCAGTTAAATATACATACATATGTACATAAGTATGTATGTTAATTGGTCTAAACTGAATTCATTGGCAAAAAGTCATGGCAGAGCCAGCACTGAATATGAATGCATGAAAGTACGTTATCTTAATACTACAATATATGGAGCTTTGAGGCCTTGTATTTCATGCATATTATGAACTGAAATCAAAGATTACAAGCGGTGGATTCTTGCAGTCAATTTTTTAAGGCCTATGATACGGCTACATTTGCTTGCACAGATCTTGCAGCAGAAAAGAACAGAACCAGCGCTTCTTTAGATGCGGATCTGTCATCGGACCTAAGCAATAAGTTATAAGAACAAATTCAGCAACATACTCGTGATAAACGTTCGCCCACAGAGGAGAATGATGATTTCGAAAACTAAACATACGAGAAATGTTCTAAAGATGACATTGAGATAACTGATAGTGATTTCTACGATAGATCATTTGTACGATCTCGTTAGAAGAATGTATGCCTGATAACTGAAATCTCAGCATCGTTCGCACGATCCACAAAAAGGATAACCCCTCGACCGGTGCAACAATAGAGTTATAAGTCTCCTCAAGATCTTATATGCTATAATATGTGAACATCTGAAAGGTTTAGTTTAAAACCTGTTTAGCCCCTATCAGTGTGGGTTCAGACATTGGAAGTTCGCAATCAAATTTTTCATAAAGCGGCAGATTGTAGAAAAATTGCAAGAAGTCTAAATCGCTAACCACCATATTTTCATCGATTTTAAAACCTCACATAAAGGGATTTGTAGAGACGATTTGTAGACGACGAATATATAGAGCCATGTCTACTTTTGTCATCCCTGTCAAACTCGTCCGTTTATGCAGAATGATGATAGAGAACCCTACTCCTACTTAGTCTGCCTTGGCTCTGTTATCATTTCTGCCAACAATACTTCCGTATAAATAAAACGAAACTAACTCTTACTATCACTGTTTTTTTGGGCTAAGAAGGCAATTAAGTAGTAAGGCTCTATCCCGAGCGACTAATTACGTAAGACCTTGATCATCCCAGTCATACTTTATGGTGCATGGAAAGCGGATGAAGATATCCTCGTCGTAATGTCATCAAAGGTCACAATATTCAAGAGGTAGATATGCCTCATTTAGGGGCAAAGGGCCTATAGTAGAGGAAACCTTTTTCATATTTTTCCTTATGTAATTAAGGATATTTTTAAGGTTTTAAATTGTTTTAAATTACAATATAACTAGACTAGAAGCTCTTGAACTTTTCCTATGAATTTAAAGAGATCACTAGTTGATGCGTTGGCAATGCCATCAAAGGTCACAATATCCAAGAGGTAGATATGCCTCGTTTAGGGGCAAAGGCCTGATAGTAGAGGAAAGCTTCTCCATATTTTTCCTAATGTAATTACGGATATTTTTAAGGTTTTTGCTTAAGGAATATATGTTTCACGCAGCCCGATGATCTCTCAGTGTATTAATTGGATCTTCACTATATGTGAATATATTGAAGGTGGTAGGTTTTCGGCCTGTTTGTCAGTTGATGTCGGCGCACGTGTACATATAGTGCAAATAATTTGCCCAAGAAGACAATTGGGTACACCTCTGGAGACTTTGTTAATTGGAACGAATACACCACCCACACCAGGATCCATTTAGACTCATCGGTATAACGGAACACAACCTAAACATTCAACATGAATCAACAAGAATCCTTAGTTTCCTAGGGATTTGTAATTTGGATAGATATACTGACCCATAAGTAAAGCAACGCCGGATGAATAGAATCTCAGCACGGCCTGCCCGGTCCTGAAGAAAAGACCAATTACAGTGAAATAGTTAAGGGGGTAGTTTCATGTTTGATCTTCAAAAAATTGTTTTTTTTTACATATTTTCAAAGTTTAATAAGTTGAGAATATACTGTGAAAATGTTAGACCAATACACTAAGTAATTTTAAAGTTACAGCTAATAATAGGGGAGAGCGTACCCTGGAGCTGCGGGTATTATATGAAATTTTAAATGCGTTTTTCTCGAAACTACTTTTTAGCCGTCGGCCTAGATGATTAAAAACAACTATTCGACCGATTCGGCTGAAATTTTAACACAATATTCTACACATGAATAGTTCTGTCTGGTACCAGAATTAGATTTTTTTATATAATCTTTTTTTTCCCCGTTTTGAAACCGAAAAAAACAGTCGATTTTTGAATTGTTTTTTACAAGGCCGCCATTTTGATATTTTTCACTCAAATCTTTTAAATCGTCTACGGGACAGAATGACTATCCTACTGAATAATAATCTTTTTGGAATTTTGATTTCAGATTATTACAAAAGGAGCAGGGGGGCCAGCCACCTACTTTTTTTTAAGAGACCTATATACTTCACCTCACCAACATGACTTTATTCTTTATCACTATATAAATTGTTGGAGAACATATTCTTCCTTTTTCCAACAATTGGAAGGATGTAGGTTTTATTTATTTCTGTTGTTACAAACCATATTCTCGAGGAATTCTATACACAAGAAACATACAACCTAATGCATGCATTGAAAGAACGGTCTTTCAAAAGTCGAGCCTAGATGTCAGTAGTGAATAATTTCTGAATGCTACCTTTTTATATGTCATCTTTGACATGTGTGAGGTAGACACATATTCAATTCAATCAACACAAGAATTGAAGCCAATAGATCATAATCAACGCAGAACTTTCGTCAATTGGTTGTTGCAACATGATGCTCGTTTTTCACGCAAAATCATCTTTAGTGATGAAGCTCATTTCACATAGGATGTATTCGTCAACAAACAAAATTGTCGCATCTGGGGAGAAGACAATCCTCGAATTATTTTAGAAAAATCATTAGATCTACAAAAATGTACTGTTTGGTGTGGTTTTTAGGCTGGTCAATTGGTCAATATTTCTTCGAAGATGCAAACGAAAGAGCAGTTACTGTCAATGGAGAGTGTCATAGACAACTAATTTAAGATTTTGTATGCCTTAAATTGAAGAAATAGACACAGATCTTTATTTTCAACAGGATGAAGCTACGAGTTTAGTTTTAAATGCATTTTATTTTCTTAATCACTAACTCTTACGTACTAACAAAAAATGCTTAAATGCTAGCTTACAATTACTTAACAATCTTATACTAACTTACTGGCCCCACACAGGCACTCTAAGCTACTCTGAATACTTATCTATGTCTTTCGACTGCATTTACATTTTATTTATAAATACTTATTTTCTATACTTAAGGCTAAGAAAAAATTTGTTTACAAAAACTTAGCGTAAGGACATTTTTTTATTTTTTATAAAAACTTAGTATCTAACTTAAAATAAACCTTAGCCTACCTAACCTAAATGCACAATCCACACATAAACACACATAGACATTATACACAATCATATACATATATCAGTATACTGGATGAAGCTACGAGTCACACAACACGTGCAAGCATTGAGCTATTGGTCTAAGTTTCCACGTCGATTAATTTCAAGTAATGGTGACATAAACTGCCCATATTTTTTGAAAAATAAAATTTATGTAGATAAGCCAACAACAATTCCACAGCTGAAAAACAACATTCGGACCGAAATCGATGAACTTAATGCGGTAATATGCAATGTGCATATTTTGATTTTCGTATGAGAGCCTGTAGACGTGCTCGTGGTGAACATTTAAATTATGATATTTTTCACACATAATTGTTAAGAGCCATACTTTTAGAAAAATAGAAGCAATATTATTGTTTTCTATTTTTTTTTACGCCAAATATTATTGGTTCGAAATCAAACTAAACAAGGGTGAAGTAAGAGTTTTTAAATACTATATGATATGTAAATAAACTGAAGGTTTATCTTGATCAATTTTAAAAAAAAATCAGGACGACATACTGGTCTTTCAATTTATTTATACATATCTCAGTGCTATACATACAGACTTAATTACGACTTCGATAATGACAATTGCTGAATGTTTAACGTGGTGTAAAAGAAAAACAATGTAGGTGGATGCTCTTTTTCGCGGTGTGATGTAAAAGCTGTCGCGAATAAAGAAAGAAAGTGATCCATTTTCATTTTCCTGGATATTCCACAGCTTCTATTATAAAAGAGTTTTTTTTGTTTTGCTTTGCACAGCGATTTTTCTCGTACAGACTCCTTGGGGAAATCTGAGTGTTATAAGGCAAAGAAGTTCATTATCCGCAGCCGCGGATAAAGAGATATGTGAAACAAATGACTTCTCGTATTTTCTCGTTGGTTATTAATAGAATCGAGGGATTCTGCTTTATCAAGTAATATTAAAATGGAAAACTTTTATTTGCGGGTTATGCATTTTTGATTTTGTATTCTGGTCTATGATATGATTCTAGGTATGTAGTTAATATTTAGATGCTTGATATAGAATCTGTGTAGCACGAAACTAACATATGCTATACTGCAGTCGATAGATAGATTTCTATATAATTAACGACTTATTTTTGCAAAAAAAACCAAGGTCGTATCTATGATTACAATCTAATGACTATACAAAAATATGATACATAGGTCGATGATTTATAACAACTTTACAGAGGTAAAAACACCTTTGAGAGTGGTTGTTGTACTTATATATCCCCCACTATACGCCGTCATTGCAAAAGGTTCTCCCTCAAAGGGGAACCGCTCTGGTTCCTGCTTATAATACAGAACTTGGTTTCTTATGACCCTTAAGACAGGAAGTATGTTTCGCTAAAATTGCACCTTATTTTTCAAGAAAAGAGTTTAAAACCCATTTGCTTGGCTTGCCTTGTCGCTCGAGAATTTAACATTTGTTCTGAAGTACTCCTCAAGATGAGCTTGAAATTTAACTTGTTCGGTATATCGCCTTTGTGGCGGCACGTTGGGTGCGACTTATGATTTTGATCTCACACGACTACACCAGCGTATGAACATTTTAATTTTTTGAAGGCGTCGGAAGGTCTTCAACCTGAAAGATCTTCTAACCCACCCCAGTCGGACAACGCAGTAAAGAAAGGCTTCACTGATGCATGAGGTAGGGAACCGCTATCCAAAGTTAGTATTGTAGAACTAATGTTAATAATCTTAAACACGGACTTGAGTATATTGTATAAATTAACTGAAATAGTTATTACGTAACTAATTCTCTAATCAGGGTTCTACGATGTTCTCAAACTTTATAAACAATACAAGGGAGATGCGAGTATGAAAAGTAGATGCGAGTATCGAATTTATGGCATGGTGTCTGGATCTACTGCGGGTAAACCCTTATCTTCACATATGAACTACAATAGCAATCAATTTCTACAAATAACATATAAGATAATTTTTTCTATGCTCTGGCCTTCCATCAAAGTGACATTTCTATTAAAGTGCTTTCCCAATTTCATCAATTGGGTGGAAACAGAAAGTCCTTGCATAATTTAGCAAGCGGCTTGAATAAATTTTACCACAAATTGTGAATGGATCTGCAAGATATTGTTTAAGTAGGAACGTATGTCCGGTATACTCGTAGAGTACGTTATTCCCTGGTATGTCATTTACGGCTGTACTGTTTCTTAGCCTTATACCATGACTCCAAAGTTATGTTCGTTGTAAAAATCCAAATAAATGGAGTCGTTTCAATTGGTTTTATGACACCAACTTGCCTTTTTGTACATGTGGTTGCAACAACACCAGTATATGTGGTGAACCCCCATTTTACACATCACGAACCTTCAGTAAAACTGGAGTCCGACCTAAATTAATTTTCGATATTAGAGATTGAATTACATTTTCCCATGGGGCATAGGTAAAAGATAGGTATGGGAGTGTGTAAAATCGTCATTCAGGGGTCAGTGCTATTCATTGGAATTTAATTTGGTTGGTGAGGGTAGTATAATCGTGAATGTGCCCAATAAGTAAACTGAGAATAGTCCTGGCTCCTCAATTAAAGTGATGCTTAACCAAGGATTCATGATGGGCTGTGAAATTGGCTGCTGAAGTTTGGAATTAGTGTTTATTTATTTATTTTTATTTTTTGGTTTTGTAATAAAATTACGTTTTTCTCCGGTGCAATGGTTTACGATGTTATTTCAGATAAAGGATAGGAATCTTTAGGGCTGATTGTTTGAAATAATTTGAGAAAAAAAAATTGTATGGATTTAGGATTGATGGATATTTGCATCCCTTCCGAGATATAGCGAGTGGTTTTCAGCAAAACTTTGCATTGCCTTATTTGAACATGCCATCTTTGGACTACATGCTAGTGTGGTATTCTTGACCTCGTACTTATGAGTACTTAAAATGTGTTGTTATAACTTTTGCTCTAGAGCCATTAAGTCAAAATTTAGTTTCCGAAACTTTATATAGAGTACCATGTACATACGAGTATATATACAATATATTCGAACGGGTAGTTTTAAAAAAGGGGGTATGTTTATAAGATTGTTGGATTGTGGATTGTACGCAGATTTTAAAGCTTATTTATAAAATTAGTAATAAGTAAGCACTAAGAGTAAGCAATAAGATGCACGGTGCTGCAAGCGACAAAGGCTGTAGTTCCGGTGGACGGAAATCACATGAAGCAGCCATGTCACATGAACGCGATGTCCGGGTAAGGCCAGTGTTACAAACAGCAAATCCTGA
This sequence comes from Volucella bombylans, assembly GCA_949129095.1. Lineage (NCBI taxonomy): Eukaryota > Metazoa > Arthropoda > Insecta > Diptera > Syrphidae > Volucella > Volucella bombylans. Next base: position 42,260,852 of record OX422144.1, on the reverse strand, counting down.
GAAATAACTCCAGTGGTAGCTTTCCCAATGCTTAGATCTGGCTGAAACCCGTGCTATAACGGAACTTGAACGTCGCCGGAAAATCAACCTCCAAGAAAACCCCAAAATGCCAAAGGAGACGAAATCGCGCACCTGTAAGGATGCCGCTACCTCCTTCCTGGCGCTTCGAATTCGAATGGCTGGCAATGACAACAGTCTGAACGGCGCTGAGTGCAAATACCTTGTCGATAAACGGTGGGAGCGAACCAAAGCATAGAATATTTGGATTCAAGCAGAGAGCAATGTCATGGAGTGAAGTGCTGTACGCAGCAAACTTTTGAATGGTTATACAAGTCTGTGCCGAAAATGCCACCCCTTTAAACTAGGGCTTTTGAGGTTTTCAGACAACCCAAACTGACGCGTGCCAATTTAGGAAAACGGGGACCCAAAACCCTGGACTACTGAAAAGTTTAAAATCTAATCTCACAGGGAGAGAAAGAATCGAGAAAATAAGGACGGCTCTTGTTGTGGGCCTAGGTGAAGCTTCTATCGAGACCATTAAGTCTGAATATGACTCACGTCCCTATGAATATCTGCGTCTTGGAAGGGCTAAATTCCACTCCAAATGAATGCGGATAAGGACGACTGCTCCAGAACTCACCCATTGCAAAGTAAAAAAGTGCTGCCCCCAATCTCAGGACAAAACAAAAGCTAGAGGAAGGTGCTCAAAACCTGAATTGTGCCCTCACGGAGTGTTTTAAAATGACATGTCCAGCTAGGAACGGACATAAAGAAACCAGAAAACTTATAAACGGGTCACTTAAGATTAATTTGGAGGAAGATTGGAATCGTTACAGTCTGAAGCAAAAATAATATAAGAGGCTCATACAGACTTCGAAGAGGGCCTCTTACAAAGATTTTTGCGAAAAATTGAAACTGTCGGTAAAAGCAGTAGGCTGGAGCCACTTAGAAAATGTGATGGTATCTCTATTGAGTCGAAAGCAGAGACTCTCCATCTCATGATTGAAGCTCACTTTCATTTAACCAAATCGGAACCAGCTCCTATTAACGAAGCTGCTAGTGAGCTGAAAATGCAATACAACTTGTCACAGCTGATATATGGCAGAACAAAGTGGGAAACTTTTTATTGATTAATAATGCATACATAATTGAATTTTGCTGTATGAAAAAGTAATGGAAATTTTCTTCATAACCGAATCAGATTTTACTGTTCTATAAGGCAATAAAGCATGTTAAAAATAATTTACCTTTATCATACTCATAACGTATGATGTGAATATCGGAGGTGGGAGCTGGAAAAATCCGCTATGCAACCGAGACAAATATTTCATTAGACTCTGGTGAAACAGGCTAACACTTTTCACAGTGCAGAAGATCCAAAATACCCTCTTCCAAATCAAGTCAAGTCAATTCTCAATTCTGCCAAAGCCCGCCGGCAATTTGAGATTTTTCGGTCCAATATTAACTCAAAAGTAATTTTCTGTCCAACATAATACATGTGTATATACATATGTTTTATAAATTGATGATGACACTGTTAACACCAGTTACATATGAATATCATACAAAGGAACTTTTTTTTTATTTTCACAAAGAAAATAATCTACATTTTAATAAAATTTTACGGTTCTAGTGCATCTGTTCGGTCCATGTCTATCTGGCTTTTAGAACAGGCAGTCGCTAGGTATAATTCGACTAGCAATTCAGTTGTATCATATTATGTACTTGTCTGAGAGCAGACTTTTCAAGACAGTCAAGTAAAGCACCAAAGCAGTCTAGACAAAATACTGTGCCCTGACCTCATTAATTAATATTGTGTTCGTTTCAATTGCTTTATCGTTGCCATGCCAGGTTTTACAGATGGGAACCTCAAAGACGAAATAGGAGCTCTTATTCTTTGGCTCTCTATGCTTCGGGTTTATTTTTAGAGGTAGGAGAAAAAAACCAAGATTATTATTGTTGTAAGTGAGAATTTTCACAATTTTCGTGGCTATACATTTTAAATTTTATGGTTTGAGCAAACAACCAACTATTCAAAAGACGTCTAGACTCTCCAGCTATTTTCACAAGAAGCCAATAGTTTAAGGCGAATTTTTCGTATTCTATTCATTATCGTACAAGTTAGATATTATTTTTCCTATTCTTGAGGTTGAACTGAATTTATAATAAGTTACTAAGTTCATGTAGTTAAAAACATCGACTTTACAAAAATTATAATATGTACTTACAAAGAAAATAAATTAATTCCAAATGTATTTACTAACACCTGCATAAACATTCTACTAGCCTTGAGTCATCTATAGGATCTCTTCAATCCCCAATTGGAATAAAAGATGGAATCTCATCCATCCTATATTAGAGCCATAATATCAAAATTTGCCATTTTTCCCTTGAAGATAATTTCTTGATCATTGCTCCAGCTGTGAAGTTGTGAGATCATTCGTCACCTTTTCAACGACGTTATCTTACATTTTGTTCACAGTGATTTCGCGATTGCACTCAGCATCGTTCTAGGTGGAAATGGCTCGGAGTAAGTGCCTTTTTTTTTGTTTATAATGAGAGCGCGCTCAAGGGGTTTGTGTACCCTTAAAGTGATTGTTCACAGCGCGAGCAAAGGAAATTTAGGGAGGAAGAAAAGAGAGAGACAGAAGTACATTATTTTTATATCTTTGCAAGTTATAACGACCAGAAAATACATAGATCGGTAGAACATTCCATAAGCGAGTCGTACGGCTTAGGAACGAATCACGATATTTTAGAGTACGTCCGAAAATGGGCTTGAGGGTATACTGATGATTATTCATAGAGAGACGGGTGTTACGGTTGAAAGTTTGAATGTGCGGAATGCTACTGGCGATTTCAGTGGAGCACTAGTGGTGGAAATAGCGATAAAACAAAGTGAGACAGGAGCCATTACGTTGGTGTTCGAGGGTGTTAATTGATTGACTGGTATTAGTATCATCAATAAGTTTTATCGCACGGTTTTAAATCCTATCTAGTAGGTGCAGAGATGTTTTAGGAGCACCTGACCAGATGTGGGCATTGTACTCCAAGTTTGGGCGGATGAATGCCTTATATATTGAGGTCAGATCAGAGGGGGTAAAATATTTTTTACATCGTTTGAGGAAACCTAGACATTTCGCAGCATTTTTGGCGACATCAAATATGTGGTAATTCCAACGTAAGTTGTCATTGACACACATACCGAGAACGGAAAGTTTTTCGGTTTCGACGATGCAAGTGCCACTCATGGATAATGGCTGGGTGTTTAAATTTCGCTTTAACGACAGCAGACAGCATTGTGTTTTGGAAGCATTAAATTCCACTCTGTTGATAGTTCCCCAATTGGTTATGCTGTTGATGGTTAATGAGCTTAGCATACGCTGCTGTTCTGGTTCTACAGCCGAGGGGCAGGGCCGTGAGTCCGGGAACGAATATGAAAAGAAGAGAGTACTGTCATCAGCAAAGGAATATTAGATTAGATGTAGCAGACAAGAGATCATTAATAAAAATTAAAAAGAGTGTCGGAGACAGAACAGAGTCCTGGGGCACACCAGCATTTATTTTGTGAATATCAGACTTGAAACCATCCAAGACAACTTGAATTGAGCGTTCCGAAAGTTAATTTCTAATCCATTGAAGAAGAGAGTCGTCGATCATAAATGTAAGCATTTTCGACAAAAGAGCCTGATGCCAAACTCTATCAAATGCTTTAGAAATATCAAGTGCAACCATCTTGCTTTCGCCAGATTGATGTACGATTTGGTTCCACTTTTCGGTGAGATATGCCATCAAATCACCAGTGGACCTTTTGCTACGAAAACCATATTGCCGATCATTGAGAAGTTTTCGTGTTTCGAGATATTTCAGGAGCTGACGGTTTAACAGTGTTTCCATGACCTTGGAAAGAAGGGACGTAAGTGCAATCGGTCTGTAGGAGGAGAGAGAAGATGATTCGCCTTTTTTAGGGACGGGCTGGACAAATGCTGTTTTCCATCTGCTCGGAAAGAATCCTAAAGAGTAGGATTGATGAAAAAGCTTACGCAGTGGTTTTGCCAGCATGGAAGAACACCTCTCCAGAAGAAGAGATGATATACCATCTGGACCAGCGGATTTGTGTATGTTGAGATCTTTAAGTACTCTTGCTACTCATGTAGAGTGCGAAAATAGGTTCGTCCCATTGAAGATTCGACGTGTGGGCGGAGACAAAGCACAATCTGGGAGTGTTGAGCTGGCCGCAAAGTGTGCAGCAAGCAGATTGGTCCAAAGAGTTGACAGCTGGGATGTCATTGTAAATGAGCGTTGGGATGGAGGATGAGGCGGAATTTCTAATGTTTTTAACGAACTACCACAAATTGTACTGCCTTTGGGACATTGCAGTATTTTTTGCCTCAGTTTTTGGTCGTATTGGAATTTCACACGCTTAAGAAAGGCGGTGCAGTCATTTCTGGCTGGTTTGAACTTTTCTCGGTTTTCCTCTGTCGGGTTGGTCTTCAAGGACCGTAAAAACATTTCCCTAACTCTGACGGCCTCTTTACATCTCGAGTGGTACCATGCCTTTTCTTTTGGTTTGATACTCTTCATACGATGAAGAATAAAGGATCCCATTGCAAAGAGAATGGTGTCTGTAATCATATCAGCAGTGGCTTCCACGTCGTTATCGAGGAAACATAACGACCAGTTAAAATTCCTAAAGAAGCTGTTAAGAACGCTACAATTGGCTTTCTCGTATTGCCATACGGTTCGTTTAGGAATTTTCCCTCTAACTCAGTAGTCGTTGTCCGACGAGCCTAGAGGGGAGGGCACATCAACGGTGTCCTTATCAGGGTGAGAACTTAAGAATAAGTCCAGGGTGTTGGCGGTAAGACTATCAACGTTTGTAATTACGTGGGCTCATTTACAAGCTGCGTTATGTTGTTTTCCGCAGCAAAGATCTCAATACACGGTCCTTTGGGTGTTGTCTGTTCAGAATGTCGAAGCCACCCAGAATTGTGTATATTGAAGTCGCCCGTAATAACGATTTCAGTATGAGGATACAGGGATACAATTCTTTGAATGGAGTCAGACAGCGCATCAAACTCGTTAAAAGTCGAATTGCTGTCCAGTTTGCGGCTTCTGTAAATAAAGCATTAGTGGATAATTTGCTTACGGAGATGGAATTTTAACCACATGAAGTTGAATTCCGGATTGGAACATGGATCACATTGTGGTGGAGTTTGGTAAGCTACATCACTACGCACGTAAACGTGCGTAATCAAATCAGATTGATCTGAGAGGTGTGGGCGGGGATCTACCTGTGTCTTACTAAATGCCAAATCATCTGGTCTGTACCTACAGACGTGGAGACGTACGCAGAAAAGTGATTACTTTTTAGTCAGCGTATATTGGCTAAGTCTACCCTGAATTCCCTAGTCATAATCACAGACAAACACAGAAAACACAAACACTGACGATACTAAGCAAGGCTACTGGTGACACGAATTGTTAGGCGTAACACAGATCGGTCGAGAGTTTAGTACGGCTTCTATTTCTGCCATCACCATAACTAGCTTCACGAATGTTAAGGACGCCTCACCAACCGTTCTGAATGCAGCACACTATTCAGCAATTTTGGACTGGGTTTTTTGCTACAGAAAATGTTCTTTTAACACCTTCATCATTTAGCTCCGACAAAATTAGCAACGCTTACTCTTATTATTCGTTTTTTAATGTTTGCTGTTAAGAGGCGCTTTAGTACCATGTATTGAAGCTGATCCGTAGGATTCCATTTTATATCGCGATCGAATCTTCATTTGTGCACTACTTGCCTAAGACAAAGACTGCACTATGTTTGTAAATAAACAAGCGCATTTTAATACTAATAATAAATATTGTATTTATTGTATTTAATATTTTGTTAATTTTTCGATTATTTATTTATTTAGAGCAATAAGATTTTCAATATCAATTTATAATAATTTTTTATGAGGTGTACTCTGATACTCTTTCATGTATATAAGTAAGATATAGAAAGATACATTTTCTTTCTACCCAATAAGGTATACCTTTATATTGAAATTTCGGAATTTTCTATCGTAGAAGATTCACAGACAATTTCCTATTTTTCCCTTCATCTTCTTTGAAAGTTCTCCTTGTTTTTCGATAAATTTCATTCTTGTGGTTTTATGTCCTTAGAATGCACATCCGTTGTCGGAAGTTCAGTTTGGCCTACTCGACAGTTCCATCAACTTTTAATATTAAAAGCATGATAACCTTAATCAAACTAAGCAGTCAGTCATTATTAATTCAAAGCAAATATCTATCAACATTTTAGCCATGCTCTCCTTTATAGCCCTGTAAGATACAACCGCAAAAGGATACATTCCCAATTTGCACAAGACAAACCAATAAGATAGCCATAGCCACCATCGTCAGATACGAGTAGAGTCAGAATACTACATATTATTTACATATGTACATGCAGCATTCGTATATCCACTCATGAATTTCTTGGCCCACCAAGGTACATTTCTTTCCCACCCTTAAGCAGTTTTCTGATAGATATCCTTGGAGGGTTCTCAAAACATTTCGGTCATTTAAAATTAAAGCCACGTTGATCATGAAGGATGAACTCTAATGTTGATATGTTAATTTTATGGTTGCACGAGCAAGTATATTACAGTAGACCACTCCAGTGCTTAGAACTAATTTAAAGGACATCAGGAGATTGTGATGAATTGATGTATATACATACGTACGAGTACCAGCATATGTTGCATATGTACATATGTAGTATGTATCTTTGCTTTTCAAATAGGAAGATATTTTTCGCGATTATTTTTTTTTAGTATGTGAAAAATAAATAAAAAGCCTTCTTAAAAGAATTCGAAAAACATACTTTATGTATGTATAATTTGCTTAACCCTCGAGTAGGAGTGCATACATAAGCAAAGCAAAAGTAAACGCACAGGTATCTAGAAAAGTACGATGCATTAGAAATGAATTTATAATGGTCTTGTGCCGTTATCGTAACTTTTAATATCCTTTAAAATATTTACTAAACGCTAGCGTATAAAAAGTGTCGCATGAAGGAGACAGTTTAAGAGCATGAGAATTACTGTAGGGTGAATATTGAAATTTCCACCTTTTTGAAAGTCGTTTAAATTTTCAGTACGTGCGCATAAAACTAAAGTAAAAAAGTTGGTAAGGGTGGACGTAAAAATATGTTTCAAATAAAAAGTTACCCATGCTACTTTCTTTTGAGATTTTTTTTTGCATGCGGCAATGGATGATTTTTAAAATATCATGTTGCTTAAGAATATTATTTCTGTTTATCTTAAACTGTTAAGTGTTGATTTTGTATACGAGTAATATGCGTAAAAATAATATCGAGATTGATGAAGGGATTACATTTTTTAACGTTCAATTTTAAACAGATTCGTGGCTTCTTTATTTAAACCATTTATTTATCGAAAAGCGGATTCGTTTTGAGAAATCTACTGAAAAAAGGTGTTCTGGACATCAGGCCCGCATCAAGGTAAAGATGTAAAATATCAAACTAATATACAAATATCTCATGGCAGTTAAATTTAGAGCTCGATTAAGTAACGAAAAAAGTTGAAAGATAAAATTTTAAACATCTTTGCATGGCTGCAGTTGCTGCTTTCTATAGAAAGGAACTTAGGAGAGTTGCTACGTATTTTGAGTTAACGGGCGTAGTGCCAAAAATGTTACCATCAAGCAAAATGGACCAGATTGTTAGTAATGTCACTGTTAATAGCAATGATTTCAAAGTACTTAAGGTTTTTACCAATCTCGGAATACTATTAATTCTATGGACAAAACTTCAATGGAAATTCGACCTATGTACGAGTTAATCCTCATGCAGGCTAAAGTGGCAAGAGCATGCTCGGCCAGTATCACAATACTGGCCTACGCCGCCAAAGGGCTCACATCCCTATACGTAAGAGATTAACAAGATGCGACGAACCAACTAATGGCCTCGGATAAAATTGGATGCACTGTTGACAACACTTGCAAAAGTTTAAATGAGAACGACGTTTGGATCTGCACGTGGAATGTTCGGACCCTTAATAAGCCACGTGCAGCCGAGCAATTAGCAGAGGCCCTTGACTACTATCACGCAGATATCACCGCCATCCAAAAAGTAGGACGAAAAATTGTATTATAGCTATACTCGTATTATGGGAAAAGAAACAGCGCTTATTCGGATACGAATCTGCGATATGAGTGAGCGTCTTATGACAATCCGCATCAAGGCTAAATTCGCTAACATAAGCCTAATATGTGCCCATTCCTCTTGGAATACAAGGACAACGCCACAAAATAATGTTTATACGAGTTTCTCGACAAAATACGATATCCGAAGTATAACGTAGCCTACACGACTCCAGGTCTGGCAACAGACTTTGGCTTATTGACTTTGTGGCGGGACTAAATATCACAATAGTAAGCACACGGTTACAATAAATAAAATTGATCACGCTGCGATAAACGTAAGGCATGCCTTCAGTATTCTGAACGTCCGAACGGTCCGGCAGCCAACATTGACCCGGATCACTACTTTGTTGCAGCGAAGGAGAGAGTGCGGATTTGAGAAGATATAAAGTAGAAAAGTCACAATCGCAACAGACTGCCAGAATCTTCACCGAATGCATATCGCGAAATTCCTTAATAACACCTATGCCGCCATCATCAAGTCCCGAAGAGCAGTGGCAACGCAACTGATGTGCTGGGTTTCACCTGACTACCACCAAGAAATCCTTGGTTTGACGAAGAATAATGGCAAGCACATGCAGCTTAACAAGAAGCCTTTAAAGTGGCGTTACAATGAAGATCGAGAGCCGCTCGTGAGCGAACACTGGAGGCACAATCTTTCAAAAGTATGTGCAACTACTACCGTACGCCGACGATATCGACATGATTGGGTGAACACAGCGAATATTGTGTATATATGTATATGTATGAATTTATTTAGTGAACTATTGCTATTACAGTTCATTTATATATAAATAAACAATAATGTAAAAATATATACAATTAGTTAACTAAACACTTTTTATACAACTGTGTCTTTAATATGTGTTTGCCGTTGATTTGGATTTTTCTGTCCGTTAAGAAAATTAACTACAATAATTACCCTGTAACGCTTAAAAATACTGTTTGAATAAAACGACTATGTCCGATACGTTATAAATTAGAGTGCTTGTTTCATTTTGCTATCTTTCTATTTTATATGAATTTTGACATATATTGTACAAATTATTGCATGATAGATTCTATATTTTTGAATATCGTTTTTATACGTTTACATAATTAAATTTTACATTGATTAAATTGATTTATTATCTATTTACAACAATTTTAATTTCTTTTTTTAATCAGAAATAATATGGGATACAAATAATTTTATAGATCTTGTATTTCTGTTGGCAGTTCTTTAAATAATTTTAGTCCACAATAATAAAGTATATTTTGGGTTCTCGAGTCTCTGTCTATTTGAAGTCTAAAAACGTAATTAGATCTTAAATTATATGGTTGGGTTTCACCAATGTAAGTTAATCTAGAAATTAAGTATGCATGCACAAGGTTGTATTTCATTTTAAACACGAATATTAATATATTAAATATTATCCATTTCTTGATGTTCAACCATTTAAAAATTACATTTTAGAATATACCACTTGAAGTCGATTGATATGCAGAGCGGAAACCGGGCTATTCGGCATCGAGTGTTGTTTTCGAATATTCCTTTATTTTATATTTTAGCGAATGACTAAGCAGTTGCACGAAGTTACGTCTCCGGTTTTCACCCTGCATTGAATCCAATACTTTCTTAGGAAGCTTGACGGTTTCCGTCGTTAAAAAAGCTATATGAATCTCTTTTTCTGTCCACAAGTGGGTATAGTAATTTGAATAGTGTTCCTGGCCTTGCTCCTAAGAGATTCGAGGATGTCTGTTGATCTGTCTTTACTAGGGGTTGTGATTCGTAATTTGACGTCTGTAAATTCATGCACTACGATCAAATATCGCTGTATATCGCTATTCAGAACCATTACAAAGTATTTGTTTCATCTTTTGAGCTGTACTTCATTTAAAATCATCAAGAGCAGTTAAAGGCTTTCAATTGATGTTCGTTGGATTCGTGAATACCTATCAACCCTTTAGTTATGTAAAAAAGGGTTATACTTTCTCATTTGCTTAAAGTTTCTCCTTCTTCTATAGCCAGCGAATTGATTTAATTACGCTTATTACCTTGTTTAACTCCTCCAATCTTTATACAATAAAGGGACTCTAGCCCTCTACATGTGTCGTCGATGGACAATTATTTCCATGCCAGCTGTAAAAGTAGTTTTTACAGCATTTCAATGGTCTTGAATAGTGGCACTTAGTTGTTGGCTGGCGGAGTGATCCTTTAGTGAGCAGTTTGCAGAAGTGTGTATTTGGCCAATTACTACATAACATCATAATCTTGTAATAGCTCCATATTTGTCCTTTGCCTATTTCGGACGTTCAGGAGACTACTTCGGGTGATGTCAAATTGTTTCATTTAATAATAGGCACTTAGTTGTTGGCTGGCGGAGTGATCCTTTAGTGAGCAGTTTGCAGAAGTGTGTATTTGGCCAATTACTACATAACATCATAATCTTGTAATAGCTCCATATTTGTCCCTTGCCTATTTCGGACGTTCAGGAGACTACTTCGGGTGATGTCAAATTGTTTCATTTAATAATAGGTTGCTTGCTTGTTATTTGAATCTCAGCTGTCATTGTGCGTAGATATGATCCAAATGCGATTGGTGCTACAGAAATTAAAAGAAGCTGAAGGCACAATTTTTTCGGCTAGATATTAATGAGACGCAGGAATCTGTAGACAACGCAGAAATCTGAATTTTTAATACATATTTCATTTATATATTAGATCTCAGTTAGTCTTAAACAATATTTTCTCATAAAAATGTACACATGACAAACTGAACTCTTTCAGTAAGATTGCGGTACCTTTCTATCTATTTGTTAGAGGTAAGTAACTCAACTGCTATTAATAATACAATTGATTATTAAAACTCTCTACAGTAATAGGTTGTTCTTTGCAGGATTTTATATTAAATGGGCAACTATGGCAGCACCTTTTATACATTCCAAAACCCTTTTATTAATTTTATTTTGGATCACATTGTTTAATGTCAAACACTTGCTTTTTATAAAGAAACCCAATATAATTTTCTAATTAGATTTAAATATATAGCCGTAAAACTGAAGGTGATATCATTCTTTGTTCAGTGACTTTCAAAATGAAGCAGACAAACATCCAAAGCCATAAATCATAAAATAAAAAATGAATTTCTAGCTTAAATGCAGGATTGGCTTTTTTACCTATACATAATTATTTGTTTATAAATTGATAATACTATAAATTTGTTAGTATTCGTGTTGTCAATTCTGAAATTTTGTATGATAATTCAATAAATTAACGTTCATCATTTAATACGAGTTTTGGAAAAGTAACAGTGTTGCTTCATCCCCAAAACAAATTAATCTTTAACATGACAAAAAGATACGAGTATGCTTATACCTATGTATACTCGTAAAATAAGAGCTCCTATTAGCCCAAAACTAAAATCAACTGTGTGTTTCAAAGGTAAATATTATCTTGGAACACTTGGATTATTCATCAAAACGGCATCGGAACTTCAGCGAACTTATGATGCCAAATAGAATTAGAAGTTCGAAGATCCCTTCCAACTTGAATTTAGGGCTGTAAGAAACTTATTCTTAACTAACTAAACGAAAAGTTATTCATGCTCTCATGGCTTATGGGGTAAAGTTAAATATTATTAAATTACCTGTATAGTCATGAGTTCAGGAGTCCTTCATATAATATACTGTAAGTATGCTTACACTTACGAGAACGAACACAAGTGAAACGAACTATTCTGGAACTATCCCAAAAATACACAAAGTACCCTCGGGGATATCCTGTAGGTATAATAAAGATAATATTCATAATAATTGCATTAGATTTTGGTGGATTAAACAGAATCGTAGAATTCCATTGATATCCTCATATACTTTTGGTATATGTATGCGAGTGGATGAGGGTTGTATAAGTAAATAAAAGTGCTACTCCTCTTATCGTAATAATTCTATAGCGAGTACATGAATCAAAACTTTTCCACAGTTTGTCACTTTGGCAAATGTTGAATTTAATTTAGTAGCGAAACAAAAACGACCAGTCGAAATATAAAAAGTAATAAAAAAAGGACAATAAACTCATTTTCTCTCGATTCTACCATTCAACCTTTTGCAGTGCCAAGGGATTTATTTAATTTTGTTATATTTTTTCCATCCTGAATATTACGAGTCACCTTGTAAATTATAAATCCCGAAAAGCCGAAGGACAAAATATGCTTTGCCAGCCGGGACAGAAGACGGTGGTCGAAAAAAGCAAAAATAATGAAATCATAAAAATTCGAAAGCAAGAAAAAAAAGTTGAGTATCAAGCCAAAAGCGTCAAGGCAAAGGAAAATCAGAGAAAAAATACAAACAAGAAATGTTTTTGCTCGAATTTATAGATGCATTGGACGGTAGACCAGAGCAAACGACTTGCTCACAAGAAACAATAAATTAATGTACTGTACTGTGTTCCTAGTATATTAGCGGCCTTACTCATTTAATCACCAATATAGTCAGACATAACAATTTCATCTCGTTTTTAATTTTGTGTTTCTTTCCCCCGAGTACTATATATGTTAAGATTACATACCATCCCCTAACTTCTAGATTGCACTTGTGTATTTTGAAATCTTACTTATGAAGGTGAGGACTTGGTTAGATATTTTTGGGAATTAATTGAAATTGGTGGATTTATACATATGCACAAAATTGGTCAATCATTCTGAATCACTGACATTTAAATTGTCAAAAATAATATTTTCGACGCAAACCATTTAATGTTTTTTTTTATTTGTAGAGCTTTTATTTATACTATTTAATGATTTTTTAGAACTACTTATTTATTTAGCAAAATCTGCTCCTCTCTTACAAGAAACATGTGGTTATAAATATGTTGATAGAGAATTGAGATATAATTGATAAGTATACATAATAGCATGAAATTGTGATACCTCTGATTTGAGAAAGAAAACAAATAAATTTATGGGCAAAACTATTCGATGATAGACAAATAGCAAGTGTGGTTGTTTCACTATTTGCTTCCTCTTTGCGCTCAACTTTGGTTCTTCTGTTACCTAGTCATTTGCAAGTTATCATTTATCCAAAACATGTGACAGTTACGTTATTACCTTTTTTTCGACGAAACCTGGACGACATCGAAGATAGACGGCAATTCGTTCTAACAAATATGTGGTTCCCGCATTTTAGAATCATCAAGTGCACATGAAGGTCCCCTTATCAAAAATGACCAGCCAATCTGATGAAATTATTATGGACAGAAATATGGCAATTTCCTAAGCTCTGTAAAATGATAAAACCCAACCTCCAGTATCAAATACGGAGAATCAGTGGCGGTACTACCAAAAGGCCCTGAACAATCTAGCTCTAGATTTAACAAGGTGTCTACAAACCAGGGACCATGAATGCTGACGGCAGCTAAACAGGAGGCGTATCATGCAATACTACATGCAACCACGAGGTTCTCTGCAGTCATATATGATTTTAGATCCCTGCTAGACTGCAGAGTATCAATGGAAAACTCGCGTTGTTTTATCAAATTTGGAAGAAAAATCACCGGCTCTTCTGACTACAACAACGGTCAACATTTTCCGTTTTTAAAAGGTTTTGAGCTATGATAGTTAGCGGACATCGAGTTTCATGTGATGGGATGTTCTTATTTTAATACATTTTTCGCAAGATAAATTTTGGAAAAGGTAAAACGTAAAAATAATTAAGCATTTCATACTTAATAGTAGTGAAATATTGAATTATTTCAGTGTTCAGGGATCGTGATAGTCGTTAGTCGTATCCAATATATGACGTATCCAATATATACGTGATAAATAATTGCTAAGGATATGTTAAGACTTGTTTTAAGAATAGATACACAGTTGAATTGTTTGTCTAGATATGGCTAGCAGGCTGGTACCCTATTTAATATAATATTTAGCATTGAACTTAATTTGCTGTCTAGAAGGGTTCCTAGAAACTTTACCTACATGACATAAACTAGTTGAATTTTGGAAAGAGTCAGTGGATGGTGAACAAAATCAATTTGGTTTTAAAAGGAGAGAGCTGCACCTCAGCCAATATGTATCAGAATTGATTGTTCCACAGCACTTTTGAAGGATTTGTTGAATTAGAGGTGAGAACTTCAAAAAGTTAAAAAGAAGAAGAACCCCTTATAGAAATTCCAGTCATTCCATTCCTTTCAAAGGGTATAACAGCAGCATGGTCGCTTAGACAAAATTAAATTTCCGATAAAGAGTTGTACAATTTGGTACTATCCTCAGTTTGTAACTATATTTTTTAGATTGTACGAAAAAAGATTCCAATGGCTTTGTGTCGAGTTTTATTGGCAAAGGTGGATTCTCGCCCCTTATTGCTAAGGTTAAATCCTACTGCAAAAAACTGTTAACGATGAACATTTTTATTTTCTAAAAACTGCTTAATAGACAACTATTGGTTTAAAATTAGCCAAGCGAGTTCGGTAAACATTATATTAACACAAGAGTAAATAGTTATTGCGTACAAATATAAAAAGACGATCATATTAGAACTCGCTTCTCGAGTCAGTTGAGTGTAAATTAAAATAATTCATACTTGATTCGGTTTTTGCTGATTTAAAACCATATCCATTAAGAACCATAATACCATATCTTCATTAGATGTTTTTGTACCCATTTCCCTATTTTAACATCCATCAAATCAAATGAAAAACCGCGACTAGAATATAAATACATCCCAAGTATTGTAATACAACTGATGTTGAACAACAATCTTTTTCAAATGAACAAACACAATAAAATCATATACATATAAGAAAACTCTCCCCAAATTGTGCAAACAGAACAACTTATGCCGTTCAGTTGAACTACCAGGAAATCCAACTTGAAAGGTTCATGCATAAAAAACCAACTTCGTGAACAATTTATCGCGAAAAAATTCAATCGTAAACAACGCAATCAAAAATTCATTCAAACAAAGCATTAACGCGCTTATACCTCATCCTCCCAATCCTCTTTTGGCAGGCAGGACCAGGACTTGTACTCCAGATAATACTCACTCACAAGACAGTTTCAGTTACCACAAAATATCTACATCCTGCTGCGGCACTTTTTTATTCGTCAATCTTTTCTCGTTTCGCAAGTGGTAATTTTCTTTTCTGTTTTTTTTGCTTTTAAGTATTCGCAAGAATAGGACACGAGTATCACTTTAAAGTGAGGGGAGTAAAAAGGTTTTCTACAGAGTTTGGTGCAACGCAATAAATTAAATTTGTACAATACCTAGCATAGTTATTCATTTATTTCTTCCACAGTATGGAGGATGTAGGTACATACTCGTACGTAATGGATTGTAAGACTAGATAAAGATATACGTTTCTTTAGCTCCGAATATATTTTTAAGTTTAAGCTTTTATTTTCAGAGCGTTCAGTCGTTATTTTCAATTTTCGTTATCATTCGCACACTTACATGAGCCTCAGTTATTTCAGGTGGAGTACACCTATTAAGGCGCTTGGGGACATGCCGTTTAGCATCATTAAGGGTCTTTTGGGTATAGAATTTAAGAAACCTTTTGACACCAAGGATACGTGAACCTTAAAATACTATAAGTCGGAAATAAAAGAGTGTGTTGTCTCTTGTAGCTGCTTGTAGCACACAGCTAAAAAACATTCAAATGTTTGTTATCTTTGGAATATGGTTCGACTTCATGGAAACTTAGATTTATTTTCTTTCATTTCTCACTGCTGCTAAAAGTATGTTGAAGCTATGTTCTTATTGGGATTTTAATCTACAAACCGTAGCTGAAAGTGATGAATTAAAGTTTGAATGGTGAATTGTACCCTTTCACAAAAAAATGCAGTGTACTGTAGGAAATTCCCGCAGAATTCCCAAATGGAAACGCGGATTTTTTTTACATTTTTAACCATTTGTTAACCCTTTTCCTGTTTTTTTTTTTACTTTTTGTTTCCCGGGTCACATTGTTTAATTTGTTCTTGGGTTCATCCTGTAGCTCATTGTGTTCTACTCCTTTTTGTGACTGAGTGCAAAGATTGTGCAAACTTGTTTTTTTTGTATTACCTGACATTCCCGTGTATTTAATACTCCTCACTTTGAGTTTTGCAAGATTAATTATTTATAAACAGATTTTTTGCGATTTTTTCCAACGATTCTAAAAGTCGTTCATATATGTACATGGCTGAAATAAATTTTTTAACATTTCCAGTCTGATGGTTATTTATGATTAATTGTGGCTATACAATTTTACGAAGAGTACTCCTACATAAAAATAAGCACAGATTGCAGGTAGAAATGATATTTAAAAAAATGTGCTTACTTCTAGTGCTAAACAATATCTATCTGGTTGGATTTATTGTACTGTACCATGAGATGATATGGAGCTCCATGAGCTAATATTGAAGTTCAATTTCAAATGCACCCAATTAAAAGATTAAATTTATGACAATCATGTCGATTTAAACGACAATGTTCAATCAGGAAATTTTTTGGTGATTAATACAGTTTCACATTTTCTCCAATTTCCATCAATATGTTATTATTTTTCACTAAAAGTTTCATATATCTATTAATTTTATCCCTGTATAGTGTAAACAAAATCAGATGTAGATAAAGAGAAAATAATCTGTGTACAATATGTCTTAATGAACTATTTGTATGTAATTTGTTTGTACTTTGTAGTACGTCAATAATATCTGATTTGTTAGAGAAATATCTAGCATCAACCAATTTAATTTCTTTCTTGATACACATTGCTTAATTAAGAACATGAATCCCACCTACTGACCACCTCCAGCCAAATAAGCCATTCAATTTTTGGAATGCTTATTTCGAACGATTATTATTTCACTGTTGTGAAATAAATACAAAATAGCGGTTGTTTTTTTGCTCTAGATCTTTCAATAGGGATAACTATCAAACTGCAGTTTTATTTTTTGATAGTTTTTTAACATTGTGTTCAGTATTGTTTGACGAATCATCATAAACAGATTAACACAAGATGAACGGTTCTGTATCATTCAAACTATTTTAAAAATCAATCTTTAATTCTAGAAGCGGCCAAATGACCTCGCTGTTGTGAATATACTCATATTTCATACCATGTACATGATGCAAGCAAACCGTAAAAGTAATGGGCGTAGCGAAATTGTCAATGCAACGTTTATCGCAATATTTCAACCTTTGCCTCTTCATTACACACGTATAATATTCAAGAACTAAAGCCACGAGACTATGACTTGCTAAGTGAGTTCGGGGATTGAGCTCTTATGAGGTTTGAGTTCAACTCTTTTTTTTTGTGAACAAGCAAAATTGCCAATTCTACAATGAGGCAATGAGATTCAAAAGAGACCCATGAGTTATATCTCATGCAAGAAAGGCCACTGATTGATGTGATCTTCACGCTTATTTTTAAGCTTATTTACTTATTTTTCTAAAAATTCTGACGACGACTTTTGTCTTGCTGAGAACTCGATTCGAAGACAACATTATATTGCGACCATGGTATTGGCCTCTCGATTACGTTTTGTGGAACTATGTAAATCCTTTTGTTTGCAGATAAAACTCGGCTTGGAAGTCGATATTCAGCTCTTTATACATGAGCCCCAAATTTTCAAGGAGTGGCCCGAGAATGAACCGATAGGCTGGTTTCGCTCAAAAATAGCAGAGGAAGCCATATACCTGAAGTTGTGTACAAAACATAATGTTAAGGCTATCCTCCATAATGAATAAAGATATATGATTCAAACCCAAGTAATCACGTAATTAAAAAAAATAGCTCTTTAAAAAAACACTCTTTATATGTTATATTCATAGGTATAGTTATAGAAACAGGTGTTGAACAAGCTTCTGTATTTATATTATATATACTTGTATGTTAATATATTTCATATAAATTCATTACAATTATTTACCCTTATATCTACAGAAGTGATAAAGGAAATATACGGATCTAAGTAAGATTTTTTATTTTGTGTACTTCAAGTGTATAAATATTGTTAAGTGTCACTGCAATGGGCTTAATTATAGATAAAATTAACAATGGGTGGGGTGAAAAGCAAATTATAATGATGGAAAACGTGAATACTAGAGATAATAATAAAAAATGTAAAATAAAGAAACAAGAAAAAAAGAAAGAAGTTCATATTTTGCACCAAGATATCAGAGATTATGCATTCCACACCAGTAAAATCAATACCCAAAAGCTAATGCTTTTCAAATTTTTCAAACACACCATAAGATGGATTTTGAAAACTTATTAACTACACAGTAGGATGACACCAAATAAAAGTTGTGGAAAGCGGTGGTGCGATACAAGGATACAGATACAAGATTTGAATAGTTTTTACATAAATTATAAACAGAAATTAGTCTGCTATTCAAATTTCCTGATCTGAAAACAATCATTTTAGCACTTGAAAACAATATAAGTGACGAATTGGTAGAATCATATCCCGAAACAATGGAAAACTGGGATGTGTGCGGTGTTTGTGACAAACGTTTCTTATAGCATTTTGTTGCTGATTTAATAGCGGTTTTTATTATAAGCACCACCCCAACACCCAATACCATACAGAGCCTATGAGTTAAAAATGCCATAGTACATAGTTTTTAATATAATAATTTTTTAGAACAAACATTTCTAAGAGTGCAAAGGAGATACTAGTTCTTGTGTTATTGTGTTTGTCTTGTGTTGTTGTTGTGTCTGTTTTCGAGCTGGCTGCGTCTGCTGTTGTTGTTGGGAATTCTCTTGCTCTTCCCTCTTCCTTCTAAGCATATGAAGTTCCTTTATGGCAAGAACTCTTTGTTGCAGCATTTTAATGCTGCTACTTAGAGACTCCATTTCTTCTTCGTCTTCCGATTCGGTTGGAGCCAAGGAAGCGAAGGTCTTCTCTCTCAGATAGTGGCTTTCAGCACCATCTGAGGCACTTCGGTTATCGTCAATAACTTGCTCGGGTCGTTTATTTGCTGCTGTCGATGGCGTTAAATGCGCCCCTTCCCTCACTCCGCCCAGCAGCTTTTCAGCGGAATTTGGTATCAAGTTGGAGATTTGCCTTTGCTTCCTCCTTCTCTTAGTTTTTGGTTCTGACACTAGCGTTTGGCTTGAACCACTTGATGCCTCACCCGATTTTTCAGCAGATCCCGCTATTTGCATAGCGGGCCGCTCTTCGCAATCCATCACGTACTGTTTAACACGTAGTAAAA
Organism: Volucella bombylans; assembly: GCA_949129095.1. Lineage (NCBI taxonomy): Eukaryota > Metazoa > Arthropoda > Insecta > Diptera > Syrphidae > Volucella > Volucella bombylans. The sequence continues at coordinate 42,241,455 of OX422144.1, read as the reverse complement.
GTTTAAATTAACTGTTTTATTTAATAAAAAAAGAAGAAGAAGAAAAAAAAGAAGAAATGTAGACACAGGGAGCCGAACCCACGACTCATCGGCCGAACACACTGATCGACTGCGCTCATTTTTTTTTTAATTTTTTCATTTTAAATGCATTTTTATTGCCTTGAATTCATTATACGCTATACATAAAAACGCTTAAAAATTAGCTTAATTAACTAAAAATTATTTTATTCTAACTTACTAGCCACATGCGGGCACTCTAAATTAAACATAATACTTAATTAATGTCTTTCGACGTTTCGTACGATTACAATTTTTTTATTTTTTTTCTATATTTATGTAAACTAAAACTAAGAAAACAATTTTATTTAATGCAAAAACTTAGTATACGGCCTTTTTTTATATAAAATCTTAAAAACTAAAACTTATAAACTATCTACATATAAATAAATCTTAACCTACTTAAACTAGCTTATTTTATATATGATACATTTTTTTTTCTAGATGTGTTACCTCTTTTTTTAGAGAAGTTGTTACCCATCTTAGTTCTTAATAAATTTGTTTTGCTTTATTTTTATTTTTAATTTTTTTCTCTTATAACTACCCTAGTCCTATCTAAATCTATGTAAGCCGGCCATGACTAAATAATTAGGCTAACCGACTTTGCTTCCGAGTGAAGCTATATTATACTATAGGAATTCGACGAAGAAACTTCCTCTCCTCCTATAAGCCACCAAAATTGTTGGTGCTGCCGAGCAACATACCTCATGTCGCGACTCCCTACCGACCAACTGAACCGGAGACGCTCCGCACTGCCATGTGCGACGTCTGTGTCGTAGTTGAGATCGACTGCGCTAACCGCTTGGCTATTGACTCAGATAATTAAACTGCAACCAATTATTTTTAATATGAAAACTGTATCACTACCTTTTTCACTTTAGAAAAAGCCAAAACATCCATAGTGAGGACAAAAAAAAATCTAAATATTTCAGGATGGGCTTTGAAGTTATTAATGTTATTAAAACTGTCAATGTATTTGGAATTATTTGGGTCATATTTCGCTGTGAAATACTAATATCGGGAATATTTTCTTTATATAAAAGGGTTTCTTCTTCTAATTTATTACAGAATATTGGAATTTCAGTCTCACCCAGAATTAGAGCCTTTTCCTAAAATTGATTTCTGCTTCTATTGGTAAAGGAATATTGTTAATCCATCAAAGGGATTGTGCAAATCATATTCCAAAAATTCTGTAATTTTTTGAGTTAAATTCCTTAAAAAGCGGAATTCGAACTTTTTGATTGATGACAACAGGTGTGCTGTTCGTAGCAACCTTGACCGGTCTGTCGAGTTGCATTTGCCATTTAGAGTAGCATAAACCCGGGTTTAAGATGCTAGTATCAGCTATTAGGATTATTAGCGTAAATTTCTTATCTACTTTTTTCCTCCCAAGTGTCCTGCAATTTTTTAAAGTTCTTATCACTATCTTAACTAAAGTATTGTTTGCAGTTTTCGCTGATTTCCAGACAATCGTTTCCCTCCTGCACCACAGTTTTATTATCGAGCCTCCTAAGAGTAATTTTTATATAAATATATCATGACAGCTACAGCGAAAGTATAGTGATCTGAGGTCGTCAAATAGTTGGTCAATTGCCTTCCTATCGCAAGAACATTGGTAAAATATTTGTTTTACTTCAGTCACGTTCGGAACTTTATGCACGGAAGTTGTTTCAGTGTACGGTCCTAACGAGAAAAGGAAAGTTAAAAACAAGCAAAATTCCCAAACACGTACGATTGACTTATGTTGAAGATCCTCAGTCTTCAATTAATAAGTTCCGCAAAATGGGAACTAAAGATAAAAATTCTCGAGATAAGTATTTCGCGCCCCTACAGTGTCTACCAGATTCTGATAATGAGGAAATCGAATGTGATGACGTGGTAATAAATTCATCGTCTTCGAAAAAAGTGAAAATTCCATCTGTATGTGTTCTACATAAATTGACCACTGAAGTCCATTCTCTCCTTCGCGAAACATTAATTGATAATTATTACATAAAAAAAATATCTATTGGAATCAAAACAAATTGTGAAAGTATTGAATCATACAATAAATTATGTGCAGTGCTTAGGTCTAAGAACTGGCAATTTTTTACTCATGACCTTCCTGCATCAAGGTCACTTAAGGTGGTGTTGTATGGACAAGATGAGATGCCTGTTGAAATCTCAAAAAAGAACTTTTAAATCTTGCCAGAATATAAAAATTATAAAGGTCAAACATGAGCGTTTTACTGAGGTGCTCTTTCTAGTGTTTCTTGAAATTGGCTCTGTGAAATTATTTGACCTCAAAACAAAAATTAAGTCAATTTTTAAGACTCAAGTCAAGTTGGACTTTGTACGCAGGCAGCTTAACAGGTTAACACAATGTAATAATTGTCAAATGTACGGGCATGGCGAGAAGAATTGCCACGTAAAAACCTACTGTGCCAAATGCGCGGGGAGTCACAAGACGAGTGAGTGTGATTCCAACACCATTCTTTGCGCAAACTGTAAGGGAAATCATAAATCCAACGATCCGTCATGTGTGAGCCGTTTGAGCTGTACCGAAATGAAGCATAAGCTTTCAACAAAAAACAATATGCTTCGTTCGAAGAACAAAACGTCAACATGAAGGTGGCCGTGGTGTAGTGGTACTAGCAATCGCTTCTCACTCGGAGGGTCCAGGTTCGAATCCTGCCCATGGCAAGTCAGTTTTTCATTTGTGTAATTGGAACTCAGACAGAAAAATTCTGGGTGTGAAGGCATAACACTGACACGTAGATTTGGCTGTTGTTGAGTTTCAAGCACAGAAAAAAAATACTGTGAATTATACCTCGAATCACTCTGAGTGAAGAAAAAAAATCTCCGTCTTATTCGGACTCCCACCCCTGGAGAACAAATATCGAAACCAAGCATACCTGAGTTTCAAACCACTACAAAACAATTTTCCTTCCTCCTCCTTCTACCTTTCCGCCCGCGCCTTGGCAACAGTAAAAGGGTATCTAACCCCTTAGGCGCGCGTAAATTATAAAAAAAAAAAAAAAATTTAAAATCAACTCTACGGATTTTCCTGCTCTTCCATCGCATCACAATACAACTGTCACTATTTCGCGCCGCTACAGTGTCTACCAGAACCGGTTGATAACCGCAACACGTCTAATAGGGCCCATACACTACACAAAAATAGCCGCTGTAGACATACATATTTTGTTGTTGCAAAAATGTCTGTACTGACTGTCTGTGTAGTGTGTATCCATGTCGTCTGTTTGCAACGATGGTCTCAGCAAATACAAAATATTTTGAAATTTTCTTGGGCTGTGCAGACGTGTCTGCGTAGTATATATATAACCTTATCGGTAATAAGACAAGCGAGCTGCTTTTCTCTATGGATGAGATTAATGCACTCACAACAGAGATGTTAACGTTACTTGGTAAATGCACAACTAAGGCTTAGCAATTTAGTGTTATAACCCAATTAGCTATTAAGTATGTATATAAGTCAAAATGAGTAATCGTAGTCTAAAAATAATTTGTTGGAATGCTAGAGGCATTTGAAGTAAACAATTGGAATTATATGCTTTTTTTTCAAATATAATATTGATGTCGGGTTAATAACGGAAATTTGGCTAGATTCAAATATTAATATATCGAACCCTATGTATATTTGTTATCGCCTTGATAGAGAAGAGAGAAGAGGAGGTGGGGTTGCAGTTATAGTCAAGCGTTCAATCCAACATAAAGTTCTACCAATTATTGGAACCAAGAGCATTGAAAACATCGGAATTGAGGTTCCTTTTGTAAATGGTTCTTCATTAAAAATATAAAGTGCTTATTTTCCGGGTGGGTCTTCTTCACGGCAGAGACGCGAAAACCTTCGTCCCGACATAAGGAAATTGATCAGTAAGAAACTACGAGTATACTTATTTAGTAGGGGGGGATTTTAATTGTCGGCATAGAAACTAGGGATGCCTTAGGGCGAACTCTTGGGATAATACTCTTGTTGACCTCAATTCTAGCCACCCTTTTGATATTCTGTGCCCTCCCCATCCAACTTTTTTCCCATCAAGTAGAAGGAACAATCCATCCACTTTAGATCTGTTCTTTACCGACAGGACTGAACTATTTACACAGCCTGTTGCAATCAATGAACTTAGCTCTGATCATCTTCCAGTTTTATGTAGTGTATGTCTTTCCCCTATTCATATAACTAATCTGGTTTATGACTTTCTAAATGCGGATTGGGTAAAATTTAATAGACATGTACGAAATAATCTTCCCAGCAGAGATCACTTAGCCACAACTCATTCGCAAATAGATCAGTCCGTTGAAAAATTTACCAAACTGATCTCTGATTCTGTAGATCTATCTGTGCCTAAAAAATCACTTCCCAATAAAAGTTTTACAACTCTCCCTTGCTATATTATAAAATTCATAAAAATTAGAAATTCACAGAGATCGATATGGATGCGAACGAGGAACGAAATATTTCTCACATCGCTTAAGTTGTGGAACGAGATTGTAAAAAATTCGATTGATAGCTTCAGAAATAAATGTTGGGACCAAAAGCTACAGGTTCTGAAAAGGCAGTAAGCCATTCTGGAACATAATTAAAGTTATAAAAAAAAGACATGTACATGTGCGACCACACATACACACACACAAACAGATAAACAAACGAGACAACTGTCCAGTAGTGTTACAGGTACAGTCAGTCGAACCACGTACGCCGTCAAGTGAGCATCGCTGCAAATCCCATTGGCCTTCTGCCCCTTTTGATATATATCCCATATACATACGATCAACATAAAATAAAAATAAATTGTTTAATATCAAGTAGTAGAAAGTGTTCGCATTTTTTTTATTTCAACGAGCACACATCCACTACAATTGGTGACCCCGACGTTTTAAGTTTTACGCGCTCTCAATAATTGATTTTTGCTAGACATAACATTTTTTGTCTTTGACATACGATGCCTGACTCAACGGTTCAATCGGGTGACAGCATGTTTCATGATACTGCTAATCAGACCACTCGACGTTTACCGTTTGACATTAAAGCGCCCCCGTTCAACGCCGAAAGACCAGCTCTGTGGTTTGCCCAATTGGAGGCACAATTTACCAATTGCGGCATCATCGAACAACGTGATAAATTTTACCGCACGATACCTTTAATCGACACGCGCTCCGCAGCAGAGGTAGAAGATATGATCATCAATCCACCAGAAAACACCCCGTATCAAACACTGAAATGCACACTGATTTCCCGTTTCTCAAAATCCAAGGAAGAAAAAATCATCCAGCTTTTGGATAAAGAGAATCTGGGAGATCGCACACCATCGCAGCATCTTCGCCATCTAAGGAGTTTAGTTCCTGACATCGACGGTGAGGTTTTAAAAGCACGTTGGCTTTCACATCTCCCATCCCAAACTCAAGCCTGCTTAGTTGCCCAAAAATCTGCGGATGTAACAGATTTGGGTGAAATCGCCGACAAGCTCCACGAGGTATTTTCGCCAGTAACGGTAGCAGCAACTGATGACCTTCATCGACAAATCGCCAATTTGACCGCCGAAGTCGCTGCCCTTTCAGCATCATTTTCAGCACGCACACGACCTGAACATAAGCAGAAACACGGTTCCAGAAGTAGATCCAAATCCAGGCAAGTACCTATTCAATCAAATATCTGTTGGTACCACAATAAATATGGTGCTGAGGCACGCACATGTCGCCCCGGCTGTCAATTTCAGGGAAACGATGCCGAGAGCCGTTAATAGCGGTACACGACTCTCATCGCTCATATGTCCGCCTCTTCCTCAGCGACAGAAATTCCCAACAACAGTTTTTGATTGATACGGGATCTGAAGTCTCCATCTACCCACTACAGCGCACACAGCAACCGCGTGCATTATCAACCTACCAGTTATTCGCTGCCAACGGGTCACTCATTAACACCTATGGCACAATCAAACTCGACCTGGATTTTGGATTACGCAAAAATTTCACGTGGCAGTTCATTGTTGCAGACGTTAACCGTGCTATTATCGGCGCAGACTTTTTGGTCAACTATGGATTGCTCGTGGATGTAAAACAACAACAAATCATCGACAAACATTCTGGATTACCAACGGAGGGGGGGCTTTCAACCTTGGAGACGCCATGTGTCGACACAATCCAAGCATGTATCGAACAGCCGTTTGCAGCACTTCTCCAAGCGTTTCCTGCAATAACACAACCAGGCGCAGCCAAGAGGAAGAATGAATATTCCACCGTTCATCACATAAAAACAACAAAAGGACCTCCAATCTCTTGCAAGGCACGTCGTCTCGCTCCAGATCGTCTTAAGATTGCCAAATCCGAATTCGGTAAGATGCTCCTACTCGGCATTGCACGTCGTTCAGACAGCTCGTGGTCCTCTCCTCTACACCTAGCCCCAAAAAAGTCCGGAGAATGGCGTCCTTGCGGGGATTATAGGGCCCTCAACGACCGAACGATTCCAGATGCATACCCCGTCCGCTGCCTACAGGATTTTTCAGCAGATCTTAATGGAAAGCGAGTATTTTCCACCATCGACCTAATTAGAGCATTCAACCAGATTCCCGTCGCCCCTTCCGACATCAAAAAGACGGCCATCATCACGCCATTTGGCCTTTTTGATTTCCCTTTTATGACGTTTGGCCTGCGCAACGCCGCGCAAACGTTTCAGAGGTTCATCGACGAGGTGACCCGGAATCTTTCCTTTGTATTCCCATATATGGACGACCTGCTAGTAGCATCGGAAAATGAGGTGGAGCATATCGAGCATCTTCGCGTCTTATTTCAACGACTACAGGACGCTGGAGTTGTGATAAACGTGGCAAAATCAGTCTTTGGAAAAAATGAAGTCAAATTTTTAGGACATCTCGTGTCGACTAAAGGGATTTTCCCACTCTCGGAAAAAGTAAAAGCCATCTTGGATTTTCCTACGCCTACTAACGTGAAGAAACTCCGCGCTTTTATTGGCACCATCAATTTTTACAGGAAATTTATCAAGAACGCAGCTGAGATACTCGGGCCACTCAACAATCAGCTTAAAGGCCCAAATATCAAAAATCTTCAACCCATCGAGTGGACGCCTACGTTAGAGAAATCATTCAAGGACAGCAAAAACGCTCTTGCAACGGTCACACTGCTAGCTCACCCGAATGTCAACTCGCAGTGGGCCATTTTCACAGACGCCTCGGAGCAAGCTATCGGAGCAGTACTCCAGCAACGCTGCCTCGGTGCTTGGCAACCTCTTGCATTTTTTAGCCAAAAGCTATCACCTTCGGCCCAAAAACATTCAACCTACGACAGGGAACTCAACGCAATTTACGAAGCTGTTCGTTACTTTCGCCACATATTTGAAGGCCGACATGTGCTTATTTATACTGATCATAAGCCACTTGTCCACGCATTTAAACAACGACCGGAGCGAGCTTCTCCCTGGCAATTTAGAAGATTAGATTTCATCGGACAATTCAGCACCGACATCAGACATGTTTCTGGCTCCGAGAACACTGTCGCCGATACACTCTCACGGGTCGATGCTATCGAGCCAGCAGTATCACCGAGTGAAATAGCTCAAGCGCAAGTTAATGACACCGAACTTCAAGACGTCCTCACAAAATTGCCCTCTAGCGTTCAACTTTATCACATAAAACTGGACACCTCTGATGTCGAAATCTACAGCGACATTTCCACTGGTATACCGCGACCATATGTGCCTCTCTGTCTTCGAAAAAGAGTTTTCGATTCTCTACACTCGCTGGCTCACCCTGGTCAACGCGCCTCGAGGAAACTCATCGCCCAGCGGTTTTTCTGGCCTTCTATGAACAAGGACTGTTCAAAGTGGGTCAAGTGCTGTATACCGTGCCAAGCGAACAAAACAACGAGGCACATAACGTCGCCCATTGCGAATTTCCAGCCACCTTCAAAGCGCTTCGAGCACATCCATATTGACCTCGTCAGCCTCATTCCATCCAAAGGATTCAATCAGTGTCTCACGATCATCGACCGATTCACACGTTTTCCTGAAGCTGTCCCTCTTCCAAATGGATCAGCTGAAACTGTAGCTGAAGCCCTACTTTTATCCTGGATTGCACGATTCGGGGTTCCACTGCGGATTACCTCGGACTTAGGAAGACAGTTTGAATCTGACCTGTTTAAATGCCTAACTACACTGCTTGACTGTAAACATCTTCGAACGACGCCCTATCACCCGCAGTCAAATGGATTGGTCGAGCGCTTCCACCGACAATTTAAAGCAGCACTCTTATGCAACGGTGATACTTGGCCTTCAGCCCTTCCTATAGTGCTCCTCGGACTTCGAGCGGCATTCAAGGAGGATCTTCAAGCAACGCCTGCTGAGCTTGTCCTTGGTGAACCAATTCGTTTACCAGGAGAATTTCTGCGCCCATCAAGCTTAAACACTTCTGCTCCAGTGTTAGTGCAAATCCTGCAAACGCATTTCAATCACCTAGCACCTCAAGAAATGTCTCGCCATGGAAAGCGCTCTACATTCATTTTTAAAAACCTCCGGAACACTTCACATGTTTTCGTTCGTCATGATCACATACGTCAGTCATTCGCTACACCATACGATGGACCATATAAAGTTCTGGAAAAGCACGAAAAGTACTTTGTGGTTCTAGTCAGAGGTAAAAGCACAACGATCTCAATCGATAGGCTGAAACCGGCATTCATGGTTAACGAAGATCAGCAACAGAGAGAAGACGACACAACGATGCGCAGCGAAACAGAAGCCTCCACATCCTCTGCAGCTGGAAACCCAAGAACAGTCCGATTCAACATGCCACCATAGTTTCCTATTACTTTAAATTTTCATTCATAACTATTATAATTTTTTTTTTCTTCTTTCAATCAAACAGATATTTCTTACAATGTCCTTAAATTCCATTTTTTTACTAAGAAGGGGAGATATGTGGCGACCACACAAACACACACACAAACAGATAAACAAACGAGACAACTGTCCAGTAGTGTTACAGGTACAGTCAGTCGAACCACGTACGCCGTCAAGTGAGCATCGCTGCAAATCCCATTGGCCTTCTGCCCCTTTTGATATATATCCCATATACATACGATCAACATAAAATAAAAATAAATTGTTTAATATCAAGTAGTAGAAAGTGTTCACATTTTTTTTATTTCAACGAGCACACATCCACTACATACACATACCTGCATTTGAAATAGGGAATTCACTATTGATCCCAAATACGGATAAAGCGAACGCCCTGGCCATAGAATTTGCTGATAACCATTTGATCACCAATAATATCACATCTTCAGTTGAACAGTCTATGGGTATTGTCAATTCGTACATTTGCAAAAGGAACTCTAATTTTGTATCTAAAGATGAAGTAGAAATTGTTGTAGCAAATTTAAAACCACGCAAAGCTTCTGGCTTCGATGGGATTAAAAATGCATGTCTTAAACATCTTCCTGACGCGGGAATTAAATATCTCCAACGTCTATTTAATGATTGCTTTCTGCTTGGGTATTTTCCGAATGCTTGGAGAAATGCCAAAGTTGTACCCGTCTTAAAACCTGGTAAAGACCCGAATGTCACTTCTAGCTATAGGCCAATAAGTCTGTTAAGTTGTCTTAGTAAATGTTTTGAAAAAATAATTAAAAATAAAATCGTTGCCTTCATGGATGCGAACATCATTCTACCCAGATAACAATTTGGTTTCACGCCTTTTTGTAGCACAGTTCATCAAGTACATCGCATTACGAAAAATATAAAAAATGGATTTACAACAGGAAAAAGCACTGGCTTAATAAATTACTATATGTCGAAAAAGCATTTGACTCTGTTTCGCACCAAGCTTTGTTGCATAAAATGATAAGATACAACTTCCCTTTGTCCATTGGGTCTCCGTAAATGGGTCACTATCAAAGGCAAACCAAGTGAAAGCTGGAATACCGCAAGGATCAGTACTTGGCCCAATTTTATTTAATTTATACACCTCGGACTTTCCTATACTTACCAACCCAAATTTTGCCTTATTCGCGGACGATATTTGCATCTACTCGTCTGATGCAATTGGTTCTAATATTGTAACCAATTTTCAATCCTCATTAAACATAGTCCAAGAATACTATAATAATTGGAAGATTAAAATAAATGCTTCTAAGACTCGGGCTCTCTTTTTTACTCGAAAAAGAAAAGCCTGTTTCCTTCTAAGCCACAATCTTTCCCTTAATGGCAATCACATTGAGTGGAGATCGAGTGCCAAGTATCTTGGGATCTATTTTGATACACGACTGACTTGTAAGCTACATATTCGAGAAACAATAAGAAAAATTAACATTACCACCAGAACACTATATCCATTTATCTGTAGGAACTCTAAAATGAGCAACGAAAACAAGATTTTAACTTATAAGGCCATTTTTCAATCTATAATCTTTTATGGGTGTCCTGTCTGGGGAAAGTGTGCCAAAGGTCACATACTTAGGCTTCAAACAGCTCCGAATAAAGTTCTTAAACCATGTTAAATCTTCCCTGGTATTTCTCTACTGAAGAACTAAAAAAACTAACTAAATTGGAAAAGTCATCGACAGAATCGCTAGACTGCATGAAAAATATAACACTTCATGTTTAACATCGGACAACGACTTGATTTCAAACTTACCTTTGTAATACTGACCCTCTAAATTGTTATCCAAATAACTCAGTGTTTAAATGTAAACTAACTTATTTATTGTTACTATTGTTTTCCTTTAAATTATTTATTTTTGTTATGTACTTATTTACTTGTTATTTATTTATTTTTGTTTTTTTTCTTATTTATTTATATGTTTATTTAATTATTTATCTATTTATTTATTTATTTATTTATTTATTTATTTATTTATCTATTTATTTATTTATTTACTTATTTATTCTTTTAATAAGCTGAAATCAAGGCTTGTGTTTTTGGTTCTCACCGAAGCTCTTCTCTCTTCTCTGTCCAAGCGGCGTACTCATTCTAAAGAAGGTTTTTTAACTGTGGAATTTTCCTTTAAATCTATTGTTATTTTCTCTGTCTAATTGTATTATTGTAATAATTTTTCAGTAGTAAGGTATATATAAAACCGTATCTCTGTAGAATCATAAATATTGCTATACAAATTTAAGTTTTGATCACAAATAAAATAACTAACTTTAATAATTTGTTTTACTTACCCCAGTCATTTACCTGGTTATTTATATTATTTCAAACGCTTTTCGCTCTTTACCTATTAATCCACCGTTAACAATGTCAGAAAAAATTGGTTGGCTATTTTCATCATAACGAGAAAGTTGTGCAAATATCCTGTCAACTAATCCTACGAATTTATGAAGGTCATCCCTATTCCCGTTACTAATTGGACGGCTGTTGAGATATTTTATAGGGTCTAGGCTTACATTTATCGGGCTTACATTGCTAATACTTGCTGCTGGTACCGTCATTGTTAACTCCTTAAATAACTCCGAGATGTCGTCTTCCAGATTGGTTTGTCTTGATCTTGTTTTCTAGATCGTTGCTTTGGAGTGTCTTCACTTGTTTACGTTTTGCGAGTAGTATATGAAGCTTTAATTCCATTTTGCTTTTGCGCTTTTTACTTTGCTTTGATTGATTTCTGTCTCCAACACTCTTTTTAATTTTCATCAACGATCTCTTATCTGTTACTTCTAATCCAATATGTTCGTTTGCTGACGACAGTACTCTCTGCTTTTCATATTCGTTCCCGGACTCACGTCCCTGCTCTTCGGCTGTAGAACGGGAACGCCAGCGAATGTTAAGCTCATTAAATTCCAATATTAACAGAATAAGCAATTGGCAAACTATCAACAGAGTGGAATTTAATGCTTCCAAGACACAATGCTGTCTACTGTCGTTAAAGCAAAATTTAAGCATCCAGCCATTTTCCATGAATGGCACTTGCATCGTCGAAACTAAAAAACTTTCCATTCTCGGTATGTGTGTCAATGACAAATTACGTTGGAATGACCACATATTCGATGTCTAGGTTTCTTCAAACGATGTAAGAAATACTTTTCTCCTTCTCAGCTGGCCTCAATATATAAGGCATTCATCTACCCAAAATTGGAGTACAATGCACACATCTGGTCAGGTGCGCTTAAAATATCTCTGCTCCTGCTAGATAAGATTCAAAACCGTGCAATAAAACTCATAGGTGATGCTAACATCAACCAGTCAATGGACACCCACGAACACAGACGAAATGTCTCGTATCTCACTTCGTTTTATCGCTATTACCACCATCAGTGCTCCATTGAAATCGTCAGTAGCACTCCGCCCCTTTGAACCTTTAACCGTAACACCCCTCTCACTATGACTGCTCATCAGTATCTTTCAAGCCCACTTTCGGACGTACTGTGAAATATCGTGATTCGTTCCTAAGCCGAACAACTCGCTTGTGGAATGCCCTGCCGAACTCTCTATTTCCTAGTCATTATAATATTCAGACATTTAATACCAACGTACATCGGTACTTATCTTTCTTCCCTCCCTAATTTACTTAGCTTTAATAGCATACCAATTTTGTCTGCGAGTAGGGCTGCTAATAATTTGAGGTTGGTCTGTTGCTTTCTCCTATTTACTTCTTCCGTACTTCCGTGTCATTTAAGGATTTTCTTGCCCAGGCAATTTTGTTTGGATGGGATGAACATTTTGAAATACTTGTTACAGGATGGATGCTTTGTTTTTTTAATTAATAGTCGATTTTTAAACGGCAGATTGCCATCAGCCAACAGCAGACTAGGAAAATGATTGTTTTCCGCTTCGAATTTCGACGGAGTTACAATAATAAAAATGGATTTGTCCACATAGCTTTCGTTACCGTTCGTCTATTTTCTTGCCTTTCAGCATTTTGAATTTCTTCTAGTGCTTTCAACAGCAAAATTTGTTTCAATTTTTTCTTTTTATTTTCAATTGATAATGACATTTTATATATTATGACTTTTTGCCTCGGTTGCTGATGACGACATTCAAAAAATTAATGGTAACCACATGGTAGACAACTAGTAGCTTTAATAGTAGATGACTTTGGCCTGTGAGTAATCTGCTGGTTGGTCGCTAGTAAAAAAAACTAGCACCATGATAAAATCCTACTATTGAAGTTTAACTCACGAGTGTAAACCCTAGGTGAGCGAACCCCAAATTATCTGGAAACGGAAATCCACATTAAAATCAACCAAAGCTATAGAAATTTTGTATAACAGAACACATAGTGGTAAACATACTCTAGATCGGAGCTTTGCTGTGCATTCGCTCAGCATGTCCATCTATCTGATGCGATGAGAAGGTAAATGTCGCTGCATAGTTTATACAGTTGGATATTATCCCCCTAATTTCATTTTTGTGAAAGGGACATAACATCTTTTGAAGAAATTTTCTGTCAAAACAACCAAACGCATTTCTATAAGCACCGTACAATAAAGCTATGACGATAAAGGTCTTATGGTGCGTTTTATGTTGTTCGTGGCTTATTTCCAAATATCTGGAACAAGGAAACAACGATTACCAAGTGTTATTTTCTGCTTAATTTCTATGGTTATGTATTTCTTTACGCTTACCGCTGTGCGCATGTGTCAAGGTCCTGTACTTTTGTGGTATACATTCTGAACCATTTCCTTGTCTATACTTTGCTTTAACTTAGTGTGCTACTAAATACATTTTTGCAAATTATGTTTCAATAGCCGTTTACGCACTAATTACAATTCACATGATGGTTCAGCCTTTTGAGATATTGTACTTGACAACTTATCGTAATTTCAAAATCTTCTACCTTTAGAAACCAAGGAGCATTTTCTATCGGACAAGTATGACGTGAATGCTAAAACTCGTCACTGCTAATGCTGTTGTACGCGCCGTTTAGATCAATGGACAAGTGATGCGTATTTAAGTTCTGTTTTTTTTTTTTTGAATAACTGCAGTAAGCTAAATATCTGGTCGATGATGGACTTATCAGGCCATAAACAGAACTGATAAGGACTTACTAGGTTGTTGATATGTGGTTTAGGAGTTCACATAGTGTAATTGGTCGGATATTGTACATACTTTTAAGGAGATTTTGTACGTAATTCGGCAGAGATCCCGTCTGCCCCAGCAGCCTTGTTTGTCTTTAGTTTGGATAGTGCTATCTATTCCACTTAGCTGAGTGGAAGTAGTTGTTCTGAACCATCGTCTACAGTTAACTGGCCATTCAGACTGACAGCAGAGTAGATAAAACGATAAATTTCCTCCCTACTAAACTTATACATATATATTTAAATAATACAACACTTGGTTACCAATATTAGAGATACGATATTTTTAGCGTTCGAAGATTATTTATATATGAAATCGATATTGCAGGACGAACAATATTTGTTTGATGAAAGAGGGTAAAACAAAATGCATAACGTCAACAAAAAATAATGAACTTTGAGTTGAGAAGACAGTTGAGTTATGAAGCCTTTCTCAAACAACGAATACTTATTCGTTATTATTATGCTACGCCATATCGAAAAATCGTTCACATATACTGTGTGGGCTATATGAGCCCTGCGATACCAAAAGAGGATAGACTTCAACCGCCCAGTCAGACTTTTTGAACAAAGACAAGAAAATGATTCTTTCAATCTGTCACTTATTCACGGAGAGATACTTCAATTGATTTATTGATCAACGCTGAACTATTTTTATGTGTTGTAGTAAGATCGGATTTAAAATCATATTATGGTCTTAGGTGTAAACATCGTTTACTCGGTAAAAATTAGAGCCAATCTTTATATAAATAGGGGGTTCAAAAAGTCAATCTTTGAAAAACGTTTTTAGTTTGCAACTGTGTAAGGAACTTAAAATTTTGTTTGAGCTTATACTTTCCAAAGCTGGTGTGCAAGAGCAACGTTGTTCACTTATGATTAGAGTTCACTTATGATTTAATTAAAAGTTTTTAAATTTTCATCTTTAAAATTATTCATAGAGAATAATTTTTAAGAATTTGAAGTGGTTACCAAAAGTATAGCCAATTCCTCAACATGACCCGTCGTATTTAATTAATTGAAACCAAAAAGTTTCTTTGAATGCCACACAAACAAAAGGAAACGGCGAACACAATAAGAAAACAAAAATATATTTCATAATCCTGACAAAGATAAATCATCGTTTCTCCCCAACCACAGTATCTTGAAAATTCTCTTATATACGAGTAGTAGGCTGAATCCTCACACCACAAGCTCGCCCTAACAATGGCTAACCAACGTTTCAAAACAACATGTGAATATGTTATTTGCTTTGGGAATTCTTAAAATCTCAACAGGTTCCCGCACTTCACTCAAGAGGTAGATACACGAAACGAATCCGGAACTCTAGAACAACGGTCTAACAAATGCTTATTCGATTCTTCTGTACGCATAGGACAGGAGTTGTAATTCACAATGACAAACGAAGGAAGAACAAATTTACCCTGAGACATAATCGAAAAATTAGAAAATTCAAATTTTCATTTGTAAGTGAAGCTATCCCAAACTTAAAACTTGCAGAAGGATATCTCATATAAGTTAATTAAGAAGAGATATGCTCGTATACAAGGATAGACGCGGGTTACCCTGTTTCGAGTTGAAGGGTTGAGCTGCCATTTAATTTGGTCTGCATTGATTATGAAAGCCTAACAAACTTTTTAAGGATGCACATCATCAGCTAATCATATTATCAACTGTAATTAATTATTATTAATCTTTAACCTGAACCCTTTTTATGAAGTGGATAAATTATTGAGTATCTTTTCTATAGAGGGAATATGACTAAGAAACTTGTTGCAATTTTATAGTAACGTAAGAGATGAAAGAAGTGTTTTGAATGAAAATATTAATTCATTGTATCTACAAGCTGGTGTTTGCATACCTACCTACGTATTCGCATACACGGTACACTAACAAAACAAGACGCTAGCATAAGAGAATGTATGCTTAACTCAACACTATGGTACAACGCCTTTCTACAAATCCATACGAGTACATATATTAGTACTTGTATATGTACCATATGTGCAAATGTACATATGTACGTTTATTTGTAATGCCATTTGGACAATGTTTTGCATAATTGAAACGTTACCAGGTCTTGTATGCAAATTGAATTATAACACTTCACGAGAATTGACATTGCGAGGAACTGCTGCCTACACATCCTTGGCAGTTCCAGTTACTTGTAAATACATGGTATCCGTACTATTGTGACGGGACAATAGGCAAGAAATACTCTGACAATTCCCTTGGTAAACATTTATTCAGATTATTTCCTTGTTTTTCCCTTTGAGTGTGCGATGAAGATGTGAGGTACATTTCTTAAGCTGACAGTGTTAGTGAAGAATCCTTTTTGTATAATTCATACTCGTGTATGCACAATTTGCAAATCGGATACGAGTTCATCGGTACTCGCTAAAAGCGCTGGACTAATAAACTCTTCTGAATATTGATGTGGGTTGGAATATACGAGTTCATTGAACAATTTGCAAGCTGAATTGGTCAAGAGATTTGGGACTTAACCTATGAAGCAATATTTGTGCATATTAAAATGGTTTTCTGATTAGAGAATGAATAAATCGAAAATAATTCTACATATCTGATGTTCTAACGCTGCTTAAAATATACTATGATATGTACTTACGAGAAATTCTCTATATAGAGTTTTTCAGAATAAATAATGTATAATATAATAAAATAAAGCTGTCTTTCATTTACAGTATTGTTGAGTTTATTAACACAAATGTAAGTATATGAGGTCCTGTGGTTTTATGGTATGATTTAATCATATTTAAGTTGATTGGTGCACTTAATTAAATCTTCTTCCCCATTCTGCACCAATACAACGAGACCTAGTCCGGTCTCGAATAGATTATATTGCTTCTTAAGCCTACACAGGCAGCAATTGGCAGCAGTAAATATTCGTTTAATTCCAGAAATGGCGTTGTTGCCAGGGTTAACACGAAACTTATCGTGTGTGAGCAGGTGTACTGGTTTGAAAAAAAACTGTGCCACCTCTGTTGTTTGTTATGATTTTTTTTACAATCCTTTTGACAATGACAACAAGCGCATCGCCTAGTCATTTTAAAAGTATCTCCGCGTTTGTGCCTTTGTGCATTCCAGGGATTTGTAGGGCTGATGAAATCGCCAAAATTGGAACCACTCTACCTATTCTAGCCGAAAAGGGTAGCATCGGTATACCTATCGCTATGTGCAAATTAATATGGTATTAAGGCTGGATGCAAACAAAAGAACAGACTTTAGGTGGACTGTTAGATCAACATATCTAGCGAACAAACAGATCTGGCCAAAGCTGGATTTGAATGGCTCTAAGAGTTTGATCCATCTAAATCGGAAACATCTTAGCGCCATCATAAGTATCATCACTGGACACTGCCTCATAGAAGGCACTCAAGAAGGCTTGGCGCTTTTACAAACGATTTCTGTAGAAGCTGCATGGACGAGGAAGAGGAGGAGACAATCCTTTTGAATTCTAAGTATCGATTGATTGCCTTAGCTTTCTTGTAAAGCTTCTCAAAAGGTTTAGAGATATACTGTAAGCAAGCCTCTTGCTGTCTTGCTGCTCGTCGAATTTCATTGATGTATTTAGCCCTAGTTTGTTGTGTAAAGAATATTCGCATTCGTACTTTGGCTATAACCAGGTAATGACTCGTGTCGATGTTTGCAGGCCGGAAAATTCAGATATCAGCAATACTCGATGACATTGTGGCCAGATCTAAATGAAGTGTTTGGTCGAACAATTTCTAAAACTAAAATGCACTTTAACAATTTATATATGTTTAGCGAGTCATCGTAAATTAAATCTTCTAAAATCAGGTTAGGAATATGTGCCATTTGAAAATAATAATATAATCTCACCTCGTTTTATATCAAGTGAACCATATACATAAATGTTAGATGCAACATTTCTGAAAGAGTTATGTCTTTTATTATAGATTACTTTTACTGGAAAAGTATCATAAGTCGATGAAAAAACCCACCCCACATGGGGACTTAAGAATTACAATATTAGAATATTTCCAGTATATTTTACTTTTTTGAAAGTGTTACTTAACATATTTTTTTATGCAATGTTTTGAGATATTTTTAGTTTGAATAAGAACAAAATAGAGACGTGAAGAAATTAGAAAAGTATCTATTTGTGAATTTTTATTATGCAATAAACTTAGCAAAATAATAGGCACAGTAAAAAAATATATATAAGTATAAATAAAATTGCAACTGAAATCTATTAACAGTGATCTGAAAAGAAATACCCTTAATTTTGAAATCAATTTAGTTAAGTCTGTGTAAAAATGCATATAAAGCAAATATAGCATTCATAATCTGAAATTGACATTAAGAAGATTAATAATACTAACAAAATATAAAGTTACTTATTTGAACCTTCTTCTCAGTTTCCCTTGAAAGTGTCATCATCTTTCCGGCTGACATGTAATATTCTTGCTGTGTTCCCAACAAACTAAATCTGATAGTTTTTTGAAATTCCAAAGATTCGTTATACCAATCACTTAAGTAAAGAATTTTCCAAAAGTTTTCCATCTGCAAAATTATGTATAGGAATAAAAGCTACCAATAACTTTTTATGAATTGAAATATTTTAAATATTACGAGTATGCTGGACACATACAGTATACACGTTTAAATTTTATTTTTTAAAAATATTTTTAAAAAATAATTGATTTATCAATTAAAGAAAAAGACTAACATTTCGGAAACAAGTGAGAAATAAAGGAAAATATAATTAAGGAACTCTATATGGGTATTTTATATGTAATCTAAAAGTTTTGCGTACCGATCCAAGTTAGCACGATTTATATATTTGGCGTATTCAAATAGATTGAAAATGAGTTGGTACATTCTTCGACACAATTGGGCAAATTGTCTTGTTAAAAGCCCTTACTCTATTTAACTACTGGGCCAACATGCCAGCACATAAAGCCACTAGTCATTAAACTGCCATCTTCATGTTCTTCACCTAGTGCATTTCAATGGCTTCTTGGTGTCAGTCCCAGTAAAATTCATTTACGTCTGACTAAAAATTATTTATCTTATTGGATACATTTGTTAGATTAATCAACTTGTTTTTACTTTTATAATGTCCAAACTGTATGGTTTGTGGACGATGAATATGATTTTCTTTAGTTTATTGCTTAGTTTAACTGTGCAAAGTCCGAAAAACCACCAACAAAAATTCATATTTATCTTTCAAGTAGCCGTTTTCAGAGATTTGGTGTTCTTATTTGTCATTATTTGTCGTATGGTGTTGTTCAATTAAGGAAAAAATTCCATCAGTTCTGGAAACCGAATGTCTCTGCGCCTTAAATAAAAAAAAAGCGTGTTTCTTGATTACCATATGTCTTCGACAAGGCGTGGCATGAATGCTTGAAATTCAAATTATAATAGGGCTTGCCTTTAAGCCTATATATTATATCGACGATGTATCACGGGAATACGAGTTCTTTCAATTCAAAGAAATTATAGCCGGTGTACCGTATATACATATATATACCCGTGATATTATGTATGGGGACCATTTTAGCTATGTTTGGTGATGGCACTACTATACTAGCGGCGGGTAGGATAGCAGAAGAGAAAACATTTGAAGGCTGCGCTTCAAAATACCAGACCCTTCAGCCTGGCGCGACAAGATTTAACCGCATTTAAATAGAGGAAGATGGAGGAATTTTCATTGGAAAGACACCCGCTAAACACGTTTATTTCATAATAGAAAAATTGATATGTCGAAACTTATTTGCAACAACAAATTTCGAAAATACTTGATTTTAGAGAGCAAGAATCTCATACAACTATGAGCACGCGTTTGTGATTTATAAATTTATAAAAGTGTATGAGTATAGTGTCTTTCCTTCGCGATGAAAAAATAACAGTTACGGATTTTGGTCGAACTTAATGTATTTTTAATATCAGCTATACGAGTACACAGATCAAATACTTAATACTGCGCATACTCCGATGATTTTCTAAATTCTGAAGGCATGTATTCAAAGTTAGCTAATAGTACTCAAAACAAAAGTGATATGGTAACGATAAAATAAAATCAGAGTTAATGGTTAATTTACAACGAAAAACAAAACGTGGAACGTGGAAAAGTGGATACATGGAGGTAGTGGATACTTTTAGAGAATTGGAGGGATCTGTTGTTTCATTTTACTTTGGTGAATTCTTCTGTTTCAATATAAATTATTATTAGCAATTGCAATCCTAAAATATGTTAGCATTCCTAACAATTATACAAAAAAAAATCAATTTAAACAAAAAACTGACTAAAAACACTATGCTTGAATATGAAATAAGTCGAAACAACTCAAATATTACACAAATTTAGTTTTCTAATGCGTAAGTAAAACAATGTCGATATGCATGTGTTTTTTTTTTACAAGACTTACAAAAGTATCTCACATACCTCATCTGTGATCTTCTGTCCAGACTCACAATAGGTCATCAATCCAAAAAGCTCGGAGGAAAATCCAAACATAATTGCAAAGAATTGTACACTGCCAATAGGTAATTTGGATAGTTGAAACATAGTCAATCCAGCGTTTGTGTAATTGTAGAGAAAATGAAGCAAATTTGAAACCATATATAGATTACGAACTTCGTTCAGATAGCTTAAAATAGAAGATATTAGTACTGAAATTGAACAAGTTGACTTAAACAAAAACCAGAGTATTTCAGTATGCTCCTTAATATGTTTGATGAGTGAATGGTATTTTTCCTCCGTACTTTTTCTCGATTGAGTCAAATCTTTTTGCATTTGCGTATTCAAATTTCGGAGAATGGCAGATGTTGTTAAAAGAATTCCAATATAGACCTATATATGTATAAAAATTTAGTAAAAATCACAATAACCTTTATTTATTCATACTTACTACATCATATGCAATGGCTATTATAGTATGGGACAGCGTTCCAATGTTTTCGTAAAAAATATAAATCTCATAAACAGGACTTTTGAGCACATCCAATCCAAAAGTAAACATAGTCTTTATTGGAAGCATACGAATTTCCTGCATCAAAAATGGAAAACAGCAAAATCCAACACAAGCGCTGCCAATCAATAGAGTTCCGAGCAGCAAAAGTCTGTTGCAAATGTTTAACATTTTTGCTACATTTGTCTTATCTGGATATCGAGATGACCACATTTCTAATTTGTTGATCAATTTGCGTATTTTATTTTCATTGAGATACAAAACAATGAATTTATACTGCATTGTACAGTAAGCTAGGGCAAAGGTGCCCCATGATAAAGCATGGTCTATATCCCCTTCTTGGACATATAAGTAACAACCGCTTAACACCATCGCAATAAAGGCCCAGCCGAAAGTAAAATAGACCTGATATCAATTAGTGAACGTTGTGTTTAAATTAGTAAACTTACATTAAATCGACTTAAATAAACATAAGGCTCCAACCACCAGGAACGTTTGTCTACTCGCCAAATGCCACAGATTTTGAAAAAATTTATAGCATATCTAAAGAAATTTGTGTCAAAGCCGTCTACTGATGACATCCGAACAGACATTTTTTTGAGGTACTCGTATGTTGTATGTTTCGTGCCAACCTTTTTATAGCAACACGAAGGCTTTGAGAGTCTGAAACTTTTAATTAAGCAAAAGTTAAATAAGTTGGTTCTTTTTTGTCGAATGGAAAGTTTTAATTATATTTTTTAATTGTGTCTATATTATGTACAATATGATTGGGGAAAATTAAGTCCAGAGAGAACCAAGTGTCTGCTTGATTTTTTATTTCATAGTTAATACGGATATATGAAAAACGCAATTTACGAGTATTTGCAGTGACTTCCGAATTAGTTCAATGTTATCATGTATTTAGTTTTAACATATATGTTGCTACGTTCATAAGAAAAAAGAATTTTAACGTTTTTATATTTTTGATTGTACTTATAAATACAATAAATAAAGGTGCTTACTCGTAGTACTTAAGTGGATTAGAATAAATGTTTCACTTCTGTATTAATAATAAAAAAGTTCTGGTGGCAACAAGTTTGAATAAACATAATTAATGCATTTACTTAAATTCTGTGTACGAAACGAGTAGCTTAGTTGAAAGTGTAATTAGTACTCAGAAAAACAAAAACAACTAAGTACAATAATTCCGAAATTATTGAATAATATTGATGGCTTTTCCTGATAATTTGACAAATTTAGTCTTAAAGTATAACAAGATGTCTATAGATATTTGTTGAAATCGCAAAGCATCATATAGAGGATGTAAAAGTCGTGATCTTTTCTGGAGTAGAAGTGGTCATCCCTTTTAAAACCAATGGGTAACGCTTTAGTTCTACATCCTAAAAAATATATCAATTTTAGCTGAAATGACCTGCTTGCCATTTAATTTCTCTTCAAACCGATTTCTACTTCTTATAAATTCATCGATACTGATAACTAGTTTAAGGATTAGCATAACTAACTTATGTACATATATATCTTATTCTGACATACTGGAACTCTGCTTGCAAAAATGTAAGCAAATAAGAAAGTATATTTTAATAAAAACAAACACTTAGTATCAGACCATTTTTATACTCGTATGTGCGAGTAAAATGTACAAATTAAACTTACAAATCTGCCTAAAAATTAATCTTATATATACGAGCACATATATTAATTTATTTAAACAGAAGTATTTTTTTTTCATTAAAATGTGTCCTATCTTAGTTCTTCATGAACCACGATTTATTTAGTCAGCTTTGTCTAATAAGAAACACCTAATGACATAGAATTGGAAGTCTGGCGGCTCTGCTTACTTATTCATATACTTATAGTAAATATAATTGCACTAATAATTCTGAGGAATCATTTATTTGTTGAAATTATTGCTTGTAAAATATCTACGAGTCAGGATTTTATAACTATATATATTTATGTACTATAGTTTTAGTATAACCACGGGATGCTATACGTGAAATTAATTGCACGAGCAAAGTGAAATCTGCAATTGGACGAATCCAGTTTCGCACTCGTGTAGTAGCAAGAGTACTTAAAGATCTCAATATACATAAATCCGCTGGTCCAGATTTTTTATCTCCCCTTCTTCTGAAGAGCTGTTCTTCCACGCTGGCAAAACCACTGCGTAAGCTTTTTCATCAATCCTACTCTTTAGGGCTATTTCCGAGCAGATGGAAAACGGCATTTGTCCAGCCTCTCCCTAAAAAAGGCGAATCTTCTTCTCTCTCCTCCTACAGGCCAATTGCACTTACGTCCCTTCTTTCCAAGGTCATGGAAACGCTGATAAATCGTCAGCTCATGAAATATCTCGAAACACGAAAACTTCTCAATGACCGGTAGTACGGTTTTCGTAGCAACAGGTCCACTGGTGATTTGACGGCATATCTAACCGAAAAGTGTAACAAAAGCGTACATCAATCTGACGAAAGCAAGATAGTTGCACTTGATATTTCTAAGGCATTTGGCAGAGTTTGGCATCACGCTCTTTTGTCGAAAATGCATGCATTTGGGATCGATGACTCTCTTCTTCAATGGATTAGAAACTACGTTTCGGAACGTTCAATTCAATTCAATGGTTTCAAGTCTGATATTCATATAACAAATCCTTGTGTGCCCCAGGGCCCCGTTCTGTCTTCAACACTCTTCTTAATTGTTATCAATTATCTCTTGTCTGCCACTTCTAATCCAATATATTCCTTTGCTGACGACAGTACTCACTGCTTTTCATATTCGTTCCCTGCTCTTCGGCTGTAGAACGGGAACGCCAGCGAATGTTAAGCTCATTAAATTTCAATATTAACAGAATAAGCAATTGGAGAACTATCAACAGAGTGGAATTTAATGCTTCCAAGACACAATGCTGTCTACTGTCGTTAAAGGAATATTTAAGCACCCAGTCATTTTCCATGAATAGCACTTGCATCGTCGAAACTAAAAAACTTTCCATTCTTGGTACGAGTGTCAATGACAACTTACGTTGGAATGACCACATTGCACCTGCTAAATAGGATCCAAAATCGTGCGATAAAACTCATAGGTGATGCCAGTATTACACAGTGATTTGACACGCTCGAACACCGGCGTAATGTCTCCTGTCTCACCTTATTGTATCGCTCTTTTCACCACCGATGCTCCACTGAAATTGCCAGTAGCATTCCGCCCCTTCATGTTTTTAACCGCAACACTTGTCTCGCTATGATTGCTCATCTGTTCACCCTCAAGCCCATCTTCGGACGTACTCTGAAATATTTTGATTCGTGCCGAGCTCTTTATTCCCTAGCCAGTATAACTTGCAAACATTTAAAACCAACGCACATCGGTATCTCTCTTTTTTCCCTCCCTAACTTCCTTTCGCCCGCGCTGTAATCAAACATCTTAAGGGTACATAAATGCCTTGTGCGCGCGCTAATTATAAAAAAAAACTTGGGTCGTCGAAACCGAAAATTTGATATCTGTGTCAAAGACATCAGACGTTGAAAAGGCATTAATGTTAGATCTCGCCAAAAATACTGCGAAATGTCTAGGCTTCACCAAGCGATGTAAGAAATGTTTCTCGCCCTCTAATTTGGTCTGGTATTTATCCGACCAAAATTGTAGTAAAATATCCACATCTAGTAGGTGCTCCCAAGACGTCTTCGCACTTGCTATGAGGTAATGTTAATATTGCATATTTGAATACTTGATTACCAACGAAATGTACCTGACTCACCTTGTACTATGGATGACAAACACTACTAATACTTTGGCAAACCCTTAAACTTAGCATAGACGCACTGTAAGTCAATTACCGATACTATATAACGGTGATGCTGTTATGTTTCAGCAGCTGTCAAAGTTACCAATGGCATCCAGCTCTCAAAATATTAAGTAAGCTTGTAGAGCTCGGCTGTCGCTCTCTCGTTCGGTCTCCACTCTCCTTCGGAGAACTCCCTCTAAAAGCCACTTTGCTTTTCTCTCTACCGCGCGTATGTTTTCCGAGAACCGCAGTACACGCTTAGTAGGCAGCTAAGCAAAGGTAAAACGTTTAAAATAAAACGTAAACAAAGAATGTTTTTTTTTAAATTTATAATTTATTGTAACTTTCAAAATTATTAAATATAACAAAAATTATCCTCAAGCCGCAAGTGTGGTATTTTTCCGTGGACGCTCGTAGAACTTAGCAAGGCGAAATACCAAACTTGAGTGCCTGTCCATTGCTTGGGCGGCTCCTTTTATAATCTACACTTCATCGTGGGGATTTTCCGTTAATGTTGTTTACAACTATGAGTGGTGCATTTAAGGGTTGCCATACCACCCAAAATAATATAAATTACTTTTTCAGTTAACATAATAATTTTTGTTAGTTTTAAAATGTTTTTTTTTTGTTTTTTTTTTTTTTTTTAATTTATATGTACAATTATAAGAATCACAACGCTACAAGCTTTCCCATTTATCATGCATCATTTTACGCTTGCCGAACGGCGTCGATCAGCTGAATTCGGGATCGCAAGAGAATCAACCCGGCTTATTTTGCGATTGGATTTGGGCCTACATCCGTACAAGATTGTGCTGACGCAAGAATTGATGCCTTACGACAATAGACAACGCCATAAGTGCGGTAGTTGGGCGCCGGAGATCCGGATTTTGGCCAAAAAATCATATTCTCGGACAAGGCCCATTTTTGGCTTAGCGGCTATGTCAATAAGCAAAATTTGCCATTATTGAAGCGAACACAATCCACAAGTGTTTGGCCAAGTACCAATGCATCCACAATGATTGACTGTTAGATGCGATTTATGGTATGGCGACATATTTCGAAAGAAATAAGGAAGGACACACCGTTACCGTCAATAGTTTCAGGTATAGAGCGATGTTAACCAACTCTCTGTTGTCAGAGCTCGACAATATCGATATATCCGAGGTATGGTTCCAACAAGATGGCGCTGCATGCCATATAAGCGACGCAGCGCTCGAAGTTATGAAGGAGAAATTTGGCAACTGGGTCATCTCACGGCGAGCGTTCATTAATTAGCCGCCGCGATCATGTGATTTGACACCACTCGATTATTTTCTCTGGGGCTACGTCAAGTCTTAGTCTATGCTAGCAAGCCAATCACTTTGGACGAGCTCGAGGCCAAAATTCGACACGCTATTGCCGGAATAACGCCGCACATATTGTACCGTGTCATCAAAAATTGAACCGACCGCTTGAAGCACTGCCAGCGAAGCCGAGGCGGCCATTTGAATAATTTGCTATTCCGTATATACTATAATGGCATTCCGCATATAATTCAAAATAAAGCTAGAATCAATTTTGTATCTCACACCGCTGTAGTTTTATTTAATTGTTTTTCCTATCGTTCTTAGCTGGTCACCATTTACAAGCTAGTAAACTGCTACAATTTGGTAGAATGAGAGCGATTTGCAAGTAAAGTTGCAAGAATGAGAACAATTTACAAGTAAAATTGCTAGATTGAGAGCGATTTGCATGTAAAGTTCACTATGTGTGTATAATGTGGATGACGTTTTTTGAGTAAAAGGCGGGTTTTGTGTAAAATGGGAGAGAAATTGTCATTGATGACAATTAACATGTATTCACACTCAGGGTCATACGGATAGAGGCGATCAGTGGAAAGCGGGTTTTGGATTTCTAATATCTGGAAAGTTTACTATTAAAATTAAAAAATTACTTTTCGAATGCCATGCCGAGTCATTAAAATCTGCAACCATTGAAAACTTCTTCGCCCGTTCTGCGTATTTGCAGTGCGAGCTTATTAAGAAGATATTAAATAAAAAAATCTTGGCAAACAATTGAGCGTATTTAAAAATACGATTACAAATCCTTAACTTCCAGTCGTATTAATAGTATATATCATATTATATGCTCGTACGATTACTTGCGTAAGTATTGAACAGCATTTGTTCCAGAAGAAGTAACTTTAAGCATATAGAAAAAATATACAGCTGTAGTAGAATTATGTCCAGCCTTTCAGTTTTCTATCAGACAGCCATCCGTGCACATTTTCATGCCCTTGTTCTATTGGATATTCGATGACAATTTATACAGAGCATGTTGATATTAAGCGCCTTCTTAAAAAGGAATTGATTTATCAGAACTACAGACCTGTCCTGAATACACTTAGTCAGAATTTCATGGAAAAACCCGTTTATCTTTGAAAAAAAAAACTTATCAAGAGAAAGTTTTCCGAACCGTTGTAATTCACTGGTTAATAGGCATTCTTCAGCGTATTATTAAAGACGATAGAGTAACTACCCACAGCCTCTAGTAAAAGATGTCCAAGCACAGTATTCGGTATTTCGTCGGTTCTCACTGATTTTTTACTTCTTATGAGTCAAATATTGCTTTGAGTTCTTTCTTCGAAATTGATATCGGGAGTGTCATATTGTCAGCGATGACGTTATTTATCATATTTTCGTTGAGCCGAGTGCTCTAATCGGTAGTTCCCCATGAAATTTTTAAATAAGAATTTATGCACTAGAACGCGATTATCCGAAAATTATCTTCATAGAAAACCATTCCGAATATCTCTATCTTCTCCGGCGAATCTTCGATTACAAATTAGTTTTCAGAATCATCGATTTCACATGGAACTATATCGGTTGTTAATAATATTATATTTATATCATTGTCCGTCGTATGGGTGGAGTTGCAATAAGTGCTGGGTGCTGCGACCCTAAGAGCAGTAAGAGGTTTTAGGACGGCCTCGACTCATACCAAGGGTGGAACTTGTGCCGGCAACACAGTTCCGAATTGGTATCAAATAATGATTATCATTGTGAGCGCTGGCAAGGCGTATCCTTGCCCCCATGGATGTATGGGCATCCCGTGGAATAAGGCCGTAAAGGCAGGTGTCCACGAAAATCGAGAGACGTTCTGTCCGTCGTATGGGTAATTGTTAGACACTGAAATTCATCTTGATTGACCGTTCCTCTGAAATATTCGGGTTGCTGGTTTGAAATTTCATACATTGCACAGTACGTTTAGTTGTATCGTCCATTAGATTAACAGTGGGAAGAAATTGCGTCGATCAAGGGTATAAGTCACCCACTATTATATATTAAGTGCCCATGGACTCCTTAGGCAGAAGCAGTAACTGAGATATGGCGGGCTAGACATACTCGTAGCTTTTAGGGCAATCTCTATGCTTGACGTGTAAATCACTGCCGATGATCTATAAACGCTTCAAACTTTGAGATAATAAGGGGGAACTTGGCCTCACGAAGGAGAGTATGTACATAGCTTTAATAACAGTATTTGATGTGCCAGTCGTTCGTAGACATAGATGAACTATGCATGTTCATTGTTCATAGACCCCCGCAGAGATTAAACGTGTTTCGGCTTTTTCTAAAATAAAAACAGTGAATTAGAAAATCAAATTTCATAATACATGTTTTAAAATCCAATTCAAAGTATTTCGTAGCCCAGCGGTAGTGGCGGCGGGCGACAAAGCAAGAGGCGCAAGTTCAATCACAGAAGTAAATTGGGCTTTTTTATTTTTACAAATTTAATTTAATCAAAACTAAGTTAAATACTTAAGGTTAAGGTCAAGACCGAATATTGAGTGCCGGGTAACGGTTCGCAATCCCAATAGCGAGACCGCTAGGAAATATTAAAGAGGTGCGTAAACATTTTATAATGTGTTCGCTGCCAAAGGTTCGGTAACGCCGCGAAAAACTTCGAAACGCACCCTCGGTACGAAAAGAACAACAAGTCTGAGGAATGCGCTCTAGGTAACTACGGAGCATCAGAAAAAGGCCAACTGACTTATGCAGGAACACTGGACACACCGCACACTATCGGGGTTGACCGAAATTCCAATACACAAAAAAAGTAAATCAGGTTCGGCAGCAGAAAATGGAAGTTAAGAATTCACCTGTGTATATACAAACTCCAGCCGTTACTCCCCAAATTGCCTACGCCCAAATCGCGGCCAGTAGGTGAAATATGGTATAACATGCGAAGGTTGCTCCTCATGCCCCAGCGCCCAGCGTCCAGAGCACCTGTAACCTGTATCTGACATGCTAGCTATCTTGCTCTCGATTCAGGGGCAGATGGCTAAGCTCCAACATTCGATAACAGAACAGGCTACGCGTGTGGATAAAATCTACGCGCTGCTGCCGGGTCCAATTCAACTCCAATCGTAATGGAGTAAAGAAGACATAAAATATGTAGTACGAAGAAACCGATCCAACTCTATTTAAGGAAGACTCGTTGCGACCTTTGTATAGATAGACTGTCGTTTCCTAGAAACGGGTCCTATTTGGATCTGCTGCTGTTCGATACACGAATGGAACTGACAGGCAGAAACCAACATACCACAAACTATCTACACACTTTTGAGTTTGACGGTAACCACTGCGGTGTCAGTACCGAAATAACCGTTACGAACGAAACTGCGGAATTAGACACCTATAGTTGGGAGCCTTGGACACACTTCTCCAGAACACTGACTAGAGCACTTTCCTTGAATTCGCTCTACCCGCCGTCGACTAGAATTCTGTCAAACGAGGAGATTGAGAGGTATCTAAAATTAATGGACAGATAATTGAACTGACAACGAAGACTATTCTGCAAGCAAATATTAACGCACTGCTCCAATATAAAAGCAAACTGCTGTCAAGAATGAACACCTTGTACAGATAGTTTACTGACAGACATAACACGGATATCATGACATGGGAATTACAAGGCTTCTGTAAGTTTGTATTGGTACCACAAAATTCGGGCTGTAAACACCAACAACCCGAATATGTTCCCGCAATTTAATAAAATATTTCGGAGAAAAGATCAAAACTATATTTCGTCCGAATGACCAACAACAAACA
The DNA here is from genome assembly GCA_949129095.1 of Volucella bombylans. NCBI lineage: Eukaryota > Metazoa > Arthropoda > Insecta > Diptera > Syrphidae > Volucella > Volucella bombylans. The sequence goes on along the minus strand of OX422144.1, from coordinate 42,211,545 downwards.
CATACTTTTAGCAGCAAGCATAGATCCAAATGAGGCAGGAGGTATAGGATAAGCGCAGGAGGAGGTAGAGGCTATAGGAGCGATTTTGCAGGAAGTGTACAAGGCGAACAAGGTATACATTGGCCAGTCGAAAATCGAAACGAATTGGTCAACTGGGAGAGTTCAATCGAGAGCGCGGATTTCACTCAGTTCAGTGACTTGAATATGGTAAATAATGTAATCGTAATGTAATGTAATCAATAAAAGTGTACCATCCTCGTTCATTTCGAAGGAAGATCTCCAAACGATCTTCGAATCACGTAAAAGTAAGAAATCAATGGGAACCTATGGAATACCGAACGTTATGCTTCGACATCTCCCACTAGAAGCGGTGGTATAACCCTGTTTAATAATGCAATGAATTATGCGCATTATCCAGCGCATTGGAAAACTGCAGTGGTACATCCCCAAAATTGATAAATACACTTACAATCCGGTGAATCTCCGGTCGATCAGTCTTCTTCCAAACATCAGTAAGGTGTTCGCAAAGGTGATCAATAGAGTCCTGACTAAGTGGGTTGAGGACAAAAATATAGCTCCGGATAATCAATTCGGTTTCAAGGCGGGGCATGATATCATTTATACCGCGTCCAAACTGGCAAGAACTAGTGCTGTATATTTTTTACAATATGCTCAGTTCACAGATAGACAGTTCATCGTTTTTCACGATGTGGCGATGTGATTTCTACTGGTACATTTCACATTAAAAACAGGTGGTAAGAAGGTGCAGTAAATTCGCTGATCCTATTCAACATTTACACAAGTGATCTGATAGGTTTACTTCACCATGTCATAGCGTACGCAGATGACTTAATCGCGTACAGATCAGGTTCAAATATTTATGCCATTAATACACTTTTGCAACGTGACTTGGATAAAATTAAATGATATTGAGGTGACTGAAAGTTGAAGATCAATTTTCAAAAATCTGTTTAGGACGCCATTGTCTGGGACATCTAGGGATACCAGAAAGAATTGGCGAATTGGCGAAAATTGTCAATTGTGGGACAACATGGAGAGCCACTTGCTTGTCGATATCAGTATTTATATATTTTAATAAACATATGTGTAGATGTTGCTCTGGCTAGAGCCAAGAGTGCTTTCATCCTTAGAAAGAGACTATTTTATAGAAGACAACTTGATGCGAGGGTGAAGATAATCTGCTACATGGCCCTTATCCGGCATATGCTTGTATTTGGATGTTTAGTGTGGTTCAAAGTGAAGCAAATTTATTGAAAAAGATTCGGGTATTTAAGAGGTCCCGCGGTGCCGGTAATCTTTCTTGTCGCTCGAACAGCTGCGGACAGGCGACCCAATTACGACAGAGACGTCCAACATGGTAGTCCGGTGTGTCTCCACCAATTTTGGTGGCTTGTTGAAGGATTGCAAGCTTCATCGTCCAACTCCTCTGGTACAACGTAGTTTCATTAGGAAGCAAAGTCGGTCATCAGCCTAGTTTCTTAGCCGTGACCGGCTTACATAGCATAAGGTTACAATAAGAGTAAAATTAACAAAAAACAAAATTATAAAAACTAAAAAAAAAGCATTAAAAACAATTTAAGAAAAAATATATGAAGGCTACGTTAGGTTAGGTAAGAGTGGGTGTTGGAAATACCAACCCACTTAGGCCTATTGGCCCATTGTGATGCCACGTGGATGCATTAGAGGTTTCTGTGATTTTGTCACAGAATGACCTCCAGGATTGTCTTCGGCACGGGTCGTATGACACCTTGATCCAGCCCAGTGGAAGAAGGGTGTGGTTTCGGTGGTGGGGAGGGGTGGGAGCATCCTTTGGTTTCAGGACTCGTCTGGTTTCCAAAAAAGGGGTAATCCATACAAGAGAAAAAATTGTTTTGTACAATATTCATATGTTTGTAATAATATAGTATATTGGGTTAACATTTATTTTTAGGTAGTTTAGAAGTTTTAGAGGTTCTTATTTTAACAAGGATAGTAATATTTCAGAATTTTCATGTATACGAGTATTTGCAGGCATATAAGCAGAAGTATATCCCTACATACGCAACTAAGACAGATCAAATTCCTCATTCTATTTGTCTGAATTTAAAATTTTTTTTGTTACTAGATATATGGGTAAGTAAAAATTTAAAACTACTTCTCCAACGACGTCCAAAAGCATCTAACGTACAACTTACCCAGGAGCTGCTCTGTGCATAACTTCTTTATTCAACCGGAAAATAAATACCCGACGATAAGAGCGTCTATCCATTTGAACATAAATCCTTTTCATTTGATCCCTTTGGGACAATCTTGTTAATTACCAGAAGTGGTTACGGTTGGGGTGTTTTAGACCGAGATACAACCTACAATGTGCACCATAAACCGTTTTGTATGGACGTCGGTTGCCCAGTTTGATGCGGAGTTTGCCTAATAACCACTAATCAACTGCCAATGCACGTATTTTAATCACTTGTCGCTATATTTCAATCAAAATGCTGGCAACAAGGACTACGGCAGATACTGTTTGAAACTGTGCTTTGTTCCATTGAATCTCAATAGATTGGAGTTATATGCTACAATGGGGACATTACCATTTTTTGCGACTTTGATGATTGATTGGTGAAGCTTTTAGGTGTTCAGATTTATTAGATGGAGTTGCTCAAAATGGTGATGTGATTGTGGTTTACAGTTGTGGTGTAGCTGGTAAATGAATAATAAATGGAAAAAAAGTCTTGATTGCTATCATATTTAAATGGGTGGTAGTAATTGTTTTGAAAGGGATTGTAAACAGGCAGAGCATGTAATATGTATAGGTATGTAATATGATATTATTTATGTTGTTTTATATTAAAAAAACGTCTCTGAAGTTTACTAAGTAAATTTTTACTAATTACGTTTCCTTCAGGAGTTGTGGCTCATTTGGTCCATCAATTTTGATCCATCATGGCTGATATGTACGTATATATAATTTTTGCAAATCACCAAAATGCTGTAGTTTTTAGTAGAAATTGCATGCAATGCTGATAATTTGAAAGGATATATTTGTACTGCAAAGACAATGCGCTTTCAGGCAGAATGAACTATTCAAACTGAATGATGGTTGACAACAACTTCTCCCTCCTATCATGTAAACTTTCAAGTGTTGCAATATCAGATAAGTCACCATGTGAATTTTGGCCTGAAAAGGCCACCATCGACCAGATATTTTTAAGAATCATTAGAAAAAAATAATTGAAAACTAGTAAACTTGTTAGCAAAAAAGCAAACCACAAAAAATCGGACTTAGAGTTTAGTGTAATTTTGAATTGAAGTTACGAATAAGTTGACTTACAGTTCGACATATGATCGCATTTACATACATAATTTAAAAATGAAAGGTTCTTCGCTTACTAGGAATTTGAATACATATTTTCGTTTGTATACGATTTGCCGGTCGAATTCTGCACTGCTATGTGATAACTTTAAAATATTAAAACTATTCTTAAAATAAGAGTTAAAAGTAATTAGATAAATGGACGTCATTATAGGCCGATGGTCCCCAAAAACGAAACTTGTTTTTCAAATCATTTAGTTTTTCAGTTTTTGCATCAAAATTTAATTTTAAATAAAAACTAGACTTTTCATACTGACTTACTATTTATCAAAAAAAGACTCAAGGAAGAATTTCACATTACATAATCTCGTTTTTAATCCGAAGAATAGTTATTTAACATTTTTCAACTGTTTAAATAAAAATAAAAATATAAGAAATAAATAAGAATATCATTATTTATTACTGCTATTATTTTTTATTCTTATATATTAGCTTAGATGAACTAAAAATGTGAAATATGTAAAAATTGATTGAATTGTCTAGAAATAAAAAAAATTATCAAATTAATCAAATGTATGTCTTTGATAAATATGTCCTTACATTTTTCACAGTTTCGCGTGAAAAATTTATTGTTTTTCCAGTCTTTTGCGTGCCTTGTAGTGCGAATGCTATTTTTTCGAACGTTTATTGGATGATTAAACCAGTCAGTCAGGAAAAGATTTTGCCAACAAAATCGTATCTAAAAATATTTACGGAATTCTGAAATACTTTACATTTTAATAAATAAACTGCTCCTGTGCTACCTCGTCAGATATTTTTTGACCAGACTCGCAGTATGTGACTAGTCCAAAAACTACAGATCTACGTCCAGAAAGCATTCAAAAGAATCGTATACTATCAATTAGTTGTTTTGAAATCAAGAAACATTGTCAATCCGGCAGTAAGATAATTATAAAGGAAGTGGAGCATATTTGTCCAGGCGAAAAATCATCGAACTCCATTAAGAGAACTTCTCATCAAAATATAAATACAAACTTTTTTAATAAAATGGACAATTTAAAATCAATCTTTCAATGTGATCTTTTATGTTTGTAAGAAGTTCCTTAAATATTTCTTCAGAACTTAAATATCTTTGAATAAGGTTTTGCTTCGTTTTGATGTTAATGTTTCGCAAAACAGCTGCGTATGTAAAGAGTAATCCCACATATGTCTATAATTAAGTCAAAGTATGAAATCAAATACGTTAAAGTATGGTAAGTTAATTCATGTAAAGAAAGACAGGTTAAACGGGGGAAATACCGATTTCAACTTGCAATAAGAAAATTTTTCAATACGAGTTTGGAAATATTGAACGTGTAACTGCATGTTTAAAGTGAAGACTACTTCAGAAGTGGAAAAGTTTTAGTAAATGAAAGAAAGTTGAAGGTGTTGATATATGTATACTGATTTGAAGATACTCGTACTCAATCTCATGATGGGGATAGTGAAAATTTAAACGTTTCGTAATAAGAAAATACGCCAAAATATCCCTCAAAACCGAGTTCGGCTAAATTGTCTACATAGAGGTAAGTAAAGCTTATTTTTAAAGCAAGAACAGCATTTGATTACCTACTGTAGCGATTTTTTTTTTTATAATTTTACGCGCGCCTAAGGTTGGCGATAGCCAACAAACGTAGATAGATTAGTAAAAGTTTCTAAAGTGATCTTAGGCGAACCATTAGCAAGTCAGCACCGACCTTTGCTGACACAATTTTTCGTGAAAGAGACAAAAAAACATCATCCAAAACCGACATTCGTAGAAAAACGAAACTGGTACAATTTAAACAAAGGCCTTAATTAGGTATTTGATTTGCGAGAGTGGCTCCAATGTAGCATAAACTAAGCCGAGGTACTTCCCGCACGACGTCTGTGGAACAACTTCGAAGAAAAATGTAAGAGTTATGCGGAACTACACAAATAAAGAAACGTGGTGGCAGAACAATGAAACAATGAAAAAAATCGAAAATGGTGGTAAACATTAAAAGGTAAGCGGGTCTTAAGTTAGATTACGAACATTGCAAAAAAGGGGCGAAAAGCGGTAAATGGAGCACGTGCTAGAGCTAGAGTAAAGGCGTTGAATCGGGAATTAGAATAGGTGAAGGATTTTAAAAGAAGAAGTGCAACGTCGAAGCACGAGTAAACGACCTATCATCGCCTTACAAAGAAAAAAAATTCGTAGGAGACTAGATCGCCGCATTATATCATATATATTGAAGATGATGATGGTATGACGAAATTTGCAATAGAAAGAAAGAGTACTTCAACGCTTTACTAAAATAAGAATTTCAGCGCCGTACCATTATCTCGTACTTGCAGTCGGACCGGAAGACATACCCCCCGAAGTGTGGGTGACAATTGGAAATCTTGGCTTTAAATGGCTCTTTATACAGTAAGATGATTAGAGTCGATCAAATGCCTAACTAGTGGAGATACAGCTTTCTGGTTCCACTGTATAATGGCAAAGGCGACACTAGAAATTGCAGCAACTACCAATCAGTGAAACTAATGTCGCATACTATCAGAATATATTGTATAAGTGAGTTCCAGACAGTCGACAGCAGAATATTATTAAACTCCATGGCAGTCAATGCGGCTTTGAGGCAGGCAGATCTATGTAAGACGCGATTCAAAGCTTACGAGTAGTGATGGATAATAGAGCCCTGCATGAGTGGAGTCAAACTTCAAATAACTCAAATCATTTAAAAATGACTCTGAATGAATCATATGTCTCATTTTATGAGACAGAATGAATCGTGTGATTTGATATGATTCAGTCTCATTCAGATTCATATTTATGTCTTTCATACCTCACAGTTCGTGATTCGAACAGTAACTGCAGTAAGGAGTTATTTTTCGTGTGTTGTGAATGGTGTGATTCACTGTGATTGCATTTGATTCGTTGTTTTGAAAGACGGTTGGAGAAAACAATAAGTGGGAATGGAAAATATGCAGCACGTAATGAATATATGTACATATTCTTAAGGAATATGTTTACTTAAAAAAAATAATATTAGAAAAGTAACATTTAATAAGATGTTTAATTTGAATACAGAAAACTTGCAATTTTAAGAGTTTAATAAAGAAAAAAAAGATTACGCTTTGGTTTTTAGAGATGAATGAACAATAATTTCTATTTGTTGTTTTTTTTTGTGGGATTTTATTTAGTGCTTATGCTCTGAAACTTTTTTTATCCTATCAATAAAAAGGATTTTCTACACGTATTCAGTTAACATTTTCATAACAAGTTATTTTCTTTTATATGAAAAGAAAACACACTAGTTAAGAATTGCAACAAAAAATAACAATATAGAATCTCCGGGTTATTTTTAGCATAACACCTCCTTTCCTAGAATTCTTGAATGAAGTTTTTTGAATTTTACGACCTAATTGCCAAATCCTCATTCGTTCCTTCATATTTTTATGAGTGTAAGAAAATATAATTAACTCGCCCAATCATTATCCTTTAATTATAATGCAATAAAATACATAATATTAAATTCAATATATCCTAGCTTCCAAAATCTGAAACTAAAACATAATTTTTCGACTCCGGAAGTAATAAAAAATAAAAAAAAAACTGTCGTAATAAAGCCCAACAATTAAGAAACAGGAAATTCCAAAAATATCAGCGGTTTCCTTCTTTATACATATAGTAAATACTCACAATTACTCCGTTCTCGTTTCTAGTGAAATATGGCAAAAAAATACATTTTCGTTAAGTTTGTGCCTTCTTAATAAATTAATATGTATACATACATACATATGTACATATGTTGATTTTAAATAAAATGCTGCAACACATAGAGAACAATAAAAATCAAAAAAAAAAAATACAAAAAACCCATTTCAATAGGAGTGCATGATTTACTGTGATTTACTGTGAGTGAATTGATACCGCCCATTCTAAATTATGGAACATGATCCACACGAGTCAGAGGTAACTAATGATTCATTCGGATTCATTCATAAGCAATGAGTGATTTGTGTTCATAGCACACTATATTATTCATTAACTCAAAAATTCATATTTTACTCTGGTAGTTGACTGAGTTGACTACTGTGAACAGTACTTTGACAGTACTTTGACTCCACTCATGCAGGGCTCTAATGGATAAACATTGCTAAGCCTCTACATATCGTTTTCATCGAGACTTAGAAAAAGCGTTCGACAGAGTAGCGAGTTCTTATTTGAACGGCGGTAAGATCTCAAAATGTATTCCAGATGTACACATGTTAGAATGAAAAGCGATATATACGATGATGTTAAAACGAAAGTTACAATAAATGCACAGCGGGAATAACCGGAGAAATCGAAGTTAAAGTTGGAGTACACCAAGCAGTGTGCGAAGTCCGTTGCTTTTCCATATCGTTCAAGATATTCTATTGAAGCAGCACGCCAGCAAGTCCGGAACAACTTCCCTCTTTTAACCGGTGATAGCGCTATTATCGGCAACGATTCAAGCAACTCTAAATAACCTGAAAATACGTTAGAAGATAACGGGTTACGAATCGGTCATACTAAGACCGAATATCTTTCATTACAATGACGATATACGAAAAATATAAAGGAAAATAACATAGACGGAAATGAAAACGTTACGAATGTCAGCGGGTGTAACAAAACGTGATATTATAAGAAGTACGCGCATCCGCGGAAGTCTCCATATTAAGAAACCGATAGTAGAGAAACTTCAGGTTAAACAAATCAGCTGGTTTTGCCGTGTTCAACGATGGAAAATAAGAAGTAAAGAGCAATAGAGGCTCAAGTTACAGCCGAGTTTCAAAGAAAAGGCTGAAAGAAAAATAATTGGATCGTTCAACAGCGAAAACACCTTGTAGTGAGACGAGGTGATCCAAAATAGAGTGGCCTGTAGGATGGTTATAAGGTTCACAAATTTAGCCAACCATAAAGTCGTAATGCAGATGCCATGGGAGAAATATGTAACATTAGATGTAATTATATGCGTTTTATATTTCAACAGTTAATAAAATGAAATGAAAATTATTGTAAAGTATTCATTACATTTATGACACATATAGAATTGAGATTTAAATAACTAATAGATGATCGATGAGAAATCGGTATCACCAAAGTACATAATTGTCTTAATTATAATTTAATCTATTTTATCTTATCCCATACCAAAACAATATGATTAATATTTAACGTTGTTCTTGAGATAATAGACCCAAAACATTCCCAGTACCGGAAAACCAACTAGGGCGCTGGAAAACCAACTGGGAACGATAATCGCGATAGGTTTTCTTGAATAATAACAGAGAACTCGTCACAATTGCAGCTTAATAATAACAATTCTGTACCATATGTACGAGTATATGTAAAATTTGTGTATCTATAAGTTTAACTTTAATCGAGCTTACAAATAAACGGAATCAATACAATTAAAATACAATTATGTGGTACTCTTAAAAATTCTCATTTACAATTTAACGTAGAAGACATTTTAAACCTAATTTCAAATAATTGCACCTCTGAATATTAATTTGCGTTATGCGAGCGCAAGCAAAAAGCAAGCCAAACAACACAAGAGACCTACCTTCATTAGACAGTATCTACTCGTATCTAAATTTTTCATAAAAAACTTAATTTTTTCATTAACTCTCTAGCTTTTGAGATAAACCTATCATATCAAAAGTCATTCCAATTACAGAATTGCAGAGAGTTCCAACTATTTGGTATATGTAGTAGAACTCGTAAGTTGGGCTTTAGAATGTATTCAATCCAAAGGAGAACATTGTATTAATTGGTAAAACTTTTCGATAGTTAAATGCAATGGGGTAGGTGCAGTATACTTTGCAGGCACTGCCAATCAAAAGCGAACCAATGACTATTAGCCGTTCTGAGGCTCGTGGACTATTTTACACATATGTTTTATTTAAGTACCGCGAAGAGAACATTTTCAACTTTTTTATAATTTTTGTAATTCGCATTTCATTGGTCATAAGCAACACAAATTTACACTGAAACGTTATGTAAGCCAATGAAAAGGTGGCCCAATCTAGGGCTTTATCTGTTTCTCAATTCAGGTAATAAAGATAACAGCCACATTGCACCGAAATAATAAATGCCCACCCGAAGAAGAAAAAAATCTAAAATGTAAAATGCTATTTTAGGTTGTCTCAATAAAAAGGTTTTTTTTTACCTTGAATCGGATTATATGTATATGCGTACGGTTCCAACCACTTTGTTTGGTGATCTGTTCGCTAAAGGCCGGTAAATTTGAAGAATATAGTTGCAGACGGAAAAACGTAATGATCGCTTTGAATTTTTTTTAAACATTTTGGTAAATGTTGCCATGAAATCAGTTTGATTCTCTATTTATAAGAAGTATAATATATAGACTGAATAATATGTATAAAGTGTGTGTAAAACTTTTTAAAGAACTATTCCAATTAAAAGAAATGCCATTCTAGCATTTTACTTAACTTTACTCGTACTTAATATGTTTCCGATAAATCTGTTCATTATTAATGAAGCGGCATTTTCTCTTCCTGACAGGTAATTATTTATTTTTAAGTACCTATACGTTTATCGGGAAGAGAGATATTAAAGCTATTTAGTTGAGTCAGTACGATGATTTAAAAGTTTATGATCTGACATTTCCCATTTAGATGACTCGCACTTTCAAATCAAAATATATAATTATGTTTTAAATTGCAAGCTGTTCGAATGAAGTTAAGTTTAATGTACAGGGTTTCACATTAGCTGCGCGCCAATTTGTTACTGAAATAAGAAAACTTTGTTTTGATACCATAAAAGAAATTTTAATATTGATTTGAAATGGATATCATTAGTTATGGAATATGACACCACCAAAGACTTCTTCGCGTAACCGCTTGGATGAGTGGGTGCTCTGACCCCAATTTTTTATGATTTGTTCTCATAATGCGTCCGATATTACAGTAGTTTCACGGCGAACGGCTCCAAGTTTTTAGCTTGTTGGCAAGGACAAGCTAAAAAGATAATAGTGCAAAGGTGTTAATTTTTGTTTAAAGAACTAAATACGCTTATAATGCCTCAGCATGTGTTAAGTTTTTGGAAAATGGGATAGAGAGAGAAAGAAAAATGTTTGGGTTCAGTGGTTATTTCGCACCATGGGTGGCATCCAACATTTAACGGGGAGACTAAATTGTTAGTGGAAGTTGGCTTTGTTGTTGATTTCTAGTCAATTACTTATCTTACTTGATTTCCGTTAGCTGAAAATATGAATCTCTTTCGGGCGAGGCTGGGATTCGAACACTGAACCTTCCGATTTGGAAACCAGTCCACTACTGCTTGAGCCACGGCCACCCAAAAAAGAATAAATCGCCCGTGCGGCCCGGACGGAATCATTTCTGGAGATTAGATGATCGGACGGACATATTATGTACTATATGGCAAGTGGAACGGTCCACATATCCATTAAGCTTTATGGAATTGTAAATTATATTATTATATCCCAAATATTATATTACATATGAACCTGCAGATTTTCTGATCATTGATAAAGTGATTGTTGTGGCGTGAGGTTCTGTAAGGTTATTAACAAAAAAGTTAAATTTAAAAAAAAAATGGCAGTTTAACCTTTCAACATAAAAAAAGCCTTGCTATTAGTTCGTTATCTCTTTTCCTTACATAAAGGGTTTTCCAATAGGGACTTGACAATTTTGAATTTAATTTGTGAACGCACTCTTTCACTAATCATCAAACTGTCACTGTCAATTTATTCAGTAAACTCATGAGCAACGCCTGCAAATTATAAAAATTTTCTACCGAAATTCGGAGTCGATGACTGCAACTTTAAGAGCGTTAACTCCAATTTTCGGTCGTAATTCTCGACCTAGTAGACAGGCAATAAAAAGTTTAGTGCAAAAATTTGAGTCTACATATTCGTTGTGTGATGCTGCCGTGTCAGTAAGACAACGGGTTTGTCGAAGTGTCGAAAATATCGCTGCCGTTCAGGCGTCCGTAGCAAATGACCCAAATCAGTCAATTCCACGGTGTTCTCAAGAATTAGGCATCGTTCAGACCACATTATGGCGTATTTTGCGTAAGGATCTTGGTTTACGCCCATACAGGATCAAGCTGACACAAGAATTGAAGCCGATGGACAATTTGAAGCGACGTACGTTCTCCGATTGGGTTCTGGAGAAGATGCGCCAAGATGATGAATTTCATCGCAAAATCATATTCAGTGACGAAGCTCATTTTTGGCTCAATGGGTTCGTCAATAAGCAAAATATGCGTTATTGGTCGGGTGAAAATCCACATGTGCTTCATGAATACCCACTTCATCCACAAAAAATAACTGTTTGGTGCGGTTTGCATGCCGGCGGCGTTTTTGGGCCATATTTTTTCGTCGACGATAACGATCGTCATATTACTGCGAATGGTCAGCGTTATCGCGCCATGATCACCGATTATCAGTGACGAAGCTCATTTTTGGCTCAATGGGTTCGTCAATAAGCAAAATATGCGTTATTGGTCGGGTGAAAATCCACATGTGCTTCATGAATAACCACTTCATCCACAAAAAATAACTGTTTGGTGCGGTTTGCATGCCGGCGGCGTTATTGGGCCATATTTTTTCGTCGACGATAGCGATCGTCACGTTACTGTGAATGATCAGCGTTATCGCGCCATGAACACCGATTATTTTTGGCCCGCATTGGAAGATATGGACTTGATCGACATGTGGTTTCAACATGATGATGCCACAAGCCACACAGCAAACGCTACAATCGATTTATTGAAGAGTAAGTATGGTGAGAGTGTTATGTCAAGAAATGGGTCAGTCGATTGGCCGACTCGTTCGTGCGATTCAACGCCACTTGAATATTTTCTGTGGGGCTACGTTAAGTCATTGGTTTATTCCAACACGCCGACAATGTTGGAAGAGCCCAGAGCCAACATTGAACGCGAAAAGCGGCCGTTTCGGCCGAAATGTGTGGCCGAGTCGTTGAAAATTGGATCCAAGGAATCGACCGCTGCAAACGTGCCCGCGGTGGCTATATGAACGAAATCGAGTTCCATTCATAAATGTTTTGATTGTACTTCAAGCCGATAATAAAGTTTTTGAAATACGAGTATCTCAAATGGTTTGCGTTTTATTTAAAAAAAAAGTTGTCAGGTCCTTATTGGAAAACCCGATATAAGACGATTTCACCAATCCATTTAAAGGCCATTTTCCTTTTCCAATTCAAGAAGGAGCCCCTGGGAGCATCGCTTTTATTCAACCATTCCCCTGACCTTTTCCTATTGTCGTACAGGATCCACTTCTCATCGCAGGTGACAACACTATGTAGGACGGGATCCACACAATGCCTGTTAGCTAAGGATATTGCAATCTCCCAACGTCGTAGCATATTTGCTCGTGTTAAGAGGTGGGGTACTCATCTATCCAATGTGTTTACCTTTCCGGTCGTTGAAAGATAACAACTTGTGGTTGCAGTGGAAACTGAGATCTTTGGAAAAAAGCAATCGTAGCTGGATTTTGTGTCGCAAGTTCTTCATTGCCAATAACCTTCTGTGGTCTTCCCTTTGGCTTAGTATCTAACGAAAAATCTCTTTCTTCGAACTTAGTAAACCAGTTTCGAAATGCTTTCATATGTAACGACCTAATACATTCTAATATATTAGTTTACAGCGAACGATCACGGTCTTCCTTGTCTGTACCCGACTCACCCTTTTCACACATTTAACCAGAAATGTGCCTCGTCACAGAGGACGATTTTTCTTCCATCTTCAATAGAGCATATAATGACCCGTGGTTTATCCAAATATAAAACGAAATGTTTCAATTTTTATTCTTTATTTTCTTCACTTCACAACAAAAGTAAACTGCACGTGTTTTGATCTACTCTGTCACTGATCGACTGACTCCAGAAAGTGTGTGCAAGTGTGTGTTAGATGTGTGTGCGGGATGAGTGTGTGTACCTGTAGCTGGCTGGTCATCATCCGTGGTTAAAGATCTCCACACCCCTCCCATTTTTTTAATCATCACCTTTAAGTGTGGACCGTTTATTTCACCTTGTGATGTTCCCTGAGGATGTGGGTGGATCAGCATTTGTGTCATCGACGCTCGCTGGGAGAACTTCCCCTCCAACGTTAGAGAAATTAAGATTAAGATTAGTTTTGATCTGATTCACGAGAAACGGGTATCCTTTTAAGATGGCTAATGTTCCTCCTAACAACTTTACCATCTCCAAGTCCCCGAACCACCACATCGTTTCTTTTTCTCTCTATCACTTCGAACTCTTGCGGACCAAAAGCGGGTGTTAGTTCGTTTGGGAAGATGACATTCCGAAGGACGACCTTGTCTCCCACCCTATCTCTCACTCTTTGATCGCTATCTGTCCAGATCTCGTGCTTCAGAGTCTAAAATATAGTCGCTGATGTCCCGGATCCAGGGTATTTTGTCTCGGATTGTGCGATCAGGGGGTCTGGGGGTTTTTCCGGTCTTTAGAGTTTGCTATTTGTAGCCGCTTTAATGTCGAACGATTCATATTTTCTACTTCCCCATTGGCTTGTGGCCAATATGGTGGTGACGTCATAATTTGTATATTATTGTTTGCGCAAAACTGTTTAAACTCCCCGCTCACACACTGGAGTCCGTTGTCGGCTGTTATCGATTTCAGATACCCCAACCTCGAAAATATCTCCTCCAAACTCACAATGATGACGCTTGATGTTATCCTTTTTAAGAGCATGAGCTCATGATACCTCGAATAAAAATCGATGACTACAAAGATATTGTCATGATTCAGTAGGGGTCCCATTAAATCTATTGCGAAACATAACCATGGTCCATCCGGGAATGTGTGTCTGTTCATCGGGGCTGGTTGTACCAGTCTCGATACCAGCAAACAGTCCCTACAGGTCTTTACGAATTTTTTCACGTCCGTGTCAATTAATGGCCACCATACCTTCGAACGAACCCTGCATTTCATCACTGTCTCACCTTAGTGCCTTTCATGCTCCAGATCTAAGACCTTCGATCTCAAGGAAGTGGGTATCACTACCATAGTTCCACGTAGCAAGATGTTGCCCAATTAATTCTGCGTCTATATTGGCGTTCTCTATTACTTCAGCTATGGTAAGTGCTTTTGGTATAGCTTTTTCTATCACTGTACAAATATTCTGCTCACACTGCTCGTCAAAGGTCTCAGCGTTCTCCTTCTACATAATATGCAATGTTGAATTTTCCAGCTTGGTATATGACCTTAAACTTTAAGGACTGCAACCTTAAGACCCAAGCAAGACTTTCTTTTTCTGTTTGCGAATAGTTTCTTTCGACCTAGGACACATCTTTTCTCGCAAATGATATAACATGGGGGCTATCCCCCTCAAATTTTAAGAAGACAGAACCTAACGCTACTGGGCTCGCATCAGCTATTAATCGAATTTGTTTTTTCGGATCGAAACACGTTAGAGTCCGTATCCTTGCCAATCGTTCTTTTAGTTTCTGAAAAGAATCGTTTTCGCTCTGCCCATACGAATTTAACGTCTTTCTTTGTAAGCTTCCGGAGCGATTCCGTTATATACCCAAGATCAGGGATAAATTTCCCAAGGTATGTCACCAGGCCTAAGAAACTCCTTGTCTCTTCTTTGCTGGATGGTGGTCTGAATTCCAAGACAGTTCTTACCTTCTCAGGGTCTGCATTTATCCCGTGTATGGACTAGTTATGTCCGAGAAACCTCATGCTCTTAACTTTCCAGACGTCTAATACAGCCTTCACGTTTGCATCATGCTCTTCCTCGGTCAATCCAAAAACTACAATGTCATCTATAAAATTTAAAGCATTCTTACACCCGGTCAAAATGTATTCCTTTTGACTCTGAAAAATCTTTGGGGCCAAGTTAACTCCAAATAGTAATCGTTTGTGTCTGAATATCACTTTCGACGTTATAAATGTTTTTATTTCTCGATTTCATCTAACTCAAACTGGTGGTAAGCGCTCTCTAAATCCAACCCCAACCTCGAAAACCATTTTGTAGCTTTTAATCTCGTCATAAATGAGTCCAACGTTGGCAGTGGGTGATTTTCTCTCAATATTTCGAGGTTAGCTCGCCTCATGTCAATGCACAACCTAATGTCCCCAGTCTTTTTAAAAGCTACCACGATAGGAGATATCCAGGAATTCGGTCCTGAGACCCATTCGATGATATCTCGAGCAACTGCCTCTATCAATTTAGCCTACACCTTATCTTCCAATGCAGATGGAATCCTCCGCAACGGCTGTTAAACCGGCTTAACTGACTCATTGATTGATAGAGAAATAGTTATGCCTTTAATTTTTGGAAATGGCCGAAGGTTATCGACTCGGTTGATATCGCGTCCTAGTTTTAGGACTTTCAATTTAATGGCTGTAACACGACCCAACAGCGATTGTCTACCATTACATAGAATGAGGAAATCAAATCGCTTCGAAAACCATTTTTACCTTTAGCAAGTCATTTCCGGTATAGGCTCGGAACTGGTTTTCCGATTCCGTTCGGAGATTCCATATGGCAGCCTTTTCCCTGCAAAGATCTTTCCAATCTTTCTCGCTAAGAACATTGTGACAAGACCCTGAATCTATCAGCATCGGGACTACCCGACCTCCAATATAGCAATCAATTATCTCTCCCATCTCACCAGCAGGATCTCCCCCTTTAGATATTTTGAAGCAGTTATGTTCTTGAAATCTGTCAAAGTTATCATCGGAAGTGTTATTACTCTCTTCTTTGCCCACAAAACGAACCACCTAGGTCTGGATTCTGCGCTGTTTCACATCTGTATCATTAAAATGGGTTAGTTTGCGTTTGTTGGCCTTTGTTTTGCATTTACTGCAAAATGTCTAATAAAACGGCACTTCTTGCATTTAGCGTTTCTGGCAGGGAAAATTTGGCTAGTCTCTAGAAGTCTGCGGCAGCCAAATCTGCTGCATTCTCTTGTAAACTTATTCTCCCCCTTAGAAACAACATGGTACTCGGCTTCTTCATACACATGACACATTTCGATGATCTCGGCTAATGTATGCTCTTTTTCCAGAAGACGTTTTTTAGCAATTTTAGCACGAATTTATTCAAATCCTCCCCTTGTTCAGGTTTCAGCGAACGAAATAAGTCTCTTTGAATTTCTTGTGGGAGAGAAAAGGTATTTAGCTTATCAACAAGAACTCTGAAGACATCCGTTTTATCTCCTACATCCTGTGGTTGACATAGTGCCCCCGGAATATTATAGATTACCTCCTGAAGCTGTGTACCGTCCAAATGCAGTAATTTATTTAAATTCCTCCTGGAACCATCGTTGGGTATTTCGTCAGAAGGATGTTCCGAGCAAAGGCTCAACGCGTTCGTCTAGTCGTCACTGTCAAGTTTATGGAGAATTTACTTCTCGCTGGAAACGCTCACTATCCCTTCGGCGTTTTATAGCTCTCAGCTACATCATCAATGTGACGATTGAGTCTTTAATAGCCTGCCATTTCTGGGGGCTGCTGAACATACTGGGGACCAGGTTTATCGCTGAAGCTGGTTCCCAGATCGCTTCGTTAATGGAGCTCCTGATGTGCTCAAATCTCGAGCATGAGAAGAGAACATGCTCGGCATCCTCTATTGTTCTCTCACAGTTTGGGCAGTGAGGATCATCTTCAATGCTGAAGCGATGTAGATAGCCTCTAAAGCAGCCATGTCCACTGAAGGCTTGCGTGATGTAGTAGTTTACCTCTGCATGCCTCCTCTGCAGCCATTCATCGACGTTGGGGACTAGGGCATACGTCCATCTACCCTTTTGGGAACGGTTCCATCTACTTTGCCATGTACGAATTGTATCACTCGGGGCATCCTCTTTTGGCAGGTCGGACCTTCTGCAGCTCTTCCGCGATCAGGTCTATCGTCGGGATGCCGACCAGGATACATGCAGCGTCATCAGCGACTGTCCTATGTGCGCTCACTACACGGAGCGCGCTCAGGCGGTGTGCAGAAGTTATTCCGGCCGCGTAAGAGCGATTAGCCATGCGGGTTTTTGTGTTCGATTCAGAATTGATATGCGCATTAATACAAAAAACCAATTGGGCACATCATCTCACAATTTTGAATAATATTGATTTAAAAAAAAAAATTTTCATTTTTTACCAACAATTTAAGTTTGAATGCGAATTATTCAAAAACAATTCACACGAATAATTTGATGTAAATTTTATATTAAAGAGCAAATTTTAGGCTTTCAAATCCTGTATAGTACTTTATTGTAAGTGTTGCCGTTGTTTTTTTTAATAATTTCTTTCCCATTTTAAGTCATTTTTTTCTAAAATTGCCCCTAACTCCTAACCGGGCGAAATAGACCCCCCCTTCCCATAGTAAGAAATGCTAGTTTTTGGCCCCTCTACAAAATACCGTTATCAATTCTTGGCGCCAAAGTTATCGTACCCTTCCCACTTGCTCAAGAGGGTATGACTACTCTTAAAATGCCGGAGCACGTGTTAAGTTTTTCAGAAAATTGGATACAGAGAGAGAGAGAAAGATACTCGTATTTGGGATCAGTGGTTATTTCGCTCCATGAGTGGCATCCTACATTTAATTGGGAGACTAAATTATTAGTGTAAATTGACTTTTTCAGTTTTAAAGCATTTTATTTTCTTAATCATTAACTCTTACATACTAACAAAAAATGCTTAAATGCTAGCTTAAAATTACTTAACAATCTTATACTAACTTACTGGCCCCATACAGGCGCTCTAAACTACTCTAAATTCTTATAACTATGTCTTTCGACTTTATTTACATTTAGGAATATTTATTTTCTATACTTAAGGCTAAGAAAAAACTTGTTAACAAATACTTAGCATCCACATTGCCGTGTGTGACGTTTCTGCCGTAGTTGAGTCGCCTGTCCGCAGCTGTTCGAGCGACGTGGAAGATTAGCGGCACCGCCAATCTGTCCTGGATCAGACCTTTGATTTCTAAATAGAGGAACGCTTCTGGAGGAATAAAGCCGTCAGATTAGGTAAGCCCCGGAGATCAGGTTGTTCGATGAGGTCATTGCTCTTGCTAAGTGCCTTCGAGTCAACTTAATGACGAAATTGTCCACTCTTATTAGGTTCACCCTATTGTACAATACCTCATTTTAATAGAATTTTATGTACTCGGACTCTTGTGTTCTGTATAAGCGAAGACAAGTCCTAAGACAAGCCCTCTCAAACACCCATCTCCTCCAATAAACTTGCTCTCACGTTGAACCACACGGGACATCCAAATACAAGCATGGACCTGATAAGGGCCATGTCGCAGATTACCTTCACCCTCGCATCGAGTTGGCTGTTATAAAACATGTTATAGAACAGCAACATCTATATGTTTGTTAAAATACAGAAATTGATCTAGCCAGATCCCAAGATATCTGCCTACATTTCGACAAACAAGTGGCTGCCCATGCTGCCCCACGATTGAGAACTTTCGCCAATTCTTTCTGGTATCCCTAGAGGCCCCAAACAAAGGCGTCCTAAAAAGAATTTTTTCTGACTTCTGAAAGTTGATTTTCAACTTCCAGTCATCGCAATATCGCTTAATTTTGTCGAAGTCACGCTGCAAAATTATATTAATGACCTCAATCTTTGGACCTGATCTGTACGCGATTATGTCGTCTATGTACGCTATGGCATGGTGAAGTGAACCTATCATATCACTCGTGTAAATGTTGAACAGGATCGGCGAATTCACCGCACCTTGTTGCATACCGGGTTTAATGTTTTATGTTCCAGCAGAAGTCACATCGCCATTCTTCATGATGAACTGTCTACTGGAGAGCATATCGAAAAGAATATATAGTAGTGGCTTACTAATGCCCAACCTGTCCAGCTTAAAAAAGAGTCCTTCTAACCATACGGTATCGAAGGCTTTTTCCAAGTCAATCAGGCAGGCACCAGTGCACTGGTTCTTGCCTTTGTTCCATTGGATATCAGAAACCAGTTTAGATGCAGCATGAATGATATCATGTTCCGCCTTGAAACCGAATTGATTATCCGGAACTATATTTTTGACCTCAATCCACTTAGTCAGGACTCTATTGATCACCTTCTCGAAAACCTTAATGATGCTTGGAAGAAGGCTGATCGAGCGGAGATTCGCCGGATTGGAAGTGTCTTTATCCCTTTTGGGGATGGGATGTACTACCGCAGTTTTCCAATGCGCTGGACAATGTGCATTATTCATCGCATTAATAAACAAGGTGGTATAAATGTTCACCGCTTCTAGAGGGAGATGTCGAAGCACAATGTTCAGTATTTCATCGGTTCCCACTGATTTCTTACTTCTGAGTGATTCGAAGACCTTTTGGAGCTCTTCCTTCGAAATGAATGGGGGAAACCAGAGCTCTCGAATCGCCAATTCACAATTTCATTTCGAAGGTAGGACACATATTTTCCAGTGTACACCCTGGTAGTCTAGGACTTTAACACTCCTTAGACCACCTGATGGGACTTACAGCAACCTGAATGTTTCTTATTAGACAAAGCTGACTAAATAAATCGTGGTTCATGAAGAACTAAGATAGGACACATTTTAATGAAAAAAAAAATACTTCTGTTTAAATAAATTAATATATGTGCTCGTATATATAAGATTAATTTTTAGGCAGATTTGTAAGTTTAATTTGTACATTTTACTCGCACATGCGAGTATAAAAATGGTCTGATACTAAGTGTTTGTTTTTATTAAAATATACTTTCTTATTTGCTTACATTTTTGCAAGCAGAGTTCCAGTATGTTAGAATAAGATATATATGTACATAAGTTAGTTATGCTAATCCTGAAACTAGTTATCAGTATCGATGAATTTATAAGAAGTAGAAATCGGTTTGAAGAGAAATTAAATGGCAAGCAGGTCATTTCAGCTAAAAGTGGTATATTTTTTAGGATGTATAACTAAAGCGTTACCCATTGGTTTTAAAAAGGATGACCACTTCTACTCCAGAAAAGATCACGACTTTTACATCCTCTATATGATGCTTTGGGATTTCAACAAATATCTATAGACATCTTGTTATACTTTAAGACTAAATTTGTCAAATTATCAGGAAAAGCCATCAATATTTTCGGAATTATTGTACTTAGTTGTTTTTGTTTTTCTGAGTACTAATTACACTTTCAACTAAGCTGCTCGTTTCGTACACAGAATTTAAGTAAATGCATTAATTATGTTTATTCAAACTTGCTGCCACCAGAACTTTTTTATTATTAATACAGGAGTGAAACATTTATTCTAATCCACTTAAGTACTACGAGTAAGCACCTTTATTTACTGTATTTATAAGTACAATCAAAAATATAAAAACGTTAAAATTCTTTTTTCTTATGAACGTAGCAACATATATGTTAAAACTAAATACATGATAACATTGAACTAATTCGGAAGTCACTGCAAATACTCGTAAATTGCGTTTTTCATATATCCGTATTAACTATGAACCAAAAAATCAAGCAGACACTTGGTTCTCTGTGGACTTAATTTTCCCCAATCATATTGTACATAATATAGACACAATTAAAAAATATAATTAAAACTTTCCATTCGACAAAAAAGAACCAACTTATTTAACTTTTGCTTAATTAAAAGTTTCAGACTCTCAAAGCCTTCGTGTTGCTATAAAAAGGTTGGCACGAAACATACAACATACGAGTACCTCAAAAAAATGTCTGTTCGGATGTCATCAGTAGACGGCTTTGACACAAATTTCTTTAGATATGCTATAAATTTTTTCAAACTCTGTGGCATTTGGCGAGTAGACAAACGTTCCTGGTGGTTGGAGCCTTATGTTTATTTAAGTCGATTTAATGTAAGTTTACTAATTTAAACACAACGTTCACTAATTGATATCAGGTCTATTTTACTTTCGGCTGGGCCTTTATTGCGATGGTGTTAAGCGGTTGTTACTTATATGTCCAAGAAGGGGATATAGACCATGCTTTATCATGGGGCACCTTTGCCCTAGCTTACTGTACAATGCAGTATAAATTCATTGTTTTGTATCTCAATGAAAATAAAATACGCAAATTGATCAACAAATTAGAAATGTGGTCATCTCGATATCCAGATAAGACAAATGTAGCAAAAATGTTAAACATTTGCAACAGACTTTTGCTGCTCGGAACTCTATTGATTGGCAGCGCTTGTGTTGGATTTTGCTGTTTTCCATTTTTGATGCAGGAAATTCGTATGCTTCCAATAAAGACTATGTTTACTTTTGGATTGGATGTGCTCAAAAGTCCTGTTTATGAGATTTATATTTTTTACGAAAACATTGGAACGCTGTCCCATACTATAATAGCCATTGCATATGATGTAGTAAGTATGAGTAAATAAAGGTTATTGTGATTTTTACTAAATTTTTATACATATATAGGTCTATATTGGAATTCTTTTAACAACATCTGCCATTCTTCGAAATTTGAATACGCAAATGCAAAAAGATTTGACTCAATCGAGAAAAAGTACGGAGGAAAAATACCATTCACTCATCAAACATATTAAGGAGCATACTGAAATACTCTGGTTTTTGTTTAAGTCAACTTGTTCAATTTCAGTACTAATATCTTCTATTTTAAGCTATCTGAACGAAGTTCGTAATCTATATATGGTTTCAAATTTGCTTCATTTTCTCTACAATTACACAAACGCTGGTTTGACTATGTTTCAACTATCCAAATTACCTATTGGCAGTGTACAATTCTTTGCAATTATGTTTGGATTTTCCTCCGAGCTTTTTGGATTGATGACCTATTGTGAGTCTGGACAGAAGATCACAGATGAGGTATGTGAGATACTTTTGTAAGTCTTGTAAAAAAAAAACACATGCATATCGACATTGTTTTACTTACGCATTAGAAAACTAAATTTGTGTAATATTTGAGTTGTTTTGACTTATTTCATATTCAAGCGCATAGTGTTTTTAGTCAGTTTTTTGTTTAAATTGATTTTTTTTTTGTATAATTGTTAGGAATGCTAACATATTGTAGGATTGCAATTGCTAATAATAATTTATATTGAAACAAAAGAATTCACCAAAGTAAAATGAAACAACAGATCCCTCCAATTCTCTAAAAGTATCCACTACCTCCATGTATCCACTTTTCCACGTTCCACGTTTTGTTTTTCGTTATAAATTAACCATTAACTCTGATTTTATTTTATCGTTACCATATCACTTTTGTTTTGAGTACTATTAGCTAATTTTGAATACATGCCTTCAGAATTTAGAAAATCATCGGAGTATGCGCAGTATTAAGTATTTGATCTGTGTACTCGTATAGCTGATATTAAAAATACATTAAGTTCGACCAAAATCCGTAACTGTTATTTTTTCATCGCGAAGGAAAGACACTATACTCATACACTTTTATAAATCACAAACGCGTGCTCATAGTTGTATGAGATTCTTGCTCTCTAAAATCAAGTATTTTCGAAATTTGTTGTTGCAAATAAGTTTCGACATATCAATTTTTCTATTATGAAATAAACGTGTTTAGCGGGTGTCTTTCCAATGAAAATTCCTCCATCTTCCTCTATTTAAATGCGGTTAAATCTTGTCGCGCCAGGCTGAAGGGTCTGGTATTTTGAAGCGCAGTCTTCAAATGTTTTCTCTTCTGCTATCCTACCCGCCGCTAGTATAGTAGTGCCATCACCAAACATAGCTACAATGGTCCCCATACATAATATCACGGGTATATATATGTATATACGGTACACCGGCTATAATTTCTTTGAATTGAAAGAACTCGTATTCCCGTGATACATCGTCGATATAATATATAGGCTTAAAGGCAAGCCCTATTATAATTTGAATTTCCAGCATTCATGCCACGCCTTGTCGAAGACATATGGTACATCAAGAAACACGCTTTTTTTTATTTAAGGCGCAGAGACATTCGGTTTCCAGAACTGATGGAATTTTTTCCTTAATTGAACAACACCATACGACAAATAATGACAAATAAGAACACCAAATGTCTGAAAACGGCTACTTGAAAGATAAATATGAATTTTTGTTGGTGGTTTTTCGGACTTTGCACAGTTAAACTAAGCAATAAACTAAAGAAAATCATATTCATCGTCCACAAACCATACGGTTTGGACATTATAAAAGTAAAAACAAGTTGATTAGTGTAACAAATGTATCCAATAAGATAAATAATTTTTAGTCAGACGTAAATGAATTTTACTGGGACCGACACCAAGAAGCCATTGAAATGCACTAGGTGAAGAACATGAAGATGGCAGTTTAATGACTAGTGGCTTTATGTGCTGGCATGTTGGCCCAATAGTTAAATAGAGTAAGGGCTTTTAACAAGACAATTTGCCCAATTGTGTCGAAGAATGTACCAACTCATTTTCAATCTATTTGAATACGCCAAATATATAAATCGTGCTAACTTGGATCGGTACGCAAAACTTTTAGATTACATATAAAATACCCAGGTTTTAATTCCATTGAAAACTTATAATGTAAGCTACCTTTGCTCGCCACTCTATAGAGTTCCTTAATTATATTTTCCTTTATTTCTCACTTGTTTCCGAAATGTTAGTCTTTTTCTTTAATTGATAAATCAATTATTTTTTAAAAATATTTTTAAAAAATAAAATTTAAACGTGTATACTGTATGTGTCCAGCATACTCGTAATATTTAAAATATTTCAATTCATAAAAAGTTATTGGTAGCTTTTATTCCTATACATAATTTTGTAGATGGAAAACTTTTGGAAAATTCTTTACTTAAGTGATTGGTATAACGAATCTTTGGAATTTCAAAAAACTATCAGATTTAGTTTGTTGGGAACACAGCAAGAATATTACATGTCAGCCGGAAAGATGATGACACTTTCAAGGGAAACTGAGAAGAAGGTTCAAATAAGTAACTTTATATTTTGATAGTATTATTAATCTTCTTAATGTCAATTTCAGATTATGAATGCTATATTTGCTTTATATGCATTTTTACACAGACTTAACTAAATTGATTTCAAAATTAAGGGTATTTCTTTTCAGATCACTGTTAATAGATTTCAGTTGCAATTTTATTTATACTTACATATATTTTTTTACTGTGCCTATTATTTTGCTAAGTTTATTGCATAATAAAAATGCACAAATAGATACTTTTCTAATTTCTTCACGTCTCTATTTTGTTCTTATTCAAACTAAAAATATCTCAAAACATTGCATAAAAAAATATGTTAAGTAACACTTTCAAAAAAGTAAAATATACTGGAAATATTCTAATATTGTAATTCTTAAGTCCCCATGTGGGGTGGGTTTTTTCATCGACTTATGATACTTTTCCAGTAAAAGTAATCTATAATAAAAGACATAACTCTTTCAGAAATATTGCATCTAACATTTATGCATATGGTTCACTTGATATAAAACGAGGTGAGATTATATTATTATTTTCAAATGGCACATTTTCCTAACCTGATTTTAGAAGATTTAATTTATGATGACTCGCTAAATATACTCGTATATAAATTATTAAAGTGCATTTTAGTTTTAGAAATTGTTCGACCAAACACTTCATTTAGATCTGGCCACAATGTCATCGAGTATTGCTGATATCTGAATTTTCCGGCCTGCAAACATCGACACGAGTCATTACCTGGTTATAGCCAAAGTACGAATGCGAATATTCTTTACACTACAACTAGGGCTAAATACATCAATGAAATCCGACGAGCAGCAAGACAGCAAGAGGCTTGCCTACAGTATATCTCTAAACCTTTTGAGAAGCTTTACAAGAAAGCTAAGGCAATCAATCGATACTTAGAATTCAAAAGGATTGTCTCCTCCTCTTCCTCGTCCATGCAGCTTCTACAGAAATCGTTTGTAAAAGCGCCAAGCCTTCTTGAGTGCCTTCTATGAGGCAGTGTCCAGTGATGATACTTATGATGGCGCTAAGATGTTTCCGATTTAGAAGGATCAAACTCTTAGAGCCATTCAAATCCAGCTTTGGCCAGATCTGTTTGTTCACTAGATATGTTGATCTAACAGTCCACCTAAAGTCGGTTCTTTTGTTTGCATCCAGCCTTAATACCATATTAATTTGCACATAGCGATAGGTATACCGATGCTACCCTTTTCGGCTAGAATAGGTAGAGTGGTTCCAATTTTGGCGATTTCATCAGACCTACAAGTCCCTGGAATGAATCTGTGGCCCCGCCCCCAACAAAGTGAAGATTGAACTGCTGTACTATCTCCGTAAGAGATGATTGGCATTCAAGGGCGGATCTAGAATTTAATGAGAATGAATCCAGGGACTTGGTAGCGGCCTGACTATCCGAAAAGATGCGGATATCCTTTACAGATATTACGTTTTTCTTCCGCCAGGACAGAGCTTCTTTAATCGCCAAAATTTCCGCCTGGAACACGCTACAGTGATTTGGAAAACAGAAGGAGAGGCTTAGATTTAGCTTATCTGAGAAAACACCGCCACCAACCCCGTTATCAGTTTTAAATACATCTGTGTAAAAATGGATTGTCTTGTCCTCCGCGAAAGCATCTTCCTACCAGAACGATCTAGAGGGGAAGCTTACATGAAAGTCTTTGTCAAACCAAAACTCGGGTATAGTGTAACCGATGTTCTCTGTGAAGATTCCTAGTATATAAAGAATATTAGCGTGGCCAAATAAATTGTTTGTCCACCGTGTAGTCGCTTCAAGCGAACTTGTTTGCTGAAGGTACTGAGGGGTATCAAGTGAAACAGATTGTCCAGTTCCGCGAAGGGAGTAGAAAATACGGCTCCGCTTATGAATAGTCATGATGTTCTTTGGACTCTGCTTAATTTGCTGCAGTTACCTGCATTGTCGAAGGCCGTCCACCAGACAACAACCCTTTAGGTGAGTATCGGTCCTATGACCGAGATGTATAGCCAGTGGGTTATTCGAGGTTAAAGGCACCATTTGTTCCCAATGGCTTCTTTGCAAGAGAATAAATCTACTGCAGTTTTCTTGACTCTTTCATGAATTCCAATTTAGTTTCCTGTCAAAAACGAGACCCAGATATTTAATAAATAAACTGGTACCGTTTATTGAGGAAGGGTCTATGATTGGAATTCTATATTTCCTGGAAAAGAGGACAAGGTCAGTTTAATGGGGGTTTACTGTTAAAATTTAGCTGAATGAACGAGTATTAAGATGCCTACCTGAGACGGCTATATAACCGTCATCCGCATTGGACAGTGAGTATCATCTTCAATGCCGAAGTGATGGAGAGCCTCTAAAGCAGCCATGTCCACTGAAGGCTTGCGTGATGTAGTAGTTTACCTCTGCATGCCTCCTCTGCAGCCATTCATCGACGTTGGGGATTAGGGCATACGTCCATCTACCCTTTTAGGAACGGTTCCATCATCCGGTCATCCTCTTTTGGCAGGTTTTCCCGTCGGATATTCTGCAGCTCCTCCGCGATCAGGTCGATCTGCGGGATGCCGACCAGGATGCAAGCAGCATCATCAGAGACGGTCCTATATATGCTCACTACAGGGAGTGCGCTCAGAGGGTGTGTGGAAGTTATTCCGGCCGCGTAAGAGCGATTAGCCATTGCCGATGCTAAATATGAGCAGCGTAAAAAATCACAGAACTGGTGACCCTTGCTAGCAGTCTTCGCTTACTAGACCGGATGCCCGATGTATTTGCCATTATCCGGGACAAAGCCATCGTGATCATGTCATCTTTACCTTTTACTTGGTTTAGATGCTCTTCAAAGCAGATCCTTGCCTCTAGGAGGACTTCCAGGTATCGCAGGAAAGCATTCGATGTGACCGTAAAATCGCCACTCTGGAAGGAAAACACTTTTCTCTTTTTCCTTGTGGTCAAGAGGACTGCTTCGGTCTTCTGTGCTGCCAGGTCCAATCCGTTTCTTTGCAGCCAACTGGTCACCGTGCTAACCACCCCCGTGCTTCTATTCGTAATTTCTTCAATAATCTTGGCCACAACCACTACGGTCAGGTAATCCGAGTACCCCACGATCATGCACACCTCGGGCAGTGCAATCTCGAGCACGTTGTGGTACATCGCGTTCCATCGCTCCGCACCGACCCTTGGGGGAATCCGTTCGTCACTCTGTAACGCTGTACACCGACATCCGTTGTATACTCATATTGCAGCCTTCTATCCCTAAGGTAATCGCGCACGATTCTCTGGAGGTAGTTTGGCACCCCTAGGGCCTCCAGTGCGTGTACGATACGGGACCATCTGGCTGAGTTGAAAGCATTCCTCACGGCCAACGTGACTACAGCACAGTATTTCTTGGAGCCGCATATTCATCTTTCTCCAGCCGTAGCGTCTCGAGCTACGCTGACGACCACCTCGATGGCATCTAGGTTCGATCTGTAAGCCGATTCATAGCCATGAAGGCTTACGCTACACTACCTCTGGTTCTAGATTCTGTCCACCGTCCTGGGGAATAGTGTGGCCACAATTTTGTTCATCAGGGGAGGGTCTGTAGGTTGCGGCGACCTACCTCCTCTTACGGTGTTTACAGGTATCTTGTAGGCCATCTCTAACGGGTCGATGTCCGCGCTGGCGCGGAGCTCCTCAAAAAACCGCAGCTTGCTACGCTTAATGGCCTTCCTTAAACAGCCACTTCTGCTGTCCACGTATATTTCATGGCGCTGCTGTCGGAGGGTTTCCTCCCTGGTGCGCTGTGAGCGACGTCTTTCCTTGATGCACATGGATCTTACGCGAGCGATCTCCTCATTCCACCAATAATCCGGTTTCATCGTTAGTCTCCGGGTCCCCTTGACATTAAAGCGTCGCAGGCCACCAGGTCACCAGCTTATACACAACCCTCCTGGGCCATATTGCGGGCAATGTCTGGGAATACGGTCTCATCATTCCATACCATTTTGAAGACTTCAGTATCAAGTAGACGGTGTTTTCACCCTCTTCTGTGGACGTGGCCTGACATACTGTCAGCGGTTCGGTCAATTTCAAAGAGTATGGTCCGATGGTAACTATTCGGTACGAGGTACGTGGTTAAAGTGTATCGTGTATCGTGGTGTATCATGTAGTGTATCGTGGACACAGGTGAGGTCGATCGCCGAAAGGTACCGTCCCACTTCGAATGTGTGTGCTCCGTTGTTAAGAACTACAACGTTCAGTGACGTGAACCATTCCTGCTGCGATCTTCCTCTGGCATTTGTAACTCTGCTGCCCCACGTGGTCGACCAAGCGTTGAAGTCTCCCGCGATGACCACCGGTGACTTAGAGCTGACTTCCGCGACTATGTCCCGTATCAGTTGCTCAAACTGCTCCTGATCTAGGCTAGGAGGAGCGTAGCGCGAACGGAAATACACCCCTTATACCTTAAAGCATCTGCCGAGCTCTATGTACTCTACGATACGACCGTCCGTCCAGCCGATACGCACCTTTCCTACTTTCAGCAGGGTATCAGCATCTGCTTTTTTTTTGTTTTGAAAGAACTTAACACTCTAGAGAGTATGACTACTCTTAAAATGCCGGAGCTCGTGTTAAGTTTTTCGACAAATTGGATAGATAGAGAGAGAAAGATATTTGTGCACAGTGGTTATTTCGCTCCATGGGTGGCATCCAACATTTAATGGGGAGACAAAATTATTAGTGTAAATTGACTTGGTGTTGTATTTAGGCAACCATTCACCTCACGAGATTTTAGTTGCCTGAAAAAATATCTTTCGGTCACGGCTGGTATTGAACCCCGAACCGTCCGAATGGGAAGTCAATACATTACCACTTGAGCCACGGCCACCCACCCTTTTAAACATTTAGACAATGAAGGGTTTAGGGAAATGGTTAACCCAATCCTTCAATCCTCACACGATATCATGGAGTTGAAGTAAAAGTTCAGTCAGTGAAAAATGAATTTCGGAGGAATGCAAAAGGTAGACTGTTGTCTTTAAAAATTGATAGTGCCACTATGGAAAGGTCAATTCTTGGAGTCAATTTACAATTTATTGAACTTAAGCCGAATTCAATAAATACGAATATAACTGTAAAAACGTTAGGAATGATGCAGTTATTTAAGCGTCATACTGGGCAATTTCTAAAAGAAAAAATTCTAGAAATTCTATCTGATTTTCAAATTCAGCTTTGTCAAATTTATAGGTAAGTTCTTCAATAAATAACTAGCTAGAGGTTTCGATCTAAGTAGCAAGTTTTGACCATACTACACCACAGCAACATAAATAAGTCTGGGTTAAGAGATAAGGGATAGGGTATCATACGATCCGTTTCATACTTTAATCAATGTATGTTTGTTCTTAGTATTACTTCAGACAACGGGAGAAATATCCTGAAGGCTGTATAAATCCTTAATGAAGATTCAGATGTGAACGAAGACTACGACGAGTTAGAGTTAGAGGAAATTATGAATTCAGTCACATTTCCTAATATTCACGCAATACGTTGTGCAGTTTATACAAATTAAAATATTTAAGATTAAATTATTTTAAAAAAAACTTTATTTTGGCAGCGTAACTGCCTTACCAAAAATTACTTAAAACTGAATTACAAAATTCTAAAACTAAGAGCTTAAATACGAGTACCTAAATAATGCTGACCAGCTAGCTACCTGTCGTGGGAGCGGATGTGATTATCTGAAACGGTGTCATATTGTCATATAATGGATACAGTGTTGCTTGCTGCTTGTTGTTTGTTGTTTATGCTGACGTCTGATGAATACAGTGTTGTTTGCTGCTTGTTGCTTGTTGTTTATGCTGACGATGTTGTTTGGACTGTTGCCAGTGAAACGAAGGTATCATGTATCGAACTTCTGTCGTTGACTTGTAATGCTGTTTATGCTGACGAATCGAATGATGAGTTTGTGTGAACTTATGCTGTGTTAACTCCTCCCGTCTTAAGTTCCAACGTCCTCGTTGGACATTCAAAAATAAGGAATTTGGTTAAAGCTCATAATTTTGGGTGATTCGGGATATTTTATCTCTTTGGGTATTTTCTCTGTTTTTGATCCTGTTGATATGTGAAATGAAATGGGTAATGCGGGTGATCTTGACTTAACGCATCTGTTTTTAAGCGCGAGGATGGCGACAGCTACTCGTATTATTATGAACGTTGTTATGCCAAAATTTGCCGTCAGGCCTAGCTGATTCCTTGTCCTCAAGAGTTGTATTTCCTGCGTATTATTAGCATGAAGGTCCTTCATTGTTTCTAAAGTGAGGATTTCTTCGAATGCATTCTGGGAAGTAACGGCCTGTAATATGGCTGTTAATGGTTTGTATACGGGGATTTCTTTTGAAGTAAAGTTTTTACCATCTATCATGATACTTTCGTTTACGAAATGAATGACAAATGTTCCGGAGAGATTTGTTGTGACGTTGTTGACAATGATGGAACCATTGTATTGATTCAGCAGGAGGGTTCCTGGTTCTATTACTTCTATCATTGGTACGTGCTGGTTACTAGTTTTAGAGCAGGATGCTTGCTAGCTTCTTAAAAGTCTAGGTATACAAGTTGTTTCAGTTATATCTATTACCTTATTACTATTACATAATCTTAAACTACCGTAATCTATACAATTTTCTCTTAAACCATAAATTCTATCATTACAATTTAATATATTTTCGTATGGGATTTTATAAATTGATTTCTGTAACTTAACAGGCTTAACCAATAAGACTTGACATTGTTTATCATCGGTGATCGGAACACCTATAATATAGATTATTGATGAGTTACTAGATGCAATTTTTATTGTAGCAAATTCAATTGTTTCTTCAATGTTTATATATTGTATTTTATTTTTTTCAAATGTTTAGTTCCTTATAATCTAAAATAAATGAATTTATTAGGCCAGTTTTTGCCCAGTGTACAGCATATTCTGTGTTAATTATTTCTTCTTTTATTATTTCTAACTGGAATTTCAAATTTATTGCCAGTTGGTTTCTAAAAGTATCGCTATTTTGTTCGTATCTCAAAATTTGGTTAGTTACGTTATTGAGTTTGTTTATTCTTTCTAATATTACTTTGTTTAAAATTACTTGTTTATTGTTATTCTCAAGAATATTATTTATTTTTTCTGTTAGGATAATTTGATCATCATGGTCTAGATTCCCAGCAATCCATTTCCACGTTTTGCCTATAAAATCCAAGGATCTTTTGGCCTTTTGTTTAGGTTTGAGTCTATTTAGGTGGGTTTGGATTTGGGAAAGTTCATGGATAAGGAAGGGATAAATAGGGTCTCTGTTGGTCACTCGTGAATTTATGGTTGCCTTAATTTCATTAACTTTTTCCTGATACGAGTATTCATCTAATGCAATTACGTGTATTAATCGGAATGTTCCTGTCTGTATTCGTGCGTTTCCCATATGCCATGTTATTGCCTGCGAATTTGAGTAATCCAAAATTTGAATGCTGCCAAGGCATGGAGTCAGGAAGAATCTGTAAGGATAAATGCTAACTTTTAAATAGGTTTTTGTGGATTACCTTTCCAGATTGTGTTAGGACTGTTGTTGTTTTGTCCTCCTTAACTGTTTCCTTCTTGAACCTGGGAGACAGTTTAGATCCTAAACGTTTGTTAATCTTGACGTAGATAGTCTCACCGGGCTTGTAAGTTTTAATTGTCTGTTTACTCCTGTTGTGAAAAGTTAGATCTTGAGCTTGTTTTGCTTTCAATCGTTCAACGTTTTCCTGCCTGGTTTTTTCGTAAGTTTCAGGGTTAATGCTTACGGTACGGCCAAAAAACACTTCTATTGGTCGTTTCTTTGTAGTTGAATGGATTGAATAATTGTACCCGTATACCGAACGATCGAGTAACTCCTCAAAAGATCTGTGTATATTATCAGTTTTGAGGCAACGCATGATTTCGGATAGCGTTGAGTGGAACCGTTCCACTTGCCCATTGACTGTGCTCGTATAAGGGGGAGTCGTGTAGACCTCTATTCCTAACTGATCTTGGAGCAGGAATCGGATGGATGCTGAGTTGAAAGATTTTTCGTTGTCAAAAACGACGACTTTAGGGACGCCAACGGCGAAAAGGATTTGTCGTAAAGGTTCTCTCACATCCTCTGTGGCTTTAGACTTCAGAATTCGGGTTTGGACATATTTCGAGAATTTATCCACAGCAGTCAGAACTAAATTCTTCTCGGTAGAGTAAATATCTATGTGGATACTGTGACCGGCATATTGAGGAATTGTCATAGATTGTAATTCTGGCCTATTGGGGTGGCGATCATACTTATATTCCTTACAAACTGAACATTGTCGGACTATCTTATACACTTCGGATCTCATTTCCGGGAAGTAGAAATGTTGGATTATTTGGTTTTTATTTTCTAAACTATTTCGATGAGCTCTTTTGTGTTCCTTTAATATTTCTTGTTCTCGTTCTATTGGATCTGTAATATCTTTCACTAATGTTTGTGTAAACCTAGATTTATAGAACCTGAAATGGAGTGGGTAGATTTTTTGAATCTGTCCCATGATGGGTTCTGAAACGTATAGGCCATTTATAACACTAGGGTTTAAATATCTTTTTAAAATACGGATAAGATCTTCTTCAGTGTAATTTTTTCTAATGATGGTGTGACGATGGTAGGTCGGGAAAGGGATTTCAGATTTATAACTTTCTTCATCTCCAGTGGATAACATTATCTGACTTTTGAAAGCATTTATGGGTGCTTCCACAACTGGTATTAGTTCATGTGATGAACTTTCATCACTGTGTATAGTGGGTGTCATTGAGTTAATCTGAGTTATTCTTGAAAGCGCATCAGCCACTACATTGCTCCGTCCGGGTTTATACTGGAGCTCATAGTTGTACTCCTCTAGAATAGCTTTCCAGCGCTTCATTTTGGAGTTATGGTTTTTAGAACTCAATGCATAAGTCAGCGACTGATGGTCAGTGAAAATTCGAACCTTTGCTGTACCGTAAAGGTAATTACGTAGCGTGTTGAGGGACCATATTATGGCGAGCATTTCCTTCTCATTTGCCGCATAATTTTCCTCGGTCTTACTCAATGTGCGAGAAATGAATGTTATTGGCCGATTGTCTTGAGATAAGACAGCGCCTAAAGCTACATTTGAAGCATCGGTTGTCAGTTCGAATGGTTTTTGGAAATTTGGATATGATAGAATTAAATCTTGTGATACTAATGTGTTTTTAATTTTTTTGAATGCTTCTAAACCTTCAGAATTCAGAGTAATGGATGTCTTTTGAGATTCCGTTTTCGAGATTCGTCCTTTTTCTCCTCTTAGTTGGGAAGTTAAGGGTTTCGCGAGTTGCGCATAATCCTTAATAAATCATCTGTAGTAGCCGGAAAGGCCTAGGAAGGATCGAAGTTGTTTTAGTGTTGTGGGAACTGGAAAATTCGCGATTGCCTCTACTTTATCAGGATTCGTCCGAATTCCATGACAAGAGACGATGAAACCAAGGAACTCCACTTCATTTTTGAAAAAATTACATTTGTCCAGTTGGACTTTCATATTGGCGTTCTGAAGGGTTTCGAATATCTCGGAGATATGTTTGATATGTTCCGTTTCATTCTCACTATAGATGATGATATCATCAATATAGACGTAGCATGATCTTCCTATAAACGCGCGGAGTATATCATCTAGAGCTCGTTAGAAAATTGAAGGCGCGTTCTTCAATCCGAACGGAAGCCTAGTGAACTCGTATTTTCCGTTATTAACAGAAAATGCGGTTTTTTCTATGTCGGAATCTTTTAGCGGTATTTGATGAAATCCGCTGCGAAGGTCGAGAACTGTGAAATATTTACTATTGCCAAACTGGGAAAGAACTTCACTAATATCCGGTATCGGATATCGATCAGGTATTGTGACGGTGTTTAATTTCCTATAATCAATCACCATTCTGTATTGCTTATTCCCTTGGGAGTCGCATTTCTTAGGTACAACCCATACCGGTGAATTATAGGGCGACCGGGACTGTCGAATAATGCCATCAGTTAAGAGTTTCTCAATTTGGGTTTCAATTTCAGATCTTAAGGATGCAGGGTACGGATACGATTTTGTATAGACTGGAGTATCAGTATTAGTACGAATTTCACCTGTGACCCTGGTCGTATAGGTGAGTCGTTCGTCAGGTTCAGAAAATAAATTTGAAAATGTTTGTGTTAGTACTCTTATTGAATCTTTTTGCCGATCTGTCATGTGGTTAAATTTGGTTTCAAGAGAATTAACTGAAGGGGACTTGAGTTGATTTATTTTGATTTTGACGTTGTTAAGGACTTCCATATAGCTATCCTTTGCGTAAATTACCGCAGATAGAGCTTTTAAGCTGTCGTTACCGAGGATGCCATGGAACGACTTTAGGGTATGTAGAAGGAAAAATTTGAGTTTTATATTGTTGTTAAAGAGGTTAAGAAATGTGTGTTGACTAACTTTAACGTCTCCCGCAATAGACTTAGCGTAGAAGCAAGAATTATTCAAGATGGGTTTTTCCACCAGGTTCGACTGGATATAGTTCTTACTCGATCCAGTGTCTATTAGAAAATTTAAAAACTCGCCACTCTTCGTTCTACACCGGAAGTAAGGTAACGAAGAGTACGTTAACCTAAAAAATTCAGATCTGTATATTCAGGAACGATCAAGGTATCTATAGCGCTGTTAGTGTGGTTCTCCGTAGAGCTAGGGATTTCTTCCGTAGGTGAATACTGGTTAAGAGTTTGGTTGTAATTTGCGTCTTCCATTGTCATAGCTTGGAAATAATTTTCAAGGTTTATTTGCTCTGTATCTATATGATAATTTCGCTGGTGTTTATTTGGAATATGCTGTTGAGGGTGAGGTCCAGGAGGTCTCTTTGTGGCAGATCCAAATGGTGCGGAAGGCTTGCTTTGGTGATTTGCAGCTGCTGTTTTAATCGTTGAAGCGTCCATAGGTTCCGGCTTCGGTTGAGGTTTCGTAACGATATGAGGGACTCCATTTGGTTGAGGGAAGTGTGGTTGATAATCGTATCGGGGGAACTGTGCATTTTGTTGGTTTCGGTCCCCCTGCGGTTGAGTTGTCCAGGTTGGTCTTTGTTGAGGAACTTGGTAAAATTGTGGTTGCAGATATTTCAAGTGAGGATAAAATTGCTGGATAGGAGTGTGTGGATTGGGTTTACGTGTTGGCTGCTGAGGTGGTAAGCCGTTATTAGGCTTCTTTACCGAATTTTGATTGTTGTTAGCATATGCGGCACGAAAGTTTTGGTTCTCAAGCTTAAGGCACAAGCTAGGCAGATCGCCTTTGAGCCCTCTTACAAATGTGTCTAGCGTTTTGTCCCTATACACTTGTGTGAGAAGGTTCGTAGACTCTTGAGAGACTTCCATACACGCAATTTTGTTTAAGATTAACGTCAAATGATTGTATACGGCTTGATAAAATTCGTGAATGGTAGAATGCCCCTGTATAAGAGAAGTCATTTGGTACTCCAAGGTACCTAGATCTCTCTTATCCGCGTAATGTAAGGTCAAGCAACGCGATATAGCTTTCCATTCTAGCGGTGTGTTATATGATTCGAGTTCATTATCTGCACTGCCAGTTATTTTATTACGGATCACCGATAGTATCCCGTAATATTTAGGGGTCCCTCTGAGGTGTTCGTAAATATGCAGGATAGGATCCACGCTTTTCTTCCACGAAGAAAACTCTATCGGGTTCCCTGAGAATTCCCTCAGACTTTTTACTATGTCGGGAATCCTTTCCAAATCGGATAGGTTCCCTGGCAGTTCGGGTCGGATTTCCTGATCCCGTCCTGTTGCAATGTCGGCATTTGGGTTAAGGTTAGAGTTAATGACTTGTCTGCCTTCATTCTGAAAGACTCTATTTACTATTTCCGTCACGAGGACAACTAATTCTGGGGTTAGGTTTTGGGTAGGTCTGGAAGGATTAGGTTGGGCTTGTTCTGGGTTAGACATGTTTGTATTATTGGAGAAACCGAGTTCAAAATGAGATAACGAGTTAAAAATATGGAAAGGATGAATTCGAATAATGGCACAAAATAATAAAGAATGATTTCTTATTTATCTAGTTCACTTAATTTCAAGTATTAAAAGGGCAAAAAATAATATATATATTTTTTTAAATTTCTTAAATTTCAACAATATTATATAATTTTATTAACACACTTTCTTATTCTTATTTTCACTTTATTTTGGTTTTTGTTTTTTAAATTATAGCTTAGAAATGATATGTCTTAAAATTAAACTTACAACACTAAGATTTGCAGGCATGCCATCCTGTCTTGTTGTGTGGTTTTGGTGCGGCTGGCGGTCAACGCCTCCTGTTCCTTCGTCGGACGAGTGGTTAGCTGCCGACGACTACTAAGGGGCCCTTGTGATTTTTTTTTCACTTTCACCACACACGCGGGGGAGCCACAGGAGTTTCGAAAATTAATTTATTAATTTATCGGCGAGAATTACACGCGTAAGAACTGTTGCGAACTACTTGAGGACTTTTAATGTTCCGCGACACTCAGTGCTACTTGAGGACTTATACCGACTCGAAACATTCTCCTGTGGTCCCTGCTCGGACGCCAATTAAAACATTTAAGATTAAATTATTTAAAAAAAACTTTATTTTAGCAGCGTAACTGCCTTACCAAAAATTACTTAAAACTGAATTACAAAATTCTAAAACTAAGAGCTTAAATACGAGTACCTAAATAATGCTGACCAGCTAGCTACCTGTCGTGGGAGCTTATGTGATTATCTGAAACGGTGTAATATTGTCATTTAATGGATACAGTGTTGCTTATACAGTGTTGTTTGCTGCTTGTTGATTGTTGTTTATGCTGACGATGTTGTTTGGACTGTTGCCGGTGAAACGAAGGTATCATGTATCGAACTTCTGTCGTTGACTTGTAATGCTGTTTATGCTGACGAATCGAATGATGAGTTTGTGTGAACTTATGCTGTGTTAACTTACATTTCAGCTGTGTATTAACGATATACACAAGGATATAAATATATGTCAAAAAATTTAAAGTGGAAGGAGACTATGCAAAATTTTAAGAACTGCAAAAAAATAGGTACATATTCGTTAATACATTTTTGAAATATTTGTTTAGTTGCTGTATTTATCATAATTTTAAAAAAAACAATTTTCAATGCCTTATGCTCTCTGACGCATATTTAACCAATCAGATAAATGTATGCCTCCGTTTCCACCAGATGGAATTCCACCTATATGATGCTCAAAAAGTTATAGGAAATAAAATCATTTCTTGAGGAACAACACATGATTGAAGTAGCAATAGACTGGGAATTCATACGTGAATACATATATTGATTCTTTAGAGCCTTAAAATGCAACAAGAGCAGCTTGTTCTAAGTGATTTTTTTTTTAAATTTGTATGGAGCTTGAATTGAACTACGAGAAAAATGCGACCTGAAAAAAAATACTTGATTCTCTAAATGCACGTGAAGGTTTGTTTCTGGAGAACACCGCAATGTTGAGTGCAATCTTTTTGGATCCTCGGTTAAACTTGGTTTTGACTAAAAGTCAAAAATCCTTGGCAAAAACTCATTTAAAGAAAATTGCGAAGAACTTACTAAACATGAAACAGGTACAAAACAGAATATGAGTTTAAAAATCGTTTCTTCCATCTTATGTTCGTATTTGTTTCAAAAAATGTAATTTAATTCAAACCTCATAATATTTTCCATGTAGAGCTTTTCCTCAGTTCTTCAAGAAATAAATGCAAAACTCCGTGATGATATCCCTACAACTTCAACTAGTCAAGTTAATGCGACATCGACGGATGGAGATGACCCACTTCTAAGCTTGTATTTAGATAGAACTGAAGAACAAGAACGGGAAGCAAATCGAAGCAGTGATGTAAATAGAAGTAGCGAGATGTTATCAAAAATATACGCAGATATTGAAAATTTTGAATTAGAGTACCTACATTTGCCATTAGATACCAATATCCTTTCATTTTCCCATAAATTAAAGCTAAAACCTCCTGATGTTTTTGAACTCGCATTGGTTGTGCTAGGCGTTCCGGCAACGCAAGTAACTGTCGAAAGAGCCTTTCCTTCTTTGAATTTTATTTTAAGCGATTTTATTACAGCTTAAGTTCTAAGACCCTTAAAATATTAAAATACTTTTTAATACCTTTCCACGCTATGACATCCCATGTATAAAGCGTTCTTCTATATTTATAATATAAATACATATGGGAAATAAATACAATTATTGAATTCTATATACGAGTATTAAAGACTTTTGATTTATTCCCGACGAAAGAGGTTTTAGTAGGAGTGTAAATACTCGTTACTTTCGGATATTCATATATACTCGGTACTTTCGCTTAAGTAATCACCCAAAAGTAACGAGTACTTTCTACCCATGATTACCTGTTGATACTACTCGTATATACCGAATAGTATGAATGACGTCCATAGCGTACGTAGACGACTTAATCGCGTACAGATCAGGTCCAAAGATTGGGGTCATTAATATACTTTTGCAACGTGACTTCGATAAAATTAAACGATATTGCGATGACTGGAAGTTGAAAATCAACTTTCAGAAGTCGGAAACAATTCTGTTTGTCTGGGGCACCTAGGGATACCGGAAAGAATTGGCGAAAGTTCTCGATCGTGTCACGGACAGCCACTTGCTTGTCGAAATGTAGTCAGATACCTTGGGATTCGGGTGTTTGAGAGGGCTTGTCTTAGGACTTGTCTTCGCTAATACAGAACACCAGAGTCTGAGTACATAAAATTCTATCCTAATGAGGTCTTGTACAATAGGGCGAACCTAATAAGTGTGGACAATTTCGTCATTAAGTTGACTCGAAGGCACATTGCAAGAGCAATGACCTCATGGTGGTAAGGAGTCGCGACATGAGGGATGTTGCTCAGCAGCACCAACAATTTTGGCGGCTAGACGAAGGAGGGGAAGTTTCGTCGTCGAATTCCTCCAGTTCTACGTAGCTCCATAGGAAGCAAAGTCGGTCGACTAAATATTTTATTAGCCATTGCCGGCTTACATAGTTTTAGGTAGAATTAGGGTTAGTCTTCGGAAAAAAAATAAAAGTAAAAAACATGAAAAAAATAATAAAAAAAAATCACAAAAAAAAATATATATATACGAGGGCGGGTCAATAAGTCCGTGACTTTTGGAATAAAACACAGATTTTTTGATAAAAAAATAATTTTATTTTTCAACGTAGTCTCCCTTGAGCTCTATACACTTTGTCCAACGCTTCTCCAATTTTTTTATCCCTTCCAAAAAAAATGATTTGTCGAGGTCCTCAAAATAGGCCTTTGTTTGCGAGATGACTTCATCATTGGAGTCAAATCTTTTTCCACCAAGCCATTTCTTCAGGTTTGGGAACAAGAAGTAGTCGCTCGGAGCCAAATCTGGAGAATAGGGTGGATGAGGGAGCAATTCATAGCCCAATTCATGGATTTTTGCCATGGCAACTGCACATGTGTGCACCCTTGCATTGTCTTGGTGGAAAAGAACTTTTTTCTTGGCCAAATGAGGTCGGTTTTTTTTTCAAATCGTCATTCAATCGGTCCAATAAGTTGGCATAATATTCCCCATTGATTGTCCTTCCCTTTTGAAGGTAGTCAATGTGGATTATCCCGCGTGCATCCCAAAAAACAGTCGCCATAACTTTATTGGCTGACAAACCCACCTTGGCCTTCTTTGGCGCCGATTCACCCTTAGAAACCCACTGTTTTGACTGTTGTTTGTTCTCTGGTGTGTTGTGATGGATCCATGTTTCGTCTACGGTTACAAAACGGCGCAAAAACTCCTCCATATTGCGATTAAACAACGCCAAACCTTCCTGTGAAGTGAAGCACACGAAATTCACTTTTTTCCATATTCTCCTCAAATTAGTGAGTAGTCTGATAAAAATAGCTGTCAAACACAAACTAACTGACACAGCAAGTTTAAATTTTGACAGGAGTCAACCGACAGGTGTCTGTTGACAGGAGCAGTGTTGCTGTTTCAGTAAAGAGGTCAGAAATTCAAAAAGTCACGGACTTATTGACCCGCCCTCGTATATATATTGGAACAGAGGTGGGTAACACTCTAAAATACAGAATAGAATTAGATACTTTAAATAGGTTAACATTTAGTTTAATGTAGTTTATAGGTTTAGTTTTAAGTTTTATATTATAACAAAAGTCCATATACTAAGTTTCTCTTCTTAAAGTTTATTTTCTTATTATAGTTTTAATAAATGTAAAAACAAAAATAAAAATAGTCTGTAAGAAACGTCGAAAGACATAGATTAAGTATTATGTTTACCTTAGAGAGCCCGCATGGGGCCAGTAAGATAGAATAAGATTATTTGTAAGTTATTTAAGCTAATTGTTAAGCATTTTTTTGTCTAGCTTGTAAGTGTAAATGAATTCCAAAAATAAAAATGCATATAAAATGAAAATGAAAAAATAAAAAAAAGGATGAATGAAGTATGCGGTGATTACTACGTTTTTGTTTTTACTACCATAGCCATACAATCGCTGACATCGCACAAATACAACGCAATGGTTGTTACTTATTTTCGTGTTTTGTTGTGTTGGTACTTGCTTGGATAGTTATGTTTTGTGCGTTTTAATTGATTAAAAAAAAATCGTACTGAATACGAAAAGTACCCACTGAGTGGGTGAATACTCGGATAAGTAATCGGATAGTTGATTACTTTCATGTATTCGGTACTTAGTAACGAGTGAGTACTTTTTCCTACAGCACTAGGTTTTAGGTTGATAATTTCCATTTAATTTTTATAAAAGAAGTCAACAGAGGGGTGATATATTTGAAATTAAAAAATAACTCTCAAGCAAAGAGTGAAAATATTTAAATATATCTCGTAGCAAGACCTGAATGTCAATGCCCAATGCAATATCTCTTAGTGAGAAATCAAATGAAAAAAAGGTTTGAGAGTTATTTTCGAGTACTAACCAAGAGTACTGGGCTTGTTTCTGGCTAGGGCTGGGCGTTTGTATTGAGGAAGTAAATCATGGTTTATCTTGTTCTCATTGCAGAGACAGAGTATAAAATAAGATGTCTAATTCGACAGCATGAGTGCAAATGGGCCCGTACTAATGTCGGCAAACCTCGTAGTTTCAGTACGAACTCTATTTATTAGGTCATGTGTGCGTTTCGAATTGATGGTGGGCCATATCTTGTTAACAATTATATAATTCACTTCTATTTTTCGCATGAGTTGTGCTATTCACAAAAAACAAAAAATAAAACAATCAATTGGGATGAGAATTTCAGTCAGTGTCAATGAGTTATAGAGTGTCGAAAAGCGTCTGGCTTTTCGGCTTTTTTTTCTTCATTTCCGTCTGTGTTTCTGTAACCAGAGGAGGCTGATATTGAATCAACAGCTAGTCCGGATATACTTCGCTTTTCATCTACCTATTTTACGTTATATACTCGTATATACGTACATAAGTATGTATTATTGCATTTATGTGATGAAGTAATTATTGTGAGGGAGGAGATGTGTTAGTTGTGGGGCTGAGACTGATTCTCCGATAACTAGTGTTCTAGTAATAAGAAACGTTTAGTTCAGCTGAATTGACCGGATTCTACGTCACTAGTAGTTACTGATAAATATCAATGATCCAAATCTGGTGGTGATGGTATCTATTTTACATTTTTAGTTTGGGTGTTGTTCAGTAGTCGGTGCATATTTGGACATGCTCGTTTGAATAAATCTAAAGCCTTGCCTTAGTCGTATGAATTTGGTATACAATTGCCCGACTTTCGGTGTCCAACAGCACTTCAGATGATGATGAATTTGATATGTGAATCAAGAAGCAGGAGACGAATGAGCAGACTGAACGCCTCGGTGCCTTTGGTATATTTGATGACATCGTGTGCTCTATTTAGAGCATTATTATACATGGTCATTAATGTTGTATTCGTGCAGGACATTTGTTTCTAAAAGTAGGTCTGATCCCGCGAGATTTTTGTAAAAGATAATTTTTTCTTTAAGTTTGAGGAGTAGGAATGAGTTCTCAGTGAGTGATCGTGGATTAGCGACGGGCTGGGCAGAGTAGTTCTCCATGCCATGAAGCGTGGACAATAAAATACTACGTGCTTCGTATCTTGATCTTAATTTTAGCATTAGGGGCCAAAACGGTGGAGATACTTGCGATAACCTTCGTGATATATATACAGGAACTATGTACGGTTGTAGTTGCAGTCTCCATGTCTACCCAATCATGGATTGTCGGTATAAGTTTTGTATGTCCATCTGCCTTTCGTTTTATTATCCCGGCGATCTTGCCTTATAGCTCTTCTCCAATTTTGATCCCCTTGATTCTATTGGTATCGTGTTGGCTCAAGGCTCTTCTGTTATATATCCACAATATTTCATCTGCATGAATGGGAATCGATGGGAACCATTCCACCTAATACCAAGGGCGGCCTTCTCTAATATGGTTCGAAAGCCGCTGATTGTGTGTAGTGCGCAGAGTCTGTATGTTGACGATAGTCTCCTTTTGGTCTCCGTCGTCCTCAGTGAATGAGCCCAGACTGGAAAAGCAGGGTCCTTTTTGCATATAGAGGTCCACCAATGTTAGTCAGTATGGGCGAGAGAGTTCCCCGCATTTACGATGCCTTATTGGTTAAATAGTACAAGTGTCTTTTGAACCGTAATCTGTTGTCCAGCATTGTTCCAAGATATTTAACCGCTTCTTTACCAACCTGGAAGTTGACGAACTCTACGGTTTTTCGACTGGTTAGAAGCTTCCGTTTTATGGTCGGCTAGCCAATCCTTTATCAGGACAATTGCTTCGTTTGTAACGGATTCAATGTCATGGGCGAATTCCATTACCGTCATCCCCCAGGCAATGCCAATCGTGGGACTCCTTCGTACATGATGTTCCAAAATAAGGGCCCTATGACCGATCCCTGTGGAACTCCGGCAGTGACGTTGTAGTATTTCTCACCTTAGACTTTATTATATCTAAACTTAATGTTGTTGAATCAGCTCGTCACTAAACGCAGCAAGTAATATGGTGTATCCATCCTGGCGAGTGATCTTCTATTGAACGACCAGTTCGCCGAGTTAAAAGCATAATAGGCACATTGGGAGATGCACATATCAGTTGGTATTTGTTGGAAAAGATGCTCTACTATGGATTTCAGCATGTTATTGTAGGGGTTCTGTAGCCCGTCAGTTTGGTCATTACAATTCTGTAAGCCGAATCCCATGGGTTAATGTTGGCCTCCTCTCAGAGGCGTTTAAAGCATGATAGTGGTGATAGTATTTGTGAGGCAATGTGCGAAGGTCTCCACTGTCCCCTTTAGGGTTAGATCATCATTCAACATCTCTTCGAATGTTTCCTTATTGAAAGTTCTGTCGTTCCATATTGGACCCGTAAGTTTTGGCGGCACGACTGGTTTCTTTCCTTTTATTTTCATGATATCGTCCGCCCTTTCGTCCTTGGCCGTTTTTGGGGTATTCTACAGTGATTAAGATTTATTTGTAGAATCTTCATAGAGCTAGTGATAGCTCTCCGAAAAACTGGGCATTTGTTACTGCCAGCTACATGATTCACGTCATCTGGATGGTCTTTCTTCTACTACTTAGATTGGAGCGGTCTTCTTCATTGCAAAGCTAGGTGACCAAACTATAAGCATTTGAAAAAAAAATTAGCAGGGTCTGTTCGCGCATGCAACATTTAACCCAGCCGACTTTAGCCTTTCCAGCTTCTAAAAGCTTTCTTGCGTCATCCGCGGGGAGGCTGATTGTTGTTGTTTGAGTTCATCCGTGCGCCTCTCGCAGGGATTACGTTCTCTTGATCCGCTAACGTTTCACTAATGACGTCTTTGAAATCCGTGGTCTTGATACCCGTCTCCTTGAGTTGAGGAGACCTCCCTTTTGTGTCCTCCTAATTTTTGATACCCTCTTTCACACTATGAGAAAGTCCCGGCACTTTGATGAGGATAGCATCAGGTCTAGGTTTTTTAGCCTCTAGCTGCTTTTTTTGACATTATTTATTGATGCCTGCATCTAAACTTGTCAGTACAATCTACATAGGATTTCGTACGAGTAGGAATTGCACTACAGAGACCAAAACTGTCACTTTGGTTTGATGGAAGCCCAATTGCCCTCGACATGAGGCAATTTTCTCGCTGGTTGTGTCAAAAATTGTTCCGCGTGTAGGCGCTTTTACCCAGCTCACTTACAGTTCAAATTCATTATCTTGTTATTTAGATAGTGAGTTTCAAGCTTAAGACTTAGGGTCTCTACTCCCGACCCATGAGAATATCTGAGTATTGCCAAACAGGTTGAACAGCCTGCTAGA
The DNA here is from genome assembly GCA_949129095.1 of Volucella bombylans. Taxonomy (NCBI): domain Eukaryota; kingdom Metazoa; phylum Arthropoda; class Insecta; order Diptera; family Syrphidae; genus Volucella; species Volucella bombylans. The sequence continues at coordinate 42,166,942 of OX422144.1, read as the reverse complement.
TTTGCTGAGTGCTTAAATTTTTTCGTAAAATCCTTTTAAGAAGGACTGTTTGAAGTTTGAGTTAACATCTTATACGTAATTTTTTAAAGCCTATATCTGTGAGCCGCCTTAGAAGCAGAGGTTTTTTTCTGGAACAGTATTGACTTTTTTGCTATAAATAAATTGAAGCGTTAGCCAAAGGTGAAAAAAAGGATAACACTTGTTATCTACGAGTGGTGAGCAAAATAGCATTGCATTAAAATCTCAAAGGTTCTTCTTTTGCTTTCATAATGGCAGTGAAGCTAGCAGGTACTGGGTACAAATTTTAACAAATTTACAAATTTTCTGTATGACAAGGCTCCACTGGTCTCTCACACATTTTGTAATACATAAGGGGTTCTAAGCAGGTGAAAAGGTTAAATGAAATGTTAATTTTTAAAGTTAATAATTGGGAAATACTCGTATTCATTATTTTTTCTCCCAGTCAACTATTCACAGAACTTACCTGTGCATTAATTCGATGCGTTATAGCACATCCGCCTAATCTTCGTTATTACGATATTTGTATACCTTAATGGTGGCCCATTTTGAATGAGTCTTTATGATTTTTTGGAAAATCAATGTCTCCTAAAATTAGAAAAATCAGATGATAGCGTATCCCTTTCCTGAAATCCGTCATACATATATTTGGAACAGTTTGGAGGAGTTTTTGCCAAACCGTATCGCGTGTTTTCCATCTTTAATAGACAAAGCTGAATTAATTTTGGATGGATTCTAAATTCGATCGTCTCAAAGTCAGGGCTCAGGAAAATGTTCTTACAAGACAAGACAGATGAGGCATATGGAGCTGATAATAGGTTAAACTGGCTGGTTGATGAGTTATCTGGAGTTATACTCTACCTCATCATACTTAGGAGTAAGCCTGTGCAGACCCATTGTGATGCCCGGGTGGGAGAATTGGAAAGGGATGGGAATTTGATTGCGGTTCCTTTCCGTTGGTTGGTTTCCGCTTTCCGTCTCGTGTTATTTGTCTTTTGGTTCCTGAGTGGGTCTAAGCCATTTTATTGCATCCGCGAAACTGAAAGGGGATATAATTGAAGCAGCAGATAATAAAGCTCCTAAAGTTCTTTGCCTCAAATTACTGAGGCTTGGACAGTGGCACAAAAAGTGGTGGGTAACCCCCTCTGAGCCTATATCCCCACAGCCTTTGCAGAAGTCATCGCCGGTAAGGCGCAGCTTTATCTCGTGTGCCCCCAGAAGATTATGGCCTACGGGTAATCCAACCAGCGTAGATAGTTCAGCTCTGCTTTTCAAGAGAATCTTACTTGTTCTGGATTTGCTGAGTTCTGGCCATAATTGTCCTCAGATCTCGCAGGTTACAAGATTTTTCCACCTTTCATTGGCACCCATAAGGCCCTGTGTGAACACTTGTTTAGTCTCCCTGCTTGCATAGATAACCATGAGATCATAGAGGTGAAAACATATCCAGATGGAGATAGCGGCTTTGAGTTGGGATCCAAAAAAATGAAAACAAATGATCAATAATTTCAAATCATCACAAAACGATTAAAAACACTGAGGATAAGGGATCAGAGTCTGACCTATTAACTAAAAATCCTTTCCGGAAGATCATTATGATTACGCGATCACCATCAAAAGTGATCACGGAGAAGGTGCATCTAAGACCAAAAACCGTAAAGAAGGAAACCGAAATCCCTGAGAAAGGAAAGACAAGAGAACAGCAGTTACAAATGATGGAAATAATTCTCTGACGATTTTAGTCAGAAGAGTTTCTATAAGGGCAAGAATAATGTTCATTATGGGATTGGAATACTAATCAGTCGATAATAATAGCATAAAACCCACTAGGGGTGAACCGACTGTACTACCAAAACTGCAACAAAGACGACACAAACGAAAAAGGTGGCAACTAATCGGTATCCTTGTATAAGTAGCACAGAAACTCGCAAGTGCTCTATAGAACAGTAGGAAAATATATGCGATACCCCCAAAAGGAAGAGGGATACGACACCGGAAATATCAGCGCCCTCGGCTTTGATGTCTAAAAACTCCCTTTCTGCAAGATGCACTGGAAGGAAAAAAGGTTTTGAGAAAACACTGAGAAAACCATTGACCAGCCATCGGAAGAAAGTAAGAAAACTGCACCTGGCTGTATTCTGTCCCAGCGTCGAACCGATAGCCGTAGCAAACCGATCTGCCCGGATACCTTGGTCTTAAGAAAATGGAAAAGCTTACATATGCAGAGATGCTCCGAAAAGTCAAAAGCGATCCCGAACTAAAAGAAAATGTTACCCGCATTAAGAAAACGGCGAAAGGAGACCTACTCATCGTGCTTAAAGAGCTGCTAACTTACAAGCTACAAAATTTGAGAATAATGTAAAACGACCCCTAGTTAAACAAGCTGATGTGTAAATCTTAACACAAGAATCGTTTATAAAGGTGAAAGATCTTGATGAGATTATCACAAAAGAAGACGTATTCAGTGCACTCTTAAAGAGCTTTACGAATACTGATGTAGCAAAAACATTGACAATTAGTTTGCTTTGGAAGGCCTATAGTGGCACCCATACAGCACGTATGAGCTTACCAAAGGAAGCAGCTAGGAATCTCAAATGGGCAAAATATGTATACGATGGGTTGTGTGCCGAATACGTGAGATGCAAGAGACACTCACGTGTTTCAAAGCACAAGTGACTTGTTGAAAAATTGCTTACGATGTGGTGAGATTGGTCACATGGCGAAGGTATGCAATAAAGAACAAAATGTCTATTCTGCCAAGGTAAGGAAGGCATCGGTAGGAAACACTCTGGGGGTATTCATAAATGCCCATCGTACCAACGAGCATGGAAGGAACTTTTGTTGAGAAAATGAAAATATTGCAGCTAAACCTAAACCACTGCGAGCCCCCACAATCTCTCCTATCACAAACTCGTGAGCTATGTATAGACGTAGCAATCATAAGTGAAGCGTATCGACAATATGACAATACGGTATGGACAGCGGATGCTACGGGTAAAGATGGACCTGCGGAAAAGGGCCCTTCCAAGAAGCAGAAGGGAGCACTAAGTGCAACTTCGTTCGGGCCAAAATCGACGGCTACTACATCTATAGCTCTTACGCTCCACTAAGCCTTACGATCGAAGAATTCGATAGTTTCCTAGATAGGCTAACCATATATGCCAGAGGTTAGAATCCGGTTATAATAGAGATCTATTTTCAACACATGGGTCACGGAATGGGGCTGGAGAGGAAAAGAACTATTAACTATTGTATTAAAACAACCAAGTGATAATGAAGAAATGTAACACCTGCCATCTCCCACTTGCGCCGATGTACTGCGGTAATTTATAGAAGGCCTTTTCCCAAGACAAAGGAGAAATTAATTGCATGAGGAGCTATCGACAGCAGAACAACCAATCCCTAGAGTCACAGCAGATGTGAGAACAAAAAATCATACCAAATATAGCTTTGAAAGCTGCGATCAAAACCAGAATGGACATATTTCTGGGCATTTATAACATTTGCTTAAGCTAAAGAGATTTTCCAAACCAATGGAAGAAAGATAAACTCGTATTACTACCAACGGGAGGCAAACCCAGTGTTACTATACCATACAGACGTTGGTTTGATGGAGCTCACAGGCGAAGCTAAAATCGTGTGGTGTGCGGACGATATCCCTCTCATTTTAACAGCAAAACATATACAGTAGAAGAGGCTTTCCAAATAAGCAACGAAACAATTTTACTTGTATGACAGTAGCTGACATCACCTATTCTCACGCTAGCTGAACACAAAACGTATAAAGCTTAATATAGGAGGATCCAGTCTATATAAGTTACATTAGTAGTGCTTTATAGATCACCAATCTGGGTTGAAGTTATGAAAATGAAATCATACAAAAGGTAAATCAAAACAGTAAAGAATCTCTGTGCAAACATCCAGAACCTAATTTCTACATAACGCAACTGCTAACGGGACAAGTCTACTTCCGGTCATATCTACATCGTTTTAAACACTATGAGTCCCCTTTCTGTACATTTTGTAGTGACACTCCTGAAGACGTGTAGCAAGTATTTTTCCACTGACCAAGATTCCAGTTACAAAGAGAAACTCTTCGCGGCATCCTGGAAGAAGTACCAACTCCCGAGAACATAGTACGTCAAATGTTAGAATCGGAGAATAAGCGGAACACGATGAGTCTTTTCTCGCTAAATATATGCCAAGAAGTTAGAGGGCTAAAGTGAGAAAGGCGTGGAAGAGAGGAGAACGCACGAAACAACGCAGCAAATGCGAGGGACAATATCCGGCCATCCTCCAAAACAAAGCCACGCAAGCAAGGCAGTCAGACATACGAGAATTTATACACATACAACAGCACGCAAATGATTAAAGGAAGAAAAGAGCCAAGAAGAACGCTTTTGCGGCTAGGAACATGCAAACATAGCACAATTTAGTGACAATCGATACTTTCTGTACCACAACAAAACCTCAGAAACGGAAATACTTACTTACAGAACTCAACTAAAACCAACATCCGTACACATGTCCAAATACATAAATACATAAATACATTCACATCCTGAGATACATTCGTTTACAAACACACGCGTTTTCGCACACAACTTCTCATACTGACACTTGAACTTTATTCAAGCATGAAAGTTTCTTAACAATTTGTACAGTTTTCTGCGAAGCCTTAATGGCTTTTCTGCAGAAGGTTGTTTTTCAAAAGTTTAAACTAAAAAGATTCATTTATTTTAAATTTAATCTTGTGAATTTAAAAGAAAATATTTAATTTTTTTTTTCTGTTTTTAAAATTTACAATATTTTTAAGATCAGCAGGTAATTCATTTAATACTGTTGGAACGCTATATTTGAGCTGCCTTTTACCATAGTTATTGTAGTTACAGGGCACTTGTAACATACCCATAGCACGTCTTCTGGTGTTGATTTCATGTTCGATTGGCCTTTGAAAGCGAATGTCACTATAGTATTCCAGTACCAAAGTCATCTTGAAGATATTTTGCACCTCAAGTACCTTAAATCTTCTTTCGTTAGGAACATTTCCGCAGTTTATTAGCCTCAAGGCAGAATTTTGGAGTTTTTGCAGCTTCTCGATATGTGTTTTGGAGGCGTTACCCCAGGCCAGTATTCCATACCTTAATTTGGATTCAATCAAGGCGTAGTATACCAGCTCCAAAATTTGTGGTGTTGCATGATTTCTTAGATGCGCCAATGCAAATGAAGCCTTCCTTAAATCAGAGCGTATCTTGTTAATTTGCTTGTCCCACATGAAATGGCTATCAATAATGACTCCTAGGTATTTATAGCTTTTAAAAAATTTTAAAAAATACTCGCTCCTGCGTAGCTTTATGATGTGGACTTCGGATGTGCATCATTTTTGTTTTCGCCGCGTTGATTACTAAGCCATTGTCGTGACACCATTTAACTGCATTACTAAACTCTTCCTGCATTAGTCTTGTTGCCGTCTCCAGAGACCTGTGGCGCACAACTATCGCGGTGTCATTTGCGTAAGCAAATGGAATGCTATTTTTAAAAATGCGAAGAAGTTCATTTGTGTACAAAATGAAAAGAATTGGACCTAGTTTCGACCCTTGAGGAACTCCATATTGTACATGCTTCACAAATATATACTTAAAAATAGTAACGAACTCACACATCCACATATACGTACGCACACCACATATACACACTCGCCCACACGCAACCGCGCTCGAAAGCATTCTTTTTTAGGAAACTAAAATCATATAAGACGAGTGTTAAAAAAAAACCCATACGTTCTCCCATACTAATACCCATGAAACCGATACATACTCACACCCACACCCAGCAAACATCCACACTACCACCCATACATTCTCGCATTCATAAAACGCGTGATGCCACAAGGAGATATATCGATAGTCTTCGGTTGAACAAGTTGAACTATGTCATCAAAACGAGTACTTGGACAAATTGATTTCTAGTTTAAAGATACTACACTACGATACTATACATATGTTAAATGTGAGAATACAAGCAATTTGTATCCCGAACCCATAATGCTTGATTGCTCAAGTTCGTCGAGCTTTCGTTCAGTTTTGCTTTCGAGCATGAAGTGCGATTGGGATCGCTGGGTTGGTGAGAGAAGTAAGTTTATTTCCTTAACGCAGCTTATTTGGTTATAATTTTCATTTAAGGTTCGAAAAAGGGAATAAAAAACAAAAATGGCAATCGTGGGGGATTTGTATTGATTATTTTCAATTATTTTTCATAGAAAATGGAAAATAATGCATGTACACAAAACAAATGAAAACTTGACTTGACAGATATTATAGATACGTTTTCAAAATCCCATTATGGGCAACTTGTCTACTTGAAGTACCTAACTTAAGGAAACTTTTAGTCCAGTTCTGACATTAGTTTTCGCCTATTATGGTTGAGTGTTGGCAGGCGCCTTCGTCCAACAAGTAACTATGTATGTAGGTATATCCTGTAAAATTGCAATTTATAAATATGCGTATACTTTAAAAATACCTTTATTTAAAAGGGCTTTCTAAAAAAATATAATTCATAGAAAAATATAATACTTAGTTCTGTCGAAAAAAAATCGCATTTGGGAGATTAATAATTAATTTAATAAGAAACAAAAATTAATTAAGCATCATTTATCAGAAATATATCTTATCAACCCCCACTTTTTGCAACTTTGAAGCGTGTACGTGTACATTTATGAAATAACTCCTTTGGAATTTTTTCTCCCGCAAAAGTTTATTATTGCGTAATGTTAATCCAAATCCATGCGCACGATTCACTTTATGACCCCTTTTACAGGTAAAAAAGATTACAGATCCTTTACCTGAAACCAAAAATTAAGTAATTCTCTTATGAAATAATGTATTAGAATAGGAGTGCAAAGTTGTTTACATAACCAATTTGTAGTTTTTAACTCAGATATTGACGTTTAATTCAAAATATCCTCGATGATGGACTTTTCCACACAAAAATACGCAGCCATGTTTTATGTCTATGGTTTCTGCTACGGTAACGGTCAGCAAGCTAGATGGGAATATTTGAGATGATACGCTGAAATTACTGCCCCAAATGGCGAGACATTCATTAGAACATTTTCCAGGTTGAAGAAGACAGAAACAATGCGGAAATCGTCAAGAGACACATTCTGCTTTAGCAGAAGGATCCAAATACCAGTCTTACATAACTACGCATGACTTACGTCTGGAGAATTATACATGCAAGGCATAAAAGGTATGCATGCATTCCATCATAATTCTGCAATTACATTCTGGAAAGACACTTCACGGAAGACATCTTAATTGGCCGGTTTCTATGGACAGATGAGTCCCAATTCACCATCATGGGTGGAATCACTAATTTCTGTAATTTGTAATTTTTAATACCTGGGTACAAAGCAATCCCCACTCCAGCATAAGCTCAACGTCAATGTGTGGGCAGCATATTGGCTCCCTCCAAGGCTTAATTCGAATCTCTACTTATTTTTGCGAAATAAATTACCAGAACTATTATGTTATATACCACTGCAACAAAGAACAGCCATTGTGTACCAGCATGATGGGGCCCTCGCACACTATGGCCTTGCAGTTAGAGAGTGGTTATGTCGCGTGTATGAATATTGGTGGATATGGCGGGAAGGATCCATGCTGTGCTCTCCAAGGTTACGGAGACCTTGTACCTTAATTTATGAACACGGATAAAGGACATTGTTTACTCATCAGAAATAAAAACATTGGATGACTTCAACTATAGGATTGATGAGGCAGCTGCGAAAGTCCGAGAAGAATTAGAAAGAATGGACCTAGTTAGAGCCTTTCACAGAAGAGTCCTGACGTACATACAAAGCAAGAGTTTGCACTTTGAACGATTGATATGATGTATGCTTGGCTGAAAAAAATAAATATAAAAATGAGCAATCAATATTTGTATTTTTTTCGTAACGTTTTACTTGTTTCAATAAGTTGAGTCGTATCTTCAAAACTACTGACTCGAGAAGAAATGAGCTTTTTTATTTGTAAATACTATTTACACGTTTCAATGTCGGGAAAAAGTGGGGTTAATTAGAGTCAGTTGGGGTAATTGGGGACAGTTTTTGCAATTTCAAAAACATCAAAATTTTAAATTAAAAAAAAAAAATAATTACAAGTCATTTTTAACTTCTAAAAGTGTTAAACTTATAAAATAATGAGAAGAGTTCATTATCTAATGACTAAGTCACGTTATGATGAATATTAAGTGCAATACTTTGATGTTTTCATTTCCCCCCGCAACGTTCCCATTTAACCCATTTTTTTTTAATCAGGGGTAAATGAAAACGTCTTTCTGCTTTCTCTTGCTTGATATAGACTTCGGAATGGGGCAAATGTGAACATAAATGATTCTTCTATGGATTACAACCAGTCTTGTTCGTTTTGATCGATGTTTCCATTTACCCCATAATTGACAATTATTTCACTTAAAAGGCTTATAAAGAGTGTTTTTATATTTGAAAAACTGTTGAAAAAGTAATGAAATAAATATTTGTACATTTATATACGAGTAAGTTAAACTTGTTTATTTGGAGATCAATTAAGTTTGTTTTACAAAGAATAGGTACCCTCGCTAGTTTTCTCTTACACTAACACTTTTTTGAAATTTGTAGTGAACTCTGGTTCCCATCATAAGCATAGTTGGATTTGGGAGAACACCAATAATTTCTTTAATATGAATTGTTTTTTTTTTTTTTCAGATGGAACCAATGCAAAGGTCTTTTGGGTGGTGTCCAAACTCTTAAGAAGAGTTACTTCAATTTTATCAATTTGCTGGCATGTTTCATACGCATACATATTTTAATATGGATGCAAGTCTGCTTCCACCTTTGAACTGCGTCAAAGCAAATTGACTTTTCTTAATAGTAGAATGATCCACAGGGTTTAAGTTTTCAATTTCGTCATCTTCTTCGAATTCTTCGTTCCATAGACTATCTTCATCATAAATAATATTTTTCTCCCCTTCGCAGTCATCTAAACTCGAACTCGAGGATCGCTTTTTCTTAATGGGTTGACTGATTTGGCGTACTCCTTTTCCTTAGTCTTAGGTAGTTTTTTTGCTTGTCTTTTTTGTTCGGCGTCTCTCAGTCGTTTAAGTACTTCTTCTGTTGTCAAAACTTCCCCGTATGTCATTTGTTTCAGTCTTGATATCGGCTTTTTTGGTTCGGTTAGAAAATCATTTTATATTGAAGGACTTGCGTTACAAAATAAATCGGTGATAATATCTATTGTAGAGAAAAGAATCTACACATATAAATAAAACGTATCTACCTAGCTAACTAACAAATCTGTCAATATCTACCTACATAAATACAAAAATGACGTTATTAGTCTTAAAATTACGAATCGTACCTTGTACATTTTGGTGTTCTTCTCTGTGGGACGCACCTAGTTCAATAGGGTTTGTAATCATACTTTGTTCAAATTCTAGTGGCGGATATTGAATTTGTGTTTCATCCAAAACTTCATCGGAAAAGTTATGTTATTGTCGTTTGGACAAAAACCCAAAGGAGAGTTCTGTTCTGTATTGTGAACTTGTTCACTGCCTATTGTGTAGGAGCAAAATTTCAAATCTTATTAAAACGAACATAAGATATGGTAAGAATTGTTTACTTTCTATTTCAAGAACGGCATCGCTTTGTACTGGCACCATATCAGAAGCATTTAAACTTGTTCGATAATCTTGGAGAACCTTTTATGGAAATTTCACTTTCGGGGAACTTAAATCGATCCACAGGAAACAAACCAGTGCTAAGAAATTCAGAAAAAATGTTATCTGCGCTCATGGCTTCTTGCCAAGCAAAGCTGACTGATTAGGGGTGGATTCTTTTATACGAATTTCTTTTACATAAGAAATAAAACCGTTTGCAAACCAATTGAAAAATTGTGATTCTTCCATCCAACCATTTTTTGAGGTTGCATACAACATTCCAGGAAACCCACCTGCTGAAGTCCACCTAGCTTGTACAATACAACAGCACATTTGAAAATTATCAATGGTGGCAGTACTAAACCATCCGCGGACACGCACGCCAGCACAGTTGTGGATTCACGTCCAGATCCTCCAGAAATTCTGCTCAAAGCTTTGATTTGACACCTATTGCACGTATACGACTAGGATCATGATGAAAGCCGCTTTCTTCTACGTTTGAAACAAACTGTGGTTTATCGGCTAATCGATGTTCTTCTATTATTTTCTGGAGTTTGTCATAAAAATCATAAACTACAAAGGGATTCTTTGCATCCTTCCGAAGCTTTTGTAAATGTTCGGGTTTTTTTAATGAAAGTTGGGGATAGCGCTTCATAAACCCTAAGTACCAATCTTCCCCAGGAACATTGTTTTTAAAAGTTTTTTTAAACCGCTTACTTTAATATATTCCCCGAATAATTCTCGCATTTCTTTTTTATCACAAGGAATGCCCATTTCTGACCGTGTTATAAGACACCGAACTATTTCATCTTCAATTTCTTTAAGAATGGCATGTGTTCGCCCAGGTCCAATTGTTATGAGAGGAGTTTTTCGGGTTTTTATTCTGTTGAAAATAACAGTTTTTGAAATATAATAATATTCCTCAGCCTGTCGGAATGTCATTTTTTGTTGACAACATCAAATACTGCCTTTTTAAAGTCAGCAATGTCGTACTGGGCAGGGGATCTCTTTTTTTCATATGTGCGGGGCATTACTTTACACTGCATCGAATAATTACAATACAATTTCATATAAAAAACTGTTCTCATTTACCCTAAATTCATGTTTTCATTTACCCCCGACGTTAATTCTGCTGAGGTAAATGAGAACACTTTAAATATGAGAAACCAACTACTTATTACCAGGAACTGCTTAAACAGATTAGATTATTGCTATTCACTACACTTGAAAAAAATACAATATTACTCACCTCTTTATTTAAACACACTAGACAACAAAAATATTTAAAGACTTAATTAGATTCACTTTCACTTTTTTGAAACACATTGACATTGAAACAGAATTTTCAACTAAAAACTGAAAGAAAGGAACCCGAGGTATTTATAATGCAACGGTTGCACGAAAATTCAAAATGTATGGCTACTATGTTTATTGAATTTAAATTATGATTAACGGCAAAAATAACTGACGTTTCCATTTACCCCATGTTTCTATTTACCCCAACCGACCCTACAATACATATTTTTCAAAAAAAAAAAAAAATGACAAAGTCAAAACTTTAATTTAAAAAAAAAGAAATCACTTTTGCACCATTTACTTTGAAGCAATTAAAGTTCTCATAATTACGAGTTCAACGGTACCCCATTTATTACCATACACACATAAATTTGATAGATGCTATTTTCAATAGGAGTTAAAAGAGGGCAGTGTAAAACTTTTCTTAAAATCTCCATATTTCAAATGGAATGCATTTTCGTCTCTCTCTCTCTCTCTCTCTCTCTCTCTCTCCCCCCTCCACACCGTTTTTTTCTCAAAAGATGTTAAGCAAGCTCCCCTTCGACACATTATCCGGAGCGACCTGTATATTATAAAAAGTCGAATTTTATAAACTTTTTCGGTAAATTCTAGACAGTTATAATCACAGTAACTGTTTTTGTTTCTAAGTCGGCAATAGTTGCTGATTTGGCCACCAGAAAAAATAGTCTAAAAGTGTTAAGTAAAGGGTGTACATTTCCCAAAATCAATTGTGACTTCTATAAATAACATACATGGTCACGGAAAATACCCCCGAGCGCTCAAGGGGTTTGTGTACCCTTGAAGTTGTTGAAATAACATACGTTACATATCGTCCATGTAAATTTGTAAATTTCATTCACATGGAATTGAGCATGGTTCGACAACGATTGATCGCAACGCTAGCTCCGGTCTTCAGTAATATGTACTATTGCTTAGAGGGGCTATATTTTCTTTGATGTGCACAGTGAGAGGTCATACTGCATGCCCATCAACAAGTAGTTTGCTCAAACGGACGATTATGCGCACCAAAAAATTGACAAAGACCTTTATAAGCTTCGCGAAAAGAACGCGAAATTTGGAAATTAATTTTTAGGTCACGCCAGCAAGAAAGGCGTGAGACTTTCCGTAATGAATTACAACATACTAAAATGCCATATAGTTATCCATATCCGTCAAATCTGGCAGCGGGTTTAGATTACAGTTATCTCTATCGAAAATTGTATCACTCCGTGAAAAACAAGTTTTATTTATTATTAGATTAAATGAATACCTGTCCAAAAGTTATGACTTGTCTATCTGTAATGGACTTCATCTCAATCCAAAGAAATCACAACTGATTTTAATATCCAAACAACACTTCGAAACTGACGGAATACCACCAGTATTCCTGAATGACGGACAACTCAATTTTGTTGACGTGGTTACTAATTTGCATTACAAATTAAAGATATCACTTTCCGCTGTTGACCACATAAACTATGTTATTGGGCGGATCTACGCTGGACTGCGTAGGCACAAAGCTCAAACTTGTGAAAACGCTATTTCTGCCTATAATTGACTACGCCGCTGTTGTCTACTGTAAGCTTGATTCCCTTTCGCAACATAAGTTACTCGTAGCCTGAAATGATAAGGTATGTCTACGGACTTCCCCGATATAACTACGCCTCACACTATCATAACTCTGTTCTTGGTTGTTCCCTCAAACAATTTCTCGACCTAAGATGTTGTGTGTTCATGCACAAAATTATTAAAAATTATTAAAAATTGATTGACTTATCAAAAAGAAAAACAGTGTTTTACTCTATAAGCCTAAACCGTTTTCGAGATATGATGGAGGGAAGTTTAACAAACACAGTTTTGTGTATGGTTAAAACTATGAAAATCTTAACTTACCATCAATTGCAATACGAAGTTTGACAAAAAAAGTGACCATAAAAAAGTCCTTGTATACTTGTATAAACTTGTCTATACTTTGATAATTGCACATTTATATAGAAGCGCTCCGAACATCTGTTTCTTCTAACTGCTGTATATTTATAGCGACTTCAAATTTAAAAAAAAAGTCACTTTACCAGCATATTCTGTACATGTTAAGGAATCAATTTATGAAAAAAAATTTTTTTTTTCAACCCATCACACGGGGGAACCCCCTGAATTCAGAATGCGAATAATTGAACTTTTTGAATCGTATGAAAATTTGGCGTTTACTGATTCTCCACGTGTTTGTGAAACTTTAGATTTCAATTGTTCTTTTAAAGATATAATAAATTTAATGTCTGTTTGCATAAAGGCATTTGTGCTTATTATTTTTCCTATTTTGATTTGTTAGTTACTAAAGTTGAAGAAAAATGCATTAGCAAACATTTATATGGTTATGAAGTAAACATACATTTTTGCAAAGACATTTGAAAAGTAATTTAAAATGAATATTGAAATATTGATTGAATCTGTGAGGAATAAGAAAATATTGTAGAATTTAAAAAATCCACATTATAAAAATGTGAGCAAGAAGATGCTTGAGTGGGAGAAAGTGGCCAAACAAATTGATTCATTCTTTTTTTTTCATTCATTATATATTTATTCACTTTACAATTGACAAAATTAGATACAAATATAGAATGCAAGATCTTAATCAAAACAAATTCAGAAGTAATAAAGAAACAAGCAGTTACTTAATAGGATAACAATAAAGAGATTAAAAAGTAAATAATTTATCAATTGAAAAAATTATAAGATACATACTGTAGTTAACTAAAACTAGTGTCGAATGCATCAATTATAAGACTATAATTAAAAAATACAAAGCATAATAAAATGGTGTGAAGAGAGGAACAAAACAAATGTTAAGATTCATCGATTATTAAAAAATTTCATTTAATCATTCAACAAAATTAGACCATGCGACCAATTAAATGGTTTATTTCATGTAGGTCGAAGTGAAATAGCCATTCCTTAACTTTCCTATTTCGAACGACTAGATTTCTGCTTTGCCTACTTTCAAGCGGCAATATATTATATAATATTGGAGCAACAGAGGAGTAAAAGTTCAAAAAGTGACGTGTGTTGAAAGATGGAATGAAAGCAAGATGGTTATTGCGACTACGCAGTGACTGATGGGTTGGATTTCTGTCAATGGAGTAACCACTCCTAACGAAAAAAATCCTTAACACTTTGTAAAAGTAAAGATGCTTGAGTGGTAGCATTTTAGAGTTTACAAAAAGCAAATAACTACTTCCTCGGCGATTCTTTCTCCAGATTATTCTAACTACATGTTTTTGCACAATGAGTAACGTATGAACTTTATTTTTATGAGTTCCTCCCCAACAAATTTAGCCGTACTGTAACTTTGATTGTAGTAGTCCATAGTATATTGTTTCCATCAGTTTTTTAGAACAAAATTGCTTCAAATGGTACATTAACTTAGTAGTTTTTAACAAGTAAGATCTTAGACTGGCAGTATGATTACTCCAATTCAGTTTGCTATCAATTTCCAGACCCAGATATTTAAAAAACTGTAGTTCTTTCTATATAAAAACACTGAGGTGAACAAGTTAAATTCCGATTAAATAAGGTAGAAGATGATGTCGCTTTGCATGTAACAGGGCTAAATAATAAATGCTTCAGTCGTCGGCTGACCTCCAATCAGTTCAGACCTATTTTCTGTATATAGTGTTGTGTTAGCTATCCCACTTTTCTTCTTTCTCTCTCCCCGCGAAGAGAACCTAATTTAATTTTTTCCCCATCTGTTATATTAACTAATCTCACGGCATAACTTTTTCTCCCGTTTTAACTCAGTTTAAGGATGGCTCCGGTAACCGGTACGGTCTTCTTGACATTTGTTCGCTTTCGGATCCCCCTGACCCTCCCCCGCCGCCTACTAAAAGAACAAGGCCATCCGACATTATGTTGAATGATTTCCCGTCTCTGCCAACGAAATCTATATATAAAAATCCCCGCTTTGTGCATATTTTTTGTCCAAAGATGAATCCAAGCCTTTAAAATCAATCAGTGTATTTATCCTATAAAAATTAATCGACTCCATCAGTACCCGTTATGAAAAATTCCTAATTACGAGATGGTTCCATTCTCATCCTAACAAAAGACCAAATTATAGCTGAAAAATTTATTAATTCAAAAGTTGTCGATAGTGTTTGCCCTGTAATTATCAAACTTCATTCTAACCTTAATCTATGCAAAGAAATGGCATATGCTCCCTGCCTAATTGATGTACCCGAACCTGAAATAATTTCTGAATTAAAGAGTCAATTTGTTACCGACGTTTACAAATTTACCAAATCATTTAATAACATAAGAAAACCCACAGACCTCATGATATTTACTTTTGACCTTTACAAAATCCCAGACTGCATTGAAATTGGTTGGTACAAAAGCAAAATATCGGAATATATTCCGAATCCAATGCGTTGTCGTCAATGCCAACGGCTTGGGCACACAGTTAAATGGTGTTAAAATCCCGCTTCATGTGATACATGTAACTTCCCCCCACACGACGGCATCACCTGTTCTTGCATCGAATGTGTTAACTGCTCTGGTCCTCACCCTGCCTCGTCGAAAAACTGCCCAAGATATCTCCAAAGTAAGGAGGTTCTTGTTATAAAAACAAAAAATAAATGTACCCTAGCAGAAGCAAGACGAATACAAAGCGATCTCTTCCATCTCCTTCATCTGGCCTATATTCCGAAAAGCTAAAACTTTCTTCAAATAATCTAAATGACTCTAATTCCAAAAAGAACAACGCAAATCATAAAGATTCACATTTGCAAAATAACACAACTAAACAAAACCTAACAACAGCTTCATCAAATACGTCATCCATGCCTTCCACCTCTTCTCCCTACCCTAAATCATACAAAGACAACAATAACAAAAGTCAACAAAATTCTCCAGCTTATGTTTCTTAACTGCAAAACAAGAAAGAAATACCAAACCAAACAACAGTTATCTCCAATCATATCGAATCAGCTAACAAAGAAAAACTCTACAATCTCTCACTCTCTAATGATCACACCCTTTCGAGTTCGAATCCCAAGCCCAACAAAATCTCCTCTCAATCTCTCGAAAACTCTCTTCCTTTAACTTCCTCTCCTATCTCATCTTACACAAAGATATCATCTCTTCAAACTCTTACTTCCGATGTAACACTTTCTCTCATTAATACTGACATCAATTATGACTCATCATAATGACAGTGTTCCACTCAATTCATCAGGCGGAAATCGTCCCTCTATTCATGCACTTGGTAGTATGTGCAGAGGGAGCGATTCTACTGCCTACGGTAACCTTAAAATTTTGCAATGGAATATGTATGGTTACAACAACAACTACCATTCTCTTCAATTATTAATAAACGAATTAAACCCGTGCATAATATCTCTTCAGGCCACTCATTTAAAATTCAAGCAACATGCTTTTTCACCCAAAAAATATTAACCCATTTTTCACAACCTTCCGGCAAATACTACTTGTAAGCAGGGTATTGGTCTCCTTGTGCATAAGACTATCCCCCATAGGTTCTTTCGCATAAATTCACCCATCTCTGCGGTCGTGTTGAAATTGAATTAAAATTCAAACTAACTATCGTTATTCCCATATTCCACCTGGGCAATCATTTGTTTCCAGTGACCTTGATAATATTATTAGCAATATTTCAACTCCAATCATTCTTACTGGTGATTTTAATTCTTGGAGCCCTTCTTGGGGATCCCCAACTGGTAATAGGAGAGGTAAGTTAGTCGAAAACTTTATTGCCAACAATAGCCTCTCAATTTTAAATGACGGTCGCCCTACCCACTTTTCTACACACAGTTCGTTTACCCACATTGACTTAACCCTCATGTCTCCTCATCTTTTTCCAAACTCAACCTGGGAAGTCTATGACGACTTATATGGGAGCGACCATTTCCCAATTTTAACAACTTTTTCTTTTGATAACAATATCACATTTCCTAAAACCCATCCCAAATTTTTGACTGATTTAGCTAAATGGGAGTTGTTTCAGACTCGAAGCAAGTTTCAGATAGACCTTCTTTTGCTGAAGTAAACAGGGAAGCCGCTTCTATAACCAAATCAATCCGTTACGCAACCAATATAAGTATCCCCAAACAACTCAAAATCTCACAATAAAACCGTATCTTGGTGCAATCCGCATATCAACTCCCTCAGACAAAAGAAGCAAACAGCGTTCAAGGCTTTTAGGAATTCTCCTTCAGATTCTTATCTCATAAATTATCGTAAGGCCAACGCTAAATTTCAAAGAGCTGCAAAAATTGAAAAAAAGAAATGTTTTGAAAAATTTACCTCTGAAATGAATCAAAACTCACATCCTAAAAAGATGTGGAATGATATAAAATGTCTTACTGGTGACTATTCTCCCAACATCATAAAGGTCATAAAAACAGATACATTTAATATAACGAATCCAAATGAATTAAACTCATATTTTGCTAAAACTTGGAAAAAATCACATGCAGATTCTAATTTCCATTCGAATTATTTACAAAAAAAATACGATTGGTTAACAACTCCCATTCCACTTTATCACACTTTAATTGAAGCTCCTATAACGCTTCTTGAGCTCGAAGGCTGTTTATATTCAGAAAAAGGTAAAACTCGACAGGATATCTTACGAAATGCTTACAAAATGCCCTCCTTGTCTCCTCTCCAAACTTCTTTCCCTCTACAATAACATTTTTGACAAAGGTATTATCCCTCAAGCATGGAAGGTTGCAACCATAATACCTATAAATAAACCAAACAAAGATCGCTCCACCATATCAGGATACCGTCCCATATCGCTTCTTCCCTGCATCAGTAAGATTTTAGAGAAAATTATTTCCAAGCGAATTTTCTGGTTTATCGAAAGACAACAATTGATCGATAAGAATCAACTTGCTTTTAAAAAGGGAAGGAGCACTATGGACCCCCTCCTTCACCTTGACTTCCTCATTTCTTCGACACTATCTGAAAAAAACCACGCTTCAATATTGTCAGTTGATTTTGCCGAGGCCTTTGATAAGGTTGGACCCCATGTCATCCTAAAACAACTGGCTGAATGGAAAGTTGGACCCAAAATCCTCACCTATGTTAAAGCTTTCCTCACTAACCGAAAATTTCACATAAGAACTAACAACATTTATTCCTCCATCCACTGTCTAAAAAATGGCATCCCACAAGGATCACCTTTATCAGTTATCCTTTTCATAATTGCTTTTAATGAGTTAAACAAGATAGTACTAAATTTTCCTATGATTAACCATATCCTATATACCGATGATCTTATTTTGGTCTCTAAATGTAAAAATCTTAGTTTATTAGCAGCAACATTTTCTGAAATACTCGTTAACATATCCAACTGGGGTAATATATCAGGTTCTAAAATATCAACTTCAAAATGTGAACTTTTACACATTTGTAAAAAATATAAATGTACAAAATGTATTGATAATGTTTATCTTAACAATGTAAATATTAAAAAATGTAAATTTCTCCAAATTACTTGGAATAATATTTGATTCTAAGTATAGTTTTAAGGATCATTGTATATATATAAAAAAATGCCTGACTACCAGGGTTAACATAGTTAAGTTTTCGAGCTCAAAAAACAGTCAATGTGATGTTAATACTTTAATTGCTGTCATACGATCCATTATACTCTCCAAAATCGACTACGGCCTCCCAATATATGGTAAATGTGGTAAATCATCATTGCAGCTTATATCAACACCCTTCCACACAGCAATAAGGACATGCCTTAGAGTTTTTCGCACAACGCCTATCAAAAACATTTTAGTTGAAGCTGGACTACCTAACTTAACTGATAGAACCGAATATCTCACCTGGCAAATATTACATAAGATCCATTCTTCATTCCAAAGTCCAATCCAAGATGACGCTAGAAAAATTCTCAAAAGAAAAAAAACACCCAAATACCCTTCAGCCCTACTAACCGCAATAACAGCCGCAGCTAATTTTGACACTCCCCTCATTATTGGTAAGAAGTCTTCTTTCAGCAATCCATCTTGGAATCTTTCATCCGATTCCTTTTTCCCAATTTTTACACACCTTCAAAAAGCCAGTGCTACTAACGAATTATGCAAAAGTGTGTTTTTTCAAGCAACGGCAAATTTAAGAAAACATGGTTGGCAATTTTTCTTCAGTGATGCATCTAAAACGAAATACGGAAACGCGTATGCAGCTGTCGATGAGCATGGCTCTGTAATAAGTAAAGGACTCTTGCATCCCACAATGTCTACATTTAGCGCTGAATCTTTCGCCATTCTCAAAGCAATCCAGGCTGCAAGAACTAATAAAACCATTATATTTACTGACAGTCTATCGACAATCAATGCAGTTACAAACATCAACAACTATTCAACTATAGTCCTTGAAATACGCGACAAGTTAATTGCTAAGGGGAGAAATCTTAAAATTGCTTGGGTCCCGGGGCATAAAGGTATAAATGGCAATGAATATGCTGATTTAGAAGCCAAACTAGCCTTCAAAGAACCTCTTTTCCAATTCTATTACTTTAACAACAATGACTTCAAAAAATATGCCAATTTCATCATGTTAACAAAAAATAAAAAGGACTGGTCTGAACATCATCACCACTATTCATCGATTAATTCGGAAGCTGAACGGGCTTTCTATCCCTCGAAATTACCTATTGTTATTGTTAGGAATTTTATCAGACTCCGGATGGGTCATACTCGTTTAACCCATAAACACCTTATCACCAAACAGCAGACTGTTCCTTGCAATTTTTGTGAACAAAAACCTGCTTTGACTTTTGCTCACCTGCTACAATGCGAATTCATCACCACAACATTCAACACTATCACCGGCAAATCATTACAACTTCTTTTATCTTGTATTTAACATTAAATTTACATCGATCTATTTAAATATTTTATATGATATCAACTAGCGTAAAACCCTGGTAGCTAGTGCTTTATTCCTGTTATTGTTTATATAATTTATTTATATTTTCAATAAAGTTATAATAATAATAATAATAATAATAATTGCTTACAACTTGCACTATGAAAAATCAATGGTGGGCAATCGACAATGTTAGAAGACAACTTGAAGAACATTATTTTAGTTTTATCACTGATTAGCAATTTATGTAAACGAAACGAATGTCTCAGCTGCTCTAAGTCATAGCTAATGTTAGCAATTAAATCTAATGCAATCTATTAAAATAAGAACAAGCTATATCATCAGCAAATCCTATTTGTTTACCTTTGACATCGAGGTTAAAAATTGAATTGATATAGATCAAGAAAAGGATTGGACCAAGTACTGAGCCTTGTGGAACACCAATTTTAATATCTAACGATAGGCTGAAGCAATCATTAATCTTTGCAACTTGTTTGCGGTTGTTTAAAAAGGAAAAAAACCATTTAAACATAAAACCTCTTATGCCCGCTTTTTCTAATTTTTGTGTTAATATCATATGGTCGACAGTATCAACCGCCTTAGTAATGTCAATAAAAATAGCAGCCGTATATTTTTTATTGTTCAGGCTTTCGTAGGTAAAGCAGCAGAACTCTAAGAGGGCATCCTCTGTTGACTTCGAAGCTTTAAACCCAAACTGATTATTACTAAAAAAAAGAAGATGAATCTAGGAAAGTCGTTATTCTATTTTTTACTGCTTTCTCAAGGATTTTAGAAAACACTGGAAGAAGAGAGATTGGCCTATAGTTATTTAGATTTTTACTATCACCATTCTTTAAAATAGGTATTACTTCTGCAGTTTTTAAGGCAACAGGAAAAATACCACTGTAGATACTTTTATTAAAAATATCCGTTAAGACATCAACAATATTTAGTGAGACCTTCTTAATAAAATTGTTAGACCAACTATCTCTCGTGGGCGAATTAGAATTTTTTAGAGAGTTGATAATCCTAAATAATTCTAAAGAAGAAATCGGGTCATAAAAAAAACTATTGGCTTGACTCCATTCATTGCTCAAGCAATCTTCTACACAATGATTCGATGATTCAGAGAAACCAGCACTAGAAAGAGCCTTGTAAGCCGCACTTGTAAAATACTTGTTAAAAACATTAGATATTTCACTAGGATTAACTATATTATGTCCCTGATAAGATACACAATTGAGTTCATTTAAAGCGGGTAGTTTTTTATTTATAAGTTCGTTAATAATTGTCCATTCTTTCCTTAAATTGCCTCTAGATAGATGTAGTTTATTGGTGTAATAATTGTCTTTGTTCACAATAACTGACTTAATTTTTTTAACTTTACATTGTCTTTGGGTTTCAGTAAGACATTCACTAACATGAGCTTTTAAGATATTAGCAAAGATGTTAAAAGCATTAGAGGGATTACTTTCAAAGTACACATCGGTCCAACTTTTGTGTAGTAGAAGGTGGTTAAGACGTCTTTAACTTTCTCAAACCGTACAGACATATCAATTTGTTTCATATTGGCGCATAGAAAAACTAAACCAACCATACAATGATCGGTGATCTTAAAATCTGAAATGGAGCTGGTGATAGTGAGTTTAGAGCTTAGATCAAGTCTACCAAAAATATGATCAATACAGGTTTGTGTTGAAGGTTCTCTAAAACACGATTCCAAATCATTTGCCGCTAAGATAGATAAATAATTTAAAACAATAACAAAATCAGATAAAATATCTAAATTTACATCATCAAGGATAAATAGATTCTTTGACTTTTCGCTAGACAACAGAGTAGTCAATTCTTCAACAAAAACATTTTTACTTTTTTCATGTAGCCTGTAGAAGCACATAAAAATAAACTTTCTAAACTCAATTTTGCAAGAAACTTTAACCATATCAGCACTTTTCAAGTTATTACAGCAACACTCATACTCCAACTTATCACTTATAAAGACAGCCACACCACCAGCAGCATAAGAATTATTACATGTAGGATGAAATTTATAATCAGGTATATTAAAAAGATTAGCTTCAGTATCAAAAATCCGTATTTCCGATAGGAAAATTAAATCAGGCTTATTCACAAACGATTCTAAATGAGTCAGAAACAGATGGAAATTTGTACGCATACTTCTAATATTTTGATGAATGATAAAAAATGTTTTCTTTGGAATTACTGAATGATAAAAACTTCTGAAAATCTCTTTATCAAAACTACAAATTTCATTACATTCTTTGAAATAACTATCCAGATTTTGAATACAATTTGAATTAATAAAAGGCATTATTAGTTAAAAAAAGAATAAAAAGAAACTAAATTAAATTGACCAAGTTTTCAATATCTTCAAAAGAACTTAATATAACAGATTTATCACTTTCTTGTTTTTTCAAAGAATTCACTCCCCTATTCACCCGCAAGAACGATGCTCCTATATAGTACGTGTTAATTAGAAATAAATTTTGCTTCTCCTAAAATTTATATTTAAAGCTGAAACCTGCAAGAGGAAAAGGAAAACTCTTCGAGACAGTTTTAATAGGACTATATTGAAGAGGTGTTTGTCGGTTCAAGCAGAGGAGGAGACGGATGTCTCATGGAAGTATTCCGCTAAGATGGAGTTCTTAATAAAACATTTGGCGCCTCGGCTTTAATCAAATTTATTTTACTATATTGTCAGGTTGGTTTAATGCATTCTATAAATTTTCAGGACCACCTATAACTATTCATCTGAGGCATATTTGTCCGACCTGGGCATTCCTGAAGACTCAAGTCCAGTAGAAAGCTCTTCCAGCGGTCTATCTATCTCCACTTTTTTCGCTTTTTTCGGTGCTACCCCGTTAATCCCCGAATTGACTGCTAATTCCAGCACCTCAAGCTTACCAGGAACATCCTCTTGGAGAACTCCAAGGAACAAAATGAATTCTCTGTAGAATAAGGTGCTTTAAGTTATGAAAAGCCTGCAGGATTACATGACGGACTACATGGCACCAGTGGTTCCACAGCGAGGTTGACGAGGACGACCACGTAGAAGATATGCGTTATCAGCAAATAAAGTATTATAGTGATTCACAACTTTTTTTGAATTTGGGAGTCTTTGTTCAGGCGGAAAAAAAAGGCTATTGTTATTAATTTGATGCCCAAACGTTAAATTTTTTTAGTAAGCCATAATCACTAACTTCCATATGCCCCAATAGTGACAGCAATAAATGTGTAATTGGTATCACACACTCCCAACACTGTGCTACAAGATAATTTGAATGCTGATCCAGATTTTAGTGAATGCTTAATTTGTATTTTCCCGTCAATACTTCCCACGTAGTTGGGCGCTTGACACAAATTTCCAAAATCGTGCCCACATTTTTCCAATCGCTGGGATTTAAAGGGGCATATAAATTGGAGACAATGTTTGTCAAAGGACTTCACACACATCAATTATAATTTTTCTTACGGTGGAGATCCCCATTCTTCAAAACAATTCCTCGTCATTGAACTTTATTAATTTAAAAGTGGTTTCAAAATAACTTCGTTCACGCCTTTCTTGATATAAGGGTCGCACCCACCATCTGCATCAGTTTTTTTTAAACTAATTTAATTGATAAAATGCAAAACTTCACAATATTAAGAATAAATAAAACTTTCTCACTATCTATGTTGTATGGTTGTGAAGTAAACTTGTAAATTTATTCTCCAGCTAACGTTCGACAATCAATCATATTGTGTTTGTTAGAGAAGCATGCGGCTGGCGCACAGGCGGAAAAAACCCCGAACTACACCCGAAAAAAACTAAATAAAGTGAATAGATCTGTTAATATAATTTCTTGATTCTAAATATATGCAAGTGGGTGGCTGTGGCTCAAATGGTAATGTGTTGGCTTCCAAATCGGAAGGTTCGGTGTTCGAATCCCAACCTCGTCCGAAAGACATTCTTTTTTTCAGGCAACTTAATTCACGTAAGACGAATGGTTGCCTCTAATACAACAACAAGTCCAATTACACTAATAATTTAGTCTCCCCATTAAATGTTGGATGCCACCCATGGAGCGAAATAACCACTTAGCCCAAAAATCTTTCTTTCTCTCTCTGTCCCATTTTCCTAAAAACTTAAAACGTGCTCAGGCATTTTAAGTGTATTAATACTCACTTGAGTGTTAAGTTCTTTTAAAAAAAATATATATATATATATATGCAAAGAAAATACACTGTTTTTGCTTTAAATCATTTGAGTCCGGAGTACAGTTAATAGAAAATGGCTTGTTCCAAGATTTCCGAAATTTAAAAGTTTTTATTATATTATAGGTTTTTGATACGCTTATTTTCTTTACTTACAGTACTCATGTTTATAAAAGAAAACCTTAATTTTATTATTTAAATGTTGGCCTTAACAGTAGATACAATTACCGTTTATCAAATTTTTCTATCGATCGATAAACAAGGATTTTCAACTGGAGCTATATACTTCCGAAGCGAGCTTTCCACGTTTTTTTCTGTTTCATAAAAAAAAGAGCTACACGTTGCTCCGACCTTTTTTTAAAGCACATGTACTCGTAATATACCACTTATCATGTAAAAAACCAAATAACAAACCAAATGCTTGAAATCAACTCCTGATATTAACGTTTTAAATTGCATTGCTATTTTAGTAAAATTTATTGTTTATATTATTATATATTAAGAAAGCCATCGTCACAGTTGCGTTTAGCTTTTGTTGCGTAATATTTAAGCTAAGAAGTGTTAAAACGACTAATTCTGTCATAGAATATAAAGTGCTGTGTGATTTTCTTTTATAATTTGCGCGCACTCAAGGGATTTGAGTACACGTAAAAGCAGACAAAAGATCATTAATGAAAATTAAAAATAGTGTCGGAGATAGAACAGAGCCCTGGGGCACACCAGCATTTATTTTGTGAATATCAGACTTGAAACTATCCAATACAACTTGAATTGAACGTTCGGAAAGGTAATTTCTAATCCATAGAAGAAGAGAGTCATCGATCCCAAAAGCACGCATTTTCGACAAAAAAACCTGATGCCAAATATCAAGTGTAACTATCTTGCTCTCGCCAGATGGATGTACGCCTTGGTTCCACTTTTCGGTGAGACATAGCATCAGATCACCATTGGGCCTATTGCTCCGAAAACCGTACCGCCGGTCATTGAAAACTTTTCGTGTTTCGGGATATTTCATGAGCTGACGGTTTATCAGCTTTTCCATGACCTTGAAAAGAAGGGTCGTAAATGCAGTGGGTCTGTAGGAGGAGAGAGAAGAAGATTCGCCTTTTTAGGGACAGGCTGGAAAATGCTGTTTTCTATCTGCTCCCAAGTCCTAAAGAGTAAGATCGATGAAAAAGCTTATGCAGTGGTTTTGCCAGGTTGGAAGAACCTGGAGGAGATATACCATCTGGACCAGCGGATTTGTGAATGTCATTAATGTCATTATAAATGAGCGTTGGGATGGAGGATGAGGCAGAATTTCTAATATTTTTGACGAACGACCAACAATTTTTACTACCTTTGGAACAGTATTTCACACTCTTAAGAAAGACGTTGCCGTCATTCATGGCTCTTTTAAACTTTTTTCGACTTTCGTCTTTCGGGTTGGGTTTGAAGGACCGAAAAAGCATTTTTCTTTAACCTTGACAGCCTCTTTACAGCTTGAGTCGTACCATGCCTTTTGGTTTGATACTCTTCATCCGATGAGGGATAAAGGACCTCATTCCAAAGAGACTAGTGTCTGTGATCACATCGGCAGCGGCATCCACGTCATTATCGAGGAAATTCCTGAAGAAGCTGTTAAGTACGCTCCATTTGGCTTTCTCGTATTGCCATACGGTTCTTTTAGGAATCTTTTCTCTAAATGTGTGGTCGGTGTAGGAGAAATTAGCGGATACAACTCAGCGGTCGAGCCTAGAGGGGATAGTATTTCATAGATTTCCATTTTAGCAGGAGTTTTAACTAACATTTCGGATTTCTGCAAGAAAGTTACCAACATTTGGAACCACATTAAATTACACCAGTTGTTCTAGAAGTTAAGAAAAGATTCTTACCGAATTTCAAACAAAGATACTCGTATTCATGTGTACTCGTAACTCAATTTTCGGAATTTCTTTTAAAATATAAGGAATGGTTTAATGCAACTACATACTCGTACTTCCATTCAGTTTTTAATATTTTTTACAATTTAAAATTCCGTCTTATCCTGAGAAAATTGAAATAGCAAAAACATATGCTCAAATCTCATTGCAAGACTTGCTTAACAACACAGTTAAAAGAATTATAAACACAAAAGAGACTAATGAAGTAATATTGCTAAATAGCTTTAATCGTATACTTTTAAGGAAATGGGGTTGTGACGAATCCTCGGGTCATAGTGAGTTAGAAAAATGTAAAAATTTTTAGATGGTGATTAGGATTCGTCGGACTCAAATTTGTTTATTTGAGAGCTGATGCACGTTGTGTTCCTCGCTATTTGTGCTTTTGACGAGCCCGTGGTGCAGATACCTAAAATTTGTTTTAGCTGTTTTCGTATATCATGTTCACTATTTCCGAAGATCTTGTCTTGTGGCAATAATAGTGCATATCTCATACAGCTATGGGTTTGAGCTTCAATTCTGTGTATAAATTGATGGACGGCTTTGTAGGAATTGTAGGACTAAATTTTTTTAAATCTCATAAAATCAAACTACGTTTGAAAAAAAATTTTCCATACATATGTAGGAAAATTTAGTTAATTATTAATCGAAAGAATATAAATTGTTATGAAAAAATAGTATAACTCTGTCGATACTTTATATCATTCGATAGTGCCATCGATAGTAATTGGCCAATAATATATTATAGTTATTCTTCCAGAGGAAATCTTTTATGGTTGTAACGAACTGTTGCATTGTGTGTACATATTTTATGTCATTGAGAAAAAAAGATCGTGTAATTACTTTATTTTATACATCCAAAAATGTACCGTGAAATTTAAGATTATAGGTAGTCAAGCAAATTTATATTATTCTAGGGAGTACTATATATGCATCAAAGCAATGCTAAGGTTTATTTTGTAGAAGCCAATCTTGGCACTAAATTCTTGCAAGAACTGTTTTTGAAAAAGTCTTTCTGTCTACTTATCACTTGTCTTCTTTGTGTTTTCCGTGAAATGGATACAACAAACTAAAAACAAGAACTCTATGCGACAAGAAACAACTTGAACGTTGTTGAAGGAACATACAAGCCGCCACACTCGACGTTTACTTACTAGTTGTGTTATTCTAGGCACGGACCAAATTTGACAATTTAAATGACTAAAAACAGTAATACAATGCAATGCCGACCGACTGCAAGAGACGCGACGCGACATCACAAATCCAATTAGCCATCGAAATTGAGGTCGGACTCCGGTACGTCACTGCTATATATGAGTCTTGGTGAAATATCGCGTTACGCACTACGATGGATCTGGATAAACGTAGGACTAACTTACCCACTAATCCATGGCATCTCTCAGACATTGCCTTTGAGATTATGTTGAGATGTATAACTAACATCCAGAAGCAAAAATGAATGAGGAGTCTTTTCTTATGAGGTAGATGGAAGTCTGTCAGTCGACGCCATAGCCAACGCAATTGTCCAATTAAAACGTAAAACACGAACATGGTTTTCTAGTGGGTTGATAAACCTGTATCGGATTTGAGTGATGTGAAAAAACGATAACAATTTTCCTTGGCTAAATTTTTTTTTAACGTTTAGCGTAGTCCCCAGCATTTTCATCGATGGTGCTGAGTGAGAAGAAAAATTGTAGGAATGTTGGTAACAACTTGGGCTATTGGGATTTTATACGTGTTTCGAAAATGAAATACCAATCGTGCATATACTATTTCTTATCGAAATTTTTACGCATTTTATAAACCGAGGTAAGTCAATGCAAAGTGATTTCATATCGATCGCATTAGTAGTCAAATATTTTTCAATTGTTCGTTACATTTTTTGGTGGTGTAAGATCACATTGAAACAATTTAAGAATAGAAAATATATTCAAAATTCAAATTATAATAATTTAGTAAACGTCGGTAGGCATCTTGCAGTAGCAAAATTGCCACTAGCATGGAAAATGGACGGTGGACACTTCTGGTCTTTATCTAACAAGTTCGTTCGCCATCCCATTTCTTGCAATCCCATTATGACCCGATTTATGATACTTGGTATCATTGAATCAGATTTCGTAAGTATTCTTAAAAGTAAAGTCAAGAAATTGTTGCTTCGTTAAACCTCCAACGGGGGCTACATCAAATTCAATTTTTTTCCTGGGATATTTGTCCGTGGATATTATCCTACGGCACATTTTTCTGTTTTTCCAGAGCAGTGCCAAATTTGTTGGGTGAGGCTTAGTGCAGGCTAGACAGATCAAACTTTGGTATTTATTGAAACGAGTAACGTATTTATTCTCTCAACTAGCAATGCATTCACTAAAAGGGGTTCTTATCATTGCTTTATAAGCCCAAAACCGACACTGTTCAGACAATTTGTGATTAAAGGCGACTTACTCTTAGAAATGTTTTGAATAGTGCTTTCAAAACTTTTAAGCCCTAAATTTTCAGCTATCCGTCTATCTTTTTCTGTATTAAGGAGAGAACAACCCAAGATTTAATAGTACATCACTTTTCTAGAAAACTAACTGTCGATATAGCCTATTCGACGAGAGTTTTTTAGAATTGTATGTATTCGATGTCCATGTATTCTACGTTTTCTACTGTCGAAAACCTCGTGCTTGTCGAAAATTGTTCGACGTTCACAAATACACAGCTTGAGTCTCTAAATAATTTTGTATATTTACACAGTATGTTGAATGCCCATACATCCATGGGGGCAAGGATACGCTTTGCCATCGCTCTGCCGCCTTCCTGAGATACCAAATCGGAACGGTGTTGCCGGCACAAGTTCCACCCTTGGTATGAGTCGAGGCTGACCTAAAACCTCTTACTGCTCTTAGGGTCGCAGCACCCAGTACTTATTGCAACTCTCCATTGGGTCAACCAAAGGAAGACCCTTCCCGCGACTTTAGGTTTAAACCACAGCCACCATGACGCTCCCACAATGGGGCCTACCTCTTCAAGTCAGGCCCGGACCGAGATCCGGGGATCCTGACTCCCGTGTACCGTGATTTAAGTCCTGGTAGGGACTACCGGTGGTCCAGCCGCCAACAAGACCTATGACCGGCAACTGGTGACTGATCAAATTGTAGCAACCTTCGGTAGCGTCATCTAAAGATGTTTACGATAAGACCAGTACTTTGCTCTGCCCTCTGATGATTGGTAATTGAGCTGGGGCCCAGAAGGATGAGATAATTAGAAATGTAAATATTGTACATATATTCAGCATGCTCAATAGTCTTATTTAGTTCCGACAAATCCTGTGATAAACAAAGAGCAGCCGAACGATGTGCTACCTTATTGTGGATAAGACAAAAATTTTCACAAAAAATGTGTACTTTAGTTGTAAGATATCGTATTTGAGTCGCCACAAGTAGTAGGCAACCAAATACGATGCAGACTTATCGCATACAACCACGGTAAGGATGCAAGTATAATAAGATAGTTTAAGGAAATTAATGTTATAAATAAAGAGGTCGCACTGCGACCGTTTGTCATTATCCAAAATATCTTAGCAGTTTGATCGTAAAACCTGCCGAAAATAAGAAGCTCGATTCTTTGGCGACGATATTTTTTTATGGTTGCATTTCAAGTGGCTGACTTAATCTATTTCAAGAATTTCGTGAATGCATTGCGCCCAGCATATCATCCTCTCAATCGTCCACTATTGGCAAGCAAGCTGCTTGACAACACTTATGAAACTATCAAAAAAAAAACACGGAATTAATCACCAAAATGAACAAAAGAGTAACATTGTTGGTGGATGGATGGCAAAACTCATCGGCAAACCATTATATGACGATGATGCTTGCAAGTTCTGGTATTCGAGAAATAGATGAAAATATATTGGATGCCGTAGATGAAGCGATCATTATAGCAAAAGAACGCTATGATGCCTCTGTTTATGCCATTTTGACTGATAATACATACAATATGCAACTTATGGGTGTTCGTCCCGATCATTTGGCTTATTATACTTAACATGCAATGCACATTCTACGAATTTTTTGTCTGGTGACATTATGAAAAAGGCACAAACCACTAAGGTAATGAAAAAAGTAATGACTGCGCAGAAAGATTTCAGGCGAACTTTCTTAGAACACCACCTTTTAAAATATGGTGGCCATAAACCAATTCTATCTTGTTCAACACGTTGGACAACTCAATGAAATGCAGCCGCATCGTTTTTAAAAAAAGTTGTCTGCTATGAAAACGGTCACCGCCGCCTGCGATGTGAAGGTAGAAACTGATAAAGAAGCGATCAGAGCGAAAGCGAGCGTTGCTTCAAGTCTCTTCAATCAATAATTTATCTCCTCAATTAGGACATTATTTAATATACTAAACCCGGCGGCAAAATTAACAAGTTTTCGACATGACATCCCTGCTGCTCATGCATATCTACACCACACAGTCTATAAGCGTTATCATTCATGTTTCACCTTACACGATGGAAATCAGTTTTATCTACTAAGCACTAAAGCCAACTAAAATGAAACTAAATGGAGGTTGCTGAAAACTACCATGCAGAAAGACTCTGCCCAACCTTACATGTCATAACAAAATAAATAATAAAACATATCTACGAAACTAATATTTCAACTGTTGTCATAAATCTGTTATAAAGCTGTAGCTGCTCGGAGGTGAACTTTAGAATACATTCATTAACAATATTAGACATATTAGACATGGGCTGTAATTCACTAATAACTCTTGATCCGGCAGTCGTTGAGGAGCTCACTCAATAGTTTACCACCGATGGAAAGGACAACATTTTGAAGTGAACCGAGACTACTATTTATAATGCGCTCGTCTGTTTCCATAATCTTTTCTTCGGCATTATATCCTAAGTTCCATAGGAAATTTTCTGACATAAGATACCGATATTTGTCCCACAACTCTACTGGATTTGAAAATCCACAGAACACCAACATGATAGCAAAAAAATGTCGCATGTATTGGGACTCTCGCTCACGAAAACTTTCGCAAGAGTATCGTACAGTGTTGGTCGCAGTCAAGTAAATGACGCATCCTAGAGGCTGCATGAAACGTTATCTACGCTACGTCATCAAATGACTTCAGGAACGAAAATTATGCTGGGCCTCGAACCGTATGCAGTAATAGGCACAAGTAAAATCACTCGCTGTTATTAGAGTGCATCGTGTATACCCTACTTAATGCATGGTTCTTTAAAACCCCAGGGAAGCCTTTCATAGGGCAGCGGTGCCGACGTCGCCTAAACGTTCCGCTTTGCTTATCATACGTTAAGAATGTTGGTACGTCAGAGTTTTGGTGGAACTATATTCATCGCATAATTTATAAAATACAGAAAGCGTTGTTAGTCCCGGATTTTCAAAACACACCCTTATGTTATTGTGATCAAAATAAATCCGTTAGCCATTTTCCAAATGAACATCCAAGTAGACGACTGTTAGACGCGGGCATGCATTGAGAAGGCCAGAATCCTACAAACTACTTCTGATGCACATAAGATACTCGTATATAGCGACCAGATTGGTATTTGGTCACCTCATTTCGATGAGTGCGCTAAAGAATAAATGTACAATAGCTTGGTCGCTTCCTTTATTCACGTATCTGCAAATATATTTAATCAACTGGACGCTTGTGCTGGATTGTAATGTCCTAGAAAGTACCGGTGAATACGGAACAATCCATCTATTGTCGATTTGTACCGCCCGGCCGTTCTTCACATACGGTGAATTTCTATTGTAATAACCCACACGGACCGTGGATCAAACTCTTGACGATTTGATGAAGAGCAGGGTCTACTTCGGGTTCGGGCTACTCATTGCATCGGCACTAAGGAACAATTTTAAATTATTGCGCTTATCATGTCATCAGACACAGACTCCAGTGCTACTCTGAAGCTGCTTACGTAGGGATTAATTACCATTATGCAACATCATGTATATCTCATTAGTGAGATCGTAGTCCAAGCTCGGAATGTGTCCAATAATCTTAGCTTGCTCCGCGTAATAAGCTATAAAATATATTTGCAAAAATTTTAAAAATTTGGGATATCTGTGGGTAGCGGAGAGCAGACAAGGTGGTAGACTTGTCCCTGTATTTTGAAGGTCGGCAGGAAAGATCTTTCAACTATTCGATTTTCTTCAAACGATGTAATTTGAACATTTTGTAAGGAATCTATGAATTTGGGCTGGTCTCTATTTAAAAGTGTCTTTAATAAAGGGTTTTCCAATAGGGACTTGACAACTTTGAATTTAATTTGTGAACGCACTCTTTCACTAATCATCAAACTGTCACTGTTAATTTATTCAGTAAACTCAATATTTTCATCATGGTAAAGTACACGAACGAGCAACGTCTGCAAATTATAAAAATTTGCTACCGAATTTCGGAGTCGGTGACTGCAACTGTAAGAGCGTTAACTCCAATTTTTGTTCGTAATTCTCGCCCTAGTAGACAAGCAATAACAAGTATAGTGCAAAAATGTGAGTCTACATATTCGTTGTGTGATGTTGCCGTGTCATTGAAACAACGGGTTGGTCGAAGTGTCGAAAATATCGCTGCCGTTCAGGCGTCCGTAGCAAACGATCCAAATCAGTCAATCCCAAGAGAATTGGGCATCGCTCAGACCACATTATGGCGTATTTTGCGTAAGGATCTCGGTTTACACCCACACAAGATCAAGCTGACTCAAGACTTGAAGCCGATGGACCATTTGAAGCGACGTACGTTCTCCGATTGCGTTCTAGAGAAGATGCGCCAAGATGATGAATTTCATCGCAAAATCATATTCAGTGACGAAGCTCATTTTTGGCTCAATGGGTTCGTCAATAAGCAAAATATGCGTTATTTGTCGTGTGAAAATCTACATGTGCTTCATGTATAACCACTTCATCCACAAAAAATAACTGTTTGGTGCGGTTTGCATGCCGGCGGCGTTTTTGGGCCATATTTTTTCGTCGACGATAACGATCGTCATATTACTGCGAATGGTCAGCGTTATCGCGCCATGATCACCGATTATTTTTTGCCCGAATTGGAAGATATGGACTTGGACGACATGTGGTTTCAACAGGATGATGCCACAAGTCACACAGCAAACGCTACAATCGATTTATTGAAGAGTAAGTTTGGTGAGCGTGTTATCTCAAGAAATGGTCCAGTCGATTGGCCGCCTCGTTCGTGCGATTTAACGTCGCTTGACAATTTTCTGTGGGGCTACATTAAGTCATTGGTTTATGCCAACACGCCGACGACGTTGGAAGAGCTCAGAGCCAACATTGTACGCGAAATAGCGGCCGTTTCGGCCGAAATGTGTGACCGAGTCGTTGAAAATTGGGTCCAACGAATCGACCGCTGCAAACGTGCCCACTGTGGCCATATGAACGAAGTCGAGTTCCATTCATAAATGTTTTGATTGTACTTCAAGCCGATAATAAAGTTTTTGAAATATCTCAAATGGTTTGCGTTTTATTTAAAAAAAAAGCTGTCAAGTCCTTATTGGAAAAAGTTATATATCCAGGAATTCTTTTGGCTCCCCTTTCCATGTCCGTTCCTGACGATAGGTACACACTTCTACCACAAACCTACCCAGATGTCGTCTCCCTTTACAAAAAAATGTTGAACTTTTTTTTTTGCGATGAGCAAACAACGATGGACAAACAAAAAGCTTTTCTGATTCGCTAAGAAAAAAAACTTTTTTTTTCTACTCTTTGTACCGTCTGCGATCTGCGACTGCGAGACAATTTCATTTATACATACATGTGTATGTACGTATATTTATATGTATTATGTAGTTACTTACTTTTTTTATACATATTGACCGAAGTTTCGATCTGTGTAGATCTGTGGTGTGGTAAAAAAATATTTAAATTGTATTTTTTCGAAGTGAAAAGTTATATTTTACAGTAAAAATTTTGAAGAGTTAATCTAGGAAAGGTAAAATATATTATTTAAGTTTATTTCAGGTTGATTTGGTACCGTGGAACTTACAAATACAAAAAAGTTGAGAAAAAAAATCGCCTTAGAGGAAATTTCGTGGCGAATAAAGTGCGGTATTGTATGTTGCAACGCAACAACTGCTCAATTTCCAGAAAATAAAATGCTTAGATTTCCTAAAAAGGGGAACTAAGAAATATAATGACTGGCTAGCATAGGCAGAAGAATCCCGTGATAGTATTGAAAATCATACATTTATAGTAAACATTTAGATTTGAAATTTTTTGGGGGAAAAAAAATTAAAACACGACGCTGTTCTTACACTTCTTATGAAAAGGAGTGAAATGTTTTCGGAATCTAATGACAATGAATGAACAATGAACTTGCTATTGATTGTAAGAAAGCCAAAATAAACTACTCTAATCGCACTACTACTCATTTATAGACTGCAACAGATCTATAGATTCCATAGAACACAAAAAACGAATTTTTTTATATTCAACAAATAGGTAGACTGGAAAAAATTAACAAAGTCCTCAAAGAGAGAGCTAAAAAAAGTCTAAGATTCAGAAATATCCTGGCAATTAAAGTCCGCAGGCTAGAAATAGATAAAGCACAGCTTACAGAATATCAAAAGCAAACAATAGAAGAAAAAATAGATTTCTTACATGATATAAAAAGAATTCGAAAACATTTTGCAAACGATTACAATTTACCCAAAAAGAAAGGTGGATTTGCCCATATATATTTTTCCGCTCGTCGTCTGGATATAATTTTTAACTCCTGGTCTAAACGAAAATGTTTTTGAGGAAATACAAAAATATGTTTTAACATTGGAACCTAAAGACAAAGAAATCATTTTAACATTCGATGAGATGAGTATCCAGGCGAATTTAACATACAACAAATATAAAAACATAATCGAGAGCTTCGTTGATTATGGAGAAAATCAAAGATTAGATTTGTGTGTGAAATCAGTTTGCCTCTTCATGATGCGTGGTATATGTAGTAAATAAATATAAACAAGTGCTTTATCATGTGATCTATCCAAGCAATATACCAACAAAGCGGCACGAAATTGAAGTATACAGCTATATTGTTATATGTAGAAATCTTAGAAATCTGGGACTAAATGTAAGAGGCATTTGCTGTGACCAAGGCCATACGAGTTGAAGCCTTTGCAATAAATTAAAGCCGGGTGAGGACACAGTTCTTTTATTTACAACGAAAAAAAACGTGTATGGAATGTATGATGTGCCACATTTAATCAAAAGTATAAGAAACAATCTTTTAAGATCAGACTTACAAACTCTGAATGGAGTTGTAAGCTGGAAAATAATTGAGTATATATAGAATAATACAGAAAGAAGTTATACCAACAAAAATTTTTTTGCTGAAATCAAAATTTTCTAATTGTGAAGAAGGTTCTGAATGATCTGAATGAATGATTCTGAATGATTTGCAGTTACATTGGAATGGTGTGCTGGATACTGAAAATAAAACAAAATAGAACACAGGAGCAAGAGAAAAATGAAAACATATTAGATCTAGCCAAATATTGTGAATCCGAACTTCTAGCGATAGAATTACCAGATGAAGACACGATTTCAATAAAAATAACAGAATTGAATGACACAAGGTATTTTGCAGGTTACTGTTTTTTTTAAACACTTAAAGAATGAATGCAATATGTGAGAACTGTGTCAAAGAAATGACAAAGGACAAAAACAATTTCGATCTCACGGAAATATTTATCAAATAGAAAAAAAACTATATGAACACTCGAATGAAAATATAATACTTGTCTGGCCATCTGGACATGTCAACTTCATATACAAGTATTTACCACTTGCTTTCAGAAATGTCCATTTGCATCTAATCTTAGAGAAAATATGTTTATCAATGTATCTCTAAAACAAATTTGCACTATCCAGATTTGTTTGAAACGACAAATAAATGTTATTCACATTAAATTGATACAGTAAATTTCCTTGTGGTAGTTCTGCTTTGGAAAAATTGTAAGTGGTTTATTGACAAGAGCATAAACAAAAAAAGGAATCCAAAACAAAAGACAAAAAAGTTGCAAAATTTAATGAATATGTAAACTAAAATAAATATTTACATATCTACATAATGTATGAATATTTGAAAAATAAAACTAAGGCGGCGGTGAGGTAAGGGAGGTGGTCGGGGTCAATATTCTGCCACGTCCGCCTTCGTGTTCCCTGGAAACCACTTTGGTTAACACACTGTGAATAGCTAAAACTCATACTTCTAATATTTATTATGTACCTAAATGTCTAAAGACAAAAATATTTTGCAAATGCATTTTCATGCCTTTATAGTTAAAGTGGGCTAAGAGCAGAGTTGATTTTGTTTCCTAGTGTTTAACGTGCATGAACAAAAAAATAATAAAAGAGTGGCTATGGCTATCAGACCTCTTCTTTTATGTAAAATGTAATGTAAAATGTAAAAACATCAAACATACTCTAAATGAGAGTAGGAGTACCACAAGGATTTGTAAAAGACAGATGTATTCAAACAATTAGGAAATAAATAAATATAATTATTTGTCTTAGCCTCAATCTTACGAGTATAATACGTACATATCTACATACATATGAATAAAGTAAAGTAAAAACAAAGTTAGCCCACAATACCTACAGTACTTTCTAGCAAGAGGGTGGAGGTGGGCGCAAAAAAGAAACACTTGTTTTGACAGGCGGTGTTATCTTTATTTGGTAACAAAGAGAAGAAGGAAAAAACTGCATTCTGCTTCTATTTATAGCAAAGTAAACTTCGGGTTAATGACCTGATCAGATGGTCCGAATATTATTAGTTTTGTTAATAGATATCGTTGGCGGAATGTTCGAAAACTTTTTTTGCACAGGGTGCTTTCTTATATTTCTTGTGATTTGTAAATGTTCTTTTTACTTTTACATACAACTTACTATTTAAATTTTTTGTATCGTACCTACAAATTCTTAACATCATCGCATATCACATTAAAATTATTCCTGATCTTAACCTACCCTAATTTAATGTACAAATTAAATTAAAACTAAATTTTTATTTAAAAAAAATATTCTTAAAGCTTTTGCTCCACTTTATTGAACCTCCAATAATCGACTAAATTTAAAGAAAATCAAACCTCGCCTCATCAACCACGAACGTGAAGGAATCTGCATCGGTCAGCTTCTTTTCGTTCCCAGCACCAACGACGTAGCGTTGCAGGTGGAAAATTAATTTTCGTGTTTCTGATTTCACATTCAGCTAATTGCTGTTGTGACAGATTTCGTGGGAGAGAACTTGCGCCTATGAGTTGTTTGTTTGTTTTGCTTGTTTAGTATGAAAATATTTTTGGTATTAACTTACATACGTAGATATGGTATGCATACACATGTAGGTATATTTCTGCTCTGTCTGTTCCTCACCGTGCCAAAGTCGCAGGCCAGAACAAAAGATACGAGAATACAAAACAAAACAAAAGATATATTTCTCTGTGGGTATGTCACAAACTCTACGCTGATGGTGAAAGATTTTCGCAAGCTTTTGCACAGAAAATTTGTTTTCGGTTTTTTTTCTTTGCGAAGCAGAAAAGCTTTTTGTTTGTCCATCGCAAAAAAGATCAACATTTTTTGAATGGACATGCGACATCAGGGTAAGTTTATTATCTGTGCTTCTACCATGCAACCATTATTTTGCTCGGGTGCAGGCACTGCGTCATCAATTATTGTATATTGTTTCGTGGGAAAGCATCAAATTACCGCATATGCAGTGCAGTAGTGATTTTTGTGGAAAAGAGTTCAAATTTATTTTGTGTTAACTTAATACACGCATCCATGTGTAGATCAGAATAAAAACTTTGCAGTATAGCAAGAAGAATGAGAATCACATATTGAACAAAAACAAACACGGGGAATTGTTTCTCTACCTCTACCTGAGCATCGCACTTGTCGAGTTGTAGAGGCTATCTCTGTACAGATGTGGACCATGCTTTCTCCGCTATTCGTGGGATATAACTATGGACAAAATCTCAAAAAACAAAATAAAACCTAAAACGTGTCGGCACTTTTTTAATACCGGGTGGTGACAAGGCAGGCCATGGTGCAGCATCCTCTAAAGGCAAACGCAACGAGTCTAAAAAAATTTCAAGGAGTGGTAAGACTGTGGCAAGCCATGGTCCTATTACTTCCTCCACTTCCAGCAGCAGCAAGTTTGTGGCAGGCTACAGCCTTGCTGCTGCTACTAAAATTCCTCCCTCAAAGGAGGATACAGGGGCCCAGCCGTTTCGACAGACTCCGTCTAAGATGCTCTACATAAGATACCGAAATGCTTTACGCCTTATCAAAACCTTCGGATACATTCCGGAAGTGCGGAAGCGAGGATATCTCTAGCAGACTTAGAACCCGCACATGTATCCCAGCCGAATCTTCCTCCTCACAAAGCATTCTGGAGATCATCAGGCTCAGCAGCCCTACCATTTCTACTCATGACTGAAAGTCACGACGCGCGTTAATTGTGATCAATAAGAAATCCCTTAGCTCTCTAGCGCAGACTAAAGGTATGGTTCGGTTCAATTCACTCAAGGCTCTATAAAAAGTATAAGCTGGATGGTGACAAGCAAACTCCTCCTCCTTTAACTAAAACTGCAAATTCAACCTTAGATATCGAAGGAATTCACCCTGGCTCTCAAGCAAGCTATCGCTGCTTCCTGCCCTCTTGCCTCTAGAGACCAAAAAGGCCGCAATGGGACCGCTAAGAAACGTTTGAAGAAAACTAAATAGCAGGGTAATTAATTTCAAACTGCGTTGGAGATGTCAGCAGAGGTACGCCGCAAGGCGGTGTCCTTTCTCCTCTTCTCTGGAACTTAGTGGTTAATGAACTACTGATATACCTAGAAGTGGGTAGTAACAGGGTGATTGCCTACGCTGATGACGTTGATATATATGTCTCAGGTAAGCATCTCAATACCATTAAAGAACTCCTTCAGCTAAATCTTAACAGATTAACCCGTTGAGCAGATCGCTGCGGATTCTGAGCAAACCCCCATAAAACTTATTTTGTACTATTTTCCAGGAAATACAAAATTCCAATCATAGATCCTCCCTCAGTAAAGGTAACAGTTTAGTTTTTACGATACAGCAAAATATCTGGGTCTCATTTTTGACAGGAATCTAACTAAACTAGAAACCTAACATTCATGAAAGAGTCAAGAAAGCTACAGTAGCTTTATTCTCTGGCCAAAAAGCCATTGGGAACAAATGATGTCTTCAACCTCGCATAACCCACTGGCTATCCATCTCGGTCATAAGACCGATACTCACCTACGGGGTTGTTGTCTGCTGGACGTGTTCCATGCGGAAAATTTGGCGATTAAAGAAGCTCTGTCCTGGCTGAAGAAAAACGTGGTATCTGTAAAGGATATCCGCATCTTTTCGGATAGTCAGGCCGCTATCAAGTCTCTGGACTCAGTGTCATTAAATTCTAAAATCGGCATTGAATGCCGATCATCTCTTATGGAGATGGCAGATCAGTTCAACCTTCACCTATGTTTGGTGCCACAGAGACATTCCAGGTAATTATATGGCTGACGAACTCGCCAAAATTGGAACCACTCTACCTATTCTACTGAAAAAGGGTAGCATCGGTATACCAATCGCTACTTGCAAATTAATATTGAAGCTGGATGCTAACAAAAGAACTGTTAGATCAACATGTCTAGCGACTAAATAGATCTGGCCAAAACTGATCCTTCTAAATAGGAAACATCTCAGCGCCATCATAGGTGTCATCAGTGGACACTGCCTTATAGGCAAGAATTCAAGAAGGCTTGGCGCCTTTACAAACGATTTCTGTAGAAGCTGCATGGAAGAGGAGGAGGAAGAGACTATCTCCACCTACTCTCAACATGCCCAGCTCTCTCCCAAAGAAGAAAACTTCACTTAGGAGCTTTCTTCTACAACGCCTCAGGCGATGTAAAGAATATAGACGTTAACATAAGCTCAAATTGGGTCCAGAAGTAAGAGGATCATAGATCCACGTGGCATCATAATGGGTAAACAGGCCTAAGTAGGTTGATCTTTCCAACGGTTACTTTAACCTAACCTAACCTAATCTAGTTTTATCAAGTTGAAGGACAATTCTTGTAAAAAGATACGCCTTACAATTTTTTTAGGATTGACATTCATTTGGTTGATTATGAGAGCGTTGATTGCAACAATGTTTATCATATCGAAAAATATTGTAAGTGGTCATCGGCGGCAGTTTCTTAGAATACTGTACGTACTGTTTACATATTTTATCAAGTACGTTAACACCACACTTAATACGGTTGTAAAAAAA
The DNA here is from genome assembly GCA_949129095.1 of Volucella bombylans. Classification (NCBI taxonomy): domain Eukaryota; kingdom Metazoa; phylum Arthropoda; class Insecta; order Diptera; family Syrphidae; genus Volucella; species Volucella bombylans. The sequence goes on along the minus strand of OX422144.1, from coordinate 42,126,587 downwards.
ATTCTTTCAGGCTTGCGTTCTTCGTGTGTATCAGGATCAATGGTTGCATCTCAATACAATATAGGGAGTAAGTTGACCGCCTTTTTTTTTGGCACGTAGGACACAAGAGTGGCGTCCTTCCGAAAACCGAAAATTGAACTCTTGATTGTTCTCGTCTTAGAAGGTATTTCTTAGGTATTTCAGTTCTATCAGCTTTCATTGTACCCGCAAATATGATTTTGTTCCGCAAAAGATCCTTAGCCAACCAACGGCAGGTTCGTAAAATAATTATCCACTGTCACATTACAACCTAAAACGAAAAGTCGATCCAGAGCTCTATGGACAATGTCGTTCACCTAGATATTCAATATTTGAAATGCGCCTTCAGGCTTTATTTCTACAATACTACCATGAAGATCCGTATTCCGAATTTGTCCGTTTTATTTTGTATATACATTATAAAGCCCCAATGACCTCGGAAACCAACGATCTGTTCATCTAGCGTCCAATAACCACTAAGAATGAAGTTATTGCGACAATTGTCAGTAAACAGCTCTACAACTTGTCCTAATGGTGCTAAATTATTAATTTATTTGCGTTGTTGTCTATCAGTGACGTCATCAAATCTTAGTGTACGCATGGGAAATCGGAATCTATTTGTTGACATTCTGGTATATACACTTTCTAAGCCAGTACCTTGAGAGTTATACCAAAAAGTTTTTAGGTTCCGTCGTCCATTTCGGGAGATTCCTATTACATACTACAACCGCAGAAAAGCTCTTATTTCAATACCGTGGGTGTATTTGGCGTCCCTGTCTCTTTGAAATTTGCCTTTTATTTTATCAATGTATATATTAGTGCAGCTTACAGTTTTTATCTATTATCCTGTTCATATAGTCTACGTTATTTGTCCTTATGGTGGTTGTTTCCATAGTTTGGGGTCTTGGATGAGAATGAATACTTGGTTTGTGATTGCGTTGAAAATTATGAGGATTTGACTGGAAACTTTGGTCTTTGGTTTGGTTGGATGTTCAATGGGATGATGGGATAGGGATGTGGGGAAATGCGTGGAGAAAAAGGTGCTGATGGTTGTGGCATATATGCCAAATGAGGGTGGAATATTTGAGAGTTTGAATTTTTCCGTGAGGGAATAGGTGGACCTGATATCGGTCTTCGCATTGATCCATTATTGTGGTTTGAATAATTGGGCCTGAATTGCTGGTTCTCCAACTTTTGGCATAAATTGAGGGCTGTAGGTAGATCAGCCGGTTCTATATCGGTCGTTAATAGTTTCATCGACACCTCTTTGGAATTGTGCGATCGGACTTATTATTCCCTGAATTAATTGTCTACATTCCGTTTCGCAAATTTGCGATCAGATTTCCTAACTCCGGCTTAGGACCTTGAAGTCGAAGGTCCTGCTGACGCGTTTTCGGGTTTCAGTACCGACGGACGAATAGTAGGCTCAGTCATTTTGTAGATGAGTTCGAGTGGGATTTGAAAAATGAATTATGATTGCTTCAGAAATCGTTTAAAATATGCAGAATTATTTTCACTCAATTATCACTTAATCAGGGTGCCACTAGTTACTAATTATCGAGCAATTTCGTATTTAACCGTTTACTACAATAATCATTTCAATTGCATGAATAAACTAATTTTATGAAACATATCTTAGATTCTACCTGAAGCAATGTGCATTTCCAGCGCTGGTTTCTCACTACTAAGTTGCCTGTATGCACACCCCCTCACTGTCGGCCTTGTCTAAAGATTCTGTTTCTGATACTTGTAGTAGGTAGGTATGGCTAAGTTGTGCGTCGGAACTTCTTGAGGTCCTTTTTGGTGCAATATTTTGTCCTTTAAGTCCGGACAAAATTTTTTTCACTATTAGCACTGGGCCAATTATTTTATCATTTCTTTAAACAAAAAAATTGTTTTGTTATTTCCGACTGTTTTCTTACAATATTCACTTAATACTGACTTACAGCTAAAAACCTATATATAACGAAAGGTGTGGATCGGCTGTCTCAGACGCAGTGTCAGTGAAAAGGTGTTCCCCCCATGCATTGGCGTATGTTTACCTGATCGCGTTGTTATTGTAGGAAATTGATTTGAGTCGCGTGTAAGCATTCTGCTGAGTTTGCTGACTTTGTTCTACCTTAACTTATATACGTAGATATACATAAATAGAAAGAATATAGTCTGGGCATTCCGCCGAAACCCATTACTTAATGTAGGATAAGCATTTTCAGCAGATGCTCCCATGCTACAGCGGCTAATGAACTCAAATGTTTCACAAGTCCCTTCAACTATCTTGCCTATACATATCTTATTGATCAATAAAAATCTAGATCAATCAATGGTGATCTTGAAGTGGCTGCGGAAAATGTAGTACTCTTACTATAGGCGAATAGAACCAAATAAATAATATTAAGCAGGAAATAGCATCCTATTGGTTATTAAATAAGAAAAGGTGTGACAGTGCGAGAATACATTATTTTACGGTTCACAGATTAAAATAGCAATAATATACAATAATATGTTAGGAGATTAGCCAACAGCTGCATTTTGAGACAGGACAAATATTGAGGTCAATGTAGAGGTACTAAACTGCAAATATACAGAATATTACTACCAATGCTGCAAGTCGCAGGTCTGGACCTTAGGCGATGTGGAACAAAGGACTCATTACTTATCTCAAAATATATGTAGTTCAGCGGATGATCTATTTGTGTACAAATGAAGAATAGGGAACCCATTCTCCAATAGCTGAAATAGCAAAATAGTAACGGGTCAGATGTCTGAAATATGAACATGGTGACAAAGCCAGATGTTGATGATATCGGCCATAGCCCTGATAGTATCTTACGTATTTCAAAATGTAATTGAAAAACACGTCAAGGTTGTATTTCCAGAAACTGCAGAAAGCTGGAAGCAGATAAAGAGAATGAAGAAGAATTATTTACCTGAAACCTTTATTACTACTTTTCGGCAATACAAAAACGATAACAAAGTTAAAGCTTGCATTTAATGTTGTGCTCCTTACCAAACGGATTGCCAATTGTATATTGTATAAACCTTTGTTCCGACTGTTATTGTTACTGATGGGATAGTCAATTTATTTTACTGTTGGTAAGATTTCATAATATATTCATCGACTTTTATTAATTGATTCACATCGTTAGTGTTCATAACTAGTCCCCCAGTTGAGGATCAAGAGCTAGTGAATACTGCCAGCAACAAAAGGAAACAATTACTAACTATAAGCAACAGCAACACTAACAAACGCAATGAGTTATTGCAAGAATATGTTTGCAGTATGAATTTTTTCTGTTTTCAATAGAGGCAATAAATTAAAATGTGTAATTTCCTTTAAAGAAGAAGATGTATTTAATCTAAGAATCACTATTTTCTTAATGCATAATTCTACAGCAGACTGGCACGTCTCAATGTCCGACAGACTAATCGCAGATATTCGACAAGCATAAAAATCATGCGGCCAATGTCCGTCAGATAACTAACGACAATGAAGAAGCTCCAAATCAATGTGCTAGAACAGTGCATATCATGGTAATTTCTCAACAACCAGAAAATGTTAAGAAAGATGAGGGATCAGATTAAAAAGTAAGAACAACTGCGATAATCGCAGCACATCTCTATAGAGCATTCTAGAAAGAAAACTTAAATATATGTACTGTGTCTGGCTTTAAAAACAGCTGGAAACTTTATCATCAACTGCGAGAAACCCTATGAAATTAGCTTGGGATGTATTTATTCTGGCCTTAATGTAATATTAAATTCATCACTTGCGATAATAGTGAACATAATTTCTGCATATCTGGCAAGCTCTTTACAAAAGACGAAGTTACCATTCAAGCCTTTAGGTAGAGATAGAATCGTTTGACTCAATTATATCTCCTCTGTAAGTCTCATTTAAGACAAGCTATAATAGGTGATGCCGCAAAGATAGTGAAAGGGAAGCGTGGTGCTCATCTCTAAGCCAGGTGATAAAACCAGCAAACTTATTTAATTTTTTTTTTCTCTGGCTATCTTGCAAATTATGAAAAATCCAGTTTTTTTGCATCAACTGAATAGTTACAAATAATGAAATTACAAAAAATTAGACAATGGAAAGAAATAAAACAAATTTGTCTTTAAGAGAGCATTTTATTTGTTGACTCTAGTAGTGAGTACTTCCTTTGTTCATAATCACTTCACAAATTCGGTCCGACATGGAATCGTAAATTGCCTTTAAGAAATTTAACGAAATTTCTCTTCAGACTAATTTAATAGCTGCAAAGAGTGATCCTCTGACTTCAAACTGATGACTAGATTCGTACACTTGTCGGACTAACCATGACCATACGTTTTTCATAAGATTTAGGTCTGGTGAGTACGGTGGCCAATGAAGCAATCCCACATTTTGCTCCCTTATCCAAATTTTAACTATCCGCACCGTATGAATGGATGCGTTGTCCTGCTGGAAATTTCAATTAATAAGCCCAGAAATAGCACAAAATTTCGGAAAAAATAACTGTTTTTCAATTGTTCTTTCAAATTTCTTTTCCTAACATCATAAACAAACCAGCATGAACTATTAAATTCGTGCACATTATTTGAAAAGAATGAAAAACAAACTTTTGTAAAATGCTGTACCTATTCAGTTGAAGCGGAGTGTAAGTTAGTGTCTTCCCGCCTGAAGACAAAATATTCATTGTAGATACAAACACAAATCGCGCGAATGTATGAAAAAATGCAAACAGTGTATCAGTAATAGTTTACTTGCCGTTTTTTTTTTTAATGGATATGATCAGAAAATTGCGGGTGCACTGCGACCTCAAATATCTTTTGTGCCACAGAATCAATGTTAAGAAGCCAAGACAGATTAAACTCTTTTGATAAAATTGAGAATCTCTCTTTTCGAAAATTTGAGAATTTCCCCAGGTATTACAATTTCTCTAAGGAAGTATCATCTCCTTAAGGCACTTAGAGCCACGCATGCATTCACATAAAATGTGTTCCGCAATTTCATTGTCTTCCATGCAGAGACGACATCCAGTTTCCTAAATAAGAAATATTTTGTGTTGGTGATATCAAAGGTGGGAGGGCCGGGTTAATAATCCAACCAGTCGTCGAATACCATCTCTTTTGAGTTGAAGCTATTCTTTAGATCTTTTGTGAAAGGTTATGATGGCTCTTTAGCCTGGCGAAGTCCTGGGATGTTTTCTCAATGAGATATATACATTTTGCTCTCCCAACTCTTTATTGTTGACTTAATTGCTGAATTCGGAATATTACAGAACGGCTCAGGGCCGTGTCGAAAGATGAACCTAGACTTAGGGTCTGTAAATGGCATAACTATTTTGGTAGAGTCAAATATCGAGGAGTTGTTCAAGACTAAACTGGATCTAGTGCATGAATAGTAAAAAGGACCGAGCAATCAAACCGAGAAAATATCATACTTAGGATAAAACTTCGTGAATTCAACAACAAGTACGAGTATGTTTAGTTTTATACTACATACATATGGGCAAATTGTGAGCCTCTACTGTGCCTGATAACCAGAGCAGACAGACGATTCCACTCAATCTGCAAAGCTGCAGTAAGACGATAGCTAGCTGGCGATGAGTTGAGTGAACCAACTCCAGATTGCTTCTTTCCACCCGACGACGTAAAACTACCCATTGGCATATTAATTTCCTTCTATTAAATAAAATTTGTGAAATCTAAAAAAAGGCGTTGTATTTTCTCTTGGGAAATCCTACATACATATATAGGGTAACTACTATCAACACTGAAAGACTTTTTCCTAGGTAGTAGATTTAACTATCGGAAGTTTGCCAAATCCCACCGAAAGGGCGGACGTCAGAACAGTAAATTTTTGTCTCTGCTTTCATCATCTTGTGTAGTACCCGGTGAACGTCCTACTGCACCATGTAATTTCAGGCGAAAATTAATTAAAAAACAGCAATAATGAATCCACAACATTTTTGAAGAGAAGCTTGTTTCAGGAAGCCATGCAAATGTGCCACCAGGCAGACTCTTTATTAGACCCGGATTTAGTTTTAGTAAAAAAACAGAAGCTCTAAATAATGCTGAAAACAACAGGGAACGGCGCGCGGACAATTCTCTTGAATCTTCCTGAGATAGACATGATCAGTACGATATATGATATCATGACTTATGTGTTCTATGATAATTTGCTTGAAAATTTGTTAGACTGGCTGAACATCCCTTGTTTCACGGTTAAGGTCTGATGTGGTATATCATATACAATACACAATATGAAACTGTCTGTCTCTATGCTACTTAAGGAGGCATATCTTACTGAAGAGCGGGCCAAAAGTCTCCGCAGCTAGGTTCTATAATTTTAAAATTATAATGTATAAATTAAATTACGTGCTAATGAAAGATAATACTCGTAATAATAATAATTTCTCAAGAGCATTGTGTCTCCTTTTAACATTACAAAATCCTCGGCTGGTCACTCTTTTATCTTTTTTATGTTAAATTCATAAGACGGTCTTCGAAATCTAATTGATTTGAGGTTAAAAAGATAGCAGAGGATGAAAGCCTTGCAGAAATCTTGCATAAAAGAAAATAATATAAGGTAAATACCACTGTACTTTTCGTAAAGCTCCGATCTGCGATCTTTTTTGTATAGAAAAATAAATTCACTTCTTTCCGAATGATCATTCAGATTTTATTAACTTCATGTTAGAACCCAACACTCAGGACGTTTGAGCTAATTTGATATCAATTTTGATGGGCTAATAAAGTCTCATAGGAGGCCGCTACGAAACCGTATTTAAGTTCACTATTTAAGTGACGAATCTTATGGTGAATTGCACTTTTAATCTAGGATAAAAACCGAACTTTGAAGTCACCCCACGGACATATGTAAATTACGTAAAATATACCTAAGTACGAGTATATAAATTTTGTTTTCTAGAAACTATAGATTCAGAAAATATTCAAATTATCAAATAGTTCATATTTTCTAAGTTCGTTTCCAGACCCTTTGAACACAACGCACGTTTGTATGATATCGATGTTTATAAACAACCCATATTAATAACACAAGTTTTCGTTAGTTCCTTATCCGTATCCAAGTCAAAAACCCAGAAATTCCATTATACTTAGTGGTTTCATAGACAATTTTCTTTATATCTTTTGTACAAGTAAATGAAAAGTGCTATTATACACAAAGAATAAAGGTTATTTGCCTTTGTGTAGCGTTGAAAACACCTCACAATGTGATTCACTTGGTTAAGTTTTTGTTGTTGTATTTTGCTCTTCGGCTTAAAATATCGATATCGTCGATGTCACATTATTTACAGATTTCCTATCAATATCCGAAATATTTGTTTAGAGACATGTACTCGTACGAATATGCATACACCATGTACTCATTCTACATTTTACGTCGCTTCTTCGGTGAATGTACATATGTACACACTTACATATTGATAAAGTGCTTGGGGAATTCAAAACATCTCAACAGGTTTTAGCTTTTAAGCCTTTTTGTTCGTTTTATCATGCAAAATAAGTAAATTAGGACGATGGAAGGATAAAGATAAAGATGACATCAACTATAGTAGCTTAAGAACAAGAAGACCGATGATACGAGTATTATTGTACTTTCGATGGATGCAGTGATGATTGCTTGTTGATTTAATTTAAAATGTGGTCTACACATATCGGAATCCTTGCACGGGATGAACAAAGAATCTTTAAAAATTAATGCAAAACGAGAAAGAAAAATATACGTATTAATCGGGCTTACGTATAATAATACTTATAACATATGTACTGTACATGAATATTTGTTTGAGCAATTTTTATCAATGCGGTGTTAACGGGAAACCACATCATTGTTTATTCCATTCTAAACTTATTTAATAATACTTAAGGCGGTAGTTACTTTTAATGTATAGGTTAAAATTAAATCAAAAATGTGTGTAGCAGGAGGCAAACAAAGGTTTTTGTTTTGCCTAACTTAGGGAGAACTCTGAACAGAATGTTGAGAAGCTTTGTTTTCGTTGTTTCCTTTGTTTTAATTGCTTCGGATTGAAAATTAGCCACCATCAATATGTATACTTTGGCACATAGATTCAGGTTTAATTACCAAATGAAATGGATAACTTCTACGTTTGAATGATGGGAGAAGGATTCACTCATTCACACGTTGTATAAAATACAACAACAACAAAAAAGAAGAGGGATTTACTTTGTGGGTTTTCCTACGCGAAGACGAAAGGGTGTATACATATATTTATATTGAAACCAATAACACATGTTCCTAAACCAGGCAAATTATTTAGTCCTGACAATGATATATGCATTAGTGCCCTTTAATTTTTTTCCGAATGAATTGCTCCATATTAGTGGAATGATTAAATAGAAAAACAAGAGCAAATAAATAAACATGAGAATTCGGTTTAAGACTATCGCAAATTTAGCCATATGGTTTTGAAAATATCATTGCAACAAATAGGAAAAACAAAGGTTTGATATCTAATAACTTTGGGAATGTTCTAAATCTTCAGGGTGCATATTATGTTTCGATTTTATTTTAATTTGTGCACGCTAAAAGAAATTCAACAATTATTTAAGTAAAATGTTTTAATAATTTTTCAACTTTGTTGTATCTTAAGATGCTCTGTGACTAATTGTTATCGACCATTCTCGATGGTTTCAGAGAGTTGAAAAACCCTGTACACCTTCATGTTCCTCTTTCATTTTAAAAATATTCACAAACGAAGAAGTACTGATGCGGTGTTAGATAAAAGGAGTCGTAACTTAATTCGAAGTAGGTTATGTACACATTGCATCCTTTAAACTTTACATTTCCAATGTAGTTTTGTCTTTCACGGGAGATCCTTTCAATTGAGTGGCAACTCCTTGATGGCCATATGATTAATACTATCGAAGGTTTTCTTACGGCGTTTTGGGTTGGAAGAACAGAATCCTTCTTTTTGCACTACGGAGTGAATAAATGGCGTAAAACTGTTATATTGTCACTTTTTCAGAATAAAAATTTTACTTCTGGTTTTCATTTTAGAAGCAAATAGAATAGAATAGAAATAAACTAAACGTCAGATAGTGTTGTGTTAAAACAAGTTTTTAGTGTTCCGTTGGAATCCGAAACGCCTTATCTCTAGAGAGAAACCAATCGAAAACCTCATTAAGGTCGATATAAAAGAATTCCGGCAATGTGTTGATGTGGGCTATGCAGAAAGATTTTACAAGGAATTCTTTATGTTTGCTTTTGCGAGTGCAAACTAAAAGTTAGTTTTTCTTTCCAAGACTATCGCAGCTACGTACCTGTTTTTTGAAACTTTGTGATCAAACCCCTTCTCCAGGCTAAAGAAATTAGTTTCGGCGCACAGTGGCTCATTTAGGCAAATGTGCTTGCATAATTTAATTTTCGGGAGGAGCTATATTGAAAATTTTTGAAATTCATTAGAACAAATGTTTGGACTGTGATAATCGAAAAAATTATTTCACTTGGATCAATAGTTTTGCTTGTTGAGCCAGTCAAAATTGAGTAATTTTTAAGGCCACCCAACAAATATTTTTTTTAAAGTTTGATTTCAAAAGTTTGGTTTCAAAAACCCATTTCTTTTTCATTTTGTGTGATATACTCGTATCCTTTCATTTGTAAAATCAAAAATTATCGCAGTTTTTTTTATCATTTTTTGAAAACTATTTAATTGATTATTTTTTGAAACACTATTTCCTTTTCTTCTGGACTTTAGTTGGAGTTTAAAAAAAGGTCCGAAAGGGTCCAACCTAAACTCAATAGAAATTTAATTCCTACTCGTATATAAATTAAAAAACTTTAGGTTTAAAGTTTTTTAAAAAAATAATTTTATTTAGTAAAAACAACCGGCAGCGATTCTGCCTATAGAAATACTGAACATAATTTGCTTAAAAACTAGATCTTAAATACTATTATTTTACTGACACAGAGCTTCTTCTTCCCAGACATTCTCATGGCTGCCTTCGACTGCTTTGTGCTCCCACAAGTATCTCAGGTTGCTGCATGCGGCTGCTTGATGTACAGATGGATCATGTTGCTGTATGGCAATGTTTGATGTACGTGATGGAATGTGGTCATCTCATGTGTTCGTGCCAAATCATTTAGTGATGATTATGGAGAACAAATTTGTGGCATAAAATATTATGTTAACTCCTCCGCCCTTAAATGCTAACGCCCTCGTTTGCGTATTAAAAAAGCGGGATTTGATTTATGCGAAGTATTTTTGGTGATGGTTTTTCCCTTTGGAAGTTATGCGATAATTCTGCCTCTGCAACACTTTCTTCTACGTGTTCTTTATGATCTTGTGGTGTAGTATATGATGTAGGCTTAGGTTTAGGTTTAGCTTGTCTGATCGAGAAATACAGCAGTAAGAGTATTACCAATGATGATATAGTAATATTCGTAATTAGTCCCTTGGTATTTTTGTCCTCCAATGTTTTTATAAATTCCGTATTTTTGGCATTCATTTCATTGATCATTTTCAATGAGAGATGTTTGTGTGTGGAGTAGTTTAATGAATTCATCTGGACTACTGCTGGGAGTGGTTTTGTTCCGGATACTTCTTTCGAGGTGTAGATTTGATTGTGTATCTTCACTGTTGAGTTATGATGCCGAATGAGGAAGGTTCCATTTAGATCGAATGTTCTGTCATCCACTTGTACATGGCCACTAAAGTTGTTTAGGAATAAGGTGTCGGGTAGTATCTCCTCAACCTGTGGAACGTGTTCATTGTTGATTTTCATACAATTGGCTGGTTTGCTCTTAAGAAGGTGTGTCGTGCATGTGTCGTTACTTATGTCTATTACATTTTCTTTGTTACAAATAAGTATTTCATTTAAACGTTTACATTTACTTCTTATACCTAAAATAACATCTTTGCAATATATTACGTTTTCGAAATTAAGTTTATTAATTAAATTATTTATTTTAACTGATTTTAATAACAATGTTTTACAGATCTCGTTACTAGTTATAGGGAAATTAACAATATAAATTATACTTGAGCCATTCGAGGCTAACTTAATATCTGCTAGTTCAATTGCTTCATCTACGTTTGTAAATGGTACATTTTCTTCTTTTAAGTGATTATTAATAATATGCATTTCTTTGTTCGATAATATAAACGAGTTTACAACGTTTGTTTTTGCCCAATTAATGGCATATTCTATATTTATTATTTCATCTTTTATAATAGTTACTAAGGCTTTTAATTCTAGTATACGCTCGGTCTTAACATTTCCTTCGTTTAATTTTATAATTGTATTTGTTATATTTCTTAGTTCTTCTATCTTATTCAGTGTAAGCTTATTCAATATTACTTGATTATTGTTATTTAATAACACATTATTAATTTTGCTTTGAATTATTTCGAAATCAGCGTGGTCGGGGCTACCAGCAATCCACTTTCACGCGCTGCCAATAAAATTGAGGGATCTTTTAGTTTTTGTGTTTTTTGTTGGGAATAGCCGATCTAAGTGATCGTTAATTAGGTTTATATCGTATGTTAGGAAAGGATATAGGGGATGTTTAGGGTCAATTTTTGTTGCTATTGTTTGAAAATGCTTATCAATCTTCCTGTATTCCTGCAGATCTATTGTATGGATTAATTTAAATGATCCAGTTTGAATTTTCGCTAATCCTGTTTCTAGGGTTATAAGTTGCGAATTTGTATAATCAAGAAGTTGGGTCTCCGCGTTTGTCCGTCGTAGTAAAGTCCTGTAAAAAAATCTAAAGTCAGTTTCGTATATGTGATTTGTAAACAATTCTACCACTTTCCGTTAAGACGGTGGTATTTCTATTTTCTTTAACTATTTCCTCTTTGAATCTATTGGAAAGTTTGCTACCTAGTCTTTTGTTCATTTTGACGTATATGACCTGTCCTGGGATATATTGTTTTATTTCGTGTTTTCGTTTATTATGATAGTCCAAGTCGCTTTTCTGTTTCATTTTGAGTTTCTCTATATTTGATTGCCTGGTTTTCTCGTAATCATTGGGACTAAATTCGACTGTTCGCACGAAGAAAAGATCAACTGGTCTTTTTCCGGTCGATGAGTGGATACTGTGGTTGTATTCATTTACGGATCTTTCTAACAGTTCTTCGAAGTTTCTTTCGGTACCTTTTTCTTTAATGTACCTCATGATTTCTGCTAATGTAGAGTGAAAACGCTCTACTTGACCATTAGCTTCACTACGGTACGGGGGTACTTTGTATATGTCGATGTTAAGTTCGTCTTTCATCATAAAAATTATGGAGGGGGAATTTATAGCTAGTTCGTAATCTAAGACTACAGATTTTGGAACACCGAAGAAAAAGAGCAAGTCTCTTAGAGGTCTTCTGACGTCTTCTATTGATCTACTATCCAGAATTTTGACCTGTGCGTATTTAGTAAATTTATCGAGTGCCGTTAAGGCTAATTTTTTCTCTGTATGAAAGATGTCAATGTGAACTGTATGGCCTGGGAATGTAGGGATTGGGGTTTCATTTAGCTTTGGTTGGTTGGGATGTCTTTCGTATTTATTCTTTTTGCAGACGGAGCAGATTTTAGTGATTCTTTTTATCTTGTTCATCATAGATGGGAAATAGTACTTCTCTAGAATCTGAGAACGATTTTCCGCAGCATTTCTGTGAGCGCGTTCGTGTGTTTCTATGATTATTGCGTCTTGGTCCTGTTCTTGTAGGACGTCTTGTACCAGAAGCTGTGTGAATCTAACTTTATATCTGTTGAGATGGGTTTTGTAAAGTTCTTGTAGTTAATAACGCTAGGATTGAGAATTTTTTTAAGAATGGGTAAAAGATTTTCGTTTGTGTATTGCGGTTCTGTAATCTTGTGGCGATGGTATCGAGGAAAAATAATTTTGAATTGGTGGGTGGATGTTTCGCCTATCTCTAAAAATATTTGGTTCTTATAAACATTAATCAAAATCAGGTTTCCGGAGGAACTCTCTTGGCTATGTAATGTGGGGGTCATGGTATTTACGGCTGTATCAGCAGGCATTCTTGAGAGCGCATCCGCTACTACATTAGCTTTACCCGGTTTGTAGTGTATCTCGTGATTGTACTCCTCCAGGATAGCCTTCCATCGTTTCATTTTTCCGTTATTATTTTTGTTGCTGAGAGCATACGTTAACGGCTGATGGTCTGTATAAATGTTTACTCTGGCGGAACCGTAAAGGTAATTTCGCAGTGAATTCAGGGCCCAAATTATCGCCAACATTTCCTTCTCGTTTGTAGCGTAATGTTCTTCTGTTTGATTGAGTGTTCTTAAAATGAACATGATGGGCTTCTCTTCCTGCTCCAGTACTGCACCGATTGCATAATTCGATGCGTCAGTTGTTAAGTCGAAATGTTTTTTAAAGTCTGGGTATTTAAGAATGGTTTCGCTTAATACTAAAGCGTTTCTGATTTTTTCGAATGATTCTATTGCTTCTTTGCCTAAAGTTACTGGTTTTTTTTGGGATAAATTTTTGGACAAGCGTCCTTCCTCCCCCCTTAAAAGGGTTGTGAGAGGTTTCGCTATCTTGGCGTAATCCCTTACAAACCGCCGGTAATAATAACCAGAAAGACCGAGAAAGGATCGGAGGTCTTTAACAGTTCTAGGGTAAGGGAATCTTACTATGGCTTCCAGTTTTGCTGGATTCGTTCGAATGCCGTTAGCTGAGACGATAAAGCCGAGGAATTCGACTTCCTGTTTAAAAAAGTCGCACTTTTCGAGTTGGACTTTCATGTTTTCTTGCTCGAGGTCCGATTTGCTTTTGCTAAAGATTATGATATCTATTATGTCTATATACACGAAACATATCTTTCCGATATGATCGCGAAGGATATCATCCAATGCCCTCTGAAATATTGAGGGGGCATTCTTCAGGCCGAATGGTAGTCTGGTAAACTCGTACTTTGCGTTGTTGATAGAGAAGGCAGTTTTCTCAATGTCAGATTCCCTAAGGGGAATTTGATGGAAACCGCTTTTCAAGTCTAGTACGGTGAAGCATTTGCTTTGACCCAACTGTGACAGTACCTCGTTTATTTCCGGTATCGGATATCGATCTGAAATGGTGACGCTATTGAGTTTCCTGTAGTCAATGACGAGTCGGTATTTTCTTTGTCCGCTTGAATCTGTTTTTTTCGGAACCACCCAAACAGGGGAATTATAGGCGGACCTTGATGGCCTTATGATTCCATCGTGGAGTAAGTTCTGTACTTGGTTCTCCACTTCGTCCTTCAATGACATAGGGTATGGATAGAATTTGCTCCAAACGGGTCTATCATTGGTAGTTCTTATCTCGCCTTTGACTTTTGTTGTGAATGTAAGTTTTTCATTTGGATCGATAAAGAGACTAGAGAAATCTTTTATTATTCTTTCGAGTGACTGCTTATCTTCGGTACTTAAGTGGTTGGTTCGAATGTTGATGTTGTTAACATCCTGAGTGCTTTGATATTTTATACGCACTTTTATATCGTCTTGGATAATCATACAATCATTATGGGTGTGAATAATTGCCGAGAGTTTTTTGAGAGTATCGTGGCCTAATATGCCATGAAAGGATTTTAATGTAGGAAGCAAAAAGAATTTAATTTTTTCCTGAAGGCCGAAAAGGTTTAAAAAGGTGTGGTGAGTGACATTTGTTTTTCCTCCCACGGAATTAGCGTAAAATGGACATTCGTTTAGAATAGGATTTTTTATAATTGAGGATTGCACGTAGTTTTTGTTAGAGCCGGTGTCGATCAAAAACTTGAAAATTTCATTATTCTTCGCTCGACATTCGAAGTATGGCAGCGAAGAATTCGTTAGTCTAAAAAATGAATGTCGGAGTAGTCGGGAGCTTCTACTAGCTGGGAGCTCTCTGATTGATATTGTTCTGTGTAGTCGTGTAGATCTGGGCTAAGATCTTCATTCGTTTTCTCCATTGTGTTCGTATACGCTTTCAGTTCGTTGTCACCTGTGTTGTTGTCAGTCTGTGTGTCTGTGTAGAAACTGTATTGTTGCGGATTTACGGATTTATTTTGGTCATAGGGATTCCGGGTTTGGAAAGATTGTTTCGGAGGTCTGGTCTGAAAGGACTCTCTTCCCTTGGGTTCGTATTTTATTTGTGGGAGTTGTCTATTGGGGTTATTCGTATTATTCCGATCGTAATTTGGTTGATTCGTACGAGGAAGTTGGGTATGATTTTGCTGTTGCGATTGCATTGGCTTACAATTTTGTTGTTGCGATTGCATCGGCTTGAAAATTTGTTGCTGCGATTGCATTGGTTTGAAAAATTGCTGCTGCTGTGGGACATTGGAATATGGAGCAGATGGTCCGCTCGTCGGTTGTCGTACCTGAGAAGCTTGTCTATTTGGATTAGATTGATAAGAGTTTTGATTTCTCTTCATGTTTATTTGCTGTCTATTAGCGTAATTTGTTCGGAAGTTTTGGTTCTCCAGTTTTAGACAAAGATGGAGAGCCTGGGGTAAATCAATGGGTTCTCTAATCCCTAGTAACCTTGGCAGGTCACCACTGAGTCCCCTAACGAAGGTGTCTAGCGCTTTATCGCGGTACGTTTGTTTCAGCAGAGACATAGATTCGGCGCTAATGTCCATACAGGACAATCTGTCGAGTATTAACGAGAGATGCGAGAAGACTTTTTGGTAAAATTCTTGCACCGATCTGTTACCTTGTACAAGGGAGGACATCTGGTACTCAAGCGTACTCATGTCTCGCTTGTCGGCATAATGCATGATGAGGCATCGCGAAATACTCTTCCAATTCAGGGGAGTATTAAAAGATTCTAACGCCATGTCGGCGTTACCTACAATTTTGTTTCTAATGACGCTTAGAATTGCATAGTACTTGGGGGTACCAATGAGAGGTTCATACACCTGTAACACTCTCTCTACACTCTTCCTCCAAGAGCTGAATTCCCCTTGATCGCCTGCAAAAGTCCTAAGACTGCGTACGATATCGGGAACCTTATCTAAATCTGATAAGTTGTTACGGTATTCAGGGGCGATGGTTTCATCGGTAGCTTGCATCTGATCTGCATTTGGGTTTAGTACGTTTTTGGATCAAGGTTCGTCCTTGTTCCATTATTACGCGAGTGATAATTAATTAGCGATTCAAATTCCGGAGTTGCCTGAGGGTCTTGAACTGAGTGGGAATTTGAGGAGGTGGACTGGAAGGAGGTATTAGTATTGTTTTCAATAATTGTATCGAGAACAGCGGGAGTTTGGGCCGTAGTTGCCGACTCATGCTGATTCCGCTCCTGCTGACCAGTAGCGTTTGATCTTAAATTTCGTTGTGTGGTAGACATTTCTTATATTTTTTTTAATCGATAGAGTATAGGAACTAGCACTTATTCTTATGTATTCACTTAGATTTCAGTAATAATTTTCTTAATGTATATTTGCTTTTAATTTGTGTACCTTTCTTATTTCTAATTGTTTGTTAAGATGTATTTATGTAATTTGATTTAATTTTCTTTAATTGTTGGTTCGTCTGATAGTTAAAAAATTATTAAATTTCTTATTTTAAAGTAATTTGTTAAATTACAAAGTATTCAATAATTGTAAGTTTTTTCTTAGTTATTTTTTTTTTTTTTTTATAATAAAAAAAATTATGCACTTTTCTTACTAACTATCTTACATTATTAACGGCATGTAGATCAGCATCGTTGTCTTCGTGGTGAGCGGCTAGCGGGTGACGCTTCCTTTTCCTCCGTTGTTTTACGGCTACTCAGGGGCCCTTTTAAAATTTTCTCACGCACTTGGGTTTTGGACCGACGGTTAATTTTATGTTTTGGGTGGTTTTTTTCGCACTTCGTTAATCACTGTTTTATTTTTTTACCGCACGAAAGCTACTTGAGGTTGTTGGCGAACCACTCAGTTAATCACTGTTTTTTTTTACCGCGCGAAAGCTACTTGAGGTTGTTGGCTGGGCAGTGTACTGGTAATGGAAAACGCGTTTATTTAACTGGCGAACACTTGTAACACACTTTTTAATACATATAAAAAAAACCGCCGGTCCCTGCTCGGGCGCCAATTAAAAAACTTTAGGTTTAAAGTTTTTAAAAAAAATAATTTTATTTAGTAAAAACAACCGGCAGCGATTCTGCCTATAGAAATACTGAACATAATTTGCTTAAAAACTAGATCTTAAATACTATTATTTTGCTGACACAGAGCTTCTTCTTCCGAGACATTCTCATGGCTGCCTTCGACTGCTTTGTGCTCCCACAAGTATCTCAGGTTGCTGCATGCGGCTGCTTGATGTACAGATGATTTTTGTTTCTTTCTCTCTCTCATTGGAGAAATTTTGCACAGCGCTGTGCAAAATTATAAACTCAAACGTAAATTTTAATTTTTCTTGCAATGAGTAGTATACATTAATATTGTCATACGATACTATCGTATTTCAGGGATTACGATTCGTAGTAAAAAAAAAAACAGTTAAAAAGCGAACAGTTGTATTAAAAAATATTAGCTAAAAAGTAGTAATGGACATTTCATACAACAATTTATTAGAATTTTTGTAAATGTCTCGAATAAAAAAGAGTTCAGATGTGCCGTAAAAAAATTATTACCAACTGTCCGGTGAAAATTTGCCAGCGGAAAGGTGTACGAAATTGAAAAGAAATATTCATAAATTTGTGCGCAAACTGGAGATTTGTCTAATGCCTTGGCAATATAGTATAATAAGGATAATGAAAAGATGAAAGCTGGTGTAAACAAGGCAGTCTCTGCCGCAAGTTAACTGCAAGTCAAACAAATAAAAGAAAACAGAAAGAAAACTCTACAAAAGGATCCTGTAAAGTATAATAGTGATACATAATGCATTGGCTTTGTTAATGGATTTGGGTCTGTCAAAAGGAAAATATAAGATTTTGAGAAGTTTCCTAAGAAAACACAACGTAGATGTCCTTCCAACCTATAGAATTACAACAGTTGCCAAAAAAGAGGCAGTTCCAGCAAATTACGAAATATAGAAATATCAGCTAGAGTGAAACTTTAAGACATGATGGATCGTACTGCAAGACGTCCGTTAGAAAGCAAAAGTGAGGGAGAATTAACTGCACTTCCAAGAATTCTTACATTACAAAGTAAGTTATGGATAATCTGGACAATGTGTCTACAAGGAAAAAATTATTATTATTATTATTATTATTTATTAATCAAAACATAAATGTACATGATTAATCTTAAAAAAAACTACAGCACTAGCATACAGGGCTTATGGCTGGGATCTTAATATATTTCTTAAAGATTAAATTAACATAAAAATACTAGTCCGGAGAGCGCTTGATGATGTCAGGAGGGAGAGTATAACAAAAATCGCTCTCCTGACATCCTCGGGTGCTCCCCAGATATAGGGAAAATAGTTAACAGCTAAATATACTTTTCCAGTTTTAGGTATTTTAGTAAGTTATAAATATTATTAATGTTTTTTGACGATGGAGTAGAGAGAAGACTGATAATATTATCTTTATATAGATTTCCACAGATTTGTTTAATTTTACTACATTCGATAGTGATGTGCTTAATGGTTAGTAAACTGTTTGTTTGGCAAAGGTGACAAATGGGTTGTGGTTCGCTCCTTAGTAAGTGGCTATGTGTTAACCAGGTGTGTGCATGTCGAAGTCGTAGAATGCATCTGTTCATACTAGGCGTGGTATTTGTCGGATAAGTTGCTGGTGTGCCTCCTGAGTTAATTGTGGCATAGTGATGAATGTATCTGCTCCAGCATTCTTTCTTTTTGAGAAGTCAGTATGCGTTTATAATTTTATCCAGATGGTTTTTTGGGAGTCGGTAATGAGTTACCTCTGTATTTGGACATATATAAATAACTTTCGCCTTCTTATCAGCTGATTCATTTCCTTGAATATTTGTGTGTCCTGGGATCCAGATGAGTTTTAACTTTCCACTCTGCGATATAATGTTATCTCGAATGATATTTATTATAGGCGTTCGGCTTTTTATATTGCTTATAGCTTGGAGAGTGGGGAGACTATCTGTAAGAATGATAGTTTTTCTCTTTGATGATATTGCTATCTTTGTGGCTTCCAATATAGCTAGAGCTTCTGTGGAGAAGATGGAAAAATATGTTGGAACCTTCACAGCAGATAGTACATCCCCATGTTTATCGACAATAGCAAATCCGGTGCCCTCGCAACTCTTAGACCCGTCTGAGTAAAGCATGTTCCAGGTGTTATTGGGATAGTTGTTCAGGAGTTGCAGGAAGAGTTGGGTATATTTTTCTTTGGGAGTCGTATTTTTCGGATATTTTGATAAACTGATGTCGATCGAATTAGGTGGTAATAACCATGAAGGGTATTTTTCGATGGGAACACATTTTATATTGGGTTCGATATCTATGGCTCTTGCAAAGGATAAAGCTTTGTATAGCGTTGAGGTTTGTCTGGGTGTTTTTTTACGTTTCAAGATTTTGGCTGCGTCTGTGTGAATTGGTAAACTTTGTGCTTCACAGATTTTCGGGAGGAGACGAGATGTTAATATGTCCTTTCTGTCTTCGATTGTGTAAAAACCTCCTTCTGCCAGCATGTTCTTGATTGGAGTAGTTCGAAACGATCTAAGGCTTGTTCTTATTGCCGCATGGTAGGAAGTTTGTAACACTTTTAGGTTTATTGGAGCACACTTACCATATATGGTGAGCCCGTATTCATTTTTAGATGCAAAAATAGTTTTTGTTGTGTTGATAAGAGTGTTAGTATGAATATAAATATTGCGTGATGTCAACTTTGGTTTTAATTCAATACAATGTGGTTTAAAACTAAATTTCTTATCAAACAATATTCCTAAGATATTTAAATAGCTAACAGTTTCTATTTGAATATTTCGCACTGCAATATCAAATTTAGTTTTCTGCAAATGCGTAGGTCTTTGTTTTTATTTAAAAATATTATTGCTCCTGACTGGATACACCAATTACAAATTTCGTTAAGAACTTCTTTAAATAAATTAATTGTACGGTTGATATCATTTGTTCTGGACATTAAGTACAAGTCGTCAGCATAGAGTGAATGATCAATGTTTTTAAATCTTAAAATTATATCACTATAATGTCATTGTATGCAATTATAAAGAGAATAACCGAGAGCGGAGATTCTTGTGGTATGCCATTTTTAGAGTTATGCAATTTTGAGAAGTAGTTGTTAACTTTCGATCTAAAAGATCTGTTTATTAAAAATGCTTTAATAAAGTGAAATATTTTTGGACCGATATTCCATTTGATTAACTTGTTTAAGATAACGGGGATTCCTATACGTTCAAATGCCTTCTCGAAGTCAATCGAAACAATTGGATATAAATTCGTCTAAATGGAGGAATGAATCGACTGTACTACGACCATGCTTGAAGGCGACCTGGTTTGTGTTAAGAATTTTATGCTTTTCAATATACCAAAGAAGTCTTTTTGAAACAATTTTTTCTAAAAGTTTGCTTGTGCAGGACAAGAGTGAAATCGGTCTGTAACTATTTGTGTCAGTTGGGTGATGTTTTTTGTTTTGGAATGGGAACTGTGGTGGCAGTTTTCCATGCATGTGGTAATATCCCTTGATTAAAAATATTGTTAAATAATAACAACATACGTTTTTTTAATTTCGAATGGCGTGTTTTTGATCATCGGATACGATATGCGATCGTACCCGGGTGTTTTTCCTTTGACTGAGTTTAGGCAGCTTTCAAATTCAAGTAAATTGAAAGGTAATTCCAATTGTTTTGCAGACAAAGATAGGTTACAAGGGATTAGGTTATGGTTCAATGCTGCAAGTTTGTTCAGTCGGAATTAGGGAGAGAAATTGGAATCGCTACAGTAAGAGGACCACTGCTCGGTAAAATGTTCAGCGATCAAGTTTAAGTCCGTTAGCGATTCGGAGTTAGTGTGTATAATTTTTATGTAGTGAGGAATATAATTACCGGTAAGGATTCTTATGTCTGCCCAGATTTTTTTACTTGTCGTGGTAGGATTTAGATTTGAGGTGAATTTCTGGAAACTTTCAATTTTGGAAGCCTTGACTTTCCTACGAAATAAAGCATTCGCTTTCCGATAATTAGTGAGGTTTGTTTCGTAAGGATACTCTCTAAGGATTTTCCATAAATGTTGTTTCCTTTCCCGCAGAAAAGTTGGCTGCGAATCGAAGTCCTTTACTTAATAATGCTGCCTCTTTGTTGACGTTTGTGGATTGTGGTTCATTGGTAAAAAAATCTATTGCTTTTGCTTGGAAAAGATTCCAGTCGGCGCGGTCGGTTAAAAATTTAGGAATCGGCTTAGAGTAAGTGTTATTGTTTTTAAGATTAAGGTTGGTTATTATAGAGAAGTGGTCGCTATCGTGCAGAAAATCCAATCTGTTCCTGGAGGTGTTAGGTAAAAGTTGAGTAGATATCAATGTAAGGTCTACGTGTGTAAAGGTACATGGGTAGAAAAGTGTGTTGGACTTCCATCGTTAAGGAGAGAGAGGGTTGAATTTATTAAGAAGTTCTCAACTATTTTGCCTCTTGCATTTGAAATTTGGGAACCCCAAAGGGCGCTCCAAGCATTAAAATCGCCAGTAAGAATTAGTGGGGAGTTCACTGATCTAATAATATCTTCTAGGTTTGTAGAAGAAGAGAAGTCTGGGTTGGGTGAATGTAAAGAGATAAAATAGTTATTTTAATGTTAAGATCAATTTCTACTGTTATTGTTGAGATATTTGAGCTAATTGGTTGGACTGTGTGTGGGATTGACTTATGGATTAGGAGGCCAACTCCTTGTTTTGCGGTTGTATTTGTACTAAGATTATGAAAATATGGTAAATATTGTTTTGGAGCTTTATCTTGTGTATTGTCGTAAATGTGAGTTTCCTGGAGAGAAATTATATGGGGTTTGTTCTCTTTTATCAACAGCCCAAGTTCATGATAGTTGTTTAGATATCCGTTAAGATTCCACTGAAGAATCTTGAGGATTGTATGAGCTGACGTAGAAGACTTTTGTGCAATATAAGAGGAGTTATACTGTGAAAAGTTAATAGGGTGTTAATTTGTTTGATAACTTGTGTGGCTCTGCCGCCCCGAGTCCGAACAATCGAAATTCCCAAAGGAGTTTGAATGATTCGAACTTTGAAAGATAGAGTCGGTATTCGAAGTACCAATTAAATGATTAGATGTCTTCATCATAATCATCCTCGGAGATTCTTTCGTTATCGATGGTCATGGGTAAAATTAATTTGGTTGTGTGTGTTAAGTCAGTTTTAGAGTGTAGATTTAAAGTGTTATATGTGTGCGTAGAGTTGAGAGTCCTACTAGAATTTGTGCGAGAGTTTGAAAATTGAGATTCATCGTTTATAGGAGAAGTTTGTGTGATTGTTGAAAGAATGCTTTTGTTTGACAGGGAGTTGGATGCTGTTGGTGTTCTGGCGGGTAGAGAAGGGATCGTAAAGTTTGGTGCTATGTTTGGATTTAGATTAATAGGGGAGGATATTGAGCGAGAAGTAGAGTCGCTTATTTGTTTTAGTGTTTGGGTTATCGTTTTGTTTTTAATAGCAGTTTCTATTGGTGTGGTAGGTGTGAGATTTGTTTTTTTGGATGAAGAGGAGGAGGTTGTGACGTGTGACGGGGCTGGTCTGGGGAATTGCGAGAAACAGGTTCTGTTCCGTTCCTAACAACTGAAAAGAAAGAGAGAGATGAGGCGATTTTTTGGCTGTAGATTTGTTAGGCTTCTGCCATGCTGCATTTTTTTTATAGTTTTTATTTTTAAAATGTCTTTTGCTTGCATATACCGCTTGCATAGCTTTGATGATGCTGGGTGATTTTCTGCACAATTAGTGTGGTAAGGGGAGATTGCATGTTTCGCAAGCTTGAGAACCAGTGCATCTTTTCGTAGTGTGACCGAGTCGTTGGCATTTTTTGCAACGCATAGGGTTAGGGAAATACTCCTCCACCTTGAGGTTATACCAACCCACCTTTATAGACGTAGGGGGGCGAAAGGGATCAAAGGTAAAGAGCATTAGCCCAGTGACCCTTTGAGCACCATTTTATGTTATATTTTTTAACGCACCCTTTTTTCGATCTCTTGTTCACAAATAATTTTTTTAATTTCTAGTTTATCTCTAGCTTTACAAAAAAAATATATATATTTTTAAATGAGTATAAATAATTTCTATTTGTAGGTGGAAATTAATTTACATCCCAGCGAGCTTAATTAACCCGACAGACAAATATCTTGCTCTAACTAAGAACAATTTCACCGACTTTACTATATGGGGCCGAATCCTGGATGAGGTGGTGAACAGTAAAGCAAATTTTAAGGTGAAAAGTTATGAAGTCAACAATCTGTACTATATAGTACAGTGACTTGAATAACGAAATAGCGAAATAACGAAATAACGAATATTAGGTTTCAGAGATCAAACTGTTATGGCAGCTGAGTCTAAAGCTACGTTTATTTCTTCTTAGTTCTGCAAAAATTATTGCTTTGACATTCTAAGTGCTGAGTTCTTAAAAAAAAGTATACTGCTATCAAATTTGCTTGGGTTAGAGATAGGAAAAGTGGGTGATGTAAGGAAAAGCACTTGTGGTCGGATGTCTAATCAGTGGAGGGACACTGTATGCATAAAGACAATGACGCACGAGGCACGACACGAGAAATCGCAAAAACTACCAATCGGCGCTGTTAATGTCGCATACTAGGAAAATTTTGGAGAGAGTTCTAGTCAGTTAGCAACGCAATATTTTCAATCACCATGCCACTCAATATGGCTTTGTGGAAGGCATGTCGTACGATGACTCAATTCAAAGTTTATGGATAATGATAGAAGAACATCGATTTCATCGGCTTGGAAAAACTTTCGATAGAGTTTCCAGAGATTTTAAATGGACAACGGTAAGATCTCAAAATGTACCCGAGACGTTTATTAGAATAGTATTTTTTCCATACGATGACGTTCAAACGAAAGTTAAATGCACAGCGGAATTAACCCAATAATCTGATGTTAAAGTTGGTGTATGCCAAGTTAGCGCTCAAAGACTATTGCATTTCAATGACTTGCAAAGTTCTCTATTAAAGCACACTGACGAGTCCGAAACGACCTCCCCTTCTTTTCGCTGATGATATCGCTATCATAAACAATGTCGTAACAGTCCTCTAGCTAATACTCTTACCTATTATTTGGATAAAAGTAATAGAAATAAACGACTTTCGAAGAAATCCGAATATTTCCATTGACCTTTTTTCGAATCAGCAAACCCAACTCCTGACATCTAGTATTTAGAAGGAGTGGTCGTAGCTGTTGTTAATCACCAAGGAAGTTGGGATGACGATGTTGCGCATACATAGAAATAGTGTGAGCTGCTTACGTGTACTCGTAAATGGAGCGAAAACTCCGCAGTATTTTATGATGCTTAAACTTAAGGTTTTGTCATACATTATAGTCCTACGTCCAGCTTTAATACATGCACCGCAATGTTGGGCGATATACAAGATATTGAAAAAAATTACAGGGATGGAAATAAAAATCGAATCTAATGAGAAGTAAGGGCATTCGCATACGTCTCCCAATTAAGATGCCTAGATACTATATGTATACTGAGAAACTTCAGATTGAGTAAATCAGCTGATTCTTCCAAGTTCAAGAAGGTCGTCGGAATATCCGATCCAAAACGAAGGACCGGGTCAAGTTCTGGTCTGAGCTGAGGTTGAAAGCAGAGGACGAAAGAATAATTGGATCACTTGCAATGCAAAACATTAGCAAACTCTAGGCTCACTTAAGACGTAATCGAAAATAGAGCACCTCGTAGAATTACCGCAAATGTAGCCAATTCAGGAGCGCGGGGTAGGTATTAAGGGAGTGACATATTTAAGTCAAAGCGATTCGGCATAGTTATTTGTTGACAATGGTCCATAGTGACCGTAATTGTTGTGGTTAGTTTGAATTTGTACTATAAGAGGGGACTGAAAGTGAATGAAATATTTTGCACAATTCTCGGGCAGTCGATGTTTCTTTCTATTTAATAACTGGTGAATGTTTTTTTTAAGGATATGCATGCTTATTACTTGTACTTTATTTTCATAGGGAGGGTAATACATATGGATCAATGCAAGGTAGACGATGAAGTGCGAAACGAATAAAACTACGTTGGAAGGCTTCGATTCTTTAAATGTGGATTGTTTTATATGGTGACCATACTTAGCTGGAATATTCGAGAGGAGGGCTTACAAAAGTGATGTATAATACGGGGACCTTATAACATAAAGATTCGAAAATCCCTGCGTGTGATAAAGCCAAGTGAAGAATTAGATTTATTAATAATGCTGTCAATATGTGAGCGGGAATTTGGTGCTTTATTCCAACGTTTGTTGGAATAGGTTATCGCTTGACATTCGTTCGCAGCTCCAAGCTCCAAGAAGATTTGCATGCACCATACCGAAAACTTATTTGAAATGACTTTGTAAATGCACATGCTCAGCGTAAGTAGAAACATTATAATTCGTTAAAACGAGATGAATATCGTTAATCGTACTCTGAGTCACACCAGATGTCTCAATAATAGGATCGGATATTGAGGATTTGAAAATGACAGTGTACTCTTGTTATTTTAAATAGGATTGATCCTAGCAACAAATTGGGGATAAAATCTAATTTTTTTTAGTTTGAAAATGATAAGTTTATGAGAAATTTTATTGAATGCTTGGCTGAAATCTATACTAATTGCATCGACTTCGTTACCATCTTCTAAAGCGCAAAGCATCCTAGAGACGAACTCAATTAGGTTAGTGGTGGTTGCTTTACCTTTCAAGAAATCGTGGTGATCTGTGAAGATAATTATTCTACAGTACGGAAGTAATTCTTGATAGACTATGCTTGAGAGTTTTGCTATGGGCCAGCAATTACTAACTTAGGCCTTACCTACTTTTCAAAATTGTGAGTATAAGAAAGGAGTTGTATGAAAACGGTTATGGATTGCGAGTTATACACGCTAGAGATAGGGATTATCAGTTTTTTCAAATCCATTATTTCGAAAAACATTGAAAATTGGAGGAACAACCTCATTGTTTTTAATATCAGGAGAAATATTAGTTTTATTAAGAGCAAAGAGGTCATAAAGGAGCATTTGTGAATTAAAATATAGGGGGGAGATTTTTGAACATTTTACCTTTTACATCTTGGTAGGAGGGTTATACCAATTTCGATTGGCTAGGAACTATAATAGTTTTTAAAATTTAAATGAGTTTTTTGTAACAAAGACAAAGGCGTTTGGAGTTAACATGCAAAGAAAGTGTACAGAGAACTTCATTAAAATAGATGTCGAAAATTTTCATCAGTTCAAAGGAAAAGCCAGAGGGAGGCCCTCTCATTAAATCAAAACTATATATATTGCCATCGATGCAAACGAATTTGGTTTAACTATACAATAGAGCCGTACATTTTAATAAATGCGGCTATCTCTCAAGTGAGACACTACTAACAACTGTCATCGTTCAAATGGCCATTCAACGTAGCGCAAGCTCCGATTTTCAAAATTAGTTTTAATTATATGGGTGGTGTTAAAGAATTTAAGTTAAAGTGGAAGCTACGTAAAAGCACTACTGGTGGAAAAGCGATACAACATGGTTAAGCAAGTAACACTTCATCCTTATTGGATAATATAAGTGTCATTTATTATTATCTCACAGTTTTCAATGCCATATAGCGATCTGAGGATTCGTTTCGTAGTAGTTCGGTATCACTTAATGTTTTCAGAAGTTTCACTTAAAAACCAAAACACTCTTTACTTGGTTTCCAATATCCAGTTTCGAAATTTGTACGAGTAGAATTCTTCTTTCATCTTGATCCGGTGGTTTAATTTTCAATCTTGCCTTGTCATGCTTTTCCCCATTTTATTGCGTTTAAAGTTACTTTAGGTAATTTCTTGTAGATATAATTGTCTATCGTTTATAGTTTTAAATCGTGCTTTTAACATGTAAAGGAAAAATTGTAAAACTAATTCGTTAACAATATCTGGCCGATAAGGATAACCAAACGAACTCATTTTTTCATTTAAGAAAACACACACATTCGGAAATTGTACAAAATTAATAAATTGTGTTTGAAATGAAATATTGTAAAGCAAGCTTCACAGTTACCTTAGTTGTTGGCCTATTTTCTTTTTCTTTCTTTTTGCATTTATGGCATGAATTTTTTCCCTTCATCTTATGTGCAGCCTTAATTCCTAGCAGGAAAATATAGCGTTTTAATAATTTTTATACCACTGATGATATTTTAATGTTGCACAAATATAGCCTTTTATTAAACTATGTCTCCTTGTACATCGGACGAGTAGCCTCGTCTAGTATTCAACCATTTTCATGAAACATTATTTAAAAAAAAATAGTAGATAACGTATTCAGAAAGTGAATTTAATCAAGAGTCTCGGAATTGATTTAATTTATTCAATAATAAATAGAAAATTCATCTATGTATATGTTTTTCGCAGGCATTTCATCATAAGACAGTGAAAACTTGCTTAATTCCTATCGCTTGAACAGCAGAAAACTCATAAAACAGGAATTAAAGTTGACAATCAGATAACTGAGCTGCGATTGGCTCCGCCCCAAGAGCCAACAAAACCAAGAAATTAGTTCACGTCCAAGTTACTGCGACAGCAGTGGTTATTTCAAATTGTTGTTCACGTTATGCTCCTCATCTATTCCAATGCGCATTCACTTTGCTCCCCTTTTGGAGCCGACTGGAATGTGGAATGTGGATCTTAACTGAGGCAGACGGTAGTGGTGAATGAAGTGTTTTGACTTTAGAGAGAGCATAATCATTTTTGATTGGAATTGGGTAAGGTTTATTATGAGAGCGGTGAAGAAGAAGAGACTGTGTCGGTAAAGTAGAGTTGTTAAAGAGCAATTTGAATAATTTTGAACAAATATTATTTATTATTGACTTAAAAAAATTAAACAAAATTTTACTGCCATTGCAATAAAGCAATAAAATATTTTTCAACTCTTTGGAAAGCTAGATCAAGTGAAAAATATATAGATGTACATGTACCTACTTACATACACTTACATTGGATTTTTTGTTTCATACAGTGACTCTGAGGTTAAATGTTGTATGCGTATTAGGAATAATAAAAAAAAAAGAACAGTTCAACAGAGAGAAGTTAATTACATGTAAGTATGTATCTATGTATGTACAGGTATATGTATGTAGCTTATTTACGTACAAAGTAAGAACTCAAAGTACCTATACTAAATCTCAAATACAGGGGTTTTCAGTAGATGCACCCTAATTAGTTCTTTAAACAAATTACCTATCAATTGTAATTTCTTCTATGATTGCTTTCATTGGTTATGAAATATGACATCATTTAAATGTCCTCCACTGAACCACTTGCACGAGTGGATGCGCTCCCATGACTTTTTCGCATAATTCGGGCCATATTCCAGCAATTTCGCCTCGAATGTTCAGCTCCAAGTTGTTTAAAGTTTCTAGCTCCAGGCCCCCAAGCTCCAATGTATTCCAAAAAACAAACCGGTTGAAGTGGAGCCATAGCTGTCTTCATTGATTGAAACCAACTCGCCGCCATCATCTTGCAATGATACCCCCGGCATGAAAATTGAAAACCACACACAACACTCAATTCCTCGTATAGAGTGTAGGCACGCAACCGGCTGTTCGCTTGACCAAATGATGCAATTTTTCTTCCTAATAAAGCTATTTAACCAAAAATGTGATACGTCACTAAGAATAATTTTTCTTTCTTCTACAAAGCCCAAAACCGAAAGTTCGTGCACGATGGCATTTTCAATATGATCTTATATGGACGTATAGCCAAGCCTTTTCGGAAAATATAAGGCAGGGACGTTCGAGAGATGCCCAGCTTTTTGAAACGTCGCGGAATCTTTTCATTGTGGTCTTGACTCACGTACAGCAGCAATATTCATTCTCCTTACATCTAAGGATTCATTGTTTCATTTGCATTTGTCACGTAACATTATGTTGCCAATTAATCGATCCGAATTTTTTCACGCTCCATTATTCGCTTATCGGGGCGATTACAATTGTCGCAAATTATTGTTATTGCACGTAACGTAGCACTTCTGAACTGGCCGCGATTTGTAAACGTGGTTAAAGCGTATACCTTTCCACTAGTAAACGGATGACAAACACGACATCTGTCAAATGATGGTAGATATGCCAAAGTTCAGAGAATATCTATTGAAAAAATTGGGTGCATCTAATGAAAACTAATTTATATTGAAATACACACTTATAAAAATCATGGCATTTCATTAGCGCAAAACTATCGGCAACTTAAGTATCGATCTTAATGTGACCTAATGTTTCTTTATGTTCTCTGGAACAAAGGGTCTTAAGTTTTATGCAAAACGCTTGGGATCCCTCCAACTCATCTCTAGTGCCATCGATTTTCTCTCAACTGTTCTGCGTCATGTCAGCCTAATTGCTCTTCTGCATACCATGGGAAAATGGGGTACTTTTTAAGGGTGTTGCCTTCTCATGGTGTAATGAGCCTACTGTTAACGTCAATAGTGATGCCTATAGAAAGATTGCCACAAAATGCGAAGCCATCTGTTTATGGAGGTCTTCAGTTTTCGGAGTTTTCCTTCCATCCATATAGGTATCATAGAAGTTGTTTAGATAAAATTCTTGCGAAAATCCGGGTACAAAAGTGAAAACTTCTGATGACTATAATCGTAAGTAGGTACATAAATCTATGCTACATGATTTCAATACGAACGGCTCCTTCAGCAGACTCACTGACGTGTCTCGTTTAGCTGTTCAACATCAGCTCGTGCAATTTTTATTTTACTTTTATTTATATAGATAAATTTAGTTAAGCATAGGAATAATTAATATGTACAATTATATTAATAGGACCAAAATGTGGCATATGCAATACAAAAAGCTGAGTAGTCAAAAATATTTAGGTTGTATTTTCACTGTGCTACAGTTGTTTCTTCTGTTCAATGGAAGCTTGTCGACACAAAAGGTGAATTAGCATTACTGCTCTTGTAAGAGCATTAATATTACGAATCAAAAAGCAAACTAAACAAAAGTACTGACTCAGTACTACATTGACAGTACTATTGTAAAATTGTTGCTATTCTTTGATTAACTCAAATCATTCCGGGCCGATTTTTTTTTCAAATGTTCTGCAAATTTTTGCTGTGTTAATATATTTCGATTAGTGTTGCAAAAATATTGAAAGAGTCCTGTTTATAAGAAAAAAATTACTTGTATTGTATTTTGTGTCATTTTGTTTTTAATAACTTCAAAAGTCATCGTCGGATATCCTGAAAAATCAGGATAAATGTCGGACAACAAAGGAGAACTTTAGATGACCAAGTTCTGTTTTTTGCAATAAGACTGACCCCAGAAAGGTCTTAATTACGGACTACTGGATAACTATTTTGAAATGTCAGCAATTAGGGCTGATGCTTGTGTTATTCTGGTGCCTGAGTAAGTAGGAGTGAAATTCTGCTGAAATGGCTCTCTAGATGTCTCGTCACTATTAAATTTGTGGTGTAGGCCAAGATGCAACACTCCGTGTGAGAACCGATCTGGCTCCCACACAGCACTCAATAAGGCTTGTATGAACCCTCGTATAGCCTAACTGCATTCGTAGACAATCATGTGATCCCGAGGTTATTACACATATGAATAATAATAATGTAAGAAACACAAACGAGGTAAAGGTAGGATCTGGAGTAAACCCCTTCAAGTGCAGCTCGACGTTGCAGAGGTAATAGGGGCGACAGTCACAAACCCTTCAGAAGGGAACGAAGAAAAGCGCGGCCGTTGCAAAATCTGCGGTAGCATAGCAGCGGGTACCCATCGAGCCATCTGTTTCCATAAACTGGGAGAACAGATAAAAACACTGCTGGACGTGTTGGAGGATGATAAGAGGTGCTCTACCCACCTACCCCTGAGAGATGCCATCGAATCCATCAAAGCGCTCTACGAACTGTCTGAGATTGAGATGCACGACTATAGAGACAAGGAAATAACTCGGTAAAACAATGCATAGCAGACATCGCCATGTTTAAAAATGGTAGCGGACCCAAAACGAAGACCGGAGCCAAACAAGCAGATCCCAGAGTCGAAGCGGATCTGATGGGAATAAAAAGCCTCGCAGCAAGTTCGGCACGCAAGACGAGGAAAAAATTGCGAAAGGTCGCCTACGGACACACCCAAATTGTGACGATTAGCTTGCCTCCAAGCAGTGCACAACATATCCTAAAATCAGGCAGAATCAAAATTGGATGGGAAAACTCTCGCGTCCGGGAACGAAAAACCCTTACTACATGTTTCAGATGGACTTAGACGTTTGAGAAAGCCGAAGATATGGAAACTGTAACTACCATTTTACGCAGTTCCTATCCGGTCATGGTGGTTGTCGAAAGTATCTACACCGCTTCTGGCACGATAGCTGACCTTTTTGCACAGACTGCCCAATGGGCAGATGAATAGCTGACATACTAAACCCGCAGTCAATAATTGACTAAATGATGCGGTCAGAAGAAAATTGGATGGAGATTTGCACTTTCATAACAGACGTGCAAAACGAGCTGTGAGGAATAGAGAGAATAAGATGTGCTGACGCAGTCCCGCAAAGTAATGCCTAACGAAATGTATAGTGTGCAGTTTAATAACGTAGGCATATTGATGGAATCGAACAATCAGACTAGCGAATCGTGCATGCTGGTAGCCCGGATTGATGGTATCTATGAAGATTGCACACCTTTGGTTATAAGTTGGTAAATCTTATTATACTCCAAATATCGGTTTTCCCAAGTATCCCTGTCTCTCGTATATAAGCACTGGTGAATCTTTGTTTAATCCTAGTACAGTAAAATGTTACACCAACGCAACTTTGAAATCTTATAATTTTTTTCTGATAAGTTTTGAAACCTGGTATCTTGTGCTACTACTACAAATTTTGTCCTGAATCCAGGACCTGGGAGCGTCCCATATATTTTTGTCATATCTTTTTCCAAAAGACTACGAGTTTGATGGCTTTGTGTCGTTGTGTGCCTTTTTATGTAATTTATTGACAACTGCTTCCTGAAAACAGTTCATTTCGTGCTACAGTTATATTTATTGTTGTGAAAAGTGGAAAAAACTGTTTTGACTATTGGAATTGTGTAAATATTTTATACTTTTACTTGTAGATATCTTATCTATGCAGATTAAATCGCAGTCGAATGCTAAGGAACGTGCATTCGTTACCGATTTGCTGTATGAGAGCTCATCAGATTAAGAGAAAAATCCCTTTCACGTTGATGATGATAATGGAATTGAGATCCGGATTTCATTCCAAAAAACGAATTACGCGCAAACGCACATATGGTATGATTGATTGTAGGTTTTCATTGCAAGTGGACAGTCGAAGTTGTTTCATTTTAGATTTCATATTTTTGTCTTCTTAGCCGATTATGATGATGATAGTGATGTAGATATGAATCCTGGATCCAATATAAATGTGGCTCACAAAGTTGTGGTTGATTAAGATAATACCGGATTGTGAAAATGATGCAGATGTAGAGGATGAAAGTTTTGATGAAGGTGAGAATAAAAATACAAATTGTGGTATCAATCAGTATCGTGCACCAGGTGGAAGAATTTGGAATCAGTTGTAAATGCAACAACTGCTCGAACGCCTGCAATCAACGTATTGTTCGTTGTAGAACGACTCGATCATCAACATCTTTGATAAGATATTCACATCGAATTTGAAAAACGAAATAATAAAATAGACGAACGCGAAAGTTGAACATTGCTACAACTTTTTGAATAAGAATTGTAATTATATTGTTGTTTTTGCTATTTTTTTGTATCTGGTTTCGCTATGGAGTGTTGATGAAAGTCATATTGTTCTTCATGTCGCAATGAGCTACGATAGATTTAACATAGATATATTAAAAAATTTCTACATTTTGATGATGCACTTTCTCGTCGATCGCAGCCACGTACAAATCAATCTCTAGATATTATCGACTAGAATTTGACTAGGTATGCCAACCAGATGAAAATTTGACTGCTCAAAGGAATTCGTGGCCAATGTAAGTTTCGGCAATACATGCCATCGAAACCATCGAAGTATGGGATAAAACTAGGGTGGATGCCAAATTTATATACGAGTATGTAGGTTCTCAACAAACAATATCTCCCCATGGCCGTGCATTCGATGTGGTTACATATGTATGTACTCGTATTTGATAGAAAGATATTTCAATGTCGGCAGAGATCTAACTATTGGGAGATAAAAGAACAACTGTTGTTGGAAACATTTAAAAGAATAAACGCTGCATTCCAAAGCTATTCGCGATGAAAAAACTTGTCCATGACAACAATACAATTCTTCTAAATAACAGAAAAAATGTGTATCGTTCAATTGAGAGCAGTTTGTTTGGATCCTCAGATGGAATGGTTCTCGTTTCTTATGTGCCCAAAAAAATAAATTAGTCGTTTTACTGTCAACTAAGCATTCGTCAACACCTGGAACGGTCTCAGGTCAAAAAAAAAAGATATTATTTTTTACTATGATCAATTCGTATCTACTTATTCGTATGCTCATATGATGAGAAGATGGTCAATGGTTATATATTATAATTTTGTTAATGTCGCCGCTGTTGCGGCAGTCATTTGCTTACGCCATCTTCATCCACCATCAGCCAACCCGAAACGTTTCGAAATCCTAAACTGATCGCTTTTGCTCGGCAATTGATGCATTCTGCATGCTTGATCATTCGCATATAGTTCAATTACCAAAAGTTTCAGAACGTTTACCACGAAAATCAGTACATTACCTGTATGTTTTTTGTGTGCTGTGCAAATATTTACTATTTCTATTATATTGATATACAGGCTAGATTTAGATTTGTCCACGATCGGTCGACGAGAGGTTCAAAATACAATGCGACAAATGCTCAAAGGACATCTACAAAGAACCTTACATCATTATCTGTGTAAAATGAGCGCAAATGAAAATACCACCTATTCATCGGTTACTTTGCCATCGACATCATTTTCAAATGTGTAATTTTATCTATTGTACAATTGTCAGTAAACTATTTTTTTTTGATTATATGATGTGGTGTATAAAAGACCCATACTTAATTTTATGTGAATAAATTTGCCACATCTGCCTCTCATTTACTGCTTGCTTGCGTTTTTTAATTCGCGGCTTTAAGACTTTTACTCGTAAATGCAAGGTCAAGTACTAGGGTTAAAGAGAAGAGGTCTTTGTTATGAGTCGCACTGAGAATTTTTTGGCCTTGGTGGCCGACTACCCTTTGATTCTAACCGTATAGACTGTCTGAGCCACTGATACTTATACTCTGGTTGCTGTTAGAATACGGTTGATGTTTCTTACCCCCAAAACTGTGTTCGGTCAGATTCTGAGCCAGCACAGAAATACAGTCGAATTTTTAAGGGTGGCTGCAAAACTGATTAAGGATGTTGCACTATGGTCTTCGTGGAGGTGCGAAGTTCATGCGTCTTAACATGCGCTTAAGGCCTTGCGGGACACTGTTACTGATTCCAAGTTATTGAAGTACTTGACTGCAAGGTTTTTCTGAACGCATGCAGATAGACAGAAAAAATTAAATCCTGCCCATGGCAAATCAGTTTTTCATTGTGTAATTGGAACTCAGACAAAACAATTCTGCGTTTGAAGGCATAACACTGACACGTAGATTTGGCTGTTATAAGAGTTTCAAGCAATGAAAAAAAATACTGGGAATTATATCTCGAATCACTCTGAGTGAAGAAAAAAAATCTCCGTCTTATTCGGACTCCCACCCCTGGAGAGCAAACATAGAAACCAAACACACCTGAGTTTCAAACCATTACAAAAACAATTTTCCTTTCTCCTCCTTCTATCTTTCCGCCCGCGCCCTGGCAAACAGTAAAAGGGTATCTAACCCCTTAGGAGCGCGTAAATTATAAAAAAAAAACCAGTGTTTCTGCAGCAGCGAGACTGTACTTACTGGCTTTTTTAGGCTGCAGTTTCTAGGGGCTAATGTGATAGGTGCTGGTACTGTAGGCAGTTTCTCACTGAATTGTTAAGGGTAGCCTTAGGTTAATCATATTGTATTTATTAATAATAATAATTCTAGCTTTTTATGTAATCTAAAGATCTTAGAGAAAATTCATGAATTTCGAGCCATACACATAAACTTTTTACCGATTTTAAGGGCACTTATTACAGTATTTTTAAAACATGCTATCTATAGAATCACTGGAAAACGTCTTCGACTATGCAGGATGACGGTGGTTGTTAAAGACCTTACCGAAATCTTCGCTATCTAAATAGGATTTAGGCAAAGCGACGCGATTTTGTGCTATTTCCTTAACCCCATTCTTTGAGATTTTTTACATAGCTCACTCTCCAATATATGGGAAGATACAACTCGTGCCTAATTAGAAATAGCTTATTTACAATGGAGGTGGATTGTGAGGCCCACACTGGACTGTGGCGCCATCTAAAGTAAAGTAGAGTGTAGCAAGTCCGTATAAACATGCATATACAAAACGCGATGTCGCATATATGTATTGTATAATAAATAATAAACAAATATAATACATAAAAACAAATAATAAATAATGAATAAAAATACTATAATATATGTTAAATATCAATTTTCGGATCGCATACATCGTATTGCTTTTAACACGTCTTATATAAATGCTTACGTTTACACACACACAAGTAGAGGCAAATAAATATAGAATTTGTTAGAATTACAACTTAAAAAAAAAAATAACTTAATAATAAATAACATAACTTTCAAATAAATATATTATATTACCAGAAAATAATCACCGGGTCTTATTTAATCGTACTAGTTAAATATGGAAATTTACTTTACAGATGCTTCAAGGCACAAGATGATAATGGGCATAGGGTTTTTCTAAATGTTGATTAATTTTTTTATGTCCAACCTTGAAACATTACTTGGTGTTTTGCCTATACTGCCGTTAAATTTAGAATGTTTATGGCTTTCAAATATTTTTTCATTGCAAACATTTATTTGCATATCAAAGTCTAATCATCACCAAAGCATAAGTTGAACAAATTCTCCAAATTTGGCATGAACTGTGGTGGACACTATGTGAACATGATATACAAATATTTGCATATTACATTTTTGGATCCATAAAGAGAAAAGAATAGAATTTCATTTCTATTGCACATATTATGCAAGGGGGTTTACTGGTTATGAACACAATTATGGTACAAAGGTATTATGATGAAAAATATTCGTGCGAGCAATGCAATGGAGTCCAAGGAGTGTGAAGTAATGAAGAGTAATGAAGTCATTTGAACAAATAAGTTTCATTGCTACATAAGAAGGATGGTACATTCAGATTATAAATAGAAATAAGAAGTCACACAACCATATAAAAAAGAAATAAACTAATTTATTTGCTAATCGGTTTTTTATTCAAATATTGCATAACTATGAAATATAATATGTAAAGTTTCGGGATATGCACGATAAAGTTCGGCCGACTACTGAAATGTTACATACGAATATATCCGTATATACTCGTACATACTAAAGGCAATTTTTGTGCAAAATTAAAAAGAAAATAATTTTAAGGTCAAAATAGGCTTAATTCTTTTCATGATTTATATATTTTAGAATTTTTTAAAGATAAACTCTTATTACAGTAAGAATTGCTTCTTTGGTATGTACTCATCGTCTTCGTTTCATTATCTTCAATCTAAATAATATTAAGTTATATAAACTGGCCGGTTTAAGAGTTTTTTTTTCAATATCTGTCCTGGTATTCACATAAATTTTCCTTTCTTGGTAGGGCTGCTGGAATAGCGTAAGTCTTATTTGGAGCAAGTAACTAGGAACATAAATATGGACTAGGTATAGGAACAAGTTGCCTGACTACCCGTAAGTACATAAAAACAATTTCCGAATTTCGCTCTGAGCCATCGGCTAGTATGTTGGTCAAAATTTATGAATTTTGGTCTTCAGGATAGCATCATATTTGGAAATGTCAACACACCTTCCATTTCTAAGAAAGTATGTAATGCACCCACCTTATAACTGTAGATGTCATTTATCAGTGATAGGAGAAAAAAAGATATAAATTTCGGCAGCTTAATATGAATATGTTTATTTTCTGGTGATTAAAACTGCAATGATTTATATATTAATTTTTTAAATTTATCATAAATTTAAACTGCACGTGCATAAGGGAATCGCTTTGGGCAAAAATTTAAAACTTTTTACTACGCTACGAAAAAGACCGGACTCCTACTATTGTATATTAGCATCTGAAAGTGCTTTCAGGCTTGTTTTTTTTTATTGAAGTTGGATAACGTGGGGTTATTAGCATTCCATGTTATGGTACATGTGTTTCCTTTGTTCAAATGTTGTTTCAATCTTATACTAGTTGCCACTATGGCGGACACCTTTCTTTAATTCAATTTTACATTAATAACATAATATGAGTCAAGATACTCGAATATCATGAATATCAAAGAATAGAAGCAACACCTGCAGTGGGATCAGTTCAGTTTTAAAGCATTTTATTTCCTTAATCATTAACTCTTACATACTAACAAAAAATGCTTAAATGCTAGCTTACAATTACTTAACAATTTTATACTAACTTACTGGCCCCACACAGGCACTCTAAGCTACTCTAAATTCTTATAACTACGAGTATGTCTTTCGACTTTATTTACATTTGCTTTAGGAATACGTATTTTCTATATTTAAGGCTAAGAAAAAAATTCGTTTACAAAAACTTAGCATATGGACATAATTTTTTATTTTTTATAAAAACTTAATATCTGACTTAAAATAAACCTTAGCCTACCTAAACTAAATGTACAATACACACATAAATATAAATA
Source organism: Volucella bombylans (assembly GCA_949129095.1). Lineage (NCBI taxonomy): Eukaryota > Metazoa > Arthropoda > Insecta > Diptera > Syrphidae > Volucella > Volucella bombylans. The sequence continues at coordinate 42,088,704 of OX422144.1, read as the reverse complement.
GACATTATACACAATCATATACATATATCAGTATACACCTTTGTATACACTGCTATATATATATGTTTCTTAAATGCTAACCTAAACCTATGTAAGCTGGCCACCGCTATTTACAGAGCAAATAAATTGGTCAGCTCTGCCTCATTAGTGAGGCTGGCCCGTAATTGACGGAAACGACGACGAAACATCTTCCCCATCATTCAACCACCAGAAATGCTGGTGCTGCCGAACGACATCCCTCTTATCGCGATTCCCCACCGCCCTACTGAACCTGAGGCGATCCACACTGCCGTGTGCGACGTCTCTGTTGTAGTTGAGTCGCCTGTCCCCAGCTGTCCGAGCGACATGGAAGATTAACGGCACCGCTGATCTATCCTGGATCAACCTTATCTGATCTAGGTAGAGGAATGCTTCCGGTGGAACGAAGCCGTCAGAGCGCACACTCTCGTGGTAAAGGTAATTGGGGTAGTAAGCCCCAGATATCAGGTTATTCGTCGACATCATTGCTCTTGCAATGTGCCTTCGAGTCAGCTTAATTACAAAGTTGTCCACTCGTATTAGGTTCGCCCTGTTGTAAAGGACCTCATTAGGATAAAATTTCTTGTACTCCGACTCTGGTGTTCTGTACAAGCGAAGACACGCCCTAAGGAAAGCCCTCTCAAACACCCGAATCTTTTCCATTAAGCTTGCTCGTACATTGAACCACACAGGACAACCAAATACCAGCATGGGCCTGATAAGGGCCATGTAGCAGATTACCTTTACCCCCGCATCGAGTTGGCTGCTATAAAACAGTCTCTTTGTAAGGGCAAAAGCACCTTTAGCTCTGGCCAGAGCAGCATCTACATTTTTGCCAAAATACAGAAACTGATCTAGCCAGATCCCAAGGTATCTGACTACATTTCGACAGGCAAGAGGTTGTCCGTGTTGTCCAATGATAGAGAACTTTCGCCAGTTTTTTCTGGTATCCCTAGAGGCTCCAGACAACGGCGTGCTAAAGAGAATGGTTTCCGACTTCTGAAAGTTGATTTTCAACTTCCAGTCATCGCAAAATCGTCTTATCTTATCGAAGTCACGCTGTAAGAGAGTAATAATAACCTCGATGTTTGGACCTGTTCTGTACGCTATCAAATCGTCTGCGTACCTATAAAGTCACTTGTAAAAATGTTGAACAGGATCGGCGAATTGACCGCGCCTTGCTGAAGACCATTTTTAATTTGAAATATTCCAACCGAAGTCACATCACCATTCTTCACGATGAACTGTCTGTTAGTTAACATATTATAAAGAATATACAAGAGTGGTTTACTGATCCCCAGCCTAGTCAGCTTATAGAAAAGACCCTCTAACCATACGGAGTTGAAAGCCTTCTCCAAGTCAACAAGGCAGGCACCAGTACATTGTTTTTTGCCTTTATTCCATTGGTTGGATATCGGACACAAGTTTAGACGCGGCATGTGTGATATCATGTCCCGCCTTAAAACCGAATTGATTATCCGGAACTATATGTTTGTCCTCAACCCACCTAGACAGAGCTCTATTGATTACCTTTTCAAAAACCTTACTGATATTCGGAAGGAGACTTATCGACCGGAGATTCGCCGGATTAGATATATCCTTTCCCTTTTTGGGGATAGGTTGAACCACCGCCGTTTTCAAATGCGCTGCATAATGTGCATTATTCATTGCATTATTAAATAGGGTGGTGTGGATGTCCACCGCTTCTAAAGGAAGATGTCGAAGCACGATATTCGGAATACCATCGGTCCCCACTGATTTCTTAACTCTGATTGTGTCGAAGATCTCATGGAGTTCTTCCTTCGAAATGAACGGGGGTGGGTCACCCTCTCTGGCAATGACGTTATTTGCCATATTTTCGTCGCTAAACCAGGTGAAACCAGAGCCCTCGGATCGCCAGTTCCCTATTTCATTTCGAATGCAGAAGTCGTGCACCAAGACGCGATTGTCCAGGTCGTAATTAAGGCCAAAGTTATCAGTGGCCTTGTATACTTCCTGGAAAGTCGCCCCTATGGCTTCAACTTTCTCCTGTGGATCCTCGATCACAAAAAAGTCGTCATCATCAGCGGCCTCATTTGGTTCAATACCTGCTATTGTCAGTAACCGTTCGTTGTCTGTTGTCCGGGCTATTTTAAGACACTGAAGGTCGTTTTGATTTTTTCTCCGAAATAGTTTATTTATTTACGGAAACATATTCGGGTTGTTTGTGTTTACAGCCCGAACCTTGTTGTTCCAACACAAACTTACAGAAATTTTGTAAGTTTCTTTTATTAGCGTTTGGATATTTTTAATTGACGACTTCAGTGTCCTAATCTCCGGGTCTTGTCGGTCAGTTAATTGTCTGTACAAGTTTTTAAGTCTTGTCAGAAGTCTACTTTTCTGTCGGTGCAGTACGTCAATATTAGGATTGCGGAACAGGTCTTCGTTAGTCGTACGTCGATACCGCGGTATTGTAGTGTCCATAGTTTGTTTAATTGTCTCGTCCATTTTTTTTAGGTAATTGTCGATCTCCTCGTTTGACAAATTCATATTGGACGTTGGGTGGAGCGTGTTCGAGGAGAGCGTTCTTTTCAAGGTTGCGGAGAAACGTGCCCATCGAGTTTTACTGTAGTTGTACGAATATCTTTGGACAAACTCCTCCAATTCCGCAATTTCGTTGGGAACTGTAATTTCGGTGCTAAAACCGCAATGGTCACTGTCATACACGAATGTGCGCAGACAGTTTAGCGTTTGTAAATTCGTACCTGTCAGTCGTATGCGTTCGTCGTACAGCACTAGATCCAAATAAGACCCGCCTCTGGGAAACGACGGGCTATCCGTCGCTTTAAGAGCGAGTCTGTACATGACATCGTGCTGATGTAGGTAGTAGGTAGTAGGTTCCCTCTAGTATTTGGCAAATTATTTTCCCAATCGCTGTGTCTAGCGTTGAAATCCCCGCCGATTATAAAATAATTCTCCCCCGATTCCAGCCCCAGAAGTCGAAAAAGCGTGTTGAGCTCTGTAATGAATAGGGTGGATTGTGAAGTATCAGGTGCATAAACAGAGGCCAAGTACAGCCGCTTTCCACTGTGGAGCGGGATGTAAACGATGACTGCCTCCAACACCCGAACCTGCTCAACACGCCCTTGTACACTCTGTGAAATTGTATACCTTCTGTAATGAAGATCGCGACACCGCCTCCACGTTTGGATCTGGGCCGATTTCTTCTTCCAACAATATAATTATTGTACTCCAGTTTGTGCTATCGTCTGGTTTCGCTAGCGAAAAGCACATCAGGAGTTTGGTCTTGTAGCAGTTTAAACATCGTGGCTCTTCGTTCAATCCTAATCAGTGAATTAACATTCACCGCAAGGACCTTCAAAGTTTGCTCCACCATTTGCGTACCCATTACGGCATGTGTTGCGTTAAGCCCGGCAGCAGCGCGTAGATCTGGTCCACCCGCTTGGCCTGTTCTTGAGCCTGCTTTTGCAGCTGAGCCATCTGCCCTTGGATTGCAAGCAAGATGGCTAGCATGTTAGGTGCAGCTTCCGTTGTTCTCGGCGTTGGCGCCGGAGAAGCAACAGTCGCTTGCTGTACCGTAGCCCCCCTACCAGACGCCATTTGGGCGTAGGAAATTTGGGACGTGACGGCTGGTGTTTGAAACCTAACAGGTAAACGTTTGACCTCCACCTTCTGCTGCCGAGCCAGTTTTGCTTTCTTAATGTCAGTGAACTTAGGACAACCCCGATAGTTTGCGGTGTGTCCCACGTTTCCACATAACACGCACGAGAGCTGCGACCTATCGGATGCTCCGTCAACGCCCAGAGCACACTCTTCAGAACTGTGGTTCTTAGCGCACTTCACGCATCGAGGCTGCATTTGGCAGTTCGACGCGGCGTGCCCGAACCTCTGGCAGCGAACGCATTGTATAACGCCTTCGCTCCTTTTTAGTTTTTCCCAGTGAACCACCTGGTAGTCTAGGACATTGATACTCCTTAGACTATGCAGACGGCTTTAGGGACTGAACTGCACCAGGAAGAACGGCAGACTCCGTTTCTCCCGCCTGGTTCTAGCTGTGGTAAATGGCTTTACCCCCACAAACTTGAGTCCTTCGCACTCCTTCTCTTTGAGCTGTGCCTGGATCTCCTCAGGATCAGAAGACGGTTCCAACTCTTTCAGCAGCATCGATTGCCGCTTTTCACACTTTGGTGTGAATGAGTAGTGCTCCGTCGTCGTTTCCTTTAGGAGCTCTTTCACTTTCGCGTAGCCCTCCATTGTGTTACAGTGAATTTTTTTGAAACTAAAAAATAAATCAATGTAGATTCTCACGAGTATTTAAAAGAAAAGAGGCACCAGTCAACTGAATTAATTTTGGTGTAAAAAAGGCAAACATTGACTAGGCCCCACATTAGCCGCGCATCCTTCGTCGTATTCTGTTATAACTTGAATTAGGTATATACGTGACTGGTTTTTTACTCTCTTCGCAAAATCGTGCTATTCGCTATTAGTTTTCGATTTGATTTAAAATTACAATTCTGTTCTTGATTTTATTTGTAGGTTACCTAGGATAATTTTCCCTCGCTTTCTGCGATTCCCGTTTAGTTCACGACTAATCAAACAAATAATTCCGGAAGAAAATATGTTGTAATAATAACTAAATATAATGTTTCCCGTTTAAATGTTTTACTCATTGGATTGTGCTGAATTAGTTAGCCATTGTAAAAATCTAATATAAAATCTCATGGTTAATTAAACTCGCAACTGTGCGGTTGAAATGTATGTACTCGTATATCGAAACTTCAGTTGTACTAAATAACAGCTATTTTTGATTGAAAGATGACCATGACATGAATACATATCGACGAAAACGAGATTCATCAGTTTATCTAAAACAGAGTCAAGCAAACTGAATAAAGCCCATGATAAATTATTAATTTGAATCTGATAAAAGTACCATTGATGTGTTACTGTGAAAGTATGTATATTTCACCCGATAATCGAAGCATGAGATATACAACGGGTCATGGGATTAACGTGAACACCTGTCGGGAAGACTTAATTTCATGGGATGCCCATACATCGATCGGAGCAAGGATGGGCCTTGCCATCGCCTGCTGCCTTCCTGAGTACCAATTTTTTTTTTTATTGAAGTTGGATAACGTGGGGTTATTAGCATTCCATGTTATGGTACATGTGTTTCCTTTGTTCAAATGTTGTTTCAATCTTATACTAGTTGCCACTATGGCGGACACCTTTCTTTAATTCAATTTTACATTAATAACATAATATGAGTCAAGATACTCGAATATCATGAATATCAAAGAATAGAAGCAACACCTACAGTGGGATCAGTTCAGTTTTAAAGCATTTTATTTCCTTAATCATTAACTCTTACATACTAACAAAAAATGCTTAAATGCTAGCTTACAATTACTTAACAATTTTATACTAACTTACTGGCCCCACACAGGCACTCTAAGCTACTCTAAATTCTTATAACTACGAGTATGTCTTTCGACTTTATTTACATTTGCTTTAGGAATACGTATTTTCTATATTTAAGGCTAAGAAAAAAATTCGTTTACAAAAACTTAGCATATGGACATAATTTTTTATTTTTTATAAAAACTTAATATCTGACTTAAAATAAACCTTAGCCTACCTAAACTAAATGTACAATACACACATAAATATAAATAGACATTATACACAATCATATACATATATCAGTATACACCTTTGTATACACTGCTATATATATATGTTTCTTAAATGCTAACCTAAACCTATGTAAGCTGGCCACCGCTATTTACAGAGCAAATAAATTGGTCAGCTCTGCCTCATTAGTGAGGCTGGCCCGTAATTGACGGAAACGACGACGAAACATCTTCCCCATCATTCAACCACCAGAAATGCTGGTGCTGCCGAACGACATCCCTCTTATCGCGATTCCCCACCGCCCTACTGAACCTGAGGCGATCCACACTGCCGTGTGCGACGTCTCTGTTGTAGTTGAGTCGCCTGTCCCCAGCTGTCCGAGCGACATGGAAGATTAACGGCACCGCTGATCTATCCTGGATCAACCTTATCTGATCTAGGTAGAGGAATGCTTCCGGTGGAACGAAGCCGTCAGAGCGCACACTCTCGTGGTAAAGGTAATTGGGGTAGTAAGCCCCAGATATCAGGTTATTCGTCGACATCATTGCTCTTGCAATGTGCCTTCGAGTCAGCTTAATTACAAAGTTGTCCACTCGTATTAGGTTCGCCCTGTTGTAAAGGACCTCATTAGGATAAAATTTCTTGTACTCCGACTCTGGTGTTCTGTACAAGCGAAGACACGCCCTAAGGAAAGCCCTCTCAAACACCCGAATCTTTTCCATTAAGCTTGCTCGTACATTGAACCACACAGGACAACCAAATACCAGCATGGGCCTGATAAGGGCCATGTAGCAGATTACCTTTACCCCCGCATCGAGTTGGCTGCTATAAAACAGTCTCTTTGTAAGGGCAAAAGCACCTTTAGCTCTGGCCAGAGCAGCATCTACATTTTTGCCAAAATACAGAAACTGATCTAGCCAGATCCCAAGGTATCTGACTACATTTCGACAGGCAAGAGGTTGTCCGTGTTGTCCAATGATAGAGAACTTTCGCCAGTTTTTTCTGGTATCCCTAGAGGCTCCAGACAACGGCGTGCTAAAGAGAATGGTTTCCGACTTCTGAAAGTTGATTTTCAACTTCCAGTCATCGCAAAATCGTCTTATCTTATCGAAGTCACGCTGTAAGAGAGTAATAATAACCTCGATGTTTGGACCTGTTCTGTACGCTATCAAATCGTCTGCGTACCTATAAAGTCACTTGTAAAAATGTTGAACAGGATCGGCGAATTGACCGCGCCTTGCTGAAGACCATTTTTAATTTGAAATATTCCAACCGAAGTCACATCACCATTCTTCACGATGAACTGTCTGTTAGTTAACATATTATAAAGAATATACAAGAGTGGTTTACTGATCCCCAGCCTAGTCAGCTTATAGAAAAGACCCTCTAACCATACGGAGTTGAAAGCCTTCTCCAAGTCAACAAGGCAGGCACCAGTACATTGTTTTTTGCCTTTATTCCATTGGTTGGATATCGGACACAAGTTTAGACGCGGCATGTGTGATATCATGTCCCGCCTTAAAACCGAATTGATTATCCGGAACTATATGTTTGTCCTCAACCCACCTAGACAGAGCTCTATTGATTACCTTTTCAAAAACCTTACTGATATTCGGAAGGAGACTTATCGACCGGAGATTCGCCGGATTAGATATATCCTTTCCCTTTTTGGGGATAGGTTGAACCACCGCCGTTTTCAAATGCGCTGCATAATGTGCATTATTCATTGCATTATTAAATAGGGTGGTGTGGATGTCCACCGCTTCTAAAGGAAGATGTCGAAGCACGATATTCGGAATACCATCGGTCCCCACTGATTTCTTAACTCTGATTGTGTCGAAGATCTCATGGAGTCCTTCCTTCGAAATGAACGGGGGTGGGTCACCCTCTCTGGCAATGACGTTATTTGCCATATTTTCGTCGCTAAACCAGGTGAAACCAGAGCCCTCGGATCGCCAGTTCCCTATTTCATTTCGAATGCAGAAGTCGTGCACCAAGACGCGATTGTCCAGGTCGTAATTAAGGCCAAAGTTATCAGTGGCCTTGTATACTTCCTGGAAAGTCGCCCCTATGGCTTCAACTTTCTCCTGTGGATCCTCGATCACAAAAAAGTCGTCATCATCAGCGGCCTCATTTGGTTCAATACCTGCTATTGTCAGTAACCGTTCGTTGTCTGTTGTCCGGGCTATTTTAAGACACTGAAGGTCGTTTTGATTTTTTCTCCGAAATAGTTTATTTATTTACGGAAACATATTCGGGTTGTTTGTGTTTACAGCCCGAACCTTGTTGTTCCAACACAAACTTACAGAAATTTTGTAAGTTTCTTTTATTAGCGTTTGGATATTTTTAATTGACGACTTCAGTGTCCTAATCTCCGGGTCTTGTCGGTCAGTTAATTGTCTGTACAAGTTTTTAAGTCTTGTCAGAAGTCTACTTTTCTGTCGGTGCAGTACGTCAATATTAGGATTGCGGAACAGGTCTTCGTTAGTCGTACGTCGATACCGCGGTATTGTAGTGTCCATAGTTTGTTTAATTGTCTCGTCCATTTTTTTTAGGTAATTGTCGATCTCCTCGTTTGACAAATTCATATTGGACGTTGGGTGGAGCGTGTTCGAGGAGAGCGTTCTTTTCAAGGTTGCGGAGAAACGTGCCCATCGAGTTTTACTGTAGTTGTACGAATATCTTTGGACAAACTCCTCCAATTCCGCAATTTCGTTGGGAACTGTAATTTCGGTGCTAAAACCGCAATGGTCACTGTCATACACGAATGTGCGCAGACAGTTTAGCGTTTGTAAATTCGTACCTGTCAGTCGTATGCGTTCGTCGTACAGCACTAGATCCAAATAAGACCCGCCTCTGGGAAACGACGGGCTATCCGTCGCTTTAAGAGCGAGTCTGTACATGACATCGTGCTGATGTAGGTAGTAGGTAGTAGGTTCCCTCTAGTATTTGGCAAATTATTTTCCCAATCGCTGTGTCTAGCGTTGAAATCCCCGCCGATTATAAAATAATTCTCCCCCGATTCCAGCCCCAGAAGTCGAAAAAGCGTGTTGAGCTCTGTAATGAATAGGGTGGATTGTGAAGTATCAGGTGCATAAACAGAGGCCAAGTACAGCCGCTTTCCACTGTGGAGCGGGATGTAAACGATGACTGCCTCCAACACCCGAACCTGCTCAACACGCCCTTGTACACTCTGTGAAATTGTATACCTTCTGTAATGAAGATCGCGACACCGCCTCCACGTTTGGATCTGGGCCGATTTCTTCTTCCAACAATATAATTATTGTACTCCAGTTTGTGCTATCGTCTGGTTTCGCTAGCGAAAAGCACATCAGGAGTTTGGTCTTGTAGCAGTTTAAACATCGTGGCTCTTCGTTCAATCCTAATCAGTGAATTAACATTCACCGCAAGGACCTTCAAAGTTTGCTCCACCATTTGCGTACCCATTACGGCATGTGTTGCGTTAAGCCCGGCAGCAGCGCGTAGATCTGGTCCACCGGCTTGGCCTGTTCTTGAGCCTGCTTTTGCAGCTGAGCCATCTGCCCTTGGATTGCAAGCAAGATGGCTAGCATGTTAGGTGCAGCTTCCGTTGTTCTCGGCGTTGGCGCCGGAGAAGCAACAGTCGCTTGCTGTACCGTAGCCCCCCTACCAGACGCCATTTGGGCGTAGGAAATTTGGGACGTGACGGCTGGTGTTTGAAACCTAACAGGTAAACGTTTGACCTCCACCTTCTGCTGCCGAGCCAGTTTTGCTTTCTTAATGTCAGTGAACTTAGGACAACCCCGATAGTTTGCGGTGTGTCCCACGTTTCCACATAACACGCACGAGAGCTGCGACCTATCGGATGCTCCGTCAACGCCCAGAGCACACTCTTCAGAACTGTGGTTCTTAGCGCACTTCACGCATCGAGGCTGCATTTGGCAGTTCGACGCGGCGTGCCCGAACCTCTGGCAGCGAACGCATTGTATAACGCCTTCGCTCCTTTTTAGTTTTTCCCAGTGAACCACCTGGTAGTCTAGGACATTGATACTCCTTAGACTATGCAGACGGCTTTAGGGACTGAACTGCACCAGGAAGAACGGCAGACTCCGTTTCTCCCGCCTGGTTCTAGCTGTGGTAAATGGCTTTACCCCCACAAACTTGAGTCCTTCGCACTCCTTCTCTTTGAGCTGTGCCTGGATCTCCTCAGGATCAGAAGACGGTTCCAACTCTTTCAGCAGCATCGATTGCCGCTTTTCACACTTTGGTGTGAATGAGTAGTGCTCCGTCGTCGTTTCCTTTAGGAGCTCTTTCACTTTCGCGTAGCCCTCAATGTAGATTCTCACGAGTATTTAAAAGAAAAGAGGCACCAGTCAACTGAATTAATTTTGGTGTAAAAAAGGCAAACATTGACTAGGCCCCACATTAGCCGCGCATCCTTCGTCGTATTCTGTTATAACTTGAATTAGGTATATACGTGACTGGTTTTTTACTCTCTTCGCAAAATCGTGCTATTCGCTATTAGTTTTCGATTTGATTTAAAATTACAATTCTGTTCTTGATTTTATTTGTAGGTTACCTAGGATAATTTTCCCTCGCTTTCTGCGATTCCCGTTTAGTTCACGACTAATCAAACAAATAATTCCGGAAGAAAATATGTTGTAATAATAACTAAATATAATATTTCCCGTTTAAATGTTTTACTCATTGGATTGTGCTGAATTAGTTAGCCATTGTAAAAATCTAATATAAAATCTCATGGTTAATTAAACTCGCAACTGTGCGGTTGAAATGTATGTACTCGTATATCGAAACTTCAGTTGTACTAAATAACAGCTATTTTTGATTGAAAGATGACCATGACATGAATACATATCGACGAAAACGAGATTCATCAGTTTATCTAAAACAGAGTCAAGCAAACTGAATAAAGCCCATGATAAATTATTAATTTGAATCTGATAAAAGTACCATTGATGTGTTACTGTGAAAGTATGTATATTTCACCCGATAATCGAAGCATGAGATATACAACGGGTCATGGGATTAACGTGAACACCTGTCGGGAAGACTTAATTTCATGGGATGCCCATACATCGATCGGAGCAAGGATGGGCCTTGCCATCGCCTGCTGCCTTCCTGAGTACCAATTCGGAACTGTGTTGGAGGCACAGTTCCACCGTTGGTATGAGTCGAGGCCGATCTAAAACCCCTTGCGGATTTTAGGGTTACAGCAGCCAGTACTTATTTGCAACTCTACAATGAGTCAAACCAACAGGAAGACCCTGTACGCGATTTGGGTTTAAAGCACAGCCACCATGACGCTCCCATAAGGGGACCTACCTCACAAAGCCAGGCTCACACCGATATCCGGCGGGACTCCCATGGTATCGTGATATAAGTCCTGGCAGGGAATACCGGTGGTCTAGCCGCCAACAACACCTATGACTGGTCGCTTGTAACTGATTAAATCGTAGCAACCTTCGATGGCGTCATCTGAAAATCGTTACGATAAGACCAGTACTTTGATATGACCCCGCTTTTTATTAGGCAAAGTCATTGATGGACGAACCCTTGATAATTGGGCGGGGGTCCGCATGGGATATACAGAAAGACATTCAGTTTTGCTTAACATTTCTAGTGTACCAAAAACTTTACATCGATTACATTAAGCCGCATATACGCTATAGAGCAGCCATTCCCTAGACATTATTCGACATTGAGAGCGTTAAGCAGAGAGTCATCGTACAGCTCTGTTGAGCCTATTGTCTCATACAAACAAATACTGCTGACACATACTAATGATTTTCGTTATATTTCATATTTTAGACATACCATATGGGTCCATGGCTGTTATTAGCCAAGGTCACTTTTTAGCTTTTTTTGAGGAGAGGAATACCATTACTGCAATGAATAATGAATAAAACAAACAATATTAGTTTCTAATGCGTTAATTATTGCTAGTTTATCGACACTAGTAATTATCACATTAAATTTTCATTCAATAAAATCGGTTTTAATATCTCCCAAAAGTGGAATCAAAGTATCAACAAGCTCAATTTTTTTTTACGATAATAAGTCAATAGTTTTGAGAGTTTTATGACAAGTACTGCTATCCTGTTGAAATCACATTGGTTCAACATTATCTACATTCATTCATCTTAGTAATAACAAGTTTTATTAGGCGTAACACAAGCTCTGATTTTTGAAGCAATAAAATCCGGTGATGGAACTAAAAATCATGCGTTTTTGTAAATACAAACAAACTAAACTTGAATCTAATTTCTGAACGCAGTTTTTGAATAAAACAACTTTTTTCAGCAAAAATAAAATTCGATCTTCTTCTACGGATTCTATCGACATGTTGGTGTTCTTGCATAATTTAAAGAATACGTGGAGTAAAATGGGTCTACAATCCGATGGAAGATTTGTTCAAATGGGCGAAAATATACTTTTCTTTATGGAACGTACCTCCTGCTACCAGTGTACTCGATTTCACTCGGAAATTCAACCAAAATTGGTTACATATATTTCAGAAACTCTGAACAAGAGATTATTTGGAAAACAGAACGTTTTCATTCTCTATCTCGAAGAGCAATATGAAGTTTGTCCTTGTCCTTCTGGTCCTTGGTTATTTTGGAGAAAAATATATCCGTACAGAGATATTTGTAACAAAGGAGTTAGGAATGAAAGATTTAATTCTTGGGTGACGCGGGTGTAGTTAAGAAAATTTGCAATTAACGCCTTATATGGTTAGTATTACACATGTATATCGGACTTCGGTTTAGTGTTCAGTAGAACAGAACAAGAGAAAAGACAAGGGTCAACTGGATGGCGTACATAGTTGAATGCAGTTATAAGACAGTTTGGTATAAGGGTATAATGTAATAAAAGATTATATTATTAATATAATATATACAATTGAAAACAAAATAACGTTTTAGGAAATCCGTGTGCTGTTTTTGTTTATATTATGTGTTGTGTACGCTTTAATTGATGAATTTTTTGGTTTATCGTTGAAACATTACATGGAATTTATCTCTTACTTTAAAGAGTTAACAAAACATGTATTAACTTAAAAAAGTGATGTTCGATAAGATTCTCTTTAAGATTTATTCAGCTAATTAAATTAAAGTTCTGAATCGTTTTCCATATAAAAACAAAGTCAAATAACATACTTTCACCAATAATTCAATCAGTAAATAGCAATATTCTTCACTAGAAATATTTTCAGTTACTTGGCACTTTTGTCGTCTATACTGCTACTACCAGTTTTTAAAAAAAAATACCAAGCCCATTTGCGGTAATTATTTTAATGTAAATTCCCTCTAGGCATCGATATGTCCTCGGGCATCGCCCCAACTGGGATGTTGTTGTTTACGGGTGGTCATTTAATTCATTTTTTGTCAGGCTTCTCTTCATACTTCATTTACGGTCCTAGCACATATCCTTGCAGTCGTTTAAATAAAATAAAATGCGGATGCATTGTCTGCGTCGATGGTACGAAGTCCCAACCGTGCATGGTCATTGAGTCGCAGGTTTAATTTAATTAATAATATAAATTTTCGAAGTGAAGTCCCTTTTAATCCTTTCGCAAATAAAACTCCCGTCCAGCAATACTAACACGTTTTATACTCAATTAACTTACATAACGCACTTGTTTGCAGTTGGGACCTGAACATGTCCTGTACCGTCCGAATGGCTCGGCTACCATCAGTAACCCTGCTGTATAGTATTTAACACTGCTTCATAACCTTTTGTCGGTCAGCCGTACATTGAGGAGTTTGCACGTGTATGGGCATATGCTACAGGTAGCTATCCATATCTGCTCTTACTTTACCCTATGAAATTTTAACCGGCCAGCGTTATTACTTCAACCGGCCGGTCGGTGTGGTTCGCATGTTCATATACTCGTAAGATACTCTTGGAGGTGAATTGTATAGGAAAATATGCGAACACATTTTTTTCTCACTAAATGAGAAGTAAGAATTTATGCGCGTAATGTTAATTTGCATTTTGATTAAGGCGAACGCTCGTGCTCAAAGTGTCAAGGTACCAATAAAATAATTAAGTACTTACCAGAGAAGAAAGTTCACCGCAAGCGGGTAGAAGTGTAAATTTCTTTGCTAAGCCGCTCGCTGCTCGTAAATATGATTTCCCAGGGGATTTTTGTGACAACGACAACGGAAGCATAACAAAAAAAAAAGAAATTCTAACCACTTTCATAAATATGCCCTTGTAGCTGATAAGAGGGGGAGGGAGGTGGAGAGTTGGTGTGAAAATAGACATCCTAAGAAATTATGAGTTTAAATTAAAAATTCATAGCGACGTGGCAGATTTTTTCAATTATATTTGCTTTGCTTAAGAGTTTGAGAAGTTTTAAAATTGCCCTTCTAAAGCAATGAGTAGAATTGGTGCTTTATGTATGTACAAAGTTGTTAAAATATATGTATGGTAAATACTCGTACTGAGAATTCGATGCAAAGAGACTCAAATGCAAACCACGGAGTTTTGTTAAGTTGTTTAAATATTGTAATGTGGTTAAATTCAACAAAGCAGTAAGCACTTTATTATTTGTTGTGATTAACAAATTAATAACTTTAATATGTTTATTACTATACTAGTTGTTGTCTGCGGTTTCACCCGCGTTAAATTTGTACTCGATTTCTTTCCTTTTTGTAAGGCTGTGCCATGTCCTTTTAAAAAAACGCAAGCACTACGATATACATACTTAAACCGTTTAAAGTTTCTTGATGAAACGCTCAACTAAACTTTACATGCGAAATTGACAAATCATAACAAACAGTGACTTCTTTAGATGGCATTTTAGCACTTTTTTAACTTTTTATTTACATATTATATACGGAAGAAAAACAAAAAAAACTTATACCAGAAATATACTTTGTTTACAAAATTTCTTTGTAAACAATGTTGACTGTGAGAGCAAGCAACATATAGTTGACAGTGTGAGAAACAACTTGCCCTTAGATCGATACCGGCAGCGCTTAGTGTTTGCCCTTGCGATTTGTCAATTGTCATAGCAAAGCAAACGCTTACAGGAAACTGTATTCGTTTAAACTGAAAACGAAAATTGTTTGGTATAAGTGGTATTCGTGGTATAAATACTATTTCTCCTGCGCCAAATCCTGTCAAAATTTCTGCTTCAATTAGATTTTTTCGTAATTTAACCACTTTCAGTCTAGTCCCATTGCACAATTTTTGAGGGGTTAAATTTCGAAGGAGCATAATCGGAACACCAACTTTAAGTATAATTTGATGAGTGGGAAGACCATTTGCAGTGAGAGAATTTAAAAATTCTGCCAGATAATTAGTAGCGTCATCTTGATTGACAACGGTGTTTATTGACGTGTATATTATTTATTTCCTTCGATTGCGGACAGCATGTTATTATTAATTTCAGTCGCTTGGTCGTTTTTTGGTGTTAAAATGGTTCGTTCACATATCCAAGAATTCCGTTGATGCAATATTTGTGCAACGTCTCCGTACACTGAAAGAATGAGTTACTCTACCGTGGCAGCAATCTTACCGAGCGTTTCTGGCAGTTTAATCTCCTGGTACAGTTCCTTCACCAATTTTCAGCAATACGATGCAAAATTCTTGAGTATGTAAATTACCGCCAAATCGTACCTTCATGTTGATTGTCATATGCAATCTGTGAATCCTTGACCATGAAAAAGATCGTTTTAGCGAGGCATTCACGTCAGCCCGGGTACCCTTAGTCACTACAGGTAGTGTTTGTCGAAAATCACCACCAAAGAGAACTGTCACATTACCCATTAAATGATCATTTTTGCGAATGTCTTGCGTGGTTCAATTTACAACTTCAACTGCTTTCCTATTGGCCATCGTACATTCATCCCATACAAATAGACAGCAATCCTGAAAAACCTTTGCTTTGTTATATTACGTGATATTGCCCACATGGAAGCTTCATTGCTGTCTAAGTCTATAAGGATCTGGAACATTATTATCTTTATTATTATTATCATCTTTATCTTTATTTCATTCAAAAAAATTTAAAGCTATACAAAAGATAAATCAACAGTTCTACAAAAACATTTTTTATGAAAGAATACAGCTTTTAGCTTTAAAGAGAAATAGCTACATACATTCTGTTGTCAGATTCTGACAAGAGGCGAATGTACGAATCGTATTTAACAAAAAAGGATTAATTTATCGATGGGGATGCGATAAAATGCAGAGACAAAAACAAATCATAAAAAATCAAAAAATAAAGTACAAAAAAGTTTTAAAAATTTAGAAAAAAAAAAATATAATCAGTAACAAAAAGAAAAGAAAAAAAATTAAACCAAAGGAAACAGCAATTCACCAATAATATCATAGTTTAAAGAAAAAAGCCAACGCTTAACATTTTTAAGGAAAACGGATTTAACTCTCAGGCATCTTAGATTACAAGGCATTTTGTTAAATAAACGGGGCGCAGTAACAAAAAAACAAGCGAGAAAAATGCGATTTTTTTATAGTGGGTACATTGACTAAATTTCTGGTGTTAACACGTAGATTTTGGTTATCATAAACCCTTGAGGAGTTATATCCGGAATTTTCAAAAAATATTTTTAAAATATTTTAAAATATTTAAAGCAGTACAAATATCTTAAAGGTAGAAAGCCAAGACTTTTAAACAGCTCAAAACTATGAGTTCGACGATTGACTCTACATAAAATACGGACAGCATGTTTTTGTTTGATTAACAGAGGCTCTATTTTATTGGAATGTGTACCACCCCAACAAGCTATACCATACTGGAGCTTAGATTTAAGTAGACCGTTATAGACTAGCTTTAAGATAGGCAAACTGCAATATAGACTAAGATGGTAAATATGTCTAACAGCACTGTTTAAATATTGCTTTAATGACGTGGTATGTTCTATCCAACTGAGCCTATAATCCAAAGTGATACCTAAGTACTTAAAGTTGTCTACGCGTTCGATTACAAAGCAGTCGGCAGAGCAATACGCATGGCAATAAAAAGTGGGTATATTATTATCGCGTATACAGGAATTAATCAAACGGTATCTATTGCAATTGGATGAGTGGTAGTGTAAAGGCATTTCTTCACAGATTTGACCCATTATGTTAAAAAACATGAACTTCGTTTTATTGCTTATGACCAATTTGTGAAGTTTGAACCATCTCCTCATTAAATCTAGGTCATAATTTATATCCAAAAAAATGTTGAAATAGCACTTCCCGTGATAAGACAAGGCGGTGTCATCGGCAAAAGCTGTGAGTTTACCTTTGAAATGTTGAATGAAAAGCGAATTTACAAAAATTGAAAACAGAATAGGACCTAAAACAGATCCTTGTGGAACATCTATATTGATGAGAACTTTTTCACTCAAACAATTTCGAATTCTAACTCTCTGACTACGATTTTCTAAATAAGTAGTAAACCAGTCATGGATAAAACCTCTGAAACCTGCGTTATAAAGTTTATTAAGCAATATCTTATGATCAACCATGTCAAAAGCTTTAGTGATGTCAATGAAAAGGGAAGCAGGGATATCAGATTCATTTAGACTATTGTATATTTCACCGCACAGCTTTAATAAGGCATCTTCAGTCGATTTGCCACTACGAAAGCCAAACTGCGAAGCACTGAAGAAATTTGTTTTATTTAGGTAAGACAGCATCCTTGATTTGACCCCCTCTCGAAGACTTTTGAAAAGACTGATAAAAGGGAAATTGGACGGTAATTATTCAAAGACATTGTATCACCTTTTTTATGTAGTGGAATTACAACAGCTGTTTTAAGTGAATCTGGAAAAATACCCTTTTGTATACTTAGATTGAAGATATGACATAATACATCTGAAACAAGAAGAGATATATTTTTCAAAACGTTACTTGAAATTTGATCACATGAAATTGAATTAGATGCTTTAAGAGACTGTATGTAGGTGTGTATAGTCATTACACACAGTGGCGACTTCAAAAGGCTCAGATATAATCAGGTTATTATTATTCGAGACTGCGATACCCACGTTAGATTTAGTTTTATTCACAATGTCGTTGACAACCTGCCATTCTTTTTTAGAGTTACCAATATTATTAGCTAAAATATTACAATAAAAAGTATCCCTTTGGAGAGGTATTTCCATTTTTAGCTTCTTACAGATCTTATCATAATATCTTTTTAGTCTCAAGTTACTTGGGTGTTTTTTAAAACGCTTATAAAGAAGTTTTTTCTGTCTGATTTTGTTGATTAGAGTACTAGTCTTAAGGGGTTTCAATTTGTTGCTCTTTATTATTTGTGTACTTGCGCGAAGTAAGTGCAATTGTAATTTATTAATAAACAAATCAAAGGCCATAGATGGATTTTGCTCTCTGTACTTCATCCCAGAACTCAAAAATTAAAGCTGTCTTGAGAGCTGAAAAATCAATTTTTGTAAACTTTTTAACTTCAAACTGCTTCAATATGGAGATCCGATGGTCAAGTTGGATGGTGGTTAGGC
Source organism: Volucella bombylans (assembly GCA_949129095.1). Classification (NCBI taxonomy): domain Eukaryota; kingdom Metazoa; phylum Arthropoda; class Insecta; order Diptera; family Syrphidae; genus Volucella; species Volucella bombylans. Next base: position 42,070,573 of record OX422144.1, on the reverse strand, counting down.
AGTGGTCACTTATCTTGAGGTCAAATATAGCTGATCTAAATTTAGAAGGATTATTTCTAAGTAATCTAATAAAAATATGGTCCAAACAAGAGGTTGTATGGTAAACCCCACGAATAGGAAGTGATATCAAACTATCAAGACATAATCGTTAGAAAATTATCAACTTCAACTGAGCTACTGCAAAGATCGATAATTATTAGATTTTTACACACAAGATTATCGAGAAAGCCAGAGAAATCATCCAGAAAGGCATTGACTGTACAATAATTAAATCTATAAACCCCGACAAAACAGTATTGAGCGCCAGAAATCTCTCAACTTAAACTAATTAAATCGACACTATTTATATTAAAACGATCAACGACAACGTTTGACGACAAATCGCTTCTATAGAATACTGCGACGCCACCAGCAGAATAAGAGTTATTACAGGCTGTTTTGAATGTAAAATTGGGTATGGAATAATGAGAAACTTCATCATCAAATATCCATATTTCAGATAGAAAGATGATATCCGGTAAGTGATCTAAGGATGCAAGATGAGTTAAAAAAGTATCGAAATTTTTACGCATATTGCGGATATTTTGGTGAATTACAGAAAGACCTAAAAAAAGACATTTTGTTTGGATGATCTATGCAAAAACATGTAAAACTATCAGAATTTAAGGAAGAAAATGTACCACTTGAATTATTATGAGAACTAATAGATGCATTATTTGAATTCATATTAATCATAAGTTAAGATTTTAAAAATAATTTAATTTTCTAGTCTACTAAAGTCCACAAAACTAATTACTTTGATCACTTTATCTCCTTCTTTTTTTCTGATGAGCACTGATGAGTTTCTTGTCCACACAAACTGACACTTATTGTCCAGTCTTAGCTGCTTTGCCTTTTCAAGAAGAGATCTTGTGTACATACTGAGGGAGTCGTTGATAAAAATCTTGCCGCCACCTCTTGCGCCGCTGCCGCTGCCACTATCACTGTTGTTGTTGTTGTAGATGCTACTCGTAGCAGAAAGCTTGATTTTGTCCATACGCAATTTGCACATTATCTTCTCCTTGGTTGAAAGAGATGAGAAACGTACACACACAATATTGCCAGTTTTTGCCTTCGATTTTCTTGTATTGTTTATGTAGCAAGACTCAATCTCATCCGGCGCGATTGGCACACCAACACCAGCAGTAATAAGCTTCATCACTCGCTCACTCGCATTAGCATTACTGACGCCAGGAATACCAACAACATCCACTGCACACTGTTTCTCTCTTTGCTCCAGCAAATTCACTTTCACCTCCAAGGAAACGATCTTTTTGTTGAGAGATTCATTGTTATTTTCCAGAGCTTTGATTTTTAAGAGTGCATCGGTATTGACATTGTGTGCGCCGTTTTGCCACCAGGTAGTAGTGTCGTAGCTATGCCAAAAGATGCTGTTGCAAGTGCTTTATTTCCCTGCCTTCTTATCTCTGCTAGGATAGCTCTAGTAAGGAAGGTTTTTCCCGTTCCACCATCAAGGAAGAATATTTTTCCTTCATTTTGATTGACACTTTGGAGGACGGTATTAAAGATTTTCCTTTGCTCAGCCGTGAACTTATGGACACAATCATTAACTATGACAGACATCGTGCCTGAGTTGTAGTTAGTTTCAGCGGCATACTCACGATTCACATAAGATTCATCATGCAGTTGTTGTAGGGTGGGTAATGTATACTCACTTAATAAATTACCACCAATAGAAAATACAATGTCTTGAATTTAACAAAGGCCATTATTTATTACACGCTCGTCTGTATCCGCAATATAGTCGTATAAATCACAGGTACGTCTTAAAGCACGCAGGAAATCTTCAGACAGATGGCATTGATATCTGTCCCATAACTCCGGTGGATTCGAAAGTCCGCAGAATACCAATATTACCGCGAACAATTGTCCCATATCACTGAGACTATCACTAATACTGGCCCCCTCAAGGGTTTCATCCCAGTGTTGGTCACAGTCAAGCAGATGATTTGCCCTACAAGCTGCGTGATAAGTAGGGTAAGTTACGTCATCGACTGTTTTTTAGAATAAAAAGGAAGTTGGACCCCTCATTGTGTGCAGTAATAGACGCAAATAATAGCATTCACTATTATTAGGATGCAGAGTATACAGCCATGGCAGTCCATCTGTACATCAATCTGGCGAAAGCAAGATAGTTGCACTCGATATTTCTAAGGCATTTGACAGAGTTTGGCATCAGGCTCTTTTGTCGAAAATGCGTGCATTTGGGATCGACGACTCTCTTCTTCAATGGATTATAAATAACCTTACGGAACGTTCAATTCAAGTTGTCTTGGACGGTTTCAAGTCTGATATTCAGAAAATAAATGCTGGTGTGCCCCAGTGCTCTGTTCTGTCTCCGACACTCTTTTTAATTTTCATTAATGATCTCTTGTCTGGTACTTCTAATCCAATATATTCCTTTGCTGATGACAGTACTCTCTGCTTTTCATATTCGTTTCTGGACTCACGGCCCGGCTCTTCGGCTGTAGAACGAGAACGGCAGCGTATGCTAAGCTCATTAAATTCCGATATCAACAGCATAACCAATTGGGGAACTATCAACAGAACACAATGCTGTCTGCTGTCATTAAAGCGAAATTTAAACACCCAGCCATTATCCATGAATGGCACTTGCATCGTCGAAACCGAAAAACTTTCCATTCTCGGTATGTGTGTCAATGACAACTTACGTTGGAATGACCACATATTTGATATCGCCAAAAATGCTGCGAAATGTGTAGGTTTCCTCAAGCGATGTAAGAAATATTTTTCCCCCTCTGATCTGGCCTCAATATATATCCGCCCAAAATTGGAGTACAATGCCCACATCTGGTCAGGTGCTCCTAAAACATCTCTGCACCTGCTAGATAGGATTCAAAACTGTGCCATAAAACTTATTGACGATACTAATACCAGTCAATCAATTGACACGCTCGAAACACTGACGTAATGTCTCCTGTCTCACTTTGTTTTATCACTATTTCCACCACCAGTGCTCCACTGAAATCGCCAGTAGCATTCCGCCCATTCAAACTTTCAACCGTAACACCCGTCTCGCTACATTGATATGAGTTTGGAGTGTTCTAGAAAGGACTGGAGAATATGGGACAACCCAGGTATTATTAACTTCGATTGTCTGCCCACACATAGGGTGATGGCACCAGTAGTCGGCCACTTAACTCTTTTTTTGTGTTTGATTAACTCTTAAAAATCAGTTATTTAAGTCTTGGATATAAGAATCAGTTTTTATGATTAGTTGAAAAGTTTATATTGGGTAATTCTAAAAGTATTAAGTAAATTTGCTACCTTGAACAAATTATTTATGATTATTAAGACAAAAGTGTGATTCTTATGTAGTCGGCCCTTCAGTTCCAGAAGTCAGCCACGTGAGTATCCAGTAGTCGGCCTCAATTTGAAAGATTATAAATTTACTCTATTTACAAAAGTTACAAGCACTTCGGTATCATTTTAACGATTTATAGTAAGTAAAGAAAAATTTCATATAAATAGGAATATTTCAGTCAAATGTATATAAACATTGTTTCATAAGATATGTTTTTGAGCCTAATAAGTAAATAAATAAATATATATACATACATAATTAGGTAAATAAACTATGATTACCTATTTGCTAACGAATATTAATGAAAAAATAATAAAATAAAATAAAAAAGCTACTTCAAAAGTTATGTGGTCTTATGCAAATAAATAAATAAATGAACTTGAATACTAACTAATTAACATAGATACCTAGGTATAAAAACAGAAACAATTTCATAACATAAATCTCATTCTGCACACATTTTGTATAGCTTATTGTGTTAGGATTGAATGGAAACAAACCAAACTTTCGGAAGGCGTTTTTTATACTTTCTGTCCTATCTGAACTATCTAAAACCAATTTAAGCCCTTCACAAAAGTTGGTTTTGTTTACTGTTTTGCCTCTGTTTTCCGGAATGCTTTGCCATTTATATATGGTATTTTTGTAGTTTGTTTTTAAGCCCTTAAATGCACCCACATCAGCTGGCTGTGTTATGTGGGTGGTGTTTGGCAAGAGTGCATATAAAATAATGCCATTATTGCGGCGAAAGTAACTGAGGCCCATTGTTAAATGTGATTTATGCCCATCGACCAGAAATAAAATTGGCCGTTTAATGTCATCTTCGGCTACCCAGTCATTGAAACTGGCCACGTATTCATAAAACGTTTCCGATCGCATCCAGCTACTTTCGGACGTACCTAAAACAGCCTGAGGAGGGCGCACATCAGGAAAGACGACTAATGGTGGTAAAGTTTTTCGATCAGCACAAACAAAACTGTAAGTGCCTCTATCGTTTCCGGAAGAAACTTGTATACATTTTTTAAGCCCTTAAGAGCCAAACAATCCCTGATTGCGGCAAAAGACAGAAGAATGTTTCATCACCATTAAAAATTCTAGAAGCATCTTCCAAAATGTCTAAGGCATCAATTTCTTCTAGGTAATCTTTGAGCTCCCGGAACCACTTTACTCTTATTATGTACTTCTCAGAGTCCAACTCCCGTTCTTTCGACAGTCCCTCTGCTTTTCTGAGGGACAATTCTGGGTGACGTTTCAGAAATCCATAGTACCAGGTTTTCCTGGTAGCCCATCTTTAAATTGGCTTTTTCTATTGTCTTCCAAAATTATTTTTTGGACTTTATTCAGCAAGTCTGTTGGCTTTCGTGGGAATCCGCATTTGGCAAGGTCTATGAGCCAGTTTACAAGCCTTTGTTCTTCGACCGCAGTAAGAACAGTGGCAGGACCCATTTTTCTTAAATAAATCGGAATTTTTGTTACCTACGACATACATATGTAGGTATGAATATTATTTTTGTGCAAAACATAAGTGGCCGACATAAGAACTTTTGTCTTCTACAGTCGGCCTCCCATTCTATCTTTACCTTTACAGGCGGCCGAGTACTGAAGCTACGCAATATTTTATATTTTATGTTGTTTTTGGCGTCAATAAAAAGAGAATAAAATTTCCACTGATTTAGCGTACTCGGTTGACAAAAAAAAATTAGGTGGTCTTTTATAGTCGGCCAGTGGGGCCGAATTATATACAATTATCAAATAATAAAATTTAAGTTTTTTAGTCAAAAACATCAAATTAATCCTTCGCTTAATCCTTGTTTTAAAATTCACTTCCACTATTTTTTTTGTCCGAAAAAACGCAAGCCCGACACCAAAGAAAACTTGGAGCAAATTGGCATTTTTTACAAAAAAACTAGCAGGTGCAATGGAATAAAATTTTACATCCAGACAGAAAAACCGTTATCCTGTTGGAACACATGTTTTGCATTGAATTTAAACGAAGATTGTTACTATTACACTGTGTTTTACAACGTAGTGGCCGACTACTAGAGAAGGCCGACCTTACACGACATCACCCTATTAAGCTCGCTGGAAAATTCATCCTCAGCCCGTGCTCCACGGCGGTATGACGGTATCCATTATTATCTGTGATAGTCTCGCTGACAAATTTTTTTGGAAACTTTTTTGAGCACCGCCCATCCTTCATGCATGGTTTGTGTTCAATAAGCCGTAAGAACCATGAATCATGTGACTCTTGATTATTTGCTGAAGAGCAGAATCAACTTTAGGATCCGGTATCTCAGCGCTAATAACTTTATCGATCTCGTTAGGTCTGATTTTTTCTTCTAGCCATAGAAGGATGTGTGCATGAGGTAAGCCACGCTTTTGCCATTCGACTGAATACATATAGCAGCGAACTGCCCCAACAACTTTTTCTTTTGTAAGAAGATTCATCAGACATTTAAATTTTAAATTGAATACCCGAGAGACCAAGTCATGCCTGTCGTGTGATTGTTGACTTGGCCTTCAAGAAGCTCACAAGTAATTCCAGGCCACTTAGGATTAGTGGTGATAGTAATAAATAAATCAGGTCACCTACACTTTTGCACATAGCAAAAGACGTCTTGAGTGCGTGAGTGCATACATATATCACGGACTTCCTGTAAAAGAAGAAGGAAGAATCATCTTCCTGCCTAAGTTTTGTGGATCCAAATCCTGCTGAATAGCATCTTTCAAGTCAATATAGTTTTCTACTCGTAGCTGTTTTTGATGAGTTCGAATAAATATCAAACATTCGGTTTCGATTTTAGCGTATTGACCCACTTAAAATTGCTTAAAAAGTGCACGATAGCGATGCAAATAGGGATTTTCATTTGAAAGGAGCTGAATTTGATAACTATAGAATTGCACTGCAGATATTTTTTTTATTCTGGTTTGGAATACCTGTAGCAGGATCAACACAATACATTGAAAAATTACTACCTGAAATGGGAACATAGCGAAGAAAGTAGAGCGAGCAAAAAAAACAATAATACACACATGGATGTCATACATGTACGAAAGTAGTTGCAGCAATAGAGCGCTAATAAATCAAATGCCTTGCTACAAACAATTGTTTTTGAAAGGGAAGTGAGAAGCACAGGGGGTAGTCTGTGAAAAACATTTTTTGACATTCTCCTTTACTGCGTTCGTAGTTGTATTTATTTGCTTTACTTTTGTTTGGCAGGCGTTGCAGTCGTGTCGTGTGGAAGAATTTTTTTTCTGCATTTTCCTTTACCTCGTTCGTATTGGTATTTATTTTTCTCTCGTCATATCCAAGTATAATCGTGCGGAAGGTGGTGTGTTTTCCGTAGCGATACTCATACTCGCCATTCTCTTCACCTAAAAATTATTTTCTTGCTCCTTTTTCCCCCTTCGGTAATTTACCGACAACAAATTGGGTATCTGTAGATCGACCAAACACGCTTATGAAACCCTTAATAGTTTTTTAAACTTTAATATTTTGTATTTTGTTTTATGTTGAGACCAAGTATGTAAGGCGTAAAACTAAAAAAAAATATTGAAATCTATGCAGGAGTTTTTGTGTGATACGCGCACATAGTATGACCACTAACATTTTATTTATAGAGATGTACATATATTACTTTAGTAAAGGTACGTCCAGACGGAATGAAATATAGGGTTTTCCAATAAGGACTTGACAACTTTTTTTTAAATTAAACGCAAACCATTTGAGATATTTCAAAAATTTTATTATCGGCGGCGTTAAATTGCACGAACGAGGCGGCCAATCGACTGTCCCATGTCTTGAGATAACACGCTCACCATACTTACTCTTCAATAAATCGATTGTAGCGTGTGCTGTGTGGCTTGTGGCATCATCCTGTTGAAACCACATGTCGTCCAAGTCCATATCTTCCAATTTGGGCCAAAAATAATCGGTGATCATGGTGCGATAATGCTGACCATTCACAGTAACGTGACGATCGTTATCGTCGACGAAAAAATATGGCCCAATAACGCCGCCGTCAATCAAACCGCACCAAACAGTTATTTTTTGTGGATGAAGTGGTGATTCATGAAGCACATGTGGATTTTTACCCGACCAATAACGCATATTTTGCTTATTGACGAACCCATTAAGCCAAAACTGAGCTTCGTCACTGAAGGTGATTTTGCGACGAAATTCATCATCTTGGCGCATCTTCCCAATCGGAGAACGTACGTCGCTTCAAATGGTCCATCGGCTTCAATTCTTGAATCAGCTTGATCTTGTATGGGAGTTAAGACAATCGTTTATAAAGCATAAGATATCTTAAAATAGCCTACTCAGCATCATCACGATTGCCACACATTTTCAACAGCATAATCTGTAAACAAGCACATCTGGACACCAAGTCCAAACATGTCATTTGTCACGTATTATTACTGACCAACGATTGCATAAACAAGAACATCTGGACACCAAGTCCAATCCTGATGGAACAAGCATAACCAATCAATCTAGAACGATCGATTGATGAAATCATCAGCACCCAGATGATGTCATTTTGAGAGTATATAAACTCCACCAAAAATCATAAAAGTTCGAGTCAACTTCCAGCAGCAGGATCATCCGGTCTCCATAATTTAATTTAAGTTCAAACCATTGTATTCTAGTATTATTTAAAAATAAAATAAATCTTTTTTAAAAAACCTAGAAGCAAGGGAAAGTAATAATTGGCGCCCAACGTAAAAAGGCACCTTGAAAGTAGTATCAGTTACCGAAGTGAAAAGTGCAAACGTACGAATATATCAAAAGTGTGCTAGGTCAAGAATATTGACCCACTTTCAAAATAACAGTGAAGACTCTAGTGTGAAAAAGTTGTGCTAGGTCAAGAACATTGACCGAAATAAAAGTAGTGAGGAGTTTTACTGACATAAGGTAACAAGTGCCACGGCAAGATAATATACCCGAAAAAAAAAAGGTATAGCCGAAAAAATAAAAAAAAAGTATCCTAAATAAGGAGAAAAAAAGAAAAACAAACCAAAAAATTTAGTGTACGGTAGAGAAAATATATACCAGCTAAAAAGAAAAAAAAAAAAAACCTTAAACAAAAACGTGTTAGTGACAAAGGTGTCAGGCGAAGTCTAAAAAAGAAAAAAAATATAAAAACAAACAATAAGTGAAAAAAAAATATATAAATAAATAAAATTATAACAACGTGCTTCATCAAAGGAAAAAAGCAACAGCAAAACAACAAGCAGATAGTAAGAAATATTTTTATATATATGCCATATATTGTAAAACAGATTTAATATAATATTAATAAAATATATATATACCAAATATTGTAAAACAGATTTAATATAATATTAATAAAATATATATATGCCAAATATTGTAAAACAGATTTAATATTGTAAAACAGATTCCATAGTCTTACAAATTAAAACATAAACTTAACAAAATGACGACCTTACAGACAAACCAAGACATGATTACTAAACTCATAGTAACCAACACAGCCTCCCTAAAAGCTGAAATAGATAGTCTTAAAAATCAGTTAAAAGCTATGACAGGTCTTAGGAACGTGACCGAATATGAGCCACAAAAAATAGACGAAAGCATTACATGCAACGAGTCATTGGATGTAATAAAATCGTTACCAGATTTCAGCGGAAACGCTAGTACCTATGTTAGTTGGCGCGAAGCAACTAACAATTCCATGACATTATATACTAAGGGTAGTCGCAGGTATTTTGCTGCGTTAACTATTCTCAGAAATAAAATAATAAATAATGCCAATGATGTTTTAACGAATCATGGCACAGTCCTAAACTTTGATGCAATTATAAGCAGGCTCGATTTCGCTTACGCTGATAAGCGCCCTGCTCATATAATTGAACAGGAATTAAGTATCCTTCGACAAGGAAACTCATCTCTGATAGAATTTTATAATATTGTCAATAAGAAATTGACATTACTGATAAATAAAACAATAATGACCAATGGTACAAATAGTGCATTAACTAGGGAACTTAACAATACAAATCGTAAAAATGCATTGAGAATATTCATCACAGGGCTGAACGCTCCACTTTCAAATATATTGTTCTCATTATCCCCAGAAGATCTACCTAGTGCTTTGGCAAAAGCTCAAGAATTAGAATCGAATAATATGAGAGCAAATTTCGCTCTACAATTCGGAAGATCTCAGAACCATCTAAATAATGCAAGTCCCAGAAATCAGAATAACCTCAGATTTCCTGAAAGGAATCAGCAGCAGGTTAATTCATCTAAACCAGAACCTATGGAATTAGGAAGCTCTGTTAATAGAATGAATAACAGACAACATGACTTCCAACGAAATAGAACTCCGCAGGTTAATCATAACCAGCAAAATTGGACTCCAAAACCTAATTGGAATCAAAATCCAAATCGTCAAAATTGGAATCAAAACCAACAGCCTAACTTTCGCAACGAGAAACGACAACATGAGAGTGTACAACATAGTGCACAACCTCCTATAAAAAACCAAAGAATAAATAATTTAAATGAGAGCGCTTTTTTAGACGAGCATCTCAATTGCCCTATATCTTCCGAGATAGCGACAAATCAGGTAAACGTCTAAAAATCTTAGTGGACACTGGCGCTACAAGCTGTTATTGTAGGCCTAATATTTTATCGAATAGATATAAACTAGCAATTAAGAAAAGGGTAAAAACCATAAATGGTTATACCATTATAACACATTATTGTGAAGCGATAATGTTCGGAAGAAGAATACAGTTTTACGAGTTAGCGAACTTAGAAAGCGATTTGCTAATTGGTTTTAATATATTAAAGCTTTCCAATATAACATTAGATTTTGAAAATAAAATCCTAATCCATCAGGGAAAACCTGAACAAATATATATTTCAGAGGAAAACTCCGAGAAATCTATTATGACTAAACAGGAAAGTCATAATATAAAAATTGAAAGCACTTTGAAATGCAATAATTTCGAAGTAAAAGTTGACAGAGATAACGGCAATGTTGAAAATAAAATCGAAAAATTTAGAAATGAGATTCTATACAAAATAGAATCAATGCATTCAGATATAAATACAAATGAATTATTCAGAACAGACGTAAAGGCTGAAATTCGTACAATTGTTGAAACTCCTGTATGGAGTAAACAATATCCATATCCTTTATCTGTAAATTCGTTTGTTAACAAAGAAATTAAGAAGATGTTGAATGACGGAATCGTTCGACCTAGTAAGAGCCCATATAACTCACCCATTTGGGTAGTACCGAAAAAAGGTATTAATGAAGATGGGACACCAAAATTAAGAATGGTGGTTGATTATAAAAAATTAAATGAAAAAACTGTATCGGATCGATATCCAATTCCCGATACAAATGTTATACTTTCTAACTTAGGAAAGTCTAAATATTTCTCAACAATCGATTTAGAATCTGGTTTTCACCAAATACAAATGAGTGAATCAGATATAGAAAAAACATCATTTTCCGTCAATAATGGAAAATATGAATTCCTAAGAATGCCATTCGGATTGAAAAACGCACCAAGCATTTTTCAACGGGCAATGGATGATATTTTGCGAGAATATATAGGAAAGTTTTGTCATGTTTATATAGATGACATTATTGTATTTTCAGAAAATTTAGAAAAACATACAGCAAATCTAAATAAGATAATTGAAACCCTAAAAACCGCGAACATGAAAATATCATTAGAAAAATCAAAATTCTACCAAACAGAAGTTGAATTTTTAGGTTACATTGTTGGACACAATATCATTAAAACGGATCCCAGAAAAGTAGAAACAATATCCGAATATCCAATACCAACAACACTAAGACAACTTAGAAGTTTCTTAGGCATGACAGGTTATTACAGAAAATTCATTCCGAATTATGCATCAATAGCCAAACCTTTAACAAAACACTTAGCTGGCGAAAACGGAAAAATTTCACAATATTTATCAAAGAAAACGGAAGTAAAACTGGACGAAGAAGGTATTTTAGCCTGCCAAAAATTAAAAGATTTATTAATTAATCAAATAGAATTGGTACAACCAAATTTTAATAAAAAATTTGTTTTAACCACAGACGCTTCTAACAACGCGATTGGCGGTATTTTAACGCAAGAGGGTAAACCTATTATTTTTATATCAAAAACATTAAATCCCACAGAACAAAATTATGCAACAAACGAAAAAGAACTTTACGCTATCGTTTGGTCATTGAAAACATTGAGAAATTATCTTTATGGAGTTCAAGATTTAGAAATCCATACAGATCACCAACCTTTAACTTTTGCAGTCTCAAGTCGTAACCCTAATGCAAAAATGAAGAGATGGCACGCATTTATAGAAGAATTTGCCCCAAAAATAATTTATAAACCAGGCACTACCAACGTAGTTGCAGACGCTTTATCAAGACAGTATTTGAATAATTTAACAGACGATTCTTCAATCTCTGGAACACAACATTCAGCTGAAAGTAGTGATAATATCGATATCCCAGAAACTAAGAAACCTTTAAATCAGTTTAAACAACAGATTCTTTTAGCTAAAGCTAATTTTACAGTCCATGAACAAATAGGAACTTTCGGAAAAACTAGACATATTATAGAATACGATACGCCAGAGAATTTAGTACATATTCTTAAGGAGTATTTACAACCAGGAATAATTGCAATTCATTGCACACCTGAAGACTTGTATGAAGTGAAGCAAAAAATAAAAGAAACCTTTAGTAACCAATTTCTGTATACAAAAATTTTCGCGATAGATATAACTAATAAAGAGGACCAAAGTGCAATAATTGAGCAAACACATACTCGAGCACATAGAAACTATAAAGAAAATTTGAAACAAATCTATGCCTCATATTATTGGCCTGAAATGAATAAACAACTTCAGGAATATGTAAGAAACTGTGAGATCTGTAATAGAAATAAATACGACCGTCATCCTCAAAAGATACCAATTGGAGAGGCTCCAATCCCAAAAACAGAGGGGGAGCAACTACACATCGATATATTTTTTGCCCAAAAATTAAAATTTTTAACATGTATAGATTCCTATTCAAAGTTCTTAATAATAAAATTAATTGAAGATAAAACTAAGTTAGACGAAAAAATTTTAGAATTACTACAAAGCTTTCCAGATGTAAAGCAAATAACTGTTGATAATGAACCAGGCTTCACAACAGTACAATTTAAAACATTAATGCAAAGATTAAAAATAAAAATATATTACTGTGATCCTAAACACAGTACCACGAATGGTCAAGTAGAAAGAGTTCATTCCACAATTATCGAAATTGCAAGATGTATGAAACAAGAATTTCATTTAATAAGTGATCTAGAATCAATATTTAGAGCTGCACAGCAATATAATAAAAGTATTCATTCCGTCACAAATCTTAAACCTTACGACGTTTTTTATAATAAATTACCCCACAATGAAGTGCAACCGAAACTTTCTTTAGCTCAAGACAAAATGCTAACTCGAAATAATAAGAACAGGAATATTAAACAATATAAACAAAACGATATAATATATGAAAAACTCATAGGAGGTAGAAATAAACTTATGTCTAAATATAAAAAACAAAGAATTAAAGAGGATTTAGGAAATAAAGTCCAAATATTTCAAAAAAATAGAATAGTCCATAAAGACAATATTAAAACTTAATCTTTATATTTTTACAGAAAATGTTTCTCTTAACAATTTCTCTACTGACGACATTTGTGTCTTCAGAAATTATTGATTATACTCGGGATAATTACATCTTGATCGAAAATGGAAAAGCCGCAATTTATAAAGAATATGGTGAAATATTTCATGTTACAAACTTAACATATTATGAAATATTAATGCAGGAAACGCAAAACATTTTAAATAAAAATTTAGAATATAAAAGCCTTGGTACCAAAGATGATGTCATACATATTAATATGGATGATGATTTAGAAGTAGGTTTAATAGAGACACTATTAAAACAATTGAAAATAAGTAATCATAGGCAAAGAAGAGGAATAAATGAATTAGGAACGTTATGGAAATGGATAGCAGGAACCCCAGATCACGACGATTTAGTTACTATAAATAACAAGCTTTTAGAATTAACAGAGAATAATAACAAACAGTTTACTACGAATTCAGAAATTTTTGAAGCAATAAATTTATTAAGGAAGTCAGTACGAAACCTCGAGATTGGTTCACATCATAGAATGAATAAACAGATGTATAAATTAATTATAACTGAACTACAAAATATGATACAAACTATAACATTAGCTAAGATAGGTATCCTAAACCCAGCAATTCTAAACTTACGAGACATACAAGAAATTACGAAACATGAACACGAAACATTAACATTGACCGATTTAATAGACGTTTCAAAATTCAAAATAGTACAAGATAATAATGTAATTATAATTTATATACAATATCCAATAATTGAAAAAAGTTGTTCTTTATATGAAACAAGGGCCATAAGCCAAAACGATGGAAAACTGTTGATAGAGAAATCAATTATAAAATGTAAAAGTGAATATTTCAATGTCGAAACCTGTAAATTAGAATTAAGAACTACATTTTGTAAACTTATGTATGAAAGATCATGTCTGTCGGATCTATTGAATAATAAAAAAGGAAAATGCATTAAAATAAAAGAAAAAAATGAACATTTAGAAATCATTAAAGATGGTACGATATTAATTTCCGGTAACCACACAATAGATGGCCATAATCTAGAAGGCACATATTTAGTAACCTTTAAAAATAAAACTATAATTGATAACGTAACTTTTGACAACCCAACGGAAATTATTACTAACTATTTAAGAACAAGTAATATAAATAAATACGATGTAATCAGGTATGTTGAATCTGAAAATAAAAACCTGAAATTTGAAAATATTAATGTAATTAATTCAATAAAACATACAGTTGAAAAACAACCCATATTATGGATAATAATAATTTTATTCATCATTGTAATAATAATTTTAGTATTTTATAAATCTATAAAAAACTTTCAAGACTGTAAAAAGAAACAAAAGACCAAAAATGATATAATACTTTTTAATAATATTAATAAGAATATTCAGATACTTACAAAACAGTTTGAAGAAACGGGACGTTTCTCTTAAAGAAAAGGGGGAGTTAAGACAATCGTTTATAAAGCATAAGATATCTTAAAATAGCCTACTCAGCATCATCACGATTGCCACACATTTTCAACAGCATAATCTGTAAACAAGCACATCTGGACACCAAGTCCAAACATGTCATTTGTCACGTATTATTACTGACCAACGATTGCATAAACAAGAACATCTGGACACCAAGTCCAATCCTGATGGAACAAGCATAACCAATCAATCTAGAACGATCGATTGATGAAATCATCAGCACCCAGATGATGTCATTTTGAGAGTATATAAACTCCACCAAAAATCATAAAAGTTCGAGTCAACTTCCAGCAGCAGGATCATCCGGTCTCCATAATTTAATTTAAGTTCAAACCATTGTATTCTAGTATTATTTAAAAATAAAATAAATCTTTTTTAAAAAACCTAGAAGCAAGGGAAAGTAATAATTTGGGTGTAAACCAAGATCCTTACACAAAATACGCCATAATGTGGTCTGAGCGATTCCCAATTCTTGAGAACGCCGTGGAATTAACTGAAACGACAGCGATATTTTCGACACTTCGACCAACCCGTCTCACTGACGGCAACATCACACAACGAATATGTAGACTCAAATTTTTGCACTAAACTTGTTATTGCCTGGCGAGAATTACGACTGAAAATTGGAGTTAACGCTCTTAAAGTTGCAGTCACCGACTCCGAATTTCGGTAGAAAATTTTTATAATTGGCAGACGTTGCTCGTTCGTGTACTTTACTATGATGAAAATGTTGAGTTTACTGAATAAATTGACAGTGATAGTTTGATGATTAGTGAAAGAGTGCGTTCACAAATTAAATTCAAAGTTGTCAAGTCCCTATTGGAAAACCCTTTATTTCGTAGACAGTTATGAAATTTTTGTGGAACATCTCACATACAAAAAAATGTTTATGATATAAAGCGATTTATTTACTTCTCTTATTTTTAAGAACACGTCCAATCTCGAATGCGCTCCGTTTTTCAATGGTCACCGAAAATCTACTCTCAATACTTTTTAATATTTTAGTTTGGTAGCCTGGTCGCTGCGTTCAACGGCTAGATTTTTAATGATTTTTACTTGATGATAGAGATGATAATTAGATAGAGAGGGGTACATAAATATATTACAGCCCTGCCGAACCGACAGAATTATCGACCTCGATCATTACTTAAACTACTCGTAAGTTCATAAATCTTTAAGGTATTACTTTTCGTCTAACAAAATTTCTGATACGGGTTTAATTTATCTAAAATATTTTAGATGGTTCCACTCACATACAGAGAGGACATACTTCTATTATACCATTATAAGGAAGTTGGGTAAGCTGGAAATTCTCGATGTCGCGGACCCCGGGTTGAGTTGTGCCTCCAACACAGTTCTAATTTGGTACTCAGGAAGGCCGCAGGCAATGGCAAGGCGTATCCTTGCTAGCATGGATGAATGGGCATCCCATGAAATCAAGTCTTAACAGACAGGTGTTCACGTTAAACACATAAGACGTTGTACCGCTAATGGGGCTCCCGCCCAGTTAACAAGATTTCTTCCATCAATGAGGGTGTCTAATAAAAAGCGTGGCCGAGCACGTAACGGTTTTCTGAATTCATTCAACGTCTCTATAGGTTGCTACGATTTGACCAATTAAAAGCTGCCGGTTATAAGTCCTGTTGGTGGCAGGACCACCGGCAGTCCCTACCAGGACTTAAACAGTTACTCAAACCAATCAGACGTGTTTTTCTTCTTCTCCCTATTCACCTGTTTAATTAATTCTCGTCAAATTGCATTTTCCGGTTCTTAACCCCCAATGCTCGAATTCTTTAATTTTTTTTTGTCTGCTGACAGATTTCAGTGCAAAGCCCCTATCTATATTAAATTGCAACCAAAAAATAAAAAAAAGAATAAAAACAATAACTCGATACCCTCACTGACCTACACAACTAATTTAAACATGTCTTGCGGAATTGCCAATTGTTTAATCGATGACAACAATCGTGACTGGGTAGCTTGCATGGGCAACTGTGGGAAAGCCTTTCATGCCATTTATGTCGGGTTAAACAAAAGAAATACGGTGTTTATCAAAGAATTCTCCGATAACCTCCTTTTCTTCTGTAATGAGTGCAAGATTATCTCACTCTTGCACGTGCTTTTGGCAATAAAATGCCTAAGCAATTAAAATTACTCCTACCAAGACGCGCTGGGGAAAAATTACGGACAAAATTTCGGTTATTGAAAGCAGTATCAAAAGTGTTGAAGAGTTACGTAACTCAGTGCAGAACTCAGCCGATCTCATAAAATTCAAAGTAAAGCAAATGGATAAACAAATTGCTGGTCTAATCGAGTTAGACTCCGGGAGATCCAGGAATGAAGAAAATCCCTTACGTAACCTGAATAAAGTCTTAAGTGACATCAAAGCAATAAATTGAGATACTCATATAATTTCTGGCTATAGTGCGTGTGAATATAAGCATTAGGTCTATACAGGTCGTTAATAACAAAATTTGGAGACGCATATGAAAACATTCGGTAAGTAGCTTATTAATAATACTCGTAGTTCTGAAACTAGCAGCATTTTCTAAAATATTTCTTATGAAAAGAGGATTCCAAAAAAACAATCCGGATGTCAGACTATCCGTCTGACATTTTTTAATCAGAAACAATGAGTAAGCTTACCGTTATAATTTCAACTACTACATAATCCTCCTTCATCTAACTCGAAAGTTTCACCTCTATCTAAAGGCTGCCATGGGTATCGCGTGCATTCAATAAGGTATTGCATAGCCTGCGCGTGTATTTGTTTTCGTGGGAATACTTGCAGGCAAATAATTCACTGACTCAGCTGGGAGATGAATCAAGTTTCAGGTGGCGCATGTCGGATTGTGGTAACCCCTTTCACCCGCCTTTAACATATAAATGAAAACGAAATTGGTCTATTGGTTTAAGCAATGGCCTTTTCCATTCATACATCATACATATGTATTGTGCTTAACATACGTGTATGTGAGATAATTCAATCACCTTGCACAGCAAGCCACAACGAAAAGCGCTTAGAAAGTGATCCTCGTTATAAGAATATGTTACCACGAGAAAGTTGTAATCGTTTCTTAATAAATGTCAACGCATTAGCTTAGCCCAACAACGAAAATAGGAGTGAATACATCGTGGCTCAAGATTAGTGGAAAAACAGGCACGGGAGCTACAAAAGAGTTAGGCAGACGTAGGACAAATTGCCAGAAACCGTACAAGATGGTGCGTGGTAATAGAGGTTATTGGAACCTTCTTGATTAGTTATTTTGTAAATTCCCAGAAGCTTCAATAGAAATAGTAGATGATTTCGAATAATCATCATCAGAAGCGGTTCAGCTGACCATAACAATGACATTATTATCAATTATTATCAACATTGATTCACAAAAGTTTTTGCGTAAATTTAAGCAATTTACCTTAAGTTCTTGCACCATTTGAATCTTACAAGGATGAGATTTAAAACTTTCTGTGGAATTTCGTGAACGTTTTTGTGATAGCCCAAAGCTATTTTTCGCGTTGGGATTCTTGGATCAACGCACAAGCTTCGGCCACTTCACGAATGTTTTCGGTGGTCCTTGTTGTCCTGCTGGGCCCAGGTTGAGGGGTATTCAAAACTAAAGAAATTTCGCGGGTCCTTTGCACCGACGAACGAAGTAAATTTATATTTTGCTTTTCGCTCAATCTCCCAATATTGTAACATGAACAAACTTGTCGGGTGGCATTACGTAAGAATTGCCACTT